>OV121091.1:47245728-48445728 GCA_921293015.1 Phorcus lineatus
GGGTTACATGTTCTGGGGATGTAACACTGCTCGCCATCAATAAGAAGCACAACTTCACAAGAGCGGGATTAATACGCATACCTGGTTTGGGATCGTGTTGCACTAGTCTACCTGGACCGTCGCCAGTGGACAGACCGCCTTGTAGGAGGGAATAGAGACAGATTAATGAATGGATTTTCTACAATCATACAACACTCACGTCAATATCTTGACCTTTTCGTTTATTCTGACACCTAGCATAAAGCACTACAAAACAAAGGCTCATCCACGTTTATCCAGCCCATATTACCTTACTACTTCAATCGAGTCCATGCCCTTACCTATATAGATACGCCGTACGTCATGTTGTATTCTCACCACAATACGCTTAATTGCTCCCTCAAGAAAACAAATCTGATGACATATGTAACTGATGGATTCAATTTCAATATTATTTACTGACTGTAGTGAAGATTGATACCTCATATGGGGTCCAAAAACGTCACAGAAGACAGCGAATGATCAAACTGATTACAAAACGCTATTAACGAAAATATGTGCACACGTACGAACATGCCCATGCACACAAACCGCGCAAGTAGGCATCGAAATACACATTCTTGCTTCTATATGCAAAACCGTGAATATTGAACTGGAATTGATTTCTCGCTATTCCCACTGATTACCAGACGTGTTATGAAGTAAAAGTCACTAAACGTCTTATGTATATATATATGTATATATAGAAATCAAGAAAGTTTCTAAGAAACCTGAGCCCACATATTCCAGACTTGATAGAGGACACAAAACGAGACAGTGTCTAGACGAGATTCAGTCATCATATCCATCATTCACTACCAAGACCACGAAGCGTGTCCTTAACATACCTCCACTCCAGACAAACGCGTGTCCGTGCCCCTATCCATCTTTATCTATATCCATATAAGAGTACCCATAACCTGTGATGGTACCTTCTTGGTATGTATATATATGTATGTATTTATATATGAATTGATGGTACTATATAGTTGTGACGACTTTAGTTTTTCTAGATTCGTTGCACTACTTATATGTACATGTATCTACGATACATCGAGGTTCGCTTATGACCGTCCAGGTGCTAGAAGAAACCCGTCCTCTAAACCATGACAAAGGAGATAGAAATTATTTGAAATGACCATCAGCTTGGGAAAACAACTCACATTAAGCTTCACAATTCAGAATGTTATATGTAGAGAAATACTACGATCAAACTGTTTCGACAGAATTTGTAGTCAAACGTTTCAAGAGTTGCTTGGATTTTAATTTGGACTCATTATGTGTACTTTATTTCATCAAACGTCTTAAGAAGCTGGGGTTTTTTTCAAAATTAAATATTTAGCCTTCTTTCCTTCCAAAATCAATACAAATGCAAAGCATTTTTAAGCTAAGGTTTGAGTCCTTACCTAAATGGTTAGCACAAAAGAGAGCAGAGACACAGTAGAGACTATTCAGCAGTCACATCTCATGGATAAATATTATTCCGGGCTCGCCATGGTTTAGACCCGTCTGTGATGGTATGTCTAATAAGTGATAAACACGCGTAAAGCTTCAGTGGCATGTTGTCATTTATGTTTCTTTAAAGAGAGCTCATCGGGTGCTGGGGGACTATCTATGGCTTCTGTGGGCTAGATAGATTGTTAAGATTCACTTTGAAACAATAAAATGCCACGAGATGAAAGATTTGCATTCCATTTAGGTAATGGCTATCGTCATCAAGAAGAGTACTATTATAGCCACAACTGCTCTTTGTGAAAGAAATGCCTCTACAAATATCGTTTAATTGCACAAGTGGTACCACTTTGTACCCTGAGTGTGAAAAACGTGAGATGTCTAAAGAAATGATAGAATGATTTCACATTTAACTTTCAATTTTAAAATTGAAATACTATTTTTATCTAGGACATGGGAAAGTAGTTGAAAGGATGGTTTGTTGTATTTCAACCAATGAGCAACTGATACGTATTAACAATCATTCAAATAAACGTACATGTAACAGTTCCACAACATAAATGTGACCCATTATAGAGCCGCGAATGACGACTTTATATCTCCCATTCAGCAAGTATATCTTTCAGAATACACGCCAAGCTGCATGCACAAAAAGGGGGACTTTGATTTATTTAAATCGATTTAACCAAAATCCCAACGATTATTCTTAGTCAATACGATCAATAGGTAAAGAGGTACTTCTAGGTTGCAGCATTCCCATTTTCCCTTTTACCCAACTTTAATTTCACCCCACAAATACTTTCAATTCCTTAAAATATCTTACCATTGGGCTGTGACAATGTGGGTTCGAACTAAGGGCGTTGAGCAATTAGCAAATAAGACTTAAAAAGGCGAACTCCTTTGAAGACAGAACCATCTTTAAATCATCTGATCGCCTCCTGCTCTGTTCCGTCTCATTTAGTCTCTGTGTTGTATAAGTCTGAGATTTTTTTTGTATTTAGAAGACTTTATTCACCATGTCTTTGATGGTTTATAAAAATACTTATTTAAAAATTTGAAATTAGGTTGTTTATATTTTTGCCAAAAGAATATACAAGTGAATAGCATGTGAATATCTTACACTTTTCACGAATTCATATTATTGTTTTCTTCTTTGAAGAAGGTAATAATAATTTTTTCTTGAAAGATTTTACCAACATCGTAAGCTGACTACTACTGAACATTTTTTAAAGCAGCACAAATATTTTTGGGGTGAAAATGTCTAACCCACTTCGGTTATTATTATGAAAAACGTTAATAAAAGTCGATCAAAAAACTACAAATTTATAGCTTTAATTTTATTCTTTTATCTGGAAAACTATTTTGGTAGTGAGCTTTTATCAGAAAAGTTTTCAAACTAGCTCCGGTCTCCCCTACATCTACCATATCGTTTAAGTAGTTTATTAGAATATTATCATAATAATATATAATGTCCATGCAAACATAGAAAGGTAATCTTTTCAGGTTGAGGTATGTTTGAAATAACCACTATCCATCATGTGTAGAAAACATAAGAACAGTAGTTGGCACGGTATGTTGTGTGTGATGTATGCTGACAACTAGTTATGTATAGCGCTACCGTGAGGGTTGTTGACCTGTCACAACAAGCAAACTATCCACACTATGCGTGAAAGAATGGTAGGGGCTAACCTATCGACCCTCTACATTAACGTGCAATAAACATCTCTCACTCCTCCCAACACGAGTCTCTGATAAGTTATGTACTACAATACAGGCAGGCTAATTATCAGTGCATTGGAGATAACTGCATGCCCTGTTGATGAGAATAACTGTAAGAAATGTTTTACATGTTATGAAATGAGTTAAAATAGAAGAAGACAAGAAAAGATGAAGAAAACTATTTTAGTTAAGTACCACACAGTAAATAAAAAACATACAATTGGGGAGATATATCAAAATTAATAGCATATGCTGTCCGGACAATTATGGCCTATGAGACACTTCTGAAATGCTTAAGCATTAAAATGTGATAAAGTGAAATATATTCATATAGAATGAATACAATCTTTTCATGTTCATGAAATTGAAAAATTAAATTCGCCGTAAAAACATTTTATGGTTGAGTGCGGCTAGTGGATTATTGTTAATTTGATTTTGCTGCTGGTGATAACGAGTGAAAATATAGATCCGAAGCAGATACAGTGCACCACAAATCACATCTTAAATCACCATATAAGTCACAGCAGTATCAACATTGTCCTTATTACAAAGTTGACAAAAACGTTCCTGTAAAGGGACTACAAGACAAGAAAATCTGCCTAATTCTATTTGTAAGGGTGGAGTGCCACTGAGAAATTTACTGAAATAATAACTATTGAAATATCTATTGGAAATCATAACCTTGTCAGATATCGCACTCTAGGCATGAGTCTTTCCTGTTTTAACTGTACGTTTACATGCTTGTTTGCTTATACACAAAACATCTACATTATGTAAATGAATTACTAAATAAAAAGAATCTCTCACTCACTGTATTCCAATTACCAGTGTGAGAGAAAGAGCTTAATTTGTATCATTATTTACAATAATATAATAAATAGTAATGTCACTGCTGACTTTTACAAGCTTGATAATTATCAAACTAATTGAGATAAGGCGTTTCGTGGTCATCCCTGAATTGATACTTATTAAATCAATTGAGATAATGTTTCTTTTTTTTAGCAGCCAATATAACCGAGATATAACTGAACCAATATAACTGAAAACGAAGACTATATGCCTGAGTTTCATAATCTTTTTGAACATTACAGGAGTAGGAAATTTCATCTTTTTTGTTTTGTGTGTGACTTTTATTTGATTATCCAGGCAAGTGACAGATTTCTCTATTCAGTAGCAAAATGAATATGATATTGTTCTCCCTGTTGCAAATAAATACGTCGAGTCATGTTTATTTTCTTAAGTTTCTAACAACTGATGCATCATCTCTCACAGAAATGGTGAATATTCACACAACGAACATGACCACAGCACATGTGTTAATTAGTATTGAACTAAGCACACGAACAGACCGATGTGTGGGATGTAGAGCGGGGTTACCAAGACACGTTGGCCACAGTGCCAACACGGAACCTCTTTGTAGCTACTTGTTTATTTTCCGTCTAGTCTAGAAGTTTATTATCCGGCTCATCATGAAGACGAATGGATGATTGACGGGGGTGTGAGATTCTCAATATTTATTTCAAATACACCACACACATGAGGCCGAGGTTTGAAAGTTTTGACTATTTATTTTATATGCACCACACTGTGAGTTGATAAGACACAATTCGGCGACGAAGCAGATAGGTCATAAGGTTGTTTATTTGATAGCCAATTCTAGTGTTTAATGTAGTCTTGATCCAAATACTGATTTTAATGGAACATTATTTCCTGGGAATAACAGTGTGTATTTCTTTACCGTTGCTAATGTGTCAGATTAATAACTGTCTACTCTTCTTGACGTTGGCACGTTTTCAATGTCGGACAAAACAAATTGTAGAGCATAGATACGAACTATCTCGATTTTAAAAGTCGGTGGATTTTGTTCCCAATTGAAATGATATAGTTTATCACAATGGCTGTTTCTAAAATTTTAACATTCGAATCTAATTTTGAATTATGATTTTTAGCGATTATTATTACCTCAAGGTTCAAGACTTTGTAGAAGAAACTGCTAAACTGATTTTTTAAATGCCCATTTGAAATTTAAAACTTTTATCCATTTGCTATTATTACTTCATTATAAAGAAAAGGGGACAGTGATATAGTATCTTCACTGTCTCAAATGTGATGATGTGTACATAATGTACAGTAACTTCAACATATAAATACATTCCTTTTCTCCCTCTATTTCTAAATCTACCAGACGAACACCTCTTGACTAAGTGAAGCCAATTCAGTACAAAAAATAAACCTGATTCAAACATCAGAGAGCATGAATTACCTCCCTTACCACACAGATACGCTTGGCTGGAGCGAGGTAAAAGTGCAAGATGAAAGTCTAGCATACCTTCGTTACCGTCTACAAATAAAATCTTATTGAAGCAGACATTTTAGTAAAAAACTCATTCGAGTAACTTACCATAAAATAAAATCGTTTGCAGGATGGTCTAAGCTTTAGCGCTTTTATTAGCTTGATATAATTACATACGTTATTTTCTAAATTTGGCCATGTGATGTTTTCTTTCATTTAAGTAGTCTTATTTTAGAAACATAAAAGCCAAATGTCGTTTCCGTTTCTGCACGGTGTCAACCTTGTGCTTTTGAGAAGAAACGCTACAAATCCTCGTCACATGAAATTTTCTTTGAATCATTTGCACAAAATTCACAAATACCTGAATGGTATCATATATATCCTTTAGAAATACTATCCATTTCACCTGAGGTCACACTAAGAAGAAGAAAAGTGCCTGCTGTCTGTATATCAACATCAAAACATGATGGAACACCTAGACATTTAGAACATGATTTCCTTATTTTCAGAACTGAATGAACTATTTTGAATTCCTCGTCTTTTTGAAAACCGGAGTTAACATTAACACTAGTTCATTCTGAAAATTTATCATCTTTCATAAAAGCTCGGAAAAACTGATAATTCTGAGTTGAGTGTATCTGATATTAAAACAAACAAACTTCATCATCCTGTAAACATAAATGTCCTTGGTTATTTTTAATCTTGAAGAAAACAACACGGGGAGTAGAACTTATCCTTGGCCAATCCCTTTCTTCATCCTGTCATTACACAGGAATTGCAAAACATCCTGGCCAGATGACGAATCTCAGTTCTTGGAACCAACCAACACGCCTCCAGAAGTACAAACAACTGAAATTGATAATCTCGTGTTATACGCAGTTATGAAGGACTTGCAGATGTATGGTAACCTGAGTCGGGTTGGACAGAATATTGAGATGTAAAAACAACTTTTCAGCTCTATATCAAATATTTTGCACTCAATTATGTCCACGGCTTATAGTCATAAATCGTTCGCGACCTTTCGTTTTTATCGAACTCCTTGAGATAGTTTATTATTATATGCTAAGCGATGAGAGACTGCGTTTTCTCAGTTCGAGAAAAGTGTTTTCATGTTCTCATTGTGTAATACCGCTGCACGTATGACGTCACAAATATGTAGTTGGGAGGTAACAATGTGAACTTAGAACGCCTTTGTAATGTATCAATTGTTGATTTTGATTTTGTACATATACTGACTGCATATTATTCTGGAGATCGATGTAGTATGGTCCAGTGTCCCCACTGTTGTTTGATGGTTCATTTCTTTTTGAAACACTATACTTGATTTTGCCATTTTAGACCATACTTGGAAAACGTTTTAGTCTTTGAGGTGAATTTTCAAGGACACCTTTGTCGATCCTGAGAATGTATATTATGTACAAGGAATATAGCTGCTGGAAAAAAGTTTGTTCCGTCACTTCAAAGTTTCACGCAATATGGTGCTTAGTTAGGTTCGACTTAGCAAAGAACAATTCTGCCAAAAGAAATGTTTCTTTTTAGTAGCTGAATTAAAACCATATCATTTTCTATCACAAATATATGTACTCAAAGGAACACATTTGGCAACATCTTTTTTAATACAACAATGGGGTCCAAAATACAAAAACTTACATTTCTTGATTATGACATTTTTTTAATTGTCATTTGGAAACACTTCTAATGAAAAGCGAATAATATGTCATAAAGTTACCTATTTTATACTAGTTGGACTGAAATTTTGTCCAAAATGAGTTCAGTTGATATTAAAATGCAGAAAAAATTAAATCTGAATTTCCTTATTTTGACCTAAGATGCCTGAATTGTTTCTTATAAACTACTAAGATCCCGTAACAAATTGATACAAAAGTTTTGACTGTTAGGTATTTTGTGAAGAAACGATGACGATAATGATGAATTTACATGCATTTTTACAAATGTGTTGTCCAGCGGCGGTAGATGTGAGCTGTTTCACCTAGATATTGTAGGTCGGAATGACAGTACATGATGGTTGCTTAATCAGTGTTGACTTGATAGCGTGACAGCATATAAACACATCAGATTCGTTTTCACTTAACACGACACCTTATTTATATCCAGAAACCATCACCGACAGTGAGGGACAACTCCAGTAAAGCAACCGTTTCACCTGGGTCACTGGATACATAGATTCATCTCGATTTTCTTTGAAAATTGTACGAATTTCATTAATGTACTGATTGTCATATTTCCTGTTCAGAATCAACAAGTCATGTAAACATAAATAAACAGTGACGCAATATGTCTATCCACACGTCAACAGTGTCTTATCTTCGGCATGGTTGTGAGCTAGACATAAATATTAAAGACGTAAAACAGCTACCTCTTCACATCTGCATCGGCATGTGTCACTGTGAACCGATATGGAAACGGGCGTCCATTTTGCATTACAAATTAAAGAAAATAAATATTTTGATAAAAAATCAATACATTGACATGGTTACTAGAATTAATATTTTTATTTTATTTTTATTTATTTTTTAAATTTTATTTTCTAGGCGTACCATTCTGTTTCCTTCTAGATACTTGAACTGCTAGATGAAATGTCAGACTGTATGAATGGCATGATGGGATGTATTACTTTAGAAACGACCCCGCCGTGTGGATATTGTCAGTTGTCAATGTAGTTGCTATGATTCGTCGAACTCAATGTGTTGTATATTTACAAGTTCAATATGGTTTGGAAATGGAAAGATATAACCTTTCGATTAACAAGTAATTCAATGTCTGTAAAATTTAATAGCCCGGAACTTACCTTTCCTGCGTACTGTTGCATTATTATCATGTCATAATCATACGATCTACACGAATATCTCATTTTAGAAAACGAAGACTTACATAGAATTCATTTAAGCAATTCTTTACTTTACAGAGGGACATATCACGCCAATGAGAATATGTCGTCATGACGATCGATGCTATTCCATTGTTAACCTGCGCTGATTTTCATCGTTTAAAAGTAATTGGTTACTAAACGTTGGATAAGTCATGCAAACCCTTTTGGTCGAACTTGATTGAATGTTGCTTGTCAATAATTTATCATTATTTTTTAAAAGGAAAAATGTAACATATGAAATATACATACAGCAGACAGATGAAATAACAAAATGTTTGCATAATGTAATTGTCCTGGCCTTCTAATGTTCCTATTCAGACTTACATTCACATTACATGAAACAGCTGATTTGATATTTGAGGCAGAGGAAGAGGACATCGTTATGCTTATACATGCATATAATCTGTTGGATTTTCTTTTCTTTCCTCTGAATGAGCGTATTTGGACTTTTAATCACCTGAGCAGATTTTATTTGATGAACTTGCTTTGGAAATACTAAAGCTAAACGTTATTAAACAATTGACACATTGTTTTCTGCAAGAGCTTTTCGAACGAAGAGACACCGACCCTTCCAATACAAGTATATGTGGTTATCACGTACGTACCTCACGGAAGATGTATGAAGTAAGTTAAGTGACAGATTGCTGGTCATCAATATAGAAAATGGAACTCTGTAAAGCGTTACTTTCAAGGAATCGCGACAGCTGATCCCAAATGCTATTGATGAAGTGTACGGAAGTCTCAATTAATCTAATTTGTGAATTGGCTTAACTCATCTGAAGCAAGAAATCAACTGACGAACAACCATTGACTTCCGGTTTAAAAACAACAACGTTACCTTCGTTCTATTGACGTAATGCCACACACAAAGGAGGCGTGAGATAGGCAGTATGATAACAGAAGTTCTTCGTGTTGAGGAGCGTGTTAAGATCAGACATAAGAATTGCGGAAACAATTGGTATATTCCAAACAGACGCAGTATGAACCTTGAAGCATGATAGATAGTGGAGTCGCTCTGGGTTCCTTATCAACTCAACGCCTAGCACTTGTGAACCTTTTGAACCAGAGTGGAATATTTGGGGACACTTTTTAAACATTGAATCCGGAACATACATGTTATGTCGCAAACAACACAAGACAAAATATGAATACTCGGCTTCAAACAAGTGCTGAAAGTTCATCTGCGGAGTAAAGTTTCAAACTTTTTTTGGGGCTTGGAGTTTTACTAAGAAAAGTAGATTTATAACACTAGAAATCTAGGCCGTAGGCATATAACACAGCCAAAATGTACCGCTGGTTTGAACTACATATACTATTGGTGATTGTTTTCGCCGATCTTCGTATACAATGTGATTATTTCATCAATGAGCTTGTCATTTCAATTGAATTTGAATTGAAGTTAAGCCTTTAGGAACCATTGTTTCAGAACATTCATTTTCGTTTTTCATTTGGCCAATATGATCTCGATTTTAATTGTTAAATGCATTTTGCTGAATTTGCACTTTTTGAAAAAAACCGATGAAGTACTTTGAAGTTTCTCATTTTACCAATTGATCACGATTTCCCCATTTCGTGACATCAGTCTCGTTTGTCGGTTATTAAAGTGTCAAATACTGTTTTAAAAATGAATTACAACTTGTATTGACATATTTATATGTATTTCCTCATGACCGCCTTTTCTTATACATACTTGTAAAGACAATGCATTACTGATGGGGTTTTTCAAATGACGTGCATTGCACAGTTTACAAGTCTCATAAATCAATTACTTCCATAGTTTTTCCATAAAACAAATCATAAATGCCTTTGAGGTGTGAAACCTGTTAAAAGTTTTTCAAAACCATCGAATATCGATTTACGAGTCTGACGCCGGGTGAGATCTTCAAGCGTTATCTAGATATACAAACGTGAAACAATTTTTCGGTAAGTTTATTTGATAACTTCCAAATTCCCTATACCACTCCTACGAATCGTCTTGTCAATCTGGCCCTATAAGGACCTAGAAAGAGGTTTTCGTTTTATTGTCAACAATAATATATCATTCTCATTTTTGAAAACATATGGTTTGCACTGTTATATTTCAACATGATTTTAGAATAACACCTGCTCTGAATCTATCTCAAAAGAAGTCCTAACAGCGCCTTATATCGTTTTTAATACTAGTAGCGATTTTTTTCAAAGAGTAGAAAAGCTATCCTCCTCGAGACTGATTGACATTGGAGGTTATTGAGGTCTCGCGTTATCTCGCGCGATGACACGCCAACTTGGCGGAGGTCGATTCGGGCGATTCGCTTGTGATATCAACTCTTCTTGTATTGCAACCTCCACAATGACTGAAGCAAAACATGCTATCATGAAGGGAATCTGATATATGGATTTTAATTGCCCACTGACTACAATTTCCTGGTAAATATAAGTGTGTAATACATTTTAAACTCCTCCTATATAATTATCAGCCATTAACATTCCATTTTACTTACATCCGATGTTCATGTATCAAATTTTATCTAAAAATTAAATGTCATCAATTTTAAAGTGAGTGTTATTTCTAATCATTTCGACATTTGAATGGAAATTAAAAATCATATGGTATGCAACCCGTAGTCACCATCAAAAAAAGGGTAAAATGATATATCTAACTAGAGTTTGTCAACAGCTTGCAAAGGGAGTATTTGCTTATTGCAGCATTTGATTAAGTAAGCTGTCAACAGCAACTTTGAGGGAAGAATTCTTGCAAATATATTCCTGAGACTTTTGCTGGTACAACCAAGTGGGCATTGGGACAGAAAAATCTCAATTTCCTGTAATTAGAAATTGTAATATGAAGCATTACGATGCTGACTGTTTACTATGAACGACTTTCGATAGCCATGAATTCTTTTATTTTTCAATCTATTCTTACGGGCCCGTTAGTCTGTGAACGCGCATACACTCACGTATCGCATTGCTTTTGTGTTCCTGAAGTTCCCATTACTATTAATAAAAGTATATATTCCAATTTATGCAAACACATGTTTCGCCTTAATGCAGCCCAATGTCCTGCGAACTTAAACTGCAAATGCTGTTCGAACTTCCTGCAGACAAGTGATTATAAACTGATAAGCAAAGGAAACTTAACATGATTTTCAACAAGGCTAGAAAACTCTATATGACAGTTGTCGGATAAAATTGATTTAAATGTCCTTGATAAGCATATTATTCAAAATTTCATTCACCAGGGTATGATGCTTTTTATTGTGTGCCTGTTCAATAACATTTAGCGTGCTGAGATGACTTTTAGCACAATGACACAAGGTTTGTCATTAAACGCACTAGTGCACACCAATATTTCTTTAACACAACGAATGCACAGATATTGCATATCTCTCGATATTATTCAAGATCCTCACTCAAGCAATCTACCTCGTAAGTTATTTAACGAATATTTACGTATTCAGGTAGTAAAGTGGATTTTTAAAGACCGGAAGTATTTAATGTTACGTTACAATAAATCCGCATGAACTACGATATCGGAAATATTAAGATTGTGCTTATAACCAAAAAAGCGGAAACGGCAGCCGCTTTGGTCAATCTAATAGCAATGCTAATGCTGTGTTATTAAATCGGTTTATTTACAACATCGCTTTAATAAAACATAATTCATTATTTGTTCTCAGTTCAGAGCTTAGGTAAATTCAACAACTGCACATAATAATAGTTCAGCCGCTTTCAACTGTCTATAATTTATCCGTTTTGTGCAGAGATAACCTTAGATTTGTTATATGTCCAAGCCGACAGCGGCTGTCTAAATTTTTTCATTGTTGATTGCAGGTTAATTGTAAAGAATTTTAAGTGTTTCATAGCATCGATAGAAAGCTTAAGTGATTGCATAAGTCCTCTTAAACCTTAAAATAGCCAATTTAAACCGTAAAAGCGTGCACTAGTGCCTTTAAAGTTAAGCATTGTTAAAATTTTGAAATTATATTGATTAACAATTTTTAAATTATATTGGCATTAAAGTTAAAAATTGTTAAAATTTTGAAATTATATTGATTAACAATATTATCTACATAATTTACCCACTTAGCCGTTAACGCATTGCTGGAGCGCGTCATAAAACAATCAAGAAATTCCTATATAACTCTTCTATTTCATATTGTTCATAACTCTCCAAAACGACAATTTCTTAAAGGCAGTTTTATGAGAAACATGAACAAATAACACTGACAAAGATAAAACAAAGTTTAGTTTAGTTTGCTTCAAGGATGTCATCGGGTTATTTTTCATAATCGTTTTTGTTACTCATAGATTAACATCCTCCATTTTTATGTCAATATTTTCTATTGTCCTTCAGTTTACTTGTTGCATACCAATGTTACACCTTGCTTCACATCTAGGTTCAAACCTCGCCAATGTTCATGTTCAATCGCGCTGAACTGTCTTGTTCGTACTTTCAACAGTCCAATGCTTGCATTACGTTATCGGTGGAGGTCTTCCTTATGCAGAATGAATAAAGTATTTAAACTTGCCAAAGACCATGTTTCAAACTGCAGTAGGTCCACGTTCAAACTTGCTGTAGTCCGGTTCGCTTCATCCCGATGTAAGAGCTTGCTCCAGACCGGCGTTCAATCTTACAACCTGGCCATGTTAAAAATGCCGAAAATCCTCCTTCCAGAGCGGCGAGGCTTGCAACTGATGCTCCTTTAAAGTTTTTTACTTAGATGCGGTAAAAGTATCAAGATCTGTCAAAAGGTACCTTTGCTCTTGAAAACAAAACTTGTGTCTTATTACTGACATCAGAGAAAGACAATAACATAACGAAAATGTTAGATTTTTATGCTGTAATTAACACAAGGTTCTTTGAAATTTAGATTATACGATACCATTGTTAGTTTTGCCATCGCAAGTACATAGTTATATCCCATAAATCAATAAATTATAGACAGGTTAATTATGAATGATCAGCGAGTTCAGGATGAAGTTTCCTTGCAATTATACAGCTTGATACCACCAATTCCCCCTGTTCCAGAAGGTTTCATCGCAACCTGGACTTACACGTACAGTTGTGTTGCATATAACAACTTTCTGACTTCGTTGATACAAGCTTCGAATTTTTTGTTAATCACAAAATCACTTTTTGAACCATTATCATATAAATCCATTTTGACGTGAAGCTGTAATCCTTTGCAACTTACAATGTTGTCTGGTACGACATGTTTTGGTCTGTTTGTTTAACATCCTCAGAAAACATACTTAGTATACTCTTCCCAACCCACTTCAACAAGTACTTGGAAATATAACTACAATTCATAAATTGTTTACGATATTGTCTCGGGCTTCATTTGCTAGTTAAGCAAATAAATTAACACAGGGGACAATTGTAAGGCAGTTCTATCGTCCTGAACTCAAATAAACTACAGTAACTGGAAGTATAGAGAGCACAAACCATTATCGCTGTCGAGCTTCATCATAATCATAGTGAAGCGACCGGAGGTCAGTCTCAATCCCGGGGCAGTGCTACTCGTTTATTATTTGTAGACGGGTTAACAATAACATGAATGGAATTCAAAAACACTTATCAATATAGGCCTCCATTATATCTAACGATCGAATAGGAGCTCAAATAAAAGGTTGGTTATAAAGAATATGAGAAGTATGAAAAACACTAAAAATTATTACCCCCTCAACAATACACTGTCCTGCTGCCGTGTTTACTCTGCCCCCACCCTCGTGTATTTTCTTGAAGAACTGGAGGGGTAACTGCAAGATTCTTGATGCTAATGAAAATAAGCTAGAGGATCCAGGTGTAACGTTTCCTGTGAGGGAAAGATCTGCTTGTTTGTCAGTGATCGATGACAACTTGACCAGACAGAGACAAGGCGAGAGACAACAACCTCCAGCCACAGTGAAGTGTGTGTATCCTTCACGTCCAGGTATTCATATTTCTACCCGACCTTTGATATGTGACCTGGGGTCCCCCTTGTCCCCTCTCTGAGGACATGTTTCAATGTTCAATGGCATATTTTGGTTTGGTGTCTATTTCCTGTAACTAGATTCTTATATTTGCAATAAGCTCTGTTTAAAGTTCAAAGTTCAATGTCCTGTGTGCATTACTGTTGTGTTGTAAATGTTTTGCATATATTTTTTCATACATCATCATCTGACATGATTGATTCGTACATCGCCATAGTAGTGAATAACGATAGATTGGTGAGAAACACATTGCGTTGTTATGAAGACTCCAACATATTACGGAAATGGTTTCAATTTTGATGAGTGAGCACATATCTAAGACTTAACGTAATGTATCAAACATGTGAAATAGGTGGGGTTCTTTCTCATTGCAACTTGCAAAAGATAAGTCTTTTTGGTATGATATTTTCTCAGTGTCTTTTCCGCAGAATGGAATGGCAAGATTTACACATCGTCGTGCACTGCTATTTTAGAAGAATTACGTGTTTGGATGAATGTAATTGTCTGGGCTTTGTAGAAAAGAAAATCAATATTCTCTTAAAGTTTATTATTCGAGTTGTCATATGGCTTTTGAGTTAGAGTTTTGTATTTCCCGAGCGAGAGCAAATGTTAACATAAGGTTGTTTGACGTTATAGCGCAACAATATGTGATATGACGCGGGTTATGTTTATATGTATGCGTACGTGTGATAAAACATTTAACTCTCATTTACTATTCTCTATACATGTCCGATTGTTATGCCTCTAACTAGATTAATTATAGTCACTGTGACCTTTTTGAACGGACCTTCCTAGGACCTAAACCTGTACTCCTAGCTTTTTATGAAACTTCGTGTCAACCGAACAGAAAACACAGTGCAGCTTGTGTTCTTAATTTATTGGGAAATAGCCAAAACCGAAAGTTTTGGTTCCATTTATTTTACTTCATGTTTGACAGATATTATCGCAAGGAAATCAAATACATGTAATTGCCTTTTCCATATGAATAGTTTCGGCAATTATTACGCACAAATGTCCGCCCTAGCATATTTGTAGTGGAGCCTAAGGGATTATCTGAATCTGTCACAGCGCGGAGTGACTTCCTATCGGTAGTGATAAGGTCGATGACATTCGTAATTCGCATAATGTATTTGGCAGTTCATATTTCAGTCATCGAGTCACACAACATCTTTTTCCTTCAGAAATAGAGTGGTTGTTTATGTTTTGAGAGAAAGTTGTTTTGAATCTGAAAAAAGTCGAACCATTAAAGAGATACGCAGAGCTTCATAATGTCATTACATTTAATTTGTTACATCAAATATACGAGTATCATATATAACATTTTGATCTAAATTTAAGACAAGGTTCTTTCGACGTGCATATTCATCATGAAATGTCAAATATTCTAATTATCAAAGAAGTCGAATTCACAAAAAGGTACCCGTGCAGAAGCCGATTTCACCTTCATTAATGCATTTTTAAAGTTCAATAGAAATATGAACATTCAGACACTATCAATCAAAATCGAGTATGCTATTTTTTGCCTGAATAGGGTTTCTCCTTCCCTTCCTTGTTCTTACATGTCCCCTGTTCTAGTCCTCGTCCTCTCTCCCTGCCATCTGCTCTACCCCTCCCTGTCCTCCACTGTTGTGTCTGGTCCTCGAATAGTCGTCTTACTGTGTACATTACCTGACAAATGCAACAATGGAATATGCGAACAATTTACAACATTATAGAGGTGACCACACTTGGGCGGCTACTTCAAAGGTATAATATTACAAGTGGGTATATCTAATGTCATCTAGGATAACCCTGTGGATAAGGTATTATTCTACCAGTCTCGGGTTTATAGGCTCTAGCATACACTCTCTAACAAAACGCGTTTTCTCTGCCAAAAACACTTTTTTGTGTAACTAATTGTTTAGCATGCGTTCAATTTTTTAAAAAAATTGCATCTTTCTGACTCATAAAACTAGCAATTCAAGAAGAAAGTATCGAGTATCTAAAAACAAGCTGTTACTTTGCACAGACACATGATGCTTCAAAAGATTCAGTTCATTTATGACAATGGACATTTCTTTACAAATGGATTAACGGACCTACCTCTTTTATAATGGTGACGAACGGGAAGCTTAATTGCCTAAGAAACATGATATATGGGCGAAAGCTTTACATTTACTGCTTTCATTTTTTTCTTCTTTTTAAGCAACATATTTGAAAGTTTAACCTTTTTTTAATTTAATCAAATTTTACATTAGTGTTGCTCTAACTATAAATTTAACTCCTATATGTACAGAAAAAGAAATGGAGACTTGATCTACACTTTCTCTCTAATGCAAATGTAAAGAACATTGCCATCTGTTTGTATTCTGAAATTACGAAATCTTGCAAAACCACGACATTCAATTAATCGGACAAAACATGTTCACAAGTAACCAGAAACGTCTGATTTGTCTGATTTGATTGATAAGTTACTATTTCAAAGTTTTCTTCGTCGCGTCAAGACGTAGTTAAAATAGCTTAAAATACTTATGAAAGTTCATGTCATGATGATTTGCTAGGACTTTAGATTGTATTGTGTTGATTGAAAGAGATTGTAGTTGACTGTTGAGAGCTGAAACTTTAAAGGAATCAGGAATTTAAAAGAATCAAAGAAAAGGTACATTAATGACCATAAAGTGTATTCAGGTAAAACCAAATTACCTTAAAGCAGTGTTATATTTTACGTACAGATTCTTCAACAATATATCCTATGTATAAACATTTTATACTTGTAAAAAATTATATCCTTTTATAATGTTCAATTATTCAATGGTCTGCAATTTATGAGAAATATTTCAAAATTTACATTCGCTACTCTGAAAAAAGAGTCTAAATAACATCAATCAATTAATCTTTAAATGCTGAAAGCTTATTTCAGAAATGTTCATAATCATGAATCATTAAGTCGAGTTATATTACGAAATATCTTCAAATAAATCAATCATTTCTTTTTCAAATAAAATTGAGATATTAAAAACTCAGACACTCTACGTTATGATTGGATAAAGATTAAACGATATTATTATCCTAGGACGTTAATGTGAAATCGTGAACGGTAACGATAGTTATCTTCAGATTATATTGTGGTACTGTGAAAAGCAACGAATTATTATCAAATAATAAGATTTTAAGGCTGTGTTAAGATTTTCATGGAAAACAAGTATTTGTCATACATATGTCTTTTGGACATGAAAAGTTAAGATGTTTTGATTTTATATCCTCACATATGACATTTAGGTTCGTATCAAAGGTAAATAATATGTTAGGAAAATCACGGAGTGGCTCTTTAAGCCATATGCGTTATGTATGTGATGTTCACGATTTCATTCATATTTTGTAAAAGAAATTGTCTCTGCAATTTTAAAATCAGATAATTCTTATTCAAATAATGTGTGTACGAATATTTTAACTTGAATTCGGACAAAGATCTATCAAATAATGTTTATTCCATAAAAGTATAACGCCCTCGTCCCTCTATGGGACGAATATATCATGTAATAAATGCATGTAGCTATCAGGCCATTATTTTTTAAATCTCGTTTATCTAATCAGATCCCTCGGGAAGTTATTCTGCCATAACTCTAAGCAGTCTAAAGCAATTACTGAAGGCCTTATATATATTACCCTATGATATCATTTTATTTTAGAAACTGTCTATGTAAGCAAACTGAAACGAAGCGTGATTCAACAGGCCCGACCAATGGCGCGTGTGCAGTGTGCAGTATGCAGCATGTCAATGCCCCTGTCTGCACACAACGCCTATACGATCATATAGACTTACGTCAAGTTTCTGTATTGAAATTGCCAAAAATACCTGTCAAACCTTTTCACAGAGACAACAGGTATGTGGTACACACTGTGTCTATTGTCGAAATATGATAGGTGTGTTTTGAGGACATTTCTTTTAGATATCATCTTTGCATCAGTTATAGAAGAATTTTACGGGAATAATTTTGGTGTAATTTAATACTATACCTGGTGTAGGAAACATTTCATTTCATTTCATATATTTAGTAAGTTTGACTACTTGTATTGTAAGCAATAAAAATAAAATTGTTTCGTTCAAAATAGGCGTTGAGTACAAATGAAATTTGTGACTAAATTTTAACCAGAATTTAAGGGAAAATAATCTATTTACTGGTTTGAAATCTATTCCATGATCGATTTGACTGAATGAATGCAGACACTCCTTCTGCGACATTAGCTGACTTAGTTTTCTCGAAGCAGTGGCAACAAGCAAATATATATATATATATATATATATATATATATATATATATATATATATATATATATATTGATCTAACAGACAGACTTTATGACTGGATAGACCGTAGACACACCTCCCAGCCAATGTACAGTACCTGGAGCGTGTGATCAAAGAGCAAGCAAGCTGATCCTAATACTTCAACCGTGCTAGATATTACTTCTGCTCAATTAAATTTCATTGGGTTTAATAAGCAAACAAAATATATTCATCACATCCTTCCCATGCTCCCCCGCATGGCTACACACTATTTATAGTGGATATTTCAAATCATACTGCATACTTCAAAACCATTAATAAATGGGGTAAAAATGAATCCATTTGTAACAGAATATTGAAAGTCTAGTTGTATTGTTATCACATTTAGATAACCATATCCCTAAAACGTGATACCTTTTGAAAGTTGCATATTCCTTTTGTTGGTTGTCAATCATCCTCCTTACATTATTAGTGTGAATTAATTGAACTGCTTCCCACGCATATTAAATCACGAGTTAAATGATATCCCGCCTACGGAATTTATAACTTGAACATACTTAATCACATTAATTTTATTGTATCTTTTATTGCTAGGTTCTGTAGACCACGCCGAGATTTAAGAATGAGGTACCATGACTTGTTTAACATGAAAAAATGATTTTTAGATTATCGAACTCCTGAAAGAAGACCTTTGGTGCATACCGATGTATGTCGTCAGCTTTAAGAGAACTATCACAACGAAGGAACGGGTGATTGTATTGGTTTTAAAATACACATTTGAATTCATATGCATATAATTAGAATATAACAATCGTTCAAGCATTTTGCCATTAAAAGCTGTATCATGTCATCATGACGTTGTTTGATTACCTAACCTTTCACCTTATACTACCTTTCAGAACTTAGCTAAGACACTCGACAAACAAGCATTGACCACAGCTAACACACTCCCCCATTAGGGCTTGACAACAGCTCATCCACTCGACAACCAAACCTTGACAACAGCTAACACACTCGTTCACCAAGGGTTGACCACAGCTCATCCACTCGACCACCAAGGGTTGACCACGGCTAACACACACACGTCCATCAGGGATTCACAACATCTAATCCACTTGACCATCAGGACGATTTGATTTGATATTCTGTTGGTACGGTCACCTGCAGCGTAACAAATGAAATCACATGCATATTCTCTTGTGAAATAATCATGCACAATGAATAAACTAAATATTGTTTACTAGCGATATACAAACATAGCATCATGCCACTCCTGAACAAGCCCTTGGAAACCTATCAAGGGTGTATGCACCGTTAGGTTAATGGGCCCTAACCTCAAGTCCGTCATGCAGATTTTTTTATATGCCACCTTAATTAATATTCATTTTGGAAAAAAATCAAGAGGAGACTGAACGTTAGTCTATATGAGATCCGCCAGACCTATTACGCAGTTAGGGGCCAATGACACCGTGCACACTTGACAGTGCACAGTCGCTACTGGCTGATATACCTGTTGATTCACGCTTGCCCTCAAATTGCTTACATAGGCAGTTTCTTAAATAGAATGACATTACGCAGTAGGCAATTACTCGGGACTAACGAGAGTTATATTTATATAATGAGTGGTTGTACAAATACATGGCAGTTAAATTTAAAATCTTTTTATAAATCTGCAATTAACCACACACAGACGGCATAAAGTAAATAGAGAACATTAGTCAATTTATTGATAGTGTGAATTTTAGGTCACAATTTTGATTGCTTGATTACTACCGTACAAGGATCAAATTCTCTAAAAGGTAATTTTTTCAAATATGATTATTTCATGCATATCTAAATTTGTTATGCAAATAGATGTTATGATAATTTGTGGTATGCTTTTATTGAAATTTATTTCAACTGCTGAATTATAAAATATTTTGTTTAAATATTGTGTTGTTCATTCCTCTATACTGGATGTAAAATATATCAGCGTCGTGACGGGATGTTCTCAAATAAGAACCTCTAAATGAATGGACTGAGAAATTTTTAATTTTTATTTTACTCTTTTTGTGGAATTTTATATTTCAGACTGAGAAATTTGTACACATACATTTTCCCTAAGTAATTAAGTAATAAATGATATCTGATTCTTCACTGACATATGTACTATATTTAAAAATATTTAAAATATATTTGCTGGAGTTATGTAGTGAGATGTTAATTGATGAATACGAATTATTTCGTGGGTCTTTATATAGTACACGGAATAATTACATTCTAACATTTTCAGGTACGCTTTGTTGATCAGTTGCTGCTTTTCTGAACAACATTACCAAGTGATTGCTAAGTCTATTCTATCAACCACAGAATTGAAACCATCTCATTTGGTCTATCTCTCATACCTTGAACATTAACAAAAGTTGACACTTAAAGAGGTATATGGTGTTCAGAATGATACACCGCACACTTTATCTTGAACGGAAATATGCAACTATAGTTTAGCTTGTTTCAAAGGATGACTTACTGGTAGATTACTGCAATAAAACAAAATGCATATGATGCACTTGTTCTAGATGGCGATGTTTAGCAATAACGCAGCGCCATAATGGTGATTAAGACTTTTCTCCTGCAATGCAATGTCAATGTATATTCAAGATACCCATAGAGATGCGTTAAACCCCCTTAACGTACCTAGAACAGCCAGTTCGTGTATATGCACTCGTTTAATCGCTAGAACATTATAATCTCTGGAACATTCTCTGGGGATGCAATAAACATGACAACCAACCGTGGTGAGGACCGATTGATAAGCACTGATTGTTGAAGCATTGTTACCTCCAAATGTCAAACTGTATAAGTTAAATCAATTAAACCAATTCATTTTTATCTATATTATTAATTGCTTTGCTTTCAAATTTTCAAGTTTGTAAAAACTAGATATTCACAAATACAAACCGTAAACCAGTGTATTATATGTTTTCCTTCAGACATTAGTTAGCTACATCCTCATTACTAAAGTACTTTCACCTGCAAATATTTCCTTTTAAATATGTCAATTCGGAACAACAGGCTCACCGTAAAGTATATATGTAGATTAGATATAAACCAAATGGTATTTTAGTTGTTAAATGCATTCGAAGATAAAGTTGATACCATCGGTGAAATTAAAAAAAACGCTCTTAAGCACTTTATATGCTTAATATCATTCGGGTTTGTTGCGTTCTTGACTGCAGCCCAAAAGTGCTAGTGCTGTTCTACTGAATAAGACAACATAATTGCTGTTTCATCACATTTCAGCAATACCTAACCCTAATACCACACGCTCACTTGCTGTGTGGGTTTCCTATCAGAACTATGGAAGACAGACGGGGACAACTTTTACTTAATACATGCGGTAGAAGAACTTTCGGCCAAAATAACCGTACACCAGTGTTACATATGAACACTTAGTCATGGAATTGTCAAAACTGGTTAAAGGCTCTGATAAAGCATATATACATAGAAACATTCTGAAGAATATTGCTATTTGAACTTGACAACAATGCCACGAATTTGTTTATATTAGGATATCTGAAATAATATTCTTTCAAGTGTTTCCCCAAAGATGTGAATAAACAGGACACATAAGTAAAAAATGGTATTCATCTTCTATTGAATTCAAGTGACAAAGAATACATATTCTTTCTCCACGAGCTATGTTTACATAGCGCCCCGTCTCAATACACAGATCATGTGAGGAACATCTGAAACGTGAAAGGGCCATTCGCAATTTTTTAACAGTAACGTTTGTTAAATAATCCTCCATGATTATTTCAAATTTAATCATTCTATAAAAGAGGGACTTATTTGTTAGAGTCATCGATGCTGTCCATGTCTGCAAATAGCTGCTTTAATGAAAAAATAAAATTTGCTGTTGAATACAAAGGTATATCAGATATCGTGGGCCTACATCCATCTGTACTTTATAAACATTTGGTATCAAAGATCGTTAGTCTACATTCGTCAGTACTTTATAAACATTTGGTATCAAATATTGTAGACCTACATCCATCTGTACTTTATAAACATTTGGTAACAAAGATCGTAAGCCTACGTTCATCTGTACTTGATAAACATATGCTATCAAAGATCGTAGACCTACATCCATATGTACTTTATAAACATTTGGTATCAAAGATCGTTAGTCTACATCCATCTGCACTTTATAAACATTTAGTATCAAAGATCGTAATCCTACATCCATCAGTACTTTATAAACATTTGGTAACAAAGATCGTAAGCCTACATCCATCAGTACTTTGTAAACATTTTGTATCAAAGATCGTTAGTCTACATCCATCTGTACTTTATAAACATTTGGGAACAAAGATCGTAGGCCTACATTCATCTGTACTTTATAAACATTTGGTATCAAAGATCGTTAGTCTACATCCATCTGCACTTTATAAACATTTAGTATCAAAGATCGTAATCCTACATCCATCAGTACTTTATAAACATTTGGTAACAAAGATCGTAAGCCTACATTCATCAGTACTTTATAAACATTTAGTATCAAATATTGTAGACCTACATCCATCTGTACTTTATAAACATTTGGTATCAAAGATCGTTAGTCTACATCCATCTGCACTTTATAAACATTTGGTATCAAAGATCGTAATCCTACGACCATCAGTACTTTATAAACATTTGGTAACAAAGATCGTAAGCCTACATCCATCAGTACTTTATAAACATTTTGTATCAAAGATCGTTAGTCTACATCCATCTGTACTTTATAAACATTTGGTAACAAAGATCGTAGGCCTACATCCATCTGTACTTTATAAACATTTGGTAACAAAGATCGTAAGCCTACATTCATCTGTACTTTATAAACATTTGGTATCAAAGATCGTTAGTCTACATCCATCTGTACTTTATAAACATTTGGTAACAAAGATCGTAGGCCTACATCCATCTGTACTTTATAAACATTTGGTATCAAAGATCGTAGGCCTACATTCATCAGTACTTTATAAGCATTTAGTATAAAAGATCGTAAGCCTACATCCATCTGTACTTTATAAACATTTAGTATCAAAGATCGTAAGCCTACATTCATCAGTACTTTATAAACATTTGGTATCAAAGAACCTTCGTTCACCTGTGGTATCAAATATCATAGATGTAAAATCATCTATACTTCATCAACACTTGGTATCAAAGATTGTAGGTCTGTATCAAGTAATTCTTCATCAACAATTGAATGACGATCCACAAGAAAAACAATAGCTCATATTATGCAACAATACTCCGGTATTGTTACCACTTGGTCTGTTTGACTTCCACTTGCATGTCAACCCTAGGAGAAATATACATTGGTACCTGAGGTAATAAAAAGAATCTATGCACGATATTAGTAACTATTGCATGAGGAAAGTTTGTTTTTAACTGTTGTACCAGGCCATGTGAACGCGTCTAAATTGTTGGGGTTTTGAGCCTGAGGATTTTTCTTGATTTAAAGAAACTGTCTAATGTTTGATCGATAGATATCGTATCCGTGATTTAAAATAACTCATGTCATTAAAACAATTTCAAAGTTTGAGAATTTTAATATACACGTGCAGAAGCACCTCGGACTTGTAGAGAAGCTGCAATTGCTCTTTCCATTCATATGGCTGCCACCTGATGTCAGCCCAGGGACCAAGATAGCCTTAGCATTGCATCACGTGCCGGTTATCTTTCCTGCAAACTGCATTCTCTTATTCTACATTTCTTTACATGAAGATGTTGTGAATATGCATCAGCGGAAGATAGGATGAGAAACAATTCTATTAGTCGTTTCTTTTCAGGAAATAATCTTTTTGTGAGGAACTGGCATTCATATATGTCGACCAGACTGTATGTCCCTTGGGTCGCTGTTGTCTATGTTCAAGTATTTATACGTGATGTTCTTCAGCTCGCTCTCCTACTGTTCTGTCTGTTTTTAAATTTATAACGTAACTATCAGTTACATTACTTCTTTGAGTAGCATATTAGAAGTTGGAAGCAACTAAGTATAAATATTTATGGATGACAACTTCTTTATTATGAAATTTGCGACGTTTCGATAAAGATTCTTGTGAGATTTGCGACGTTTCGATACACATTCTTGTGAGCTTTACGACGTTTCGATACAGATTCTTGTGAGACGTGCGACGTTTCGATACAGATTCTTGAATCCAATCACGATTGACAACGATACAAGAATCTGTATCGGAACGTCGCAAATCAAATAATAAAGAAGTTGTCATCCATAAATATTTGTACTTATCAGTTACATATATGTATGTCGATACAATGATATAGGTTTCTACAAAGTAAGCATTTCAAAGAACTACCAATACAAAATCACTCACAAATGAATGTTATAGAAAAGAACATATTAAATCTATAATTGAACAAAACTAAAGGTTATTTATTTCTTATTCGTTTAATAATACTGTTTCCTGGTAACTATTTCTTACCCTCAGGATACTAACAAAGGATATCCAGAGAGTCTATACAATATAAAGAACACCTCAATCACATATTTCTTATACAGAAGTCTTGATGACTGTAAAAAAACCTCCAAATTTATATTCTACGTTTGTGTATTGGTTGCTGATTTAAAAAGTATGCTAATTAACCACACATAATGATGAGTCACAGATATATGTACAATCAGCACAATATCCACGTGTTGATTCAATAGAAGGTCTATCTTAATATGGAAGACGAGGAAATATCCCACATATATATTTGTGTCTCACATTCCCTAGCTGGTTTAGAGATGAATGCAGATTGGTATTTAGACTGTCTGTTACCTTCAACCAAGCACCTGCATGCTGGAGAGGTTTCATTTCCGGGACGGTGTTTATGTTGGCTTTTGTTTGATGTTGGATATGCATGTCGACCAATACCTTACATACAGGTATTTTGATGTTGGCTAGTGACTGAAAGTAAATGTGAGTTCCGGGTTAACATATAAATAGTTGCATCTAAAAACTTTTTTCACCTACTTACGTATTTAGATGCAAATATCATAATATTTGTATAGTGTGTGAAGCGTCGTGACATTAGCGAATGACTCTTAGTGTTATGTGATTTCACTTCTTAAATGAATAAACCATAACATGACGTAAGTTTATTCATTAAAAGATTGACTGTAACAGGACCTTAATTCACGGAATTCCAGTTATTTTATTTTCTTTGTAAAATATCTGATTCCTGATCAACACTGGCAAACATTAGACATGTATTTTCTGGTTTACCCTCTTCATGTACATTTTTATAAAGTCGATTGATTTATGTAAATTAATAAAAAAAAGTGGCAATTTTGAAAATATGACCCCTTCTGTCAATTGCCTCTTAAAGGGGCAGTAGCAAGTTTTTTAAATTCCATTCCTTTAAATTTGATGTACATAGGTGTGATTTGCCCCTTTACAGTATTCGAACACATATAATGGATAGATAACGATGTTTTATCAGTACAGTTATAGAAATGCTATTGGATTCCATACAAGGTGCAAAATCCATTATATTTGCACTTGAATACATAGGTAGGTAAACAAACATTCAGAATTCAGGTGTTCAGTTTACAAAGAAGTTTATCTCTAAGATATATATCTATCAACTATTTCAAAGTATACACTTCAAGTTTTTTTTTAAAATCAGTAATGTTTAGTAAATCAAGAATTTTGAATGTAAAAATAATTTTTAGTTCCCAATTTGTTATGCTTGATTCTCTGCTTTTACCTCATCAAACTATATTTCATTCCTACAAAACGAATTAAAAGGAATGAATTTCAAATATGACTTTACCTAAGAAATTTTCAATGATCTAAACAATACTACTTATGGCAGTTCATTCGTCTAGTCAGGGGTTAATTTCTCTTGTGTAATTAACGGCCAATTTACTTTTCATTTAAATATCTCCTAGAAAAAATACTTCTAAGGAAAAATATGGATACGATCCAATTATGTCCATTCAGAGAGATCATCTGTCTGTTCTAGGGATCCACCTTAAACAATCCACTTATGAAGACTTTCTCATTTGTTCTGCTACAGAAATTAATGAAAAAGATTTGAGATTAGATAACGACAGTACAGCGCCATACCGGAAGTTTGTTCACATACCTACATAGCCTTGTGCAAATATGTAATTTGGAATGTCTTTGAATCATCGTACTGCAAAATAGAAACGGATAATAAGAATTTTCAATACAGAAGTGAGGATACACTGTGCCTGAACACACTCGTATATCATACCACAGGTAACAGTTTTGGCATGTCAATGAAGTGATCAGGGATCAAAATGTTAAAACAATGGTTTTATTTTTCTCAACAAGATACATTTTAAGTTATCAGCAGCTTTTATCACAGGTCATGTTTTTCCTGTGCACAAAGTCAAAGGGTTTGTGCTAATTTGTCGGTATGGAATATTTTTTTGTAACTTTCAGGAAATCAGATTTTAAAAAATTTGACCCGTTCTATCTAATTCACCATGCCAAAATTCGAATTGTTGCATGAGAGACCATATGCTCCCAGATATGTTATAACGAGTGTGTATTTTACACATTGACAATTGGTGATCCTTTGTCAGTTTTGCTGAAGTTGTTCTATTGAGTACACATTCAATGCTAATGAATCTTAAAAGGACATGTTTGCACTAAGAAACAGTTTTAAGTGAACAAACTTTCGGTATGCAGCTATACAGTCAGATATCTCTATTGCACGATGAGCTCGTTAACTTGTCATGGAGTTGTATGTTGGCTTCAGGCGATGCACTATAGTTACACTCCCAGTTCTGACTCGGATCATATCTTGCTTTTAATAAGGCAAAAACTCCAATGTGATAATTCATGTTTTGAAATATTCGCTAGGGGGAGAGTAACTAGTTTCATAATAATTTAATGTGGAATACATAGTACAGTAGGCTTTAATGCTACTCTTACAATTATTTAACAGAGAAGCTGGCTGTTTGTGACGTCATAATAGGTAATACGTAATTAAGGCGTCTTTTAAGCTGTAAATAATTTACAATAGATACAAAATATGACACAATTTTAATGAAAGGTTATTTTCAATTGGATTTGACTACAAATGCATCAAAGTTTTTTAAGTTGCACACTGTTATTCAGTCACTGTAAATTTCATTGAGAAATTAAACAAAATAAAAATATCAAAGACCTTAGTTGCATCTTCTGATTTTGTAAGAGAGTGATAACGTAAATATGTGATACATTTGTATTACATACTTGCTGGTAATCGATTGTACCAATAAACATATATTCTAGGAAGCTTAGTCATCAGTACAACAATAAGTAAATTATTGAAAAATTCGAAATGTATGTACATAGACATGTGCTAAGCGATTTTAAAATTGGAATAAGATATTTCAACAGCATGAAACTTTCCATAAGCTATACAGCTGCGAGCCAAAAGTTTGTTCACATACCTGAATAAACTAGTGCAAATATCATGTAATTTGAGATGCCTTTGAGGTATCGTAGCGTTGCAAAAAAGAAACGTATAAAACTTAGTTTTCAATACACATATGCAGGTCCATTCTTCTTTAAGGCAAATGTTTATCGTACCCCACAATTACCCGTAACAGTTTTGGCAGGTCATTAAAGTGACTAGGAGTCAAAAGTCCGAAAACACTAATTCTTATTTTTCTCCAAAAGATCCTTTATAAGTTATCAACTTCTTCAAAGATTAGTCACGTTTGTTCCTTGGCACAAATGTGATTATGTTGGTTTCAATCTCAGAGAGTCGATATTGAAGATTTTATTCGACATTTAACGAAATTGAAATTTCGAAAATGTGACCCCTTCTGTCTATATCAATATGCCAAAATTTGAATTTTTGCATGAGTGACCAGACAATGCAAAAATGAGTTCAAGAATGGCTATTTCACACATGGACAGTGGGTGATCCATTGTCACTCTTTCTGAAGTTATTCTGTTTACGTTGAAACGAAGCCCAAATTACATAATATTTGCACAACGATTCAGTGGTAAGTGAACAAACTTTCGGTATGCAGCTGTAATGTATATTATATCGATTGTTTAAATAAGTAGCATCACTAGGCTTACTTCATTTGCATATACTTTCTAAGTGTGGTTTTTAATATTCAAACAAAATTTTCAACAAATAAAATCACCTTCACTTAACGTCAAGTTACAAATGGTCGCATGATTTTCTGAACCTACAATTAGATATTTGTAAAGGAATGTGAATCTCACCGATTCGTCCACAAGGCACTCGCCATAACACCAGAATGTATAATACCTTCAGCATTTCAGCAAATCCAATTTCATTCACTCTTTTCGCATTTGGAAAAAACAAAATTTGTCACACAGAAAAGAGTAATTACAGGGATATTCAATTATAGCATTTTACTTGTATCAATAAGTTAACGGAAGGTTTGAAACAGCATTAACCTCTGTAACACACTTGCATGAGAGGAGGAAGTATACACCAAAGCACTAGCTCACCAAATATAAGTTTACATATCTTTGTTAATTATGAATAATTTTATAAAACACGTTTTACATACAGCATGGCTGTGGTAGTGGACGTGTACAGGTAAACGACTTGCCCAGAATAACATCAATCCCGCACTAACTGTACATTTTCAGCCGTGATATGTTGAAACAAAGTCACACGTTAGTTGAAGAAAAATATCCCCCAATGACTGAGAAAAATAGAGGAAGTTTACAAAGCAAAACAAGCTACAGCTTGGAAAGGGCACATACAAGGTGAAAGGGGTATACAGGTTAACGTAGTTGTAAATTCAACTGGTGTAACAAGGCTTGTGTCTAGCAAGTTCACCATCACCTCTCACAAGAGGTTTGCTGTAAATGTCAACATGTGTAATAGGGTCATTCTTATGTCAATTATAGCACTTCCAAATCATGAAATCAGTATGACATCACCTCAACAGAATTTTTCTTAATGCATGTGTAAGCTATTGTCTATCTACAATTCGTACTACTGATATCTCACTTATCACATGCTAGAATATTAATATATATAAAATTTACATGGCTTTGAAAATTGAAGTCAATCCAGTAAAAAAGATTTAAGATCACAATTTCACAAATTTTATAACTGTTATAGTCATCTTCATATTTGCATTTGAGATCCCGATTGGACAGTAGATTTGTTTTTTCAAGAACTTGTCAAATGATGCTCTTCTAAACTCACTTTGTTTGTTTTGCAAGGCAAACACCGATGCATTCCAGGTAAAGAGTTCATCACCTATATCACTTAAATCATTCTTTGCCATGACATTGCAATAATTTATAACAATGTTTTACCAGCTTTACAGATAAGGTGACGTCTATTCAGCGGCTAACCGGCTGCTCAATCGTCAAGCAAATCAGGTACACCCCGTCACAGTTAAATCGTGAGTATCTACGATATGCAGCTGCATACCAAAAGTTTGTTCACTGTTCACTAGTGCAATTGTATAATTTGAAAAATAAGTGACAATAATAACTCTTCATTGTCCGCAATACAAGTAAATTCGGATATTCTTTGACACAGCGCCAGTTAAATCGATGTTCTATCCCTATAATTCTGAACGTCAAGCAAGGAAACTACAGCTCCCATTTTAAACGTCTTTTGATGTGACGCACCCAGGAATCAAAACCCGCTGAGTTGAGCTACCAACTGAGCTACATCTCCTTTGTAAGGCTTGGGCTAAGCTAGGGGGTGGGGGTAGGGGGTAGGTGGTAGGGGATAGGGGTACTGCTCTTTGAAATTCAATGTTGAGGGATAGAATTCCCGCTTAATTCCGAACAATGTTACAACGTCAGGAAAAAGATTGATGTAAGTGCTGAACTATTTCCCTGAGGTGTAAAAATGTTTGCCTTGCAAAACTGAAGCAATGACTTTTAGGCAGGGGACCTGATATAAGGTGACCATCGGGTTTAAATATAATTGTCCTAATGTGCATTCTTTTTGACGACCGTCTTGCCATCATCATGCACACTTTGCTTGTGATGTTCAGATTTCTTCAGTTTCTTCAAAAAAGGTTATTTTGTTTTTTCTGTTATTAAGACTTTTTTTTTAAGATATTATTTGAACTAAAATACGCAAAGCGACTGATGTTACCCTGGAAGAAAGTTCACTGTCTTTAATAAACCCTAACGCCAGCTATACGGTCAGCAAACTTCACTGTTAAACTGTAAGGGTAATTACTAACACAATCATTTGTGCAGAGAGTGAACAGTAGAAGCCGTGGGAAACATTTGCCACTATTCGTGATGAAACTCCAACTTACATAAAAATTCAGGGGTTTTTTGTAGAAAAAACACAGCTTGATAAAAAAAACCCACTTCTTTTTCTTTTTTTTATATCTCATATGAGTTGCATTTTAACTGTATCATGACAAACGTAATCATTTGTTCTGATGTCAAATTACATCTTGATTGTTATTTATGCTTTTACCTAGTTGTTTAAACATGTTTACAGTTATGGCAGTCGTCATTTTTGCTAATGGATCTTAGATGACAAAAACATGGACACATTTCTTTACCACATATTTTTTGGGTACATGACTAATTGTCCATTAGTGTAGGCATTCAAACCTTCTCTAATATGTCCTTGTACAATCTCATTTGGTATGAATATTGTTCAAGGTTTAACGGTTATATATATATACCCAGCTGAACGTGTTTAACCCTTAAAATTGCAATAAAAGGAGTACATTGTAACCATGTTTAACGTCATAGAAAATTGCCTATAGTGGAAAATCTTAATATAATTTTTTTTCTTTTTACATTTATTGGTGGTATCCTTACTGAATCATGACAAACGGCATTCACTTGTTCCAATACCAAATTAGTCACGATTGCACGCCTGTTTTGAGCTAGACTTATTCGCATGGTTTTTCTCTGCTGATAAAGGTTTATGATGTAAAGCATTATTGTCCAACTGATCATATGATTCCGAATCCAGGTACATCGTTCTGTGCAAGTGTTGTATGAATCTAATGCAACCTTGTGAATACGTTCTGGGAAAGCGTTTTGCGACGGATATGGTTCAATATCAATAGCTGGAAAGGTTTAATATCTTTGAATATTTATATTTGTGATTTCTTAATTAGAGAAGGTTAAATCTTGTGATTTCGTAAACGTATTATACCTTCAAATATAATAATGTATCAATAAATATGTATCAATACTACATGCCTATTTATATATGTTATGAACATGAACATAAGCAATCAGATCTTTTTCGGTGTAGCTTTCGCTAAAAGAATAACTTTCAGGCAATTCTTATCTAATGTACATTGATAGATCTCTGAAGTATATCTTAGTCATTATCTCATGAACTTTCCGACCAAATTACCTTTTCTAAAAGGTGAACAGATTTAAACATCAAGGCTGTAGAACAATACAAGTTGTTTTATTCTCCTTTTCCTACCATTGTTCCCTTAAGATAACAGGCAGTCATTACTTGTTAAACATCAAAGATTAGTACGACCGTTGTTTTACTGTTTCCTACTACCAGTGGTTTTACCTTGTGGTAGAACATGGGCACGCAGCTTTTACCACCGACGTTTTTGTGTTCATGGTTATTTCTCAATCTATTCCTCAATCCTCAATCCTTGTAAATTCGCGTGGTTTTATAGCCTGAAAGCGTTGATTAAATATTCATAACAATAATGTCGATAAACGTCATCTATAGTTTTACTCAATTTATGAATGGGGACGTCATCATCAAAATGAATGAATGGTACAGTTGTTTGCATTAAATGAAATCAATAAAATCCTTTCAAAATCTGCAAGGTAAATGCAGATGTAATCCATTAAAAAATTATGGTCATTAACTCCGCAGAACGAATGAGTCAAATCTGTAAACAATATGGAGTCATTTGGTGTAATACAATTGTCTTTAACTCTTATTGTTTCTGCCAAGGATGGAACTTACAATAATGTGCAGTGTTTGGATTTCCGTTTCCGTCCCTTCTAAGTACTTATTACTGATGCAAACTGGCGCTCAGGAAATAGCAGAAGAGTGTGGTTAACACTGTGATGTGAGCTTATGAAACAACTTTCCATCAGCAGATTTTTACTTTAGTTAAAGTTAAAGACACTTTCGCACGCATTTTACTTCACGATTTAGTTATTCTACTCACTTTAGCTCTCTTCATATGGTAGAATGCTTGAGTTCGGGTCGTTAGTACTATGCAGAGAAATACATTATCTGTGCATCAGTTGTAAATCATGGTGGTAAAAAATAGTGGTGTGAGCTAGGTACATTAAGCTTGTTATTCGTCATTAAGACACAATGTTCCTAAAGCAATATGATCTAATGTCCTTGTTTAAATTAAGTATTTACGGTAACCAAATTCTTGATTAACTTTATCTCCGCATTTTAGATAGTATCAGCATACATTAGTATAATTAAAATACTGTGTTGAAATTTGCGTGACATTATGCAAGTATGTATTCTGTTGCAGCTTCTGGAGTTCAAGCATTGGAGTCGAAGATCGTGCTTGTCTTACTGAACAAATAAGCGTGTTGTGTGAATTAACAAAAACTAAATCTTTGCGAAGTTGCATAGAAAATGCAGAAAGCACGAACATACATCAACCCTTGTTATATAACACGGTTGTTTTTCCTCCACTCAGCACGTGCTCGGGAAGAAATGTCTCTTGGGCACATTACTTGATTCCTTCTGTGAACCAAGAACACGACTTGTTAATGCTGCTATTCGACTGAATTATGAATGATCAACTGTGGAGATAATTAATTAATTAATCATGCATATTATTAATGCAATAATGAACACTTTTTACAATTTTAGAAACACAAGTTTAGATCAGATATGAGATACTCAAATTTCAGTAAATGTAGCTAGATGACATTTGTAACTGCAGCATCTCATTTTGAAGATAATATATGAAAATAACACTTGCCATATCTTTCTTAGGAGGATATTTGGACATCTCAAACTTCTATATTTCAATTAATCACACGTAAACAATGAACGTTAGTTTTGTATATATCTTAAATCATCATTAATAAGTACATGAACGTGTATTTGCAATGGTTCTCCCAAGGTAGATTTTTCACTTACGCTTTTTCTAAAAAAGTAAATGAGAATGTTCTTTATCAACCTCCGTTTAATATATACTTCAAGGATAAAAACCCATTTAAAGTAATCGAGATTTCTCACACATGGAGAGAAACCAGCTCGTTATGCAATATCTAATACTTGATAAGGAAGTGTGCACTCTGATGGTTGCAGCGAGAAAAACCTTCTATAAGAGTGGCATACAGCACTATTTTGAAACACAGGCATGTTGTTTCTTACCCTCTCTAGCTCGTGTTTAGCTTCACATATTACGAGAACACTACTTCAGCATCGAGAACACTACCTCAGCATCGAGAACACTACTTCAGCATCAAGAACACTTTAACACAGCATTGAGGACGTTGTACCTCAGCATCGAGAACACTACTTCAGCATCGAGAACACTTTACCTCGGCATTGAGAAAACTGTACCTCAGGATCGAGAACATTACTTCAGAGTCTAGAACACTGTACCTCAGCATCGAGAACACTTTACCCGGGCATAGAGAACACTGTACCTTAGCATTGAGAACACTGTACCTCAGTTTCGAGAACACTATTTCAGCATCGAGAACACTGTATCTCAGCATCGAGAACACTGTATCTCAGCATTGAGAACACTGTATCTCAGCATTGAGAACACTGTACCTCAGTATCGAGAACACTATTTCAGCATCGAGAACACCGTATCTCAGCATTGAGAACACTGTACCTCAGTATCGAGAACACTATTTCAGCATCGAGAACACTGTACCTCAGCATCGAGAACACTCTACCTCAGCATCCAGAACACTGAACCTCAACATCGAGAACACAAGAGCACTTTACATAAGCATCGATAACACTGCACCTCAGCATTGAGAATACTTTACCTCAGCATTGAGAATACTGTACTTTTGAGAAGACTCTACCTGAGCTATTTACTGCATAGCCATATCCCTTTGATATCGTGTTATCTGATGAACAATACAAATATAAGCTAAGGCTTTCGTGATAATCATAAAATCCACGTGCGACACGTGTGATTCAAACCCAATGTAAATTTTTATTTTCAGGTCTTGTGTATTAACAAAACATTTTTAAAAAAAACAAACCTTTGCTTTAATTTTCTTCAAAATGGTCAACAAAAGCTTCGTTTTGTGTCGACTAATCATTGCTGACTTAAACAAAAATTAAGACAGTGTTTAAACGCAGACATTAAATCCACCAAGAGACATCCAAACATATGTATGTTACTAAGAGCAAACAGGTAGACGACCTTTTCAGAACACCATCCAACTCGCTATAATTGCAGACATTCAAGCAGGACAAGTTAAAATCAAGTCACATATTTGTTGAAGAATAATTTGACCCAATGACTGAGAAAAAGAGAACATTAACATGCACTACCGTCTGGAACTCTGCTTCAGGGTGAAATAGGTCAACGCAGTCGTATAATGACTTCAGTGTGCGTTACTAAACATGCAACTGGGAGGGTCACAGCAAACTCTTACATGGGTAAGAAGTATGTTGTACATGTCAACATATTTAAGTGGCTGTATACATCTTGGTGTAAGCGACGGCTGTAAATGTAAGAAAAAACATTACTCCATTCAACTTTTAGAATAATGAAAATTGGGGAAATAATATATTGAAAAATTAATACTTTTTTATATTTGTTTTTGCCTACCCTTTCATGATAACATAATTGATTTCACACAAGAGAATAAAACGACCCTTGTTACTTTATCTGTTGATCACAGATAAGTCGTTTCTCTCAGGGGATGGACACAAATAAGCTAATGGTTTCTTCAGAAGCAGGTTAAAGATAAAATTGTGCCATTTTAAAGGTTACGACCTGTGTCAAACTCGCTTTAACGATGGAACAATAATAATAATAATAATACATGTTCTAAGACCAAATGTCATTCCATTAGCAGTTTGTATTATTTCTAAGTGCATTGATAGAGGATACTAAACGACCTTCCGTTTAATACTATCTATATTAAACGAGTTAAAGATCAAGTATAAAACGAGCGAAAGCGAGTATGATACCAAATCATTAACGAATTTAAAAATGATCAGTAATACTTCATAACTAATCCCATTTTATTTGAGTTGGTATGAAATTATACACAAAATGTGCTTACCTTCCAGGAATGAACTTATATAAACTGAAGTTTTGAAAGATCAATTTATTCAATATAAATATATACATAATAAAAATCATTACATCGGCACAACCTCAACTTTTCAATTCAAATCAAGGTGTGTCATCAAATGAGACAATGAAATATCACAATATATATATAATATATATTCATGTCTCACATTCCTCCCTCTCGCTCTCTCTCTCTCTCTCTCTCTCTCTCTCTCTCTCTCTCTCTCTCTCTCTCTCTCTCTCTCTCTCTCTCTCTCTCTCTCTCTCTCTCTCTCTCTCTCTCTCTCTCTCTCTCTCTCTCTCTCTCTCTCTCTCTCTCTCATATGCAGTTTTTAAAGTTCTTAAAAGTACCAGGGCGTATTGTATTTAAAACAATTTATTTCATACTCCAAATAGTATTGTTTTATGATGTTGATCTTGAATTAACCACATGTTATGGGAGGGTTCACATGTTTTCTCTTCGATTTCATGGGCAAAAATAAAATTTGTATTTCAAATAGATTTCAATCATTCTTGAACCGTATTAAGCTACACGCTGCAACGCTATGACATCAGTTACTTGACAAAAACTTTATGTGAAAAGTTTTGTAATTTCTTGTTTGCAATTTGTTATGATTAATTCCAGGTTTTTGGATAAACATGTTTTATTTTCCCGCTAATAAACAATTCTTTTAAGGAAACATTGATATGGTTGAAATATATTCATTCCCATAGCATATTTGGTTTGTTAATCACTTAAAGTTTGTTTTCTATAAAACACGACATACAGAAATCAGTTCCGCTGAGACCAAAGCATTGTAAGTTATGCTCATTCCCCGTCTCCTTCCATTTTTTACAAGAAAAAATGTGAATTTTCTAATAAATCTTTGCTTACTGCATGACAGGACCTAAAAATAACGTTAAGCAAGTGAAAAACCTTTAACATAAATCATCTTGAAAACTAGACTAACGTCTTTATACAAATGCAGCAAACAAGTAGGTATTCCTAATCGAATAAGGAATAGCATTTCTCTTGTTCATTATGTAGAATACCGCGTTAGAGATAAGGTGGTTTATATATCTGGTATTTAAATATTTTCTAAAGCATTGTCTGCCATAAAGTCTTTTCTAAATGTACATTTTCAAGAACATTTTTTAAACAAAAGTTAACGTCACAACAGTTCATATATGTACGTTTGCTACACTTTCATTTAAGGTCAAACAAATTTAATTCATCAACGGTGCTGTAGATATGAAAGTAGTCATGTTGAAATACCAACATCCACATCGTGTTTTCTGAACCCAACGCGTTAGTGTGAATTCACAAAAACGAAATCTTTGAGGACGTAAATAGCAGAAACAGACAGAGCAAAATATACAACAGCCATCGATGCTCTACTGTTATCAGCAAGAATAAAACCCCATTCACTCTCCTTCTCTTTAGAACCGACAATGTTTATTTTAGTTGTTATGGCTACTTCATGATGCAACAGTTACAGTTCGTTTTCTGATGAAAAAGCATCTGTTCGTGTTCTTCATTTTAGATAAGAACATAATGTAAATGAGAAACGTGGCATGCTCAAACGTATATCATATATTGTGCTTGATCCACTAAACACGTCGGCAACGAATTCATCAAACTATTTTCTTTGAGAGAGGGAATAAACGAAATAGAAGTAAGGAAGGATCAAAGAGCTTGTTTGTATCTCATGTCCATATGATGGCGCCTTCTGGCTGGGAGAAGACTTGTACAATGCGACTTCGTTCTTCTTTGTAGTCAGCAGTGATGTTTAAGAGGATAAGGATGCAGTTATGTTATACCATTTTAAAAGGACGTAAATGAATAGGAAAAAATATGAATCTCTGGCTTCCCCAAAATGTTAATATCAATTATAAAACACCATCTAAATAAAGGACCGAAGGATAACCTGATCGCAATACCAGTAGCTGTTAGCTATCGCAATTAAGCTGAAAGCTACAACAGATGTACAAACTGTAGTTGAAAAAGGGCTTGGGATATTCGTATTCGTATTTGTAGACATAATTTTCATATTCAATTAAATCTATTTCAATATTCATTAAAACATTCAGCAAGATTAAAACGTCCCAAAACAGGTTGATTTAACAGACAGGTAAACGATTTACTACAATTGTCGCTTAAACCAATGCAGAAGGGGATTATTATTTATGCTATTTCCCAATGACACTTAACAGCTTACAGTTAAATTTATTCAAATTAGAATGTATTTATATTATTTTGAAAAAAAAGGATTAAGATTAACAATCAGATTCGATTAATCAACCTCCATGCATGCGTTAAGCTATCAGTAGCAGCCACTTATACTAATTACGCTTGGAAGTATGGACTGGAGATAGCTTTGTTAGGCACTAACAATTATTTTTTTAAACCAAATGAGAAAGTTCTAAGTGAACTTTAATTTTGTTAATATTTCAACAAGCAAGACACCTGTCAAGCCATCCAGATATCTCACACATGGAGAGAAAGCAGCTCGTTAGGCGATATCTAACACTTGATAAGGAAGTGTGCATTCTGATGGTTGCAATGAGGATTTAGGTGCTGTTTTGTGCAGCGTATCTTCACTATTGAACGATTTTAATAGTGTCAACAAGACGACAAGAAATTAACAATAACGATTCTGTCGTGTTACTTCTCTTATTATATGTTTTAACGGCATTGTATTTGTTAATCGGTATTGGTAACATTTTTTTTTTTAATTAAAAAGTTGACTGTGTTTATACCCATTGAAACTGGAACACTTCTTCCTGTAAGAGGATTCTCCTGTACGTTGTTTCATATAAATATGAACATTGCAATGAATCATCATTTGAACATCCTAAAATTTGTAAAATTACTAAAGAGTGTATATTCTGAAGAAGGAGTTGCAGCTCTGAAGATAAGCAAGATTGTAATTTTTGGAATCACTCAATCTTCGATAGGAGATATTCTTGTTCCTGGGTTTCTCTACATCAAACTCAGGTAACGCCGCCAGCACTTACCGGACCAGCAGACTACCAGCTCGCCCACCAGGCCTTGACAGAAATATTGTATGTAGTCAAGTTGTCGATAAAAGATCCATACATTTTCTGTTAGACGCTATTCAAACAAAGCACCGCAAACCCAGACCTCATACCTGTTTTCACACATCCCAGAGAGAAGAATAAACCAAACGTTGTTATTTCCTCCGCTTATCGTAAATAAGTGTTCTTTTTTACATAGCAGACAGAAGTAAGCTAATGATTTCTTCAGAAGATCCACCAAAGACAAGATAATAGAACATTGTGTCATTTGGAGTTAACAACCACTTTTATTCAGTTATTATTAACTATTAGGATAAAACAAGCACATTCCCGAGGAATAATTTGCTGAGTAGTAGGAAATGTTATTAAAGATGCCGATTAAAAATCTGATATCATTTTTGAAACATTTCAAAATGAAATTACAGTCTTTTTCATGTAAGGTGGTGTAACGAGAACTTTTCTGTAAACGTTGCCTCCGATTTAAGGTTTTCTATGAATATCCTATTTGTAACATTTAACCGTCCTGCTATGAGATTGGAAAGGCTGGCCAGTTCTCACAATATTATGTAAAATCATAGACCCATAGATACGATTGACATACGATGATCTATGGCGGTATGTCAGTTTTCATTTATGCAAATTTATCATGTATAGATACAGTAAATATTACACAATTGGATATCCATTAAAGAATAAAGAAATCCCATATTAGAAAAAAGGAAATCCATTGAAGAAGACAGAAAGTCCATATGAGAAGAAACGGAGCAGTTGCGCAATTATTGTGAGTTGCCAGCCGGTTTCAATTCAAACATTACTTATCCCAAAAAATATTTGTATTTCTGCGTTTAAAAAAGAATGAGAGCTCTTTTTACCAATTAACTTTCAATCTACACAACGTGTGGCATTCACAAAGTGTTTCACAAAGCTTTAATGTTAAAGAGTTACAATTTCACAATCCAAAACCAGACCAACGCCTAGATACATCCCATGCAGTGACCTTTAGTTTGAAACTATAAACATTTCAGTTTTAAATAATTCTTTATATTTTTAAATGATGAAATGTTTTATGCATTACAGAATAATTACGCCAATTGACATGAACCATGGTTCACATCAGAACGTTGAACTTAAAACAGCTGGATATAGACTGAGAATGCAATTCTAATAGACTTCTACGTATAGAGTACGTTCATATTTGTGTAAGCATACTGATGCTGTCAATGTTAATAACTTAAACCCAAAAGATACTCAATGAAAGGTTGATCTCGTTTGATATGTCATATCAATAATATATGAAAATATGATGTCCAAATGCGAAATTGGAACATGCAGAGCAGAGCAATTATGAAAGTTCTTATTATCTTAAACTTTAAGTGCTGAAAGTGAAAATATTCGATTTCATTTCCTCAGCTTGATATCTTATTTTGTTGCTGATCAGTCACGATATGATATGTAATGGATAAAACACGAAACAAGTAATGCGTGAGGTCTTACTTTAGAAAACCTTTCTTTCCGAACAAGGAAACAAGTTTAAACAAATGAAACAGCAGTGGTATATATTTCTTTGTATTGATTTGTCATGGATATCAAATCTTGCAAAATATCGTAAATATTGCTGAAATATGAATCTGTTCGGTCATTCATAGTAGTGGTTAGTGTGGTTGCTTACTGACAAAGGGTTGTGGGTTAGATTCGACCTTAAGTAGATCACTCATTTGAATTAATCTTTTATCATGAGACTATGGGCAATAGTTATTTTAATTTCACATTTCACCAAGATTTGTATTAAAACGTATTTCGTTTACACTCATATTCCGATCTTGTTGCTTTCTTTGCGAGTGTTTCTCGACATACCCTCACTTTGCTGATACACCTACACTTTGTGAAAACACCTACACTTTGCTGATACATATTCACTTTGTAGATACACCTTCAAACTTAAACGTCGTGTCTAATTCAAGGCAGAGCTTTATATCTAGTCTACGAAATCTCCAAGGCTGAGTGCCCAAAGCCATTATTTGTCGTTTGTTATAGGTTAGTTGTAAGCATGACAAGGATCGTCAAGGATCCCAATAGTTAGGAAACCTTTCGATTCTTGAAAACCATAGACATATTGAGCAGTACACCTCAATAAGTATGGATACATCTTATAATTGTAAAACTTTTACTTGAAATTTTACACTTAAGGTTCTACATTTGATAAAATTGCTCTAAAAACCTTCCAGGGCTGTGAGATCTAAAATTAACGTAATGTCTTTCATTTCTATTTATTCAGAGTTATCTACAAGGTCATGTACCTGAAAGTGTATACCAACATCGTTATCAATTTCAATTACACAACTTATGTACATGTGAAATAACACAAGATATGAATTAACACGATAAGGTATCGAATATAAACAACAAGATAAAGTAAGACATTAAAGCTAAAAAAAAGGTTGAGATCAGAGAGTACGTTGAAACAGTCGTATATTCTTTCCTCATAGAGTAAAGCAGTGCTTTTTAGTTCATATTTCAAATTTCAATTAATGATTGTACATATCACCAACTTGTTTTATTCTGTGAGGGAATTTTTCTCTCAACCAAGTCAATCAAGAGGATTTTTATGACAAAAAAATTCAGAATGATAAATAAATCAATCTCTTTATCTACTCATTTTCAAAACTAATTAAATTAATGTCATTCTACAAAAACGAAACATAATACAACTACCTGATTTTAGTCATCTATTCTTTTTACAAATTTCACGTAAACGTGTTGTGTTGAGTTCAAATGTCATAATGATGAATTGTATATTCTGATATGCACAAGTTCTCGGCAATGGATTGAAAATTTTAAATATACAACGTTAATATGAACAATTACGAAATATCAATATACGTATTCCAGCTAATCCATTATTCCAGGGACATAACGTCAATTCAGCTTATTTGATTGGTTTTCTCTATGTACTAGGAAATATCCAATCCACGAAACGTATCATTTTCTTGCTGTTATTAGCAAAAGGGACATATTTTTTTATAAATAAGCTATATAACACATTTAAAAACGAATACTCTGTTTTTAATTACACTATATCAAGGATATTAGCAAGATAAACTCGAAGGATTTTAAGTAAATCTAGCGAAAAAAGTAGCAGGTTAAGAGGGTTCTAATGCAATTAGTTCTAATGCAAATTGTTTTTGATTTGTACAATAAGAAGAATATGAAGAAAAATTGGTCCAATCTAGAAACGTTTTGATAGTTATCCGTTCCCAAAGCAACATACACGTTTTCTGTCTGGTACAAAGTCGATTGTGTGTGATAAGTAGACAAGCAATTAGAGCTGGTAAATGGGTAATAACTCTTACAAGATAGAGATTAGTTCGAACAAGAAGACGTCTGTTCCTAAATAGAGCTCGGTCCATTGGTGCCGATGAATCATTATATGTTGTTTACCAATGTAAACTTGTAATTATTAACGCATTGACTTATATCATTATACACATTACTTCAGTGTGAAACTCTGGAAATTGGTAAGTATCTATATTCAAACATTAAAAAATGACGAAATTAATGCATTTGTTTAAGGAGCCTCGATTTCGAATTTTCCTCTTAATTCTAGGCTTTATTTTCGGGAGGAAATTATACATAGGCTAAGGATTAATCAAGGTGAAACAGTAAAAGAAGTCTGTGTAACATATGAATTAGTTTGGCATTTTGAAAAAAATATTAAGAATATTATGAAAGTATATTAAATTGTAGTACGGTATATAAGTCAGAACTGAGATATTGAGCATGAGGAGCGTTGCAATCCAGTCTGAATCATCCTCCAAGTTCATCATGTATCTGGAACCTGAAGGTCGTAGGTATTTATTTGCATTGCCTGATAACATTAGTTACTTGGTTGCTAAGAAGCCATCGGTCTCATCTTGTTAAATGTGATCTCTAAAGCATCATTCAAGGCTATGACATACACAAGTACCTGACAGAAGTAACTGACAATACCCGATAAAAAAACAAAAGTTCAAATGTGTTTATATCTTTATCGCTCAAACGAAACGTTTTCTGCTGTAGATACTGTTTCTTATTGTACATTGTTGTGAGATGAATGATTCCATTATCTCGAGGTTTTATAATTTGGAAGAATTGACAAATCCTTTTCGTGACCGAATGAAATATGTTTCAATTAAAACTGAATATTTTCTCTTATCTTGTACTTCCGGAGCGAGAATACTCGTTCAGGCTAAGCACAGAAGGAAATAATGATACTTTATTCGTATCTGAGATTATTACACATATATACGTTTGTATATACATTCTTCATTAGCCAAATTGAAAATATATGTATTTAAACAACACATGGGTTTCTGAGAAAGTTGGTATGAACATAGAATCTAGAGGAGTAAGAGAAGACCAAATACTAATTCCATTTTTTTATATACAAACACAGGTGTGGACCTAAATAAAAAACAACTGATACACAATTTAAGAGCCCAACAACAGAAGGTAAACCTAAAACACCGAGAGATTGCTCGACGTGCAGAGAGAGCAAGGAGGAAGTAGTCAATAACTTTGGGCCTTGCTTGTAATTTAATAAGGGTATTAATTAGACACACATTGTCATAACCCAGTGCAGGTTATCATCAAGAACTTTTATGAATTAATTCACAATAGAACGTCTGGTGAATTAAAACCTCAGTAAAAAGTATAATTAAATAATTGACATAATCACTGTTCAGTAGCCAAAGAGAGCAAAGTAACTTTTACTTTCGTATCAAATACTGAAATACATACACTCATAGAAAAAGAAATGTCATCTGAATGTGATTGATAAACCTATGTTTTGAGAATATGAATAAACATGTTTACTCATCAGGGTTTGGATTATCAATTTTTTATACCTGATCAAATACACAAACATACAAATTTATAAGATATGAATACTGAATTGATAAAAGTTGTGGCTGACAAAATGCGCCTTCTTTGTAACTTCGTCGTCCTAAAGACGTCCTAAAAACCATAAAGTCCTATTTCACTCTCCTTTCTGACTAGTTTAGGAAATTTCAAAACGATAATTTTCTAAAACGGTGGGGTTTTTTTCTGAAATATGACCTAATAATGTATAAAATTTTATAAAATACGATATATTCCTCATTGATCTAACTATCTTGCATTTTATGTGGTGACATTTATTTAGCGTTAAGTGTATTGAAACTCAATGGAATTAATTCGTCGGATATGAGAAAGGTAGAATGTTGTATCTGGTAACATATCAAGATAGATAGATACCACAGTAGACTCACTTAATGAACTATTATATATTGAACAAAGTCCTTAAAATATACGTATTATTCCTCAAAAACATTATAAAAGTGAAAAGTAACTAAGTAAAATCCCCCTTTGTGAACATGTCAATATTTCTGGAAAAAAATCATATTGGAAATCTTCTAATAACATAAAGCACATCTTTAAAAGTAACAGGTTAAATACAGTTTCTATGATATGCAGAAAGTTAGGGCTACCTGACATCATTGGAAAATACAATGCCAGTGTAAATTATAGTTTTGAATCAACATTTGAAAAATTAATTTCTTCGAAATTTTTTTCAAATGTTGATTCCAAATACTTTTTGAATATTTGAATATTTGAATATTATGGTCTAGTTTAGTGTACTTCCGTTAGAGGTTGAGAAATGTATCCTCAGTATCTCAGTTCTTAAGGGCAAACCTGGTGATTATAAACCAAAGGGAGATAATTTAATAAAGATAAGATGTACGTTTTTCAATATATTCCACAACATCATCTCCTTACAATATGAAAACTGCAACAAAATAATATCTAACATATGAAAGAAAGTTTCCACCTAATACAGGATACAAAATGCTTTGAGTACCTATCAGCTTGTTGATTTTAAATGCATCATGTAGATTAGTCAAACTTGTTTGAAATGATCATTTAAAAGCTAATGCTTAAACTTTTAAATGAAAGAAATTGTCATCAGGTATAGTAAATTCTTACCTGCGAACCTGCGGGTTCCAGATACATGATGAAGTTGGAGGATGATTCAATAATGAATTACACTTCATGAGTGAGAGGGGACTGCAACGCTCCTCAATATCTCAGTTCTGATTGGCTTACCTGATGACAACTTAAAAACAATATCTTATATGTTCATTTTTTCATGATGTCAACTTCGGCTCTATGAATTAACCTATAAAGTTATGTATTGTTATAAGATTTCAAGTATCTATATCTTATAAGCATTTATTTTCATTTCATTTATTGGTACTTAACGGGATTGCTGAAGAGCTAAAATGGTTTTCTTGTCCAATATTTTTCATGACTCTTTGTTTTGTTCGAATTGCATTACATTAAGTTTGAGACATTGATGGATAACCGACTAAAGTAATGGTGCTATATAGCTCGTGTGCGTCAATAAGTGAGAAGAAACTTAAGAAACGGACAAGGCATCATGACCGGCCCCTTTCCCCTGCTGCAATACAGACTGCATTCTGCTTGTCATAATCACATACAACCTCAAGGGAATAACCACATCAGTTGTTCTATAAGTTCGCATGAATTTCATTGAAAAATCAAACTGAATCTCCGAGGAAAAAATGCAACGTTGTATTAAGTCAGTATGAGATTCAATATCGTCAAGCCTGTTGTGCAGACAATCATAGGAAATCATATGAAAATATTCGAGCTCCTATGGGACATAACTTACATTCCATTGATCTAGTTGATCAATTGATTCACAGAATATAAGGAAATATTGCGAGTTATTATCAAAACCTATTTACCATTGAACTACTCTTTATTGGAAGGTTTATAATTTACCGATTTAAATGAATGACTTAACAAAATTATAAACTTTATTTCTTTAAGATAGTAGAATACAAGCTTCTGTTGAAAATGTAATTTGCTTGATTTTGGTTGTATTATTATCAATATTGTTGAATTCAAAAATTAATCTAAGCTCTTAACGAACTTCATAGAGTATGTTTACATTTATAGTCACAGCCATTGTACATGTACCGTTAATTTTGGCTGGTACATGTTTACACGTTAATATAATCCATTACATCATCCTCAATTATCAACGTAATTAAAATACAAATGATATGAATTTATACAAAATGATTATAGTTGTTGACTTTGCATAGTATTGATATAGACAAGAATAGAATCATAAACTACACATGTTACTTATCCTGTTTTATGATGAACTGATCCTCTGAAATTAAATGCTTCATATTCAAATAGATCACTTTCTAAAGGTTTAACGTATTGGTAAATTTGCTTAAATGCAAAGGTTGATAAAAAAATTTAAGAAGTCTATGGATAGTTTCATAGTGTTTATTACATCAACCGCTTGTGTTTCTTTAAGTACAAAACCCTCAACATCGTATCAATCACCATTCATATTTAAGCAATTAACATTTGGCCCAGGGATCGGTTAATGCTTATATAGGATTGAGTGCATTAGGACATGTATATTAGATTTTCTCAACATCTGGGAAGCATATGTGTTAACTTAAAATGTCAAATAGACTTCTACATTACTGTGAGAAATATATGTTTAGAAGCGAGATTCATTATCAAATTGAGTTTGTAAAACCGGCCTTATCTAAAGAATTCTATGTGAATATTTCGAAGAAATGTCTATTTCAAATTTGTTGTACATTGGAAGGAAATTAACCCTTTAGAACCAATATTTAGCAAGAGAAGAGGAAAAGCATTTCAAATACACTCTTCAAAAAAAGGAACCCAAAAGGGGTTTGGACTCGTTTAAAAGCAGTAAAAACAATGCAATGAAAATATTTCTTTCTATAACATAATTGCTGTGTATATATACAGAGAAAATCCGAACAATTTAAACTGTTCCGTTTGTTTAAGAAGGATTTTAAGATATCTTCAGAAAAACATTGTTTGGAAAACATGCAAACCACCTTTCAAGTATTAGTAGGTGCAAAAGCATGTGGTACCTTTAGGCATAGAGAGATTATGTTATTTCTCCTTTTGTAATTCGTATTTGCATGGAAAAGAGGCTACAACTCAGAGGGACAAATTAAAACAACACATCCACATTTTTCTGGTTCGGTGATGATTCACGATTTCATCTTATTATCGGCGACGTGTCATAATACTGTTAACCGTTGGAGAAAATAAGCATTAACCCCAATTTCATCTGAATAGTCAACGGATTAGGTTGAGACAGTGTCATTGTGTGAAGGACTGTAGCATTTCCTAATTGATTTTGTTTGATACTATCACATAGATGATTGGCCATGTCATTGGATGAAGAGTAGGGGAGAAGTTCTTAAAGGGCCACAGGGTATGTTGATACAAATTAGAAAATAGTGCCAAAATTCCATCTCGTTGAAAGATCTTTACATAATTTTTCGTCAATTGTTTCGACCCCAAATAAGCCGAGAAATCTAACTAATTAGTAATGGTGTTTCCCGTGTCTATAAATAGATCGACTTTATTATTTCATTGCGCAAAGCATTGTGGTCGTAGTTGGCACCCATCCTTTAAACAAAGATAACCAGGAGAAGAAGCAGGATACAGTTAAAACGACGATAGCCCAGAAAGGAGACAAGTTGGTCGACAAAAGGAAAGTCAAAACGGTGAAACACATATATGAATTATGTCGTGGTATATATACTTTTTCTCACATACCATGTTGTAGCTGAAACAATTATCTACCAATAGATATAATTCTTAGGCGTTTTTGAAAAAAAATTGTATTAGAAACACTAACATACTCAGCGGCCCTTTAAAGATATTTCAACGAATTATCGTATCCATGCTGACCTCACAGGCTAATAAAAAGAAACACACAACAAGAAAAGTTTGCAGTCGTGTTGGGTAACCCTTTGTCTATAGACATGTGAGTTTCCACCTACCTACCCCATAAATCATATGACATATTGCTCTCGAGGTTATGCAATAAATTTTGCGTTTCTTTTTGTAACGAGTATAACTGCAAATACAGTAACCCGGTATTGCTTATCTGGTCTTGAGGTCGGAACTGCTGTTATAACTCACTCATTCCAATCATCCTCAAAGTCATCATAAACCATGTATCCGATGGCTCACAGACAAGAATTGACAAAACGTGATGGCAAATGTTTGAAGCAACATTTTCTGGAGAGAAAACAAAATGAAAAGGTAAGTAGAATGATTGCTTTTAATACCCTGTAGACTAGGTTGTCCTGGAACTGCTTACAAAAATCATGATGGAGTAACGCACTTTTGCATGTTGAACGCCTTTACAGATACGAGGGAGAGTCAATGAGTTCATAGAAGTGAGTATTGATACACCCCTGAATACATCAGACATCATCGATGATGTCATTAATGAGATAGGCCATCTGACGACGGTTTGCAGACATTCACAACCGTTCCTGATCATTTACTTGTCATAGCCTGTTGAACACACACTCTCCTGTAGTCATGGAAAGTTCTAAAACTGAAAATCGGAAAATGCGGTTATCAAGTTTCTCACTTTCTTCTTATTTTAAAAGTGATAGAATCATATATTTTCTTGTTTGAATGAAAATCGAAAAAAGGCCATGCTTATGTTAATAAATCGAACTTTATCGTCCCACTTGCGAACTACTACATTTTACCAACCTATATTTGTATTTATGTCTGCTGTAAATCAGTTTCGCAAAATACTTTTTCGACTTGGCGCGTGCCATTGTCCGGTTTTCGATCATGAAACAAGATTTTCAATTGTTAATTGCCACTATAGTGAGCTGAAAAGAATAAAGTTTATAATTTTCGGAAACTGCTTGTACTTCTCAATAAAATAACACCGTTTATAAAGTTTGATATATTTAATCCAATCAACACACTCTGTGTCCCTTCAATGGTAGTACTCGTATTTTAAAAAAACATTTAACCTATGAACAAAAGTTGAGTATCGACATCAACATACAGAGTTATTTTTCTTTTTGAAATGAAGAATTTGAAGAAATGTTATTTAGCTAAAATCTTTAGCTTGATAATGCATTGTGAACTGAAGAATAGGCATATAGAATTATTCAGTAATACGACTTATTTATTTCCCATTTATTGGCCTTAAAAGTAGTCAATTTTCATGAAACAGTAGTAACGTGTGAGGATTTTTTGTTGGATTTCAGATTTCTTTGGGCGTTAACATAATGTAAAGGCCGTCTATGTTATCATAAATCAAATAATACGAAAGCAAGGACATGGGATAGTTTTATATTTGAATACTATTCTTGACTACACATACTGTCCTCATGTAGGTCAAGATTAAATCCTTCTACAGTAAGTTAAGTTGTAAATCAAATAAGTTAAATGTTGAAATTGTTCATGTAAAGTTTTCACAGTCGTCCAGAGCACAAAGTTCAATACACAATTGGTTTTCAACTCTGAATATCTCTATGATAATTTATAGGACAACCGGTCTGCAGTATTAACTTAAACTTAAACTTAATTAACTGTGTTTATTGCTTAGAAAGAGAATCAGGTAAGCAATAACACAATGGTATCAGAACTGGGTTATTCAGGAACGTTGCAGTCCCCTCGCACTCATGAAGTGTAATTCATTACTGAATCATCCTCCAAGTTCATCATGTATCTGGAACCCGGAGGTTCGCAGGTAAGAATTTACTATACCTGATGACATTGGTCAATTGATTACTCTGAGAAGTCATCCATCTCATTTCATATTTCAATGATTTGTCCAATTTTGCTCATCATCATATCTACACAGAGAAAAGATCATTATGTTCAAAATGTATTTTTCAAATTTGGTATCATGATATAAAGGTTTCGGGCGTTTTTTTAATTGTATCTTACGAATCGGTATCCAAATGAGATGAAACGAGTTGATTAATTCCCTTTTGTAATTGTTTCTATATTTGTAAATAGTTTCATACAAGTTTTATACCTTCGTTTAAGTATTTATCAAATATGACATGAGAAAAGATTTTTCTTGTTTTTATATTCTGTGTTTCAATGAAGTTTTAAGAGGATATGGAACCATGGTATGGCACTTTTGACGCATGTTCTAAACATAGTCGGGCCAGTAAAATGTGTTTCTAAAAATCTCAACATCAACTTCTTCGAATGCAATAGAAGGAGTACGTTCACCTTTCACTTGCGTCTTGGTGCGGATATGATTTTGGTGTCTTATTCGTCACAAGGCAAAAAGTAGTGAGCGTTTTTCGTTTTAAGATAAAGCAACCATATTTACGACAGCCAGTCCAATGGGAAAAAAAAATGTTTAAATAAAAGATTTCGCAAATCCTGAATTTTAAAAAATTCTTATTTGAAGTTTGTTTATTTTGATTAATTGAATATAAATTCAGACAATGTTTAATTTAAAAGCTTTGATTTCGGCTCTTTCTAGCTTAAATGTTACACGTCGCGTAAAATCGTCATAACATCAAGGAAATTATTGACTGAGATCTTTTTCGACTAACAATTGTCCCCATTTCATCTAGCAAGAAGATGTAGGACTGGAAGTCAACCAAGCAAAGGCAGTTTGTTCCAAGCATTTACGTTACTCTCACGTATTGACATTAGTCACTAGTAACCAAAATTATACCTTTTTTGTATTATCTTATATAATATAATTATTACTTTTACTAATTGGCGTAATTTCCCAGTCTATTTGTGCTGGAAGTCATTAGCAATTAAATAAATAAAAATACTGTAAAGATATAGCAGAGCTTTTAAAAATAATGGGATTGGGATGATAAGGTACAGCTGTAAGTTTTTAAAAGAATTGATCACATACTGCAAAAAGGTACAGAGAAACATAGGAATATTATCCTCTGAATTCCAGCATAAATACGTCCTAGACTCTAGAATCCGCCATCATTCCTTCGTGTGACACGTATCACCACTGGCCAGAATCAGACAGTTCTGAGGCTAGTAGAACTAAGGGTATCCCTTCAGGGTATCTGCTTTCATCAGACGTCTGGACGTTTTCTGCGCGAAGAGTACAAGCATTCTTTAAATGCCAACGGCGGGCATACCAGATACTAATCAAAGACAGTTTGTCATTAATTTCATGATTTTTTCTATGTCTTTGTTGCTTTTTATGAATGATCGAAATAGTTGACAACTGACCCCAAACAGGAAAATAAGGCGATATATTATCGCATTATAACATTAAAAAGTTAGTTATTTTACCCCAAAAGACTACACTTCTGGTATGTTAAAACACAACAAATTATAAGTTCCTCTGAGGACATAATTTTTTTTATGATACTCCAAAGAGATGTAACATTTCTTTTGGTGTTCATTTTAGTTCAACTCCACGTTTTAACACTGCGCAGAGGTGATCTATTATCTTTGAACAATGGCGATTGTCTGTGTAGGATATTGTCCGATAAAGTCTCCATTAGTTTGGCATAAGGGACTCATCCAAGGCCGTTAGGCCGCGGACGAGCCCGCGTGCCAAAATAATGGAGACTTTGAGGATCTAACTTAAAACTAAGCCACTTCCAAATATTGGAGGTCGCTATCAACTGCCATATTTATGTTAACTAAGTGCCAAAACACATCAAATTCCTTCAAAAATCTTATTTTGCTTTCAATTAAAACATTAATGTCTCTTCTTTTACTTATTCAATGTAACATTGTAACATATCACCACATATGACATTTAGGTTCGTATCTAAGGTAAATAATATGTTATGAAAATCACGGAGTGGCTCTTTAAGAGAGGTGCAAGAATCAATGTTCTTTCATAGCTAATTTATTACTGATTAAGGTCAAATAATTGATTGTTTGAGCAGCTAATGTTATTGATAATTGCTCCCTATCAAAATTTAGTTTTTGTATTGAATATGATATCATGAAGTACCAGCAGATATTAGTTTATCGCCATATACTAAATACTTTAAGGTACTGCAACATACAAAGAGCATTGCTCTCTGGTAAGGTACAACATGATACTTCCTTCGAAACAAATCATTTCCCTGAATGTCAGATTAGCACATTATTTACATGACACGTCAAGTGGCACAAGGGGAAAAGGAAGGTACTCAACTCGTGTTACACACCGAATATCGTTTAATAGGTCAATACAGAAATCCTTGTTGTTCTCAGAAACCAATGCAATATATATGTAAGGTGGAAATCAGAGGTGTAAGGGAACCGATTTTGCTGCACCAGATGACCCTTTAACATAAGAATTTTAGATGGTGTTCTTGCTTCTAGAATTTTACAATGTGAATCTGACATGCTGTCAAGTCAATAAAAAAAATGTTTTATCTTAAAACATATCTCCGATAACAATTGTTCAGTTGTTGTAGATTTGTTGTTTTCGGGTTGTGAAGTTAGGCTTAGCCATCATAACAAAGTACATAACGAAAGGTGTTAACTTGCAGTGCAACCGAAAATCAAAAAAGACATATGAAAAAGGGAGAGATTTAACGTTCTTGAAGAATACACTTTATTTTGCCAAAAACATTCTTAAATAAAAATATTTATATAAGCGATTAGTAAAGTAAAATTTTCTTTTGTCAGATTATCATAGTTATAAACAAGAAGTCTATAGTTCTTATTTGTAAAAAAAAAAGAGTTACTCAAATAATATCTCTTTAATTGAATTATCATTAAGAAATCTTGTTAAATAGCTTTTTATCACTTCACGAACGTTTGTGCCTATGTGGCAGGGGATCAAAAGCATTTCTGTTGGCTTCGGCTAGCGGGATATGGTAAATGAATGGGTAAAGTGTCTCATTATCAGCCCAGAGGCTCCGTGTTCGATTTCTCCTGGGTGTTGAAGTTTGTAATTGCATTTCTACTTCACTTGCATGTATTTGTGTTAACAATGACCAGCTATTTCAGAATATTTTGTTAAAATATGACCATCTCTATTATCATGGTTGAGACTAACGGCCCAGCTGACCTCTGTATGTAATGTAAGACAGTGAAAACAGCACACAAATCATCTCTGTGTCAGCTGTATGGCCTTATCGGTGTTGTATGACTGATGAGATGTTTCGATAGTCAGCTCTTTCAGCAAATTTACACTTTCGGAGGTAACGTTTGTTTTTGCCTTTCTAAAAATATATATGCTGATGGGTTTTTTTAAAATTGCGTCCCTGAATCAAGTTAAGATGAACTACTTAAATGTTTCGAAAAGAGTTGTCTGCAGGTGAGATGGAATATGAAATACTTTATCACAAAAGAAAAAAGGGAGTAGAGCTTTGAGTCGAAGATAATCTTCAAGATGGAATTTTTTTGCTCACTGTCAGGTTAAAAACAGATTTACTGGCTGATTTATAAACATTTATAAATAATTGACAATGTAGATCCCAACACTCTCAAGTGAATGTTTCCATTACATAAATATCTCAGATCAATTCTTGAAGGATTTTAAAGTCATCACACCATTGTGATATTTTCAGAGAAAATATTTAGGGGATGATAAAGTAGAAATTAAAACTTTGATATCCAGTGTTGAATTTCATTTTTAAATACCACTAAACATTCAATTTTTAAATATCTTAATATTTCACTGTTGATTATAATATTGATGATTGATATATTTTGTTTTAAGAGAAAGAAGTAAGATGTCTTTTAATCTGTTTTCTTTTCTTTAATGGGATTTTTGATAGGTTTAGAATAGCAAGTATTTCATCAAACTTGTTGCTTAAAAGTTAATTTTTAGAGACAATAACGTGTGTACTTTTTTTTAATTTTTGATCTCATGCATAAAGCTTCTTCACAAGTTGTTCCGAAACACTGTCGATATCGACAACAAAATAAATTTATCACATATTGAGGATGGAACTGACTGTCCATTTCTCTAGTACAGCCATTCTTAAAGTGTATGGTTCCACTGTCTGATGACAATGAGAATTTGTCAATACCTCTTGTAGACAGTTACATTGTGACGTCACGTCCGCTTCATATGGGTATGGTTTTGAGACAGTTGATTTGTAGACAAAGATAACAATTTGCAATTCAAGACAACATGACATTATTGACCTATTGACACGATTTAATTCGGGCACTCTTGTTGGGGATTCTCTCGCAGACACACTGGAGACTTTAACATTGTTTCATTGAGTTTTACTTTTCAGCGAAAATATGGAACAGTTGCAAAGTTCAAATGATATTTTCCGTAACCACGGAATGACGGAAATATATTATTGAGATATACTTATATCAACAATCTCCATAAATAATTCAAAGTCCTTGTGCTTAATATGATTAGGACAAATAACTTTTAATCAAACATACGATAAGATAAGTTTATAAGTTAATAACACTGAGCTTGTTCATGTTAAAGTACTGATAATTAATACTAATATTTATTATATTTGGTTCTCATTGAATCTTGACGTTAGCATCTTGGTCTTATAAAAAAAATGCTTTTAAAAGTTTCGTGACATTCAGTCCAGTCTCCTATAAGTCGTGTTTTTGCTTATCACAAGGATAAGAAATCTTGAATTGCGTTGTATCTAAATCTCTTCAAACAGGTGATTCTGTCCTTTAAGTGAAATTTTTTCGAGATAAATGAAGTGTTAAGTTTAAATATCTTGGCAGTGAAAATTTAGAAAGATAATCAAACATTACGCGAACTTATCTCAAACCTCAAACATTTTCACTCTTATTGCATACTTGCTTGATTAAGTTGTTCACACTCGGATGGCTGAAACAGCTGATGTCAGATTCAGACAGGTGTTCAAATATTCTAAAATGGTTTATATACAGCTTATTTTTAAGTTCTTATCGTCGATTTCTCTAGAAATATATGCCCTCTTTTATATTTATTATATAAAGATTGAAAAGTTTTACAATGTGAGGTAAGAAATATAAATAGCATGTTAAAATAAACATGTTGTATGTTTAAGAAAATCCGGCCAAATGTTACGGAACACATATGAAATCTTTGTTTTACTGTCCAATCTAAAAAATGTAACTTACATTTTTACATTAGGAAAAGTAAGGAGAACGTCTTTATGTTTTGGTACAAAAATGTTTTGATAACTAGATTTATTTCACTAAAACCGAATATGTTTGTGGATTATAAGGTGGAAAAGTAGTTTTGTATCTTTCTGAGTGAACTGGATGTAATGTGTGTAAGTAGTGTTACAATCACATAGATAAAAGAGAACTCTTTGATTTTGAAGGTAAATTGGTAAAATATTTGTGGTGCGAAATAATGCTAAGAATAGAGCCCACTGTAACTGATGAAGTGTTTAAAACATTTTCTCCTTCGAGTGTGATATCATTTTTTTGCATCGAGTGCCAGAGTATGGCTGATAAAAAATAGATATAGAGATTGCGTACATGTATATTAAAAACATAAGTATTAAAAAGAGAAGTTGAAGTGAACATATCCGTGTATCAGGTTGATAAGTCTCAATCTTTAAGATAAGAGTTGATGACAGAGGATCCAGTCTATGTAAGTTATGTATTTTGTCCCTGGATCTACCAGCCAGTGTTCAAAGAAACGTCAACGAGAAATGATTTTAGATGATAAATAGAGTCTTACCGTTGTGTTTTTATCCTGCTATACCAGCGTGTGTGTATCCGTGTAGCTCCTCTAAAAGCCTGGGATATTTTTATCATTAATCATTTCGTGTTGATATGTTTGAAATGAGAAAAATCTTGGAAGAGATTCTCTATATCTCGTTAGTTTTGCTGTCGTATATTTCCGAAGCCTTTTACAAAGTAAGAGTTATTGAAATGATATGATAATGACAAATCCCGTTTCTGAGGAAATCATGCTATATAGGCATACAAATGGTTACCTGATGCAGATTGACCTACAGTGTTAAGGACATCGATTTTGTAAAATTAAACATGTAACAGCACAAGAATAAATTTGGAGGTAATGGTGTATTAAAGAGTGAAAAAGGATTGTGAGAAAACGAGGGTGACCTTTGATATTGGCGACTTTTGTGAATACGAATGACTTCGAGAAAAGATGGAAAAGAAAAGAAAGGTCAGTTGCTTGAATACGTTGAAATAGTGTTACAGTCTTATTGATATGAAGTCATTTTAAGATGAAGAATACATATGATAAAGTTTTACAGTTTTTAGTGGTAATGTCCAGCATGATATACATTTGTACAATATAAAAACATTTTTAAAAATTTGAAATTAAAACGTTTGTTCTTGTCCTCCTCCTGCTGAATTTTGTAAATAATTCGGAATTGTGTTATCTCCAAACAATCTCAAATCTTGCGCGGATGGTTTTTATTACATATGCATAAATTATTGTATATAAGATTTGAAAATCATAACCAGATCTGAATTTGATTAAACCGTAGGAGGTAAATCTTTGTTGCAGTGTAGAATTCCATGTCAAGATTACTATCTCTCATTTCTAAGATATTCAAAATATTCCAATGGAGATTGAAATGTGGATAATGCTTGGAGTTTTTCCTCTGCGTGAACTTGTGCTATCATTGTAAATAAATTTACTTTTTCATCATTACAGCTTTTTAACCAAAGTTTGTTTCACTACTTTCGAATTTAGTGCAGACATCCTTCAATATGGTATTCTCACAGTGACACAGAGTATGTTTCATAAATTTTGATTTGGCTGAAACAAGAGCCAAAATACCATCTGTTTTGAGTTCAAATCAAATATCATCCCTAACTTGCTTAGAGATAAAGCCAAAATTAGGGTTATTTCTCGTTTTCGATTGTAATATAAAAACCACTATATAGATGTTAATAAGTCAAACTTTTACGTCTAGTATACATGAATATTTGTTTATTGATAACTAAACCCTATCAACATATATTTTTTCCGTATCTCCTGTAAATAAGTTTCAAGAATGACGTTTGAGTCATTGGCGCGCGCCATTGTCCGGTTTTCGATCAATAATTACAACTTAAGCCCGTTTATTGTCTCCATATTGAAATGATCTCAAAAAGATTGTCAGAGACAACCACTAATTCTCGATGAAATAACACTATTTATAAAGTTTGACACATTGGACTCCAACAACATACACTCTCTGGCCCTTTATAGTACTCACAGTAGTACATATACAGGTCTTGCAATGATTTATTTAGCTTCTTAATTAATTTCTAATTAATATCTAATTGCACGAATAAAACCCCTTAATTTTTTTCAATTTTGACCCAATGCCTGTTATGAAGAAACTAATCTGGTATACCATATATCTGTCTTTTGTATATGTACATGTAGCGTAAATCTGAACCCTTTGAATATTTGTTGTTTTCACTATAAAGTATTTTCTTAGAAAATAATGTCTAAAAAACCAATCTCTTTGAAAATGTGGAACTTCACAATATGAACAGGGCAAAGTTATAGCGGCAAATTTTCGTTTGTCAATCTATAATTCAGTATTTTATACTGTTACGGCAAAAAGGTTGAAGAATTATTTTGAACTGCCACTGTGTGTTTTGTAATCTTAAAGGACAGTCCTACAAGGAGAAAACAGTAACATATTATTCATTAACTCCATTAATCAGGAAGATGATCATTAGAATAATACAAAAAAAGGTTATTCAAACTTGAGCAAGTCCGCATTGCTCAACAAATAACTGGAAAATCAAACCTGTTCTTTTTGGAAACCCGTTTTCTTTTAAAAAATGCACAAAAGTTTTGATTTTTGATTGAAATTTCATAACAAAATTCTTCTTTGGGTACATTTAAATCCCTTATCTCTGACAACATCAAGGTTATTTCTGTCCCATTTATCTATTTTTGAAAATGCTAGTCGAAGTGATATTAGAGGAATACTTAAAGAGCCACTCCGTGAGTTGTTGGAGTCATATATGCCAAACTTATTCAATGGTGGCATTTGATCGCGAAGTCCGACTTTTTGTTTTGTACAGTGACTATATGAAGGTAGAAAGTCGCAATTATGATCGAAAACCGGACAGTGGCTCGCGTCAAATGGTCAAACGTAATTTTGGAGACCTATTTAAAACAACCAGGAGGGCAGTTAGGAGTTGATATTGTTTGTTAGGTTATACAACTAATATCCATGTATATTGGACGGTTGGTCTCCGCCTCTAAACAATTTTGGGGCTGTTTTTTTGGATTGTCATGGAAAATCAGTATTTGTCATATATGTGTCTTTAGAGATAAAAAGTTAAGATTTTTAAAGTTTATATCACCACATATAACATTTAGGTTCGTATCAAAGGCAACGTTTATGTTATGAAAATCACGGAGTGACTCTTTAAAATTGTTGTTAAAATCTTATAATGTGGTCAATCTCATATCATATTTAGATTTGAGGACAGTACTTGCAATGTTTGTTGTACATCAGATATAAAAAGGTGTCAACTGACCTATCGCTAGCCATCAAGGGTCTCTAAAATGTAAGATTTCAAATAACAAACATGTGTTGTATGAAATATTATCGAGAATTCGTCTATACCCCTTGCAGACAAGTCCATTGTGATGTCACTTCCGGTTCATATGGATTCAGTTTTGAGACGGCTGATGTGTCGACCGCAGGGCGGAACATGAAATATTAGATAACAACTTGCACTTAAATATAACAGGAAGAAATTGAACTTTTTGGAAAATTTAATCTAAGGTCTCTTGTTATGGGTCTTATTCAGACTTTATGACGACATCAACATTGGTTAAGGATATTAATTTCTTTTTCCAACCTTTATATGGTTGAGAGTTAAAGGGACTATTGCATATTTGCTCAATATTTTTTGGTCAGTATAATAAATAGAATGGCACTTGACCTTTTTATCATCAAACGTTTAAAACTAGTTTTTTAATCATTGTTTATTATCTATGATTAAAAAATATAGAAATGATGAATACACATGTGTGAAAAATATCAACATGTTGTTTTAAGACTTGGGATGTAGGCAGAATGTGAACTGCCAATTCTATCTATCCATTGATGCAAAGAAAAGAGGTTTATTTCGTTTATATCAACCTGTAAGTACGTCGACGTAGGCAATCCAAATATGAGAAATTTGCCATACAATGGAATCTGTAACATGTCGTGAACTAAAACTGTCGAAACTAAATACAGTCACAAAATTTCGCGTGTGATTTTGCAACAAATCAATTAATGAACATGTCTCGAAAAAAAAATTCAACGAAAAATCAAAACATCCGACAGTCAGGTGGATTTACATTAAACCCTAGTGTCGCATACAATAATGAAACGTTCTCAATAACATAACAATCATGAAAAGAGTAATTCCTTTTTATCAAACGTAACTGAGAAGAAACTATACCTGTGACCTTAAGTTGTACCTGGCGTGGTTCGTTTAGAAGCCGAGGTGCTTGGCAACGATGGATAATTTACTTATTGTCCGTCACAATACTGATAAAGCAATAATTGATTTCATTATTTAATAGGGTCTTCGGATCGTTGAAAACTATTTCCAATGTGTCCAGTCATAAAAGAAGGAATAAGAGGAAAGCTGGATTCTCAACTGGTTTTGCTGTTGCTATAAATCAATATTTCATTAGTTCTAAATTAGAGCTAAAAACAAAATACTTATAAATCATTATATCAAGGGAAATATATGAATAATCCAAAATGAAATGAGCATTATCAAATCAATGTTCTATCAATATAACATTGGATATTCATATATACTAAAGGGGCATAATTTGCCATACCTCATTGAAATATATTGTTATTTAAAACCCTCTCTGGCACCCTACAGTGAACAGCGCACCCCTTTAAACCACTACATAGAATCTTAAAAGTGGGGTACTTGTGAGTCAAAACTGACGAAAGATTTCTGAATAATAACCTTTATAGCTATTACGACATAATTATGCATATAATTTGAAACTTCGGTGACTTTTCAAATAGATCGATAGTGCCTCAAAGAACACCGACGACAAGTGTCATCAGGTAATGTAAATTCTTACCTGCGAACCTGCGGGTTCCAGATACATGATGGACTTTGAGGATGATTCAGTAATGAATTACACTTCATGAGTGAGAGGGGACTCCAACGCTCCTCAATATCTGTGTTCTGACCTGCTTACCTAATGACAGCTTCATATTGTCTACTGATCTGCTTACCTCGCGATATCAATGATGTTAAATATTAAATAAATTTCTTGTCGTAATGATATTTTTGGGGTAAACTTTATACTTCTGATCTTTCCATACCTTATTGTCACATCTTGTTTTTTTTAAAACCCTCCCTGGCACCCTACAGCCAACAGCGCACTCCTTTAAACCATAACATAGAATCTGAAAAGTGGGGTACTTGTTAGTGAAAACTGACGACAGATTTCTGAATAGTAACCTCTATAACTTTTACGATATAATTATGCATGTAATTTGAAACTTCGGTGACTTTTCAAATGAGATCGATGATTTCTCAGAGTAATCAATTGACCAATGTCATCAGGTATAGTAAATTCTTACCTGCAAACCTCCGGGTTCCAGATACATGATGAACTTGGAGTATGATTCAGTAATGAGTTACACTTCATGAGTGAGAGGGGACTGCAACGCTCCTCAAAATCTCAGTTCTGATTAGTTTACCTGATGACAACTTCATATTGTCTTCTGATCTGCTTATCTGGCGACATCAATGATGTTCAATATCAAATGCGTTTCGTTTCCTTCATTTAAGTCTATATTTGGGGTAAACTTTATACTTTCTGATCTGCTTACCTGATTACAGTTTCTAATTTTGTTCTCAAATGATAAATATTTGCCACTATAGAAAGATTTTGTTAGTGTTCATTATTTTTATAATTTATTGGTTCCCAACAGGATTTCTAAAGAGCTAAAATGGTCTTCTTCTTCATAAGATTTGGTGACTCTTTGCTTTTTAATTTGTATTTCATCAAGCTTGCGATTTAGATCGAAAACCGAACAAAGTACTGTTGCTTGTGTGCGAAAATTACTAAAACACAATTTTGGAAACTGAAGCTTCGCTTACATCAATACAAATCTTCCCTTTCCCTTGCAATATAGAAATATATTATTGCCTTTCATATTTACACCCAACCGCCAGGGAGCAACCATATTAGTTGTTTATATAAACATGTACTTCGATTATAGAATCAAATTGGAAAGCCCTCATGAACTATTGCAAAGGATACGATATCGGCACCAAGTTGTGCAGACAATCAGATGATTTTTATTTTTTTTAAACTCCTAGGGGACATAATTTACATCAGGTTTATGTAGTTGATCATTTTATTTTAAGAATTCAAGAAAGTGTTTCATAGTTTCATCGCAAACCTTTTAACCATAACACTATAGTTAATTGATGTATTTTGATTTACCAAATTTTTAAAAATGACTGAACAAAATGATAAACTGTTTCTTCAAGATATGATTATGCATATCACTTTACACTGTATTGAAATCTCAAATGGGATGGATAGTTTCTCAGAGATCACTGTCGTCCATTGTCATCAGGTATTGTAAATTCTTACCTGCGAACCTGCGGGTTCCAGATACATGATGATCTTGGAGGATGATTCAGTAATGAATTACACTTCATGAGTGAGAGGGGACTGCAACGCTCCTCAATATCTCTGTTCTGATCTTCTTACCTGATGATAGCTTCATATTTTGTTCTGAATTTATAAAAATTGAGCACTATAAAATGATTTTTGATATTATGATAATTTATTGGTTCCTGACGGAATTTCTAAAGAGCTAAAATGGTCTTCTTCTTCATAAGATTTGGTGACTCTTTGCTTTTTAATTTGTATTTCATCAAGCTTGCGATTTAGATCGAAAACGGGCAAAGTACTGTTGCTTGTGTGCGTAAATCACTAAAACGCCAATTTGGAAACTGAAGCTTCGCCCACATCAATACAAATCTTCCCTTTTCCATGCAATAAAGAACTAAATTATTTCCTTTCTTATTTACAAACAACCGTCAGGGAGTAACCTTATCAGTTGTTTATATAAACATGTACTTCGATTATAGAATCAAATTGGAAAGCCCTCATGAACTATTGCAAAGGGGCATTAAGTGCATGAGATACGATATCGGTACCGAGTTATGCAGACAATCAGAAGATTTTTATTTTTTAAAAACTCCTAGGGGACATAATTTACATCCAGTTTATGTAGTTGATCTTTTTATTTTAAGAATTCAAGGAAGTTTTGCAAAGTTTCATCGGAAACCTTTTTACCATAATACTATAGTTAATTGGATGTATTTTGATTTACCAATTTTTTTAAAATGACTGAACAAAATGATAAACTGTTTCTTTAAGATATGAAAATGCATATCACTTTACACTGTATTGAAATCTCAAATGGGATGGATAGTTTCTCAGAGATCACTGTCGTCCAATGTCATCAGGTATTGTAAATTCTTACCTGCGAACCTGCGGGTTCCAGATACATGATGATCTTGGAGGATGATTCAGTAATGAATTACACTTCATGAGTGAGAGGGGACTGCAACGCTCCTCAATGTCTCTGTTCTTATCTCCTTACCTGATGACAGCTTCATATTTTGTTCTGAATTTATAAATATTGGTCACTATAAAATGATTTTTGATATTATTGTAATTTATTGGTTCCTGACGGGATTTCTAAAGAGCTAAAATGGTCTTCTTGTTCATAATATTTGGTGACTCTTTGCTTTTTCAATTTGTATTCCATCAAGCATGCGATTTAGATCGAAAACGGGCAAAGTACTGTTGCTTGTGTGCGTAAATTATTAAAACGCAATTTGGTTACTGAAGCTTCGCTTATCTCATTACAAATCTTCCCTTTCCCATGCAATAAAGAACTAAATTATTTCCTTTCTTATTTACAAACAACCGTCAGGGAGTAACCATATCAGTTGTTTATATAAACATGTACTTCGATTATAGAATCAAATTGGAAAGCCCTCATGAACTATTGCAAAGGTGCATTAGATCTGCATGAGATACGATATCGGCACCAAGTTGTGCAGACAATCAGATGATTTTTATTTTTTTTAAACTCCTAGGGGACATAACTTTCATCCAGTTTATGTAGTTAATGTTTTTATTTCAAGAATTTAAAGAAGTGTTGCAAAGTTTCATCGGAAACCTTTTTACCATAATACTATAGTTAATTGGATGTATTTTGATTTACCAATTTTTAAAAAATGACTAAACAAAATGATAAACTTTTTCTTCAAGATATGATTATGCATATCACTTTACACTGTATTGAAATCTCAAATGAGATCGATGGTTTCTCAGAGTAATCAATTAACCAATGTCATCAGGTATTGTAAATTCTTACCTGCGAACCTGCGGGTTCCAGATACATGATGAACTTTGAGGATGATTCAGTAATGAATTACTCTTCATGGGTGGGAGGGGACTGCAACGCTCCTCAATATCTCTGTTCTGATTAGTTTACCTGATGACAACTTCATAATGTCTTCTGATCTGCTTATCTGGCGACATCAATGATGTTCAATATCAAATGCGTTTCGTTTCCTTTATTCAAGTCTAGTCAAGTTTGGGGTAAACTTTATACTTTCTGACCTGCTTACCTTGCGGGTGGGAGGGGACTGCAACGCTCCTCAATATCTCTGTTCTGATCTCCATACCTGATGACAGCTTCATATTTTGTTCTGAATTGATAAATATTTGGCACTATCAAAAGATTTTTTTTTTATATGATTATAATTTATGGTTTCCTATAACGGGATTTCTAAAGAGCTCAAATCTTTCTCTTGTCCATTTTAGTTGATGACACTTTGCTTTTTCAATTTGCATTTCGTCAAGCTGTGAGTGAGAGGGGACTGCAACGCTTCTCGACATCTCAGTTCTGATCTGCTTACCAGTGTTGTCTAATCGAACGCACCCCGGACAAAGTTCTGTTGCGTACGTTTATCAATTACTTAATTGTGATTCTGGGAACTGAAGTTTCGCAAAAGGCAGTATAATACTTCCTTTTCCCATGCACTAGACATGAATTTCGACTTGTCATATGTATAAACAACCCTAAGGGAGTAATCATGCTAGTTGTATCTATAATTATGCATGCATGAACTTCCAGTATAGAATCTCATTCAAAAGCAGTTATGAACTTATGCAACGTTGCAATAAAACTGCACACGAAATGAAAACGACGAACAGGTTGTGCAGAAAATCGTTCAAAATCTATTTAAAAAATCTACAAAGGGACATAAGTTACATTTATTTGATCTAGTTAAGTGATTGATTCGCAGAAAAAACAGAAGTATTGCAAATTTTCATCGCACACCATTCTAACTATAATGACTTTATTCGTTTAAGATATGATTATGCATATCACTTTACACTGTATCGATGGTTTCTCAGAGTAATCAATTGACCAATGTCATCAGGTATTGTAAATTCTCACCTGCGAACCTTCCAGATATATGATGAACTTGGAGGATGACACAGTAATGAATTACACTTCATGAATGAGAGGGGACTGCAACGCTCCTCAATATCTCAGTTCTCATCCATTTATCTGATGCCAAAATCAATTCAGCTTGAAAGATTTATTAATGAAAGTATATTTTTTTCAAGAAATTCATAGCCAAATCTATTATACAAATTCCGTAAAGGATGCTTCTTTTAGCGTTTCGATTATGTATTTGAAAAGAGAATTCATAGAAAAAACAACACTGGTTATATTAAAATTTCTTTTGAGTTTTCTAGACTTGGTTTGGTTTGAATTAGATATAAGGGCCATACAGATATTCTAATATCCGATATATTGTTTGATAAAGATGTTTCAGCTTGGAGTATAATTCTCTGATGGTAACTATTGTCTTTCAACATAGCCTCGAGTATCGATAAGTGACACCAAAAATCTCAGCCATTAAAATCAATTAAAGTCGTCCCGACCCGGGTCTTAAAAGCGTTTCTCAATGCTCAGCAAATTTGAATCAACTCAAATGTTTTTATTTTTATATTAAAGAGATTTTTTTACCAGACAGTCATGAAGCGGGTCACCAATCGTTCACAACATTCCCAACAATTGCTGAACTTTCTGAGTGGTTAAGATGATTTCATTGTAGCATGCAGAGTGAGAACGCAGCCGCGTCAGGAAATATACAATTAATACATTGACACACTGACACCGACTCTGAGACAACTTATAACAAACATAGAATAGCTTAACCGAATTCTTTAAATTTCCATCTTTAGAAAAAAAGTTAACGCTTTTTCCTTTTTCAAATGTTTTCTCTCTCATCATTTATAGCGTATTCAACACTCAAAAAAAACATATCAAGGTAGTATATAACTCAAATTCCATTTTTCCACATTTAGAATGCTACTTAAACGCGTTTTCATTCTTTTACATGTTTTCCAAATGAGAAAATACTTTTTTGCATCGCAAAAAGCAGATGGTTTAAGAATTGAGGTCACGAAAGTTAGCACATACCAACTAGGCGGTATAAAAACAAAGAACATATGAAAATCAGACGAAGTTAAAGCGTATACCTGAATTGAAGAAATCCATCTTAGTGTGAACCTTCCTGGGGTAGGGGGGGGGAGGGTTTTTGCATGGGTATTTGTCATTCCATTAAAGATTGTTCAACCAATAAACCAAAAATGAGCTTATTTTACCTTATTTAAACATAGAAGTCTACAAAGGCTAAATCGAAGATAAGCAAATGATACAAATGTAATTGTGAGCCAATCAAAGGCTTGTAAGGCATTGGAGATTCTTTTTTCTAGCTACGGTTACGTTAGGTGAACCGGGGCCAAGCTTAATAAAAACGGTCAAATATTATATTTCCCTAATCAATAAATGACATTAAAAGATTATTCAAATGAACTAACTTGTATAAAACTCGACCAGAATTTAATCAAAATCGATATAGATTAGTGACAAGAAACAACCACATATAAGATTCTGGCGAGAACCAACATTTGATTTCAATGAAATTGGCGGCAGGTCTAAAAGCCTGAATGCTAATACACGAAGTTACATACAAAAGTCTAAAACTACCTGAATGAGACTCGTTTTTGACGTTTGAAAGCAGGTTGATATGATTACTGCAAACGACTTGTCATTGCGTTTCGAGGGGGACAATCTACGTTACTTAATGATTTCGTCAATATCATAGACTATAGGACACGAATGGATTGTAGAAAACGAAAATCTGTGGTCAGGACCAAAAGTACGAACTTTGATCCCCCTATTGGCCCTGATGAGCTTAATATCATCTCTATGTTTCATGAAGTTAACTAATATTTTTTATATATTGAAATACTGAATTTTTGCCTCGAGCTTGGTCAAGGCAGAAGCTAAGTATGATATCGTTTTTCAGAATAATATTTTTTCTTGCAAATAATCAGTTGATGTCGGTAGAAGCCTAAAATATAATGTAAGAATAGTAAAAGATTCTGAGTGTGTGGTTTGAGCGTTTGTTGGTGAGAGTATGTGTGCATGTCTGGTCTGTGCTGGCCTATACCACTACGCGTGTAAAGCAGTGGTGATATCTCGCTACTGTAGAGTGGTCCCCACTGACAGTTGGAAGTGTCTGTGTTTACACGACGCAACATTTCCCAGATATTGGACCTACACCGAACAATCAACGATTGTGTCGCACTTAACCAGATAATACCCATGTTTTTCTCAAGAATACAAGATGCTGTTTGTTCGGAAACAATAAAGTATAATGTACGTTTTTAACGATACCATATCCCTAAAGCAATGGCTATGAAATAGTTTTGTGGCTGGGTATATCTTATATATGAAGGTCAACCTATGTTTGTTTTGTGACCTGGTGTACATTTATAAGATGATGTTGAGTAAATAAAATGTCTGTTTGCATTGATCAGCCATTTTAGATAAACCTTAAGGTTGTTGTTTTTTTGTAAATAAATTTTATAAATTACACATTCACATAGGTTCATGGTAGGTTTTGGAAATAAAAAATCAAGATGAATGTTTCATATTGATATTATTGATGCAGAAAAACAATTTCTATTTGATAATATCTGAACTATTTTGATTTATCTGTCAATTTTTTAAAAATGTTTTGAACTTATCGCTTATTCATTATTCTTTGAAAACACCAATTTCTCTGACTTTTGTAGTGTATAAAATTAAACCTTATTAAACGTTATTTTACCACATTCTTAAATTTGGAAGCATGTACACTGATCAGTCACAGATGCACAACAGACATTAGAAGACATTATACACACAGGAAATCGATATAGTTAGTGAAACTTAGATGTTTCACTATCTTGATGGCATGTATTTCGGTATCATATACAGCTGCATACCGAAAGTTTGTTAACATACCTGCGTGTAATAGCGCAAATATGATGGAATTTGGGATCTTCGAGGCATCGAAGACTTGCGAAAAAGAAAAGAATTGTGTTAAAGTTTCAATGCAGAAGTGAAACTCCATTGTTCCTTAACGCAATCGTATATCATTCCTAACAGTTAGTTGTAACAGTTTTGGCAGGTCATTGACGAGACCAGAGGTCAAAATTTCGAAAAATTAATTTCTTCAAAATCCAATTAAAGCGAACAAGAATTTTGAACTTATCATGTTTGTTGCTTTCGTTTAAGTCAATGTGATTGTGCAGGTTTCTCAGAGACTCGATATGGAATGTCATAATCGAAATTTAAGAAAATCAGAATTTTTAAGATTTGACTCCTTCTGTCTATTTCATCATGCAAAAATTCGAATTTTTGCACGAATGACAAGACGATCCCGAAATGAGGTAAAGAATTTACACATGGACAATAGGTAATCATTTGTCGCTTGTTCTGGAATTATATTCTTGACATCCAAACTAAATCCTAATTACATGATATTTGCACAAAGACACAATAGTTAGTAAACAAACTATGGAACTGAACATCAAGACACACTGTCACTCGCTGCAGTTGTTTCGTACGTTTCTTTTCGGAAAAAAAGGGTATATTTAATGGAGTTGACAACTTCGTTGGTTCCCTCGACAGCGACGCTTTGGCCTGGATTCTTTTTCCGTTTTCTTTATTCTTTATTATTTTTTACACAGCAACGTTTTCCGTTTGGGTATACCGTTTTCATGACGAAAAAGAATCAATATCAAAACGTCGTTATTTGAAGAATAAAGAATTTGTTCATCAATAACATTATCTTCCTTAGAGTGCTGAAGTCGAACTGCCATGCTGAAATGCCACTCAAACACTTTCCCGTCTCTTTTGATAATGAATATTATTTGTAACCTTTTAAAAGCAGACGGGTAGGGTGTCAGACAGTGCAGTTTTTATAGGTTCAAGCCCCTGCCTTACTCGCGAAGACACGGTTCGAGATCAAATTTGATAAATCTCACCTTTAGCCATTAAAGGCAGTAGGGTTATTATGCACACGAGGCTATCAGTATATACACTACTTACTGCTATAAAGGCATATCTAGGTTAAGCATAAGGATGATAAAGGTATAAAAAGCGAGACGAGACTGTGGGCAAAATGGGGACAGCTTGACACAGACTGGTTGACATTATCAAATATGTATGAATAAACTTTTCCAAGCATGACATTGTCCCTGTGACCTTTACTTGGTCACGAATGGTTATTCAAAATTATTCAATAGAAAAGAGCTTCGCAAAAACGATAAAATACTGTCTGGCAGGAGGGCCGAGTCACACAACACAAGGCTTTTTCATGGCGGAGCACTTTGTCCCTTATCTCCCATTCATTTTTTCAAATTGCTCGAAGGATTCTCATGTGATAGTTTTGTTTAAACTTTGTTTAGTATCAATATGAAAGAAAAACAAGATAGACTTAAAGGCATTCATTTTCTCGCTCAGTTATTTTAGGACAAATGAGGTGATATTTACTTAGTAAAGCCTTGTCTCGATGCAATAAAGTACTTATTATTTTTAGAAATTAACTGTAATCATTAATTAACCAGATAAGGAGACCGAAAACACTGAAGGATATGAAAACCATAAAACGGAAATAATAATAAATGGCTATCTATGTGTGGAATGTGTGCAGCTTTCGAATACTCCCTAATCTCTAGAAGCTGGTGTGATAAAGACAAATAATTTCCTATGGATCCAACTGTTTTGCAATAAAGAAGTTGATTATCCAAAAGAACTTGTTTGTCTTCGACACAGAGAGAATGCGACAGAGAAATGGGTAAACAGTAATTGCCAAACCAAGTTAACATACGGTTTAATTTTACTTCCAGCAGTAAATCTGTGCAGTTTAATATGATTAAACTTCATTGAATGATGTAAATACTAGCAAAAGGGCGACTATAGCTATTCACGGGAAACTGGATGCTGTCGTGGAAGCCTTTCGACTGAAAATTAGTGTAGTTTTCCACTTTTAATACGATTTCGTTTACAGTATTTTCTAATACTGCATTCACACTGAATATGCATGCTTAAAGAAGATCTGCTTAATCGATAGTACTACATATGGTGAAAATGCTGATGATATTGTGTCCACTTACACATCACACGTAAATATTTACGAACGCTTCAGGGGCATATAAGTATCATTGTGTTGGGACATCACAAGAAGAGTACATATCTAATCAATGGCGGTAAAAAAATTACATTCCTATATAAAGAACAACTACTAAAGCAACAAGAAAACTGAAAAGCAATCAATGCCGCTCATTTCGGAATATACCAGTTCCGTCGATTGCAATGTGGCATGTACAGATGTTCCTTGAGCTTTGCGTCCATTGTGCGAGCACTAGAGAACATTAACAACAAAGACGTATGTTCTTGTTTGTGAAACCACCTCCTTTAATTGTCCAAAAATTGAACACAAGTAGTTTCTCAGAGGACTATATTGTCTTTGCTTCCTGTCCATAATACGTGCGTCAAAGAACATGTGGCTGGCACCTTTACCCCCGTGATTCACCGGGCGAGGAAGACGCCACAAACTAGCTCCAGTCGAGAACCACACCTCCCTCTGTGGCAACATCATCCCCACAACTACAGGAAACTCACCCTTTGCGATCTTCGCACTTCCGGTGGGAACACATGACTGCGCATGTGTGATCTTTAAGCAGACCAGCCTGAGCCAGTTTATAGCTGATCTAATTCTAAGCAGAGGAAATGTAAGTTGTGTTGTTGCGTAGCTTAAGTACAGCCATAGACACGAGTTTCCTTTGTACAGATGTAAACAGGTGCGTACCTGATCCTGTGTTTAAAATAAAATGGCATTTAATGTGAAGACGGTGGAGTTAATGTTCACAAACGTCGGGCGAAAACACTAGAAATCTTTCAGTTGATCATTCTGCGAACCTCTGTCAATCTAGTTAAAACTAGCTGTAATATAATACCTCCCGATGTCCATTGACGGATCATTACATCTAGTGTCAAATAGATTGAATCTTAGTAGAATGACCATCGCAAAAGTTTTCACATTTGTTCAAGAAACGAGGAAACATATTTACAATTATGTGATCTTTAGCGACAATATTGCATTACATGTTAGGAATTGTGGTTTAAGAAATTCTTATTTAATGTTTTGTATTAGTTCATGTTTGTTAAAACATTATTCCCCAGTGGAATGGTTGTTCTATTTCGTTGAGAACATTTGCCCTCATAATAGTCTATATTTATCTTCAAAATGTCACACTGACATTTTAAAGGAAAAACAGCGGAACTCTGCAGACACCACGACTACACAAGGCACGGATGTGTGTTTTCAGGTGTATGACAGATGTCTTCGGGTGGTATGACGAAATTGGGTTTTTCGCTGCTTTCAAAGAATTTCTTTTACACTAAGTCAATTGGTTTAATTACAAGAAAAAACCTCTAAACTATTGTATATCAAGTAATAATGCTTAATGTTGCAAACGTTGGCTGGAAATGGCGAGCCATAATGACACTACACTGCTTCGCAGCACTACACCAATTTCTACGGAATCTATTGCAGCGGAAGCTTTACTGTGTACGGAAGCTTTACTGTGTACGGAAGCTTTACTGTGTACGGAAGCTTTACTGTGTACGGAATCTTCACGGCATGTTGAATCTTTACTGCATGTTGAATCTTTACTGCATTTGGAATCTTTAATGCAATGGGAATCTTTACTGCAATGAGAATCTTTACCGTATACGAACTCTTTGCTTTTTATGGAATTTACTGCTTCTTGACTTAACCGTACTTTAAATCATTACTGTGTATGTCGAATCTTTACTGTTTCGGAATCTTTACTTAAGACTAAAATCGTAACTACATGTGGAGTCTTTTCTGTATATAGAATTTTATTTTGTGTGGAACCTAACGTCATCTCTTTGCTGCTCACTGTTCATGTAAGACCTTCATCAACGCTTGTTAATAAATGGGAGGTTTTGGTTCGACCCCACATATCATTTTGAAACGTCGTGGAGATGCAATGCTAAGTCTGCGACAAGCGTTTTAGGCTTTACAATCACCAAACCGCTTTAACGCAATACTAACCTATAGATTATGACGCCCTTGATGTCAAAGCTTTGACTGTGGGCTAATGAAGGCGAAGGTGTTTTTTCGATAATACTGATGACGTTCATCGATTATGAACAGTTATTTTACCTTCGTATCACGTGACTTCACAACAGTGGCAAGATCAAGTGATTATCGCTGCTTGTGAAAATTGATCACATCAAAGTAAAAAAAAACATTTATTTATATAGGCTTTAGGCATTTTTAATATTATAATAATCATGTTCATAATATCAGTTATACACCAAAAAATACAAAATGTTTACAAAAAGTAACGATGAGAGATGTTCAGCAAAGACGGGCCCAATTTTGTCACGAGATGGGTTATTTACATACATCATGGCTCAGTGAGCGGACGAAACGATGATTCCTTGCCGCCCTTAAAAATGTGAGTTATGCGGCTGAAGCAGTCACCTTTAATGGGTAAGAGGTTGGTTTGCGGGCACTACAACCATTAAACAAACTGTACAGTGGTAAACCAATGCGAAGGAACAGTGGAATTAATTTTAGCGCCTTGATGCAGCATCAACTGTATACTCGTCAGAAAATTGAAAATGAGATCGAATTACATTTTTCCTTTGACATTACATGATAATACTATAAATAGTATATAAATAGTATCATGAGTTTACGTTTATAAGTATAAGCATACATGTTTTTTTAGAACTCTTATCAAATTATTGAATATGTCAATTTCACTGGCTATGCCCCCCGCAAAGGTATCGGCGAATTTTTGTCTACAAAGAGATACTTAATTATCTTTTGATGTCTCCTCTGAGCAGATGCAAGTCATAAACTTTATAGTTAAGAGAAAGCGCTTCTGGTTTTGTTTTTTGAAAAATAACATTTATAAGTTTACTTGCAAAAGAAATCACTAGAAGAGGATAAGGTATGTTGGGGTTGTAGCTTACACGACTAAAGGAATCTCCCCATGCATCATCAGCACGCGAGACGACAGCACATGCATTATATCTCGGATATCTCTGTCCCACGTGTAGCCTGTCTATGTTTAGCGTTTTGTCAGGTCATTGTGACACTGCACAAGTCGGCCAGTGAACTCTACACTTCAGTAAGTGTAACTTGTCTACGCTCCACATCTATATCGACTTGTCTCAATAACAGCGTATGTATGCAGTTTTGTATATTTAGGTTTTTGATAATGCCACGCGTCAAGCGGCTCAATCAACTCGTTCTTTTAGCATACACGCGCGTCTAACATCCACCTGTATGACTTAAACGATTGTGCCACATGAGACAAGTCCTGATAATGTCACCTATGAAGAGGTACGTTTGGTTGATATCTAACAGATTGTACTCATCATGAAACGGATTGGAAACAAGTAATCCAGTTTAGAATACCATCTCCGTACATTCAGCTCTACTCCTATATAAATGAGAAACCTGGCATGATTTGACTTCGCCGTGTTTAGAATTACATTTTAAACGATTTAAACACTGTCCAAGTCAATCTAAGAGGGCAAACAGACTAACCGGATTTTTAACTAATATTCAAAAAAATAATAATTGTATAACTATTTTATGACTGATTTTACATATTTGAAGTACTACATCTTATCAAATTTTAACGTCATTTTGCGCGACAGGAGTCCTAGAGGGAAAGGGTGCAATCCATCATTAACGACTGTCGACGAGAAACAACGCATATCATCTCACTATATGCACCTTTGTAACCTTACTTTCAGAGCTAGGAAACGATCAAGGAATTGCTTATGACTTTGTCTGGTGTGTTGTCTCACAGTGAAACATATATAACGTGTAAAATCTAGCTTGCTTATGTTAATATTTTTAATTTGTTTATGTTAATTCAAAGCTGTAGTTGCCACGGGAAAGCTGTTTGATATCTTCAGATGCTGGCGATAAGTGCATACCTGTAAAGGTGCCGTTTCGAATCCAACAATAAATTCGTCGCAAAAAAGGTACAGCAAAATGCATTTTTGCAGATAAAGTCATATCAAATATATCAGCTTCTCAAATCGGAAAAGTCAACCTGTTTCAGACGAATCTTATGCTAACTCAGCGTTTGTAATGCATCCGAGGGAAAAGGATTATAAATTGCTTCTTGAAAAACGCTTACCCTCCATGATGTTTGAATAAATAAAGTAAGTTAGCTAGTGGGGTTTACACCTGAGTTGGCAGGTTTTCCGGTTTCCGACGACAAGGTCATGGCGACATTAAAGTGAACTTAACGCACTTGTGTTTGGTTGATAGAGATGGAATGAAAGCAAATACACGTGGAAGCATTCCCTGAACGTTACTCTCCAGTCATGCCGGTTCCCATGATGAACTTACAAATGTAGACATCAAAGCGTTTTGATAACGCCGATTCATAAGTAGACGTGTACATTTAACCGAACCGTAACATAGTTTTACACACATACTACATGAAACACTGTACCTGAATATTTAGAATCTCATTGATAATGAATAACATTAAGATGAAAAAGCTGATGGTAATAATTTACAGACCGAGATGATTGTTGAGATTTGTAATGAAATGACAATGAAATACTCTTCTGGTTTGAATGTGATAATAAAATGTATTTACTTTAATTTGCTTTTTCAAAAATAATATCATGAACATAATAATTAATAAAAGTAATTTTTTGGACTCGATTCGTCTCTTTCTACTTCTAAGAACATATCGCCTATGTATATTACTACAGTTATCCTGAATTGACCTTGTGCATTAATGAAATAAGTCATACGATTTGTTTTGAGCATTGAGAAAAAAAAACAAATTTGAAACATAATTAATAACCTCTGTAACACTAGTTTTATGTTTTATATAAAGCTTCCTAGTTTTGTTTTGTCATATTCTTCATCGATTTGGCTTTTTAATAAAAAGGTCTTGACTAACTAAACGTGGCGGTATCTATGACCATGTCCTTGTCCTAGTGTACAAAATTACTCTTGGGACCGTTAACATTGACTTACCAAAATATTTTCTGCAAACTATGAATTTTTAAAAAAACATGAATAGAGAAATGAAATTTAAGTATTGTAGAAACATCAATCTTCATTATTTGATATATCCTTTTCTTTCTGAATTCAATGTTTTCTTTAACACTCCTTTCAGTGTTTGAACCTTAAGCTTTATTCGAAGTCATTCATCAGTGGTTTCTCGCATGCCACGAGTATTTAAAATCTTCAATTAACCTAGACACTATATCTGATACTGCACGGACAATGTCCGTCAATCTGGCGTATCCATCTTGATCTGACTACGCTGACCTCGCTGACCATTCCTTGAGATAACCAGATGTATAAACGTGTCTTTCTTTATATCCTGGCAAATAAGATTACCATTATGAAGTTTAGTTATCAAGTTAGTGATGTTCAAAGGAATAATTTGTTAATTTTGATTAAAAAATCGTGGAAATAAAAATGATCGATTAACTTTATCTTTTCAAAATACTGAAAAACTTTGAGTTGGATTAACTTTCTTGGATCTGCAATTTAACACATCCCAAATAATAGTTGTAGATGTTTACAGTGTTCCTATACAATACCAGATACTCATGGTGCCGGTCCTATCACTGAAATTCTCTATCAGTATGCGAGAGAAGAATACGAGGCATCTGTGACAGACTGGATGCTTAGCGTATTTTCACACAATAAATTAGGATAATTTTTAACAATGATCCTATCTTTTATATGATGTATAGGTCTATAAATAAGATTTGAATAATGTGTCACGTGATATATGATTAGATAAAGTCGTTTTAGCCACTGCGTTGCCAGACCCGTCACGCCTAGTTAGGTTGTTCTTTAGCTAAGTTGTGCTGCCACCAGATCTTTGAAGCTTGATATACAGTATAGCTTGTAAAACGTTAAGCGTGATTTTCTTGCGCATCTTATCAATTGAACTCTAAATAGTGATACTTTAAGGTTAACCACTATGGTTTATATGCAGGTTGAATTGGAAACTGTGTGAACTGACATAGGAATATATATATATATAGGGCGTTCGTAGAGCGCTTATAGTGAATGAATTACTTTCCATTTCAAAGGGGTTCGATAGGTTTCAGAGTAGCTGACCTATTGGTCATATACAAATTGTTAATTTTGAGTTATAACTTTATCAGATTTTTTTTATGGATTGCAATGATTGTAGAAAAAACTGGTATCTATTCATTTTTTATTCACTCGAATGATTATAAGGTGTTTACATTTAAAATTACAATTACAGTTATGCAGTTTTCCCTAGCAACATGACAGCTTATGCTACGATTATGGATAAATGGGTTGAGTTATTAGATAATTGGGAAAATTTTAACAACTGAAACATAAAAAAACTGCTACAATCCCTTTAAAATACACAACATACCAATTAATATATATCAATGCATATGAAAAATTCTCTTGGACAAATCTTATCTTTTTATAAATATGTTGCTTATTGTCGTCGCTATAACATAATTACCGAAGACCAAATCAAACGCAAACAACTAAATGTTACGTTAAAAATCAAAATCAGATGCCCCTTGAAGAAATATTTTGTAATATTATTATTCTTCCGCTCTAAGTTTTGAAAAAATGAGAAATACATTATTTTATAGATAGCAACTAATTTTGAAACCACCGTATGATTTAACTAAATAAATGACATTTTAATCAAAATGATTGCGTGAATAAAAAATTGATCATAAATTATTGCGAAAGATAAAAACATTCTGCCTTTACGCCCAAAGTTTATGAAACGAATATAGAAAGCAAAGAAAATCGTGAATAGGCGTTGTAAATAAATAAAGCATTAAACATTTTCATTCATTCTTATAGGTCTGTTTTGAAATAAATCATAACCTTATCGTATATCTTTCATGGATATAAATTTTATCGCATGAAACTGGATACCTATGAAGAATAAAAGGTCTTCAATTTCCTCAAATGTTTACATTTATGTCATGCATGTCTGTAATTCTGGATCATGTTATTCACATTGTAGGATGTAGTTGTATCTTGATATCTTTAAAATGATAGAGAAAAAAGGATTGTACTGTAAATTACCAATGTCTTGAAAGGGTGGTAAATACGCAAAAATCTAGTTTTAAACATAGGCATGATAACAGCCGTCTTCGACTTACAATAAAACATCACAGACAATACAGAAAGACAAACAGGTTTAAAAAGCCCAGTGGCCCAAAGTACAATTGCATGACAAAGTCAATCAAAGACAATGGTTTTATTATGGATTGTTAGATGGAAAGCAATTGTTTTATGAAACTGGCTACCGATTAAATGACATCAGCACTGTTTGAATTTAGCAGATTACACATCGCTTGTGTTGGGTTTTACATGCCGTGGACCAAGGACTTGTATTCTTGTACAAGTCCTCGCGTGGACCAATGTATTCGATCGAGACAAAACAAGTCCGATATACTTGTAACACGTAGCTACATTGATGTTTAAACACGGAATGATCTTTTTCTGTCTTCGTCATGAAAAGGTATTTATTTCGTTTGTCAGCAAACGTATAAAAAAAGTCTTTTATTTAATGAGCAACAGATATATATTCCATTATTGCAGTTCCATTCATATTTACAAAAAGTCCATTTGTGCTTTACCACAACAGAAGTATTAAACGTTTCCGTAATACCATTATAATAATCAGTTCAGCTTTCAACAGATTCATATATACTTTTTAAATACTATATATTTTAACATGACGCCCTTTTGTATATATGTAACATGAATAAAAAAAATTCTGTCGACAAAACCAAAGATTTGTATAATAAATGAAAGCGCAATAAGAACGCCCTTTTGGTCTGCATGTACATTTATTGTATAGTACTTGTAATACAAATATGTTTCCTGGGGTGCTGTAGTCTGGTATGAAACCGGCTTGATCTTCAACCAGAAGGTCATTTATATCAACCCAGGCTTTTCTAAAATATGAGTAAATAATTTCCCGATGATATCATCCATAGACGATGTTTTATGGGCGGTTACGTCGAGATTACAAAATGTATGTGAGTGTTTTTAAATTGACGCGTAATTTATGCACAAATATCAAAAGAAATTATGGGAACATATTGTTAAAATGTGTAAAATATCCTGATCGGTGACCCTGACGTTTAACGATTATTAATACATAAGTATAGAATGAAAAGAAGTTGACTTTCCACATGTGTTCCCCTCCATGACGTGTGTATCTAAATACCAATTAAAGCGACACAGATGCCTTTTTAGAGGAGGGAATTAGCAACTTCACCCTTAACTCATATCAATATGGACTTTGCCACAATCAATCACTGGTTAACCTGAAAAAGTGTTAAAAGAACCACTACACTCAGGTTCACCAACATGACAGACAGACAGACAGACAGACAGATTTTTTATTCAAGTCTCGCCTCAACATAGTACAAAAACGAATAAATACATAAATAACAAATCACAGTATGTAGTCGAGCCATTCCGTACGGAATTATGAGAGACACTTATGTCTAAAATATATACATGAATATGTACAGGTAAAAAGGGAAATCCAAAAAGGATTTTAAAATACTAGGAAGATATATACAAGTTTGCAGTACGCTTTTTTTAGAATATTAAGACAGGTTTTGGCAGATAAAAGCGAAACATCTGGACAACTAAGAATAAAACTAACTTTTTCACCATCCTTCAAATTTAAAAATCCATCTAAAAGACTTGCACATTCAGTTAAAAGTTGTCGTCGCTCATCGACATGTGTAGACTGAGAGAACAGGTGATCAAAATATGGATGAATAATCCATGTTCGCGTGTTATGAAAGGTGCAATGTGCAATTGTTTATCAAACTGCACGGTGTGGCATGTTTGTGTTTAGTGCTACGCCCGCCTTAACATTTACTGTCGACTTCAATGAAAAATAACAATAACTACCTCGTTCTACACGTGTTATACCTCGCATTGTAATACTCTTTTGTTCGTATTTAACACCAATTTCAGTTATTTCTATAAAGTGCAAAACATAATGCAGGTTAATTCTTTAAAATAAAGGCAATTATCCATATGATATCCAGATTTGTTGGCCGCGAAAAAGACGTGTTCAATATTTAATGCATTAGTGTGAAGTCAACGCTTTTTGTTGGTAAGACACATATGGAAATGAAAGTGTGTCACTTTTAAACACCGGCATATACAAATACACACCTAAAAGATGAGAAACAGGGGTGTTCGGTAGACATCTGGAAATTATTAGCATGCCGGTAGGATTTCCCCTCTGATTTTCATTGAGAAATACTGAAATATGAATGAAAAGAGACCAAAGACGTTGGGCGTTGCTCCATATTCCTATTCGGTATTCCAATATTTAACATCACCATTCCTTCATCTTGCCTATTTCTACTCAACAATAATATCTTTCGTACGAGTCGTTTGATCAATCGATGGGGTCGTACAAGGAAATATGCTTTGAGCCATCATTTCTTTATTTTTGAAGGAGCCTTCATTCCTTTGTTCACATTTCCAACAAGTGGATTTTGGTCTATGAATACCTGGTGAATTATAACTTATAAACATTCAGCATTCTCGGGAAACTTTTCTTTTTGGAACTGAAGCCTGTCAAACCATTTTACTTTGTCTGCATATGAATTCTTAATTGAAGAATTTATCTGTTACACTAACGTTTTTGTACTTTTCTTACAATAGTAAAATAAATATAATACATAGCTATTCTCGGTAATTTTACGACCATTTCATCTTTATATTTGTATTAAGATAGGTAGACTTGACAAAGAGATATCTGAAGTCTATCGTTCGAGACTTTATACATATTTATCGAAGCACTAGTGTTGTGATAGGGTGTGAAGTAAGATTATATGGAACATTATTGTAGCACCTCTCACATCTCACAAGGCTTAAAGGGGTAGTAACGCGTTTTACTTCAGGGGAATACAGGGGTTTTACTTCAGGGGAATACAGGGGTTTTACTTCAGTGGAATACAGGGGTTTTACTTCAGGAGAATACAGGGGTTTTACTTCAGGGGAAATACAGGGGTTTTACTTCAGGAGAATACAGGGGTTTTACTTCAGGAGAATACAGGGGTTTTACTTCAGGGGAATACAGGGGTTTTACTTCAGGGGAATACAGGGGTTTTACTTCAGGGGAATACAGGGGTTTTACTTCAGGGGAATACAGGGGTTTTTACTTGATACTTGATTATTTCTCTACAACTACGGCTGTTCGGTTGATTTTGACCCTTTGATTGGCTGAATATAATACATTTAGCTTAAACCAATGTTTATTGGGGGAATTTGAAAAAATACATTTTTAAAACACGTGTTTCTGCCCCTTTAAAGAGATACTCCGAAATCAATGTTTCCACTTGAAGAAGACTGATGGGCACCAAAACGAATCAATAGATAGTTATAAATTCGGTGGATCGAGATATTTACAACATTTTTGTACGTATGAAAGGAAAATAAAATATTATGAAAATCACATCGAGTGTCTCTTTAAACCTTTTTTTCGCAAACCGTAGCTGTTTGCCATATCAACCATGACACGCTCTCAATATCAAGGTGTTAACCCCTTCAACTAGAATACCTTGTCCTCTCCTTTGATTAACATACGAACAATTTCTACAATTTTACTGTTCTAGCACAACACCGAGAAATTACCATTAATAAACAATTTAATTGTTAGTAAAAAATACTACATTATAGTATAAGATTATCACTTCCCTGGCATTTAAGAAGTTAAGGGCATCGCCACATGAGACGTTGTGTGTAGAGCAGTCTATGGAGGAATCCAAGTTCTCCTTAATCATGGAGTGTTAGTTCGTCATCACCCAGATAACGGGAAATAACCGATTGTGTGATAGCTACGGCTGGTGTTAAATATGTTTTCACTTTCCGATAATCTGTAGTCATTTAACAAAAAGCATCAGCAACTAAAAAAGTTGATAGAAAGGCTGATCGGAAGAGAGATATGTTTTCGTTTGTACGCAGTCACCCGACTGGAGTTTCTCAAGTTAAAGTTCTATACAGGCTAAGATTGAGGGTCTGATACCATTGCGTTCTTTCTAATGAGAGCAAATTCTTTGAAATATACCATGTTCTTCTCAATATTGTTTCACCTACTATTTCTCTAACTTTGAATACAAGCTTAAAAGTGTAGATGTTTTACGGTTATATTGACTAGACTGTTACAAGTAAGATATGAGTTTTCAGAACAGTCTATATATCCTCATAAATCTGTACTTTTACTTTTGCATATTTAAATTGTAAGACCAAGAAATATTCGTTAATTATTTCAACCTCCCTCTTTTTTGTAAATGATATGCTTGGGAATGTAGGCATGAAAAAATGGTATCGTTAGCCTTTCCTTTTTTCATTTTTATGTCCAGTGCAACGAAACATTTACTTTAGGAATAAACTCCTCGGCTCAAAATGTGAGCGAGTAACAGATGACCTTGCCATGTCTATCTAACCACTCTTGTACAACAAACGAAATCTATTTGACATCCTATGCCAATTGTTTTAAAAGATGATTTGTTTTTAGCACAAATGACTTAATGTCTAACTTAAATTCGTTTCCCTGGCAACAAACACAACAGTTATTTTATGAAGTTATTAAGTGACTGAAAAATGACTAAAAAGGTGAACACCTGAAAAGTTTTGGCAACGTCAACGCTTTTCTTGAAAAAAACAAAAGGGTCAAAGCGACTTTGTAGGCTTGTTTTTATCTTTCGGTTCCCAGAATAGCGCTCTTGAGTTTTCATGCATTCTTTAACCTGCCGTTCCCTGCTGATTGCCTGACGACCGATAACATTACCTGGAGCCACCACGTCAGCTTAACCTTTCTGCACCATCACCTAAAGCTGGTACAACTTCTTCTCGTAACGCGAAATCCAGAAAAAATTAAAGCAAAGATGGACCCATTATTAGATTTCTGACATACGCTTCTGCGGGTTTATCTAAATACCAGTAGGTAGTAAATTGTTCTTACAGCACAAACACTGGATCAAAGCAGAACATTTTATTTTTCAAAAAAGACATTTATCAGAATTTGTATTTTAGTTGTGCATTTCGGAATGTTCAAATTCCCTACATTTTACCGAGTGGTATTCAAAACACAAAATTGGATATATTTGATGATGATTAATGGTTATAAATAAGACGTTCAAGACATCATAATTTCCTGTCTAAAACATTTTTTGTTCCAAGTGAAATGCTTCCCTACTTTCTAAAATTTAGATTGAAACGAATGCATGTGTTTTTATTAGTCCTCCAAATTTTATCTTGCCTTTTGAAAACAAAAGTATATCGGCTTCAACACAGCTTTCCTATCAATCTCGGATCGTCCCAAAGTCACGCAGCGTTAAGGGCGAGGAGCGCGAATGTACGGGACGAGGCGAAAACTCAGTGACCAGAACGTCTTGCAGACAACAAATGGCACCAATGAGATCACATTCCTCTACGCTGTCTTGGAATAATCTCTGAACCTATCTTGGTTCCAGTAATGCATCTACGTGTGTCTTGTGATGAACTATGCATTTCTTGTGATGCACTGCGCAGATTTAGTGATGGTCGTCGCTTTTTATTTGTCATGAACTATGTGCCCTTCTTGTGAAGCCTCCAGGGGTCGTTCTGGACGTTAGCGAAGTCAGTAGGCATGACCTTTAAACGGCCAGTTCGACCGGGTATTTTCTGTTCCACAAATATTCGGGAGGGAATTCCCTTTTGCACGCGACACGTAACTTTTTTATATATTCGATTTGTTTTCTATTTTCTGTGTTTACAACTTTTTCATGTTTGGTAATTAGTTGTAATCCGTCCTTCAAACTGAAAAAAATAGCGAAAACAATCGAAGCCACTGACCAGCACTACCAAGGGGCTTAACTCTATTGCGATCATGGCGGCCATTAGATTGTTGTCCGCTGCATGATTGATCTGCGTTGTAGTAACCTTGTAGTTACTTGGATGTTTTGATTGTTGGGGATTAATAATGTAAATAATGTTTGCATAACTAATTATGACATCTCAAATGGCTAAGCTCAATCAATATGACACTGAGGAGAAAAGTGGCTTCGCTCCGGCTTCCCAATATAAACAAAGATTCGTCCAGACTATCGCACTCCAAATTACTCACAGTGCTGCAGTTTTCCGTACATTAAAAACTTTATGTGAAGTAACTTAGATATCTTTCTTAAAAAAGAAGAGTTTTACTATGAGTGAAGTTGTGCGAAGTCGAGGGCGACCGCGAAAGTACGATGGAAATTCGCCTGCGAGACGACAACAAGAGAGAAATGCCAAGCGGATTTATTTGGGAGACCTTGCTCAAAAATGGAAAGACCTGAAATCGGCACTGAAATTTACGGACTTTGAACTGGCAAAGCATTTGCTTGACAACCATGAGTTGACATGTGACTGCAAGTAAGTACAACTGTTTTTACTGTTGTTCACATGATAGGCTAATATAAACATGGTTATTTCTCTGGATGAAATTGCTTTTATCAACATGTCAATTCCATGATTTCATAAAGGAGTGACTGTTTTTGAAAAAAATGAAGGGAACTGTACTGTACAGTAGTTGTCAAAATTTGATGGGCATTGAAAAGATAGGTTCAACCAAAATTATTACTGCATAGTAAGGAAATACACATTTGAAGTTCATATATATCATAATTTTATTTCAGCCATAAGTAATACTAATTGAAACGAATAAATAAATATAATTCAAGTATTATTGTAAGAATTCAATTTTAATGCTGGCATATATTGTTTAGCATTTTAGAGCTTATCATCTCCAACTTTGATAATATTGATGAAACTGAATGTCTTTCATGTCCTTTTCCTTATAGTCCATATATGTATACTAACTGATTCAATTATTGTTGTAATTTGCAGTTCCAAAACAGACCTGCCAGCACCTGAGATGCTGGGGGATCCGTGGGACAGAACCCCCCAACAAGAATGTCTCAAGCTCCCAACAGTGAGCACACCTCAGAAAAACCGAGATTTGGATATCATATCAAATGTTGCTGGTGGGTATTGACATTTTCAAAGGTATAAAATACAATATAGATGCTAGAGAGGTCTTTCCTGATATCAAGCATATATCAATAACATTAATTTTAAACAGTTATGAATATCTGAGATTTGCTGAGGATATATTTCACTCCCATCAATTATGTCATATAAGCATTGTTTGATGATGTCAGGGCCTTCGGCCTTGTTCACAACACCAGAGTTTTGTTTAGATGTCAGAGCGTTCATTGATACTATCAGAGCTTTGTTGCTTTTGTTCAGTTTATTATTTTCAACAGATCTCAGTAATTACCTCTGAATTACCTCCCAATTTATGATTTAGTTTATGGTCCTTACAGAAAGTATGAACATGGAGATGTTTATTACAGAAATTCTGTTTCTATGCCCTTGACAGAAATTAATTTTTTATGAATCTATATATGGCCATACATGATTATATTACCTAATGATCACCTAATGATTTCTAATTTTCAGATCTGTCATTGATATCTATGCCGAGTTCTCCTACCAGTGACATGCAAACTGACGATGTTCCTACATCATGCAATGAGTATGTTTATGTTACAAATCTGGAAATATTCCTATTGTCAATTGTATTGTTCACATGAATTCACATAGATTCTGCATGTGGATATACTTATCCCACATCAAGAAATTTTTCATTAAAAATTTCTCACACATGATTATATGAATTAATTTTTTTTTTTATGAGCATATGATTAATATAGAAATATATTTTCCTTTACAACAGACAGTTTGAAGATCTCTCTGACCACAACCTAGCTTCACCCTTGGAAGAGTTGAATGATGCTGTCAATTTGACCAGGTATGTGATTTATGCTGTTCTCTGAGCACATAAGAATAAACATTAAAATGTCACACTGAATAAGGATTTTACCAAATACCATCAAATACCGGTAATGACTATTTGCTCAAATATGGGCATAGGAAAGCTGATTTTTTTGGGGGGAATGGCATGGAGGAGACTCATGTTTGTAATTTTCCCCTTTTCCCTGAAACAATTTCTGTAAGGAAGTTAAACTTTTTAGAATACATTCTTTGTTGAATGCATATTAATTTTGATAACTCTTATCACAGATTATGCAATCCCCACCCTATAGTAATAAGACTGTAATAATATTAATAATACCTATTGAATTCAAAATGGTGAATTTATTATCATATTTACAGTGCCACCCTTGGGGAGAGCATCGACAGCATCAGCAGCCAAGATGACTTCCTTAATATGTCACTGCCCGACATGGATGACAACGAGCCTATGCCTGGTCTTGACAGCGGCGAGGATTACCTGGATGCAATATCTTCAAAGAAATGTATAGCCTTTGTACATTCTATTGTAGAATTAGTGAAGAATTCAACAGGACCTGTTTGTCAACAGTGTCAGAACAGTTTTGTGTTCACTTCAAGAATGGTGGCTACCGCTCTTGTGGTATCCTGGAATTGCCCCAAAGGACATTCCGGACAATGGTGTTCGCAACCAAAAATCAAGTCTATCTTCACAGGTAACCTTCAGATGGCTGCCAATATATTGCTCACCGGAAATTGTTTTTCAAAAATCGACCTGCTGTTTTCCTTCATGAACTTAGGATGTGTCACGAAATCGTTTTTTTACAATGTGCAGAGTAACTTTGTAAGAATATGCAAGTCCTTTGAATAATCTATTCTTATATACATATGAAGATTAATACATATATACAAATGAAGATTCTATTCTTATATACATACGAATAAATAAAAAAGTTGACACTCCATAAAATGTCTTGTCTTCACTGTACTACCAACTTCTAGAATACCATTTTATCACATTTGTTGTGCATGATAAAATATCCATGTACTGGATTCAATTATATTTGATGGATCACATCTATTTTTGGCTACTCTTTGTTTGAACATAACAAATTAAATAAGAGGCGCTGAACGAAAGCCTGTGTATTGTCCATCTGTAGAGGGGTAACGTTGTCTGATTGCTAAAACCACGCATGAAGGGACAACTTTCCTTTGTCCAGCACGCAAAACACCGTATGTCATCAGGATGAATTGTCTGTATGCTGTGTGTCGAAACATACGATTATTTCTCACATGGTCGTAGGCATATAAATCGTTCCTGTAGGCTCCGGCTGCGTCGAGAACATCTTCATCCATAACAACACGATTGAACTTTTCTTTAGTTGTAACACACTGTCCTCCCCTCTTTACACAACACCTGTTCTCGGCTTCTGTGGGCATTGGCTTGCAATTCCCACAATGACACCACCTAACTGGAGCTTGGTCTGCAGGGGGCTGGGGATCCGGATCATCAAAGGCTGATACTGCTGTCTGAAGTGCTGTGTCATCCCGCAAGATCATCTTAGTCAGTAGCTCCCTTTTCGCTACCTCGTCCAAACCGTCAATGTACTTCTGCAATTGTAATATCAAAATAAATACAAAAAATTCAAGAATCAGATGTTGGTAATGGTAATGTACTGACCAAGGTTTGCATTAATCAATTCGATGTCACAATTGATTATGAGCTGGGATAATTGATTTGACACTCGTCTTTGTTGAGAAATATCATATACAATAACATGTGTACATGATAATTAATTCCTAAAACTTACACATATAACAATTGAAAGCAACTTACTACTCACAGATGTGAGAAATTAAAACTGATAATAGGTTACCTGGACTTTCAACAAGCTTTCAGGTGTTAGTTCCGAGGTGGTAGATGTAGGCTTGGCAGATGTCTTGGCCGATGCAGGCTTGGAAGATGTCTTGGCCGATTTCTTGGCTGATGCAGATGCAGACTTGACTTTAGATCTTGCAGGTGCAGGTAGTTTTGAAGACGCTGGCTTGATTTTGGAGGCGGTAGAAGGAATTGGTATTTTCGATTGTTTGCGGACTTTGGTGGGAATCTCTGGTACATCCAGCGGTAGAAACCTCTGCAAACAGGATCATAATTTTAGATATAGTCACTATTAACGAAAACATATATCTTAACTTCATTTAGGTTAATTCTGTTGAAGATGCTTTTTAAATATGCCAATATGCTATATGTTATTGTCCAAATCAAATATATAGGGCAATATATAAGATATAACATTACATTAATATAACCATGTATCATGAAAAAACAAACCTTTCTCTGCCTATAGTTTCCTTCTTGGTTCCTCACAAACTAAAATGAAAAAAAAATAATAATAAAAAAGTTTATGTCAAACGGAATACCAGAGCAAAGCAAGAAGTGAATATTTATAATAAAAATAACTATTTACGAATATGAAATATTTTGATATTCTACATTATGTGATAGTAATGTTTCGTATACAAAGTCATAATAATTGGAATGAACTAATACATTTTTCAAATGTATGCCTATAATTTATGAATCAGCACATATATGACTTGATAAAGGGTATGGCTAGTGACCCTGTTATCGTGGTAACCCTATTATCGTGGTAAACTCATTCAAGTCTCCAAAGTCTTCAAGGAATATTTGTATTTGCAAAGCACATCATAGATGAATAAACTAAATACTGAGGCATTCAAAAACTTTTTTTTTTAATTTTGAGTAATATTTTCTCACATTTTTAGTGATCTGAAATGTTGAGTTTCATTTTCCTTCATGAAGCATTCACTTCATTTGCAATTAATTAAAAAACGATCCTGTCTTCACGAAATGTTGTCTGAGAGTTTTTCTATTTTGTATTTAAATAGTTTGATAGGTAACAAACAGAAAAATATGAAAGGAAAATGTATTGATGGTTTCAAAGATGTTGAATAAAGAATTACTTTTATTTCGAAAATAAGACCCAAATCCTAAAATTATGACCTTTTCGTTATATCAAAATAGGTTACTAATGATCTCAAAATAGATTGCAACATTCTCTTTTCATTTTATAGGTACAATAAATGTGAAAACAAGGATCTCACTTTTCACGAGCAATGTAACAAATATTTTATATGTACTTTTATTGTTAAAGAACAGCATTTTGTTAAGATAGTGTTCAAATCACTTATCAAAAATGGCTGCTCAGTAAAACTACGAGGAGGAGTATTTCTATTAGGATTTTTTTGTTACAGGTTTGCAAATATTGTTTTTAATATCCTTATTTCAAATCAATTTATATTCAGTTTGTAAATAATAATCTTACATTGGTGATTATATCTACAGAGAATAAATTATTAATTATATATTAATTACCTTGATAATAGGAACACTTCAGATAAAATACATAACACAGATAAGAATTTTTATATTTATGTCAAAAATTATATTTTCCATAGATAGAAGTTTAATTAACATATTTTGGAAGGATATATGTGCAGAGCTTAAAAACAAGAAACAATATTTAGATTGTACTCATTTAGAGGGAAATATACATGTGACGCAATAAGACCCACGATAATAGGGACCACCTTCATAGTAGATAATTATATTATGATTCTTGTGAACAAGGTAATGTTTTCTGGAAGAAAGACTCGCCGCACTTACCTCCGCAAAGGACAGGTCGCCGTCAATCGGTTGATCTTCGCGGTTTGTACACGGAAGTAAATGACCACACTGACATAGATCGCTGCAATATCTCTTCATCTGCTTACAAGGACATGATCCACGTTTTCCTGACCGAGAACAAGTGTTGTTGCACTGACAGCTCGCCATGATCGAAATTGAGGAAAAAACGCATGGTCATCTGTATTTATATGTTCATTTTGATTGATTCGTGGACATGTCACAATGTCCCTTCTCTTTTGACACTGGCACATGACCAAGTACCCCGCATCACCCCTCAGACCCATTCGACACGCTGACACAAACGTGATTGTCGCCATGTTGTGAAAACATGCAGCGTTGCATTATGGGAAGGGACTTTTCTCATTCTATTTATAGATCTACTTAACTGCTGACGCACTGTATCTAAAAATAGCTTCGTTAGCAGCATAAGCTTATCGCTGAAAACGTAATCGAACTGGCCGTTGGCCAGTTCGACCGGGTATTTTCTGTTCCACAAATATTCGGGAGGGAATTCCCTTTTGCACGCGACACGTAACTTTTTTATATATTCGATTTGTTTTCTATTTTCTGTGTTTACAACTTTTTCATGTTTGGTAATTAGTTGTAATCCGTCCTTCAAACTGAAAAAAATAGCGAAAACAATCGAAGCCACTGACCAGCACTACCAAGGGGCTTAACTCTATTGCGATCATGGCGGCCATTAGATTGTTGTCCGCTGCATGATTGATCTGCGTTGTAGTAACCTTGTAGTTACTTGGATGTTTTGATTGTTGGGGATTAATAATGTAAATAATGTTTGCATAACTAATTATGACATCTCAAATGGCTAAGCTCAATCAATATGACACTGAGGAGAAAAGTGGCTTCGCTCCGGCTTCCCAATATAAACAAAGATTCGTCCAGACTATCGCACTCCAAATTACTCACAGTGCTGCAGTTTTCCGTACATTAAAAACTTTATGTGAAGTAACTTAGATATCTTTCTTAAAAAAGAAGAGTTTTACTATGAGTGAAGTTGTGCGAAGTCGAGGGCGACCGCGAAAGTACGATGGAAATTCGCCTGCGAGACGACAACAAGAGAGAAATGCCAAGCGGATTTATTTGGGAGACCTTGCTCAAAAATGGAAAGACCTGAAATCGGCACTGAAATTTACGGACTTTGAACTGGCAAAGCATTTGCTTGACAACCATGAGTTGACATGTGACTGCAAGTAAGTACAACTGTTTTTACTGTTGTTCACATGATAGGCTAATATAAACATGGTTATTTCTCTGGATGAAATTGCTTTTATCAACATGTCAATTCCATGATTTCATAAAGGAGTGACTGTTTTTGAAAAAAATGAAGGGAACTGTACTGTACAGTAGTTGTCAAAATTTGATGGGCATTGAAAAGATAGGTTCAACCAAAATTATTACTGCATAGTAAGGAAATACACATTTGAAGTTCATATATATCATAATTTTATTTCAGCCATAAGTAATACTAATTGAAACGAATAAATAAATATAATTCAAGTATTATTGTAAGAATTCAATTTTAATGCTGGCATATATTGTTTAGCATTTTAGAGCTTATCATCTCCAACTTTGATAATATTGATGAAACTGAATGTCTTTCATGTCCTTTTCCTTATAGTCCATATATGTATACTAACTGATTCAATTATTGTTGTAATTTGCAGTTCCAAAACAGACCTGCCAGCACCTGAGATGCTGGGGGATCCGTGGGACAGAACCCCCCAACAAGAATGTCTCAAGCTCCCAACAGTGAGCACACCTCAGAAAAACCGAGATTTGGATATCATATCAAATGTTGCTGGTGGGTATTGACATTTTCAAAGGTATAAAATACAATATAGATGCTAGAGAGGTCTTTCCTGATATCAAGCATATATCAATAACATTAATTTTAAACAGTTATGAATATCTGAGATTTGCTGAGGATATATTTCACTCCCATCAATTATGTCATATAAGCATTGTTTGATGATGTCAGGGCCTTCGGCCTTGTTCACAACACCAGAGTTTTGTTTAGATGTCAGAGCGTTCATTGATACTATCAGAGCTTTGTTGCTTTTGTTCAGTTTATTATTTTCAACAGATCTCAGTAATTACCTCTGAATTACCTCCCAATTTATTATTTAGTTTATGGTCCTTACAGAAAGTATGAACATGGAGATGTTTATTACAGAAATTCTGTTTCTATGCCCTTGACAGAAATTAATTTTTTATGAATCTATATATGGCCATACATGATTATATTACCTAATGATCACCTAATGATTTCTAATTTTCAGATCTGTCATTGATATCTATGCCGAGTTCTCCTACCAGTGACATGCAAACTGACGATGTTCCTACATCATGCAATGAGTATGTTTATGTTACAAATCTGGAAATATTCCTATTGTCAATTGTATTGTTCACATGAATTCACATAGATTCTGCATGTGGATATACTTATCCCACATCAAGAAATTTTTCATTAAAAATTTCTCACACATGATTATATGAATTAATTTTTTTTTTATGAGCATATGATTAATATAGAAATATATTTTCCTTTACAACAGACAGTTTGAAGATCTCTCTGACCACAACCTAGCTTCACCCTTGGAAGAGTTGAATGATGCTGTCAATTTGACCAGGTATGTGATTTATGCTGTTCTCTGAGCACATAAGAATAAACATTAAAATGTCACACTGAATAAGGATTTTACCAAATACCATCAAATACCGGTAATGACTATTTGCTCAAATATGGGCATAGGAAAGCTGATTTTTTTGGGGGGAATGGCATGGAGGAGACTCATGTTTGTAATTTTCCCCTTTTCCCTGAAACAATTTCTGTAAGGAAGTTAAACTTTTTAGAATACATTCTTTGTTGAATGCATATTAATTTTGATAACTCTTATCACAGATTATGCAATCCCCACCCTATAGTAATAAGACTGTAATAATATTAATAATACCTATTGAATTCAAAATGGTGAATTTATTATCATATTTACAGTGCCACCCTTGGGGAGAGCATCGACAGCATCAGCAGCCAAGATGACTTCCTTAATATGTCACTGCCCGACATGGATGACAACGAGCCTATGCCTGGTCTTGACAGCGGCGAGGATTACCTGGATGCAATATCTTCAAAGAAATGTATAGCCTTTGTACATTCTATTGTAGAATTAGTGAAGAATTCAACAGGACCTGTTTGTCAACAGTGTCAGAACAGTTTTGTGTTCACTTCAAGAATGGTGGCTACCGCTCTTGTGGTATCCTGGAATTGCCCCAAAGGACATTCCGGACAATGGTGTTCGCAACCAAAAATCAAGTCTATCTTCACAGGTAACCTTCAGATGGCTGCCAATATATTGCTCACCGGAAATTGTTTTTCAAAAATCGACCTGCTGTTTTCCTTCATGAACTTAGGATGTGTCACGAAATCGTTTTTTTACAATGTGCAGAGTAACTTTGTAAGAATATGCAAGTCCTTTGAATAATCTATTCTTATATACATATGAAGATTAATACATATATACAAATGAAGATTCTATTCTTATATACATACGAATAAATAAAAAAGTTGACACTCCATAAAATGTCTTGTCTTCACTGTACTACCAACTTCTAGAATACCATTTTATCACATTTGTTGTGCATGATAAAATATCCATGTACTGGATTCAATTATATTTGATGGATCACATCTATTTTTGGCTACTCTTTGTTTGAACATAACAAATTAAATAAGAGGCGCTGAACGAAAGCCTGTGTATTGTCCATCTGTAGAGGGGTAACGTTGTCTGATTGCTAAAACCACGCATGAAGGGACAACTTTCCTTTGTCCAGCACGCAAAACACCGTATGTCATCAGGATGAATTGTCTGTATGCTGTGTGTCGAAACATACGATTATTTCTCACATGGTCGTAGGCATATAAATCGTTCCTGTAGGCTCCGGCTGCGTCGAGAACATCTTCATCCATAACAACACGATTGAACTTTTCTTTAGTTGTAACACACTGTCCTCCCCTCTTTACACAACACCTGTTCTCGGCTTCTGTGGGCATTGGCTTGCAATTCCCACAATGACACCACCTAACTGGAGCTTGGTCTGCAGGGGGCTGGGGATCCGGATCATCAAAGGCTGATACTGCTGTCTGAAGTGCTGTGTCATCCCGCAAGATCATCTTAGTCAGTAGCTCCCTTTTCGCTACCTCGTCCAAACCGTCAATGTACTTCTGCAATTGTAATATCAAAATAAATACAAAAAATTCAAGAATCAGATGTTGGTAATGGTAATGTACTGACCAAGGTTTGCATTAATCAATTCGATGTCACAATTGATTATGAGCTGGGATAATTGATTTGACACTCGTCTTTGTTGAGAAATATCATATACAATAACATGTGTACATGATAATTAATTCCTAAAACTTACACATATAACAATTGAAAGCAACTTACTACTCACAGATGTGAGAAATTAAAACTGATAATAGGTTACCTGGACTTTCAACAAGCTTTCAGGTGTTAGTTCCGAGGTGGTAGATGTAGGCTTGGCAGATGTCTTGGCCGATGCAGGCTTGGAAGATGTCTTGGCCGATTTCTTGGCTGATGCAGATGCAGACTTGACTTTAGATCTTGCAGGTGCAGGTAGTTTTGAAGACGCTGGCTTGATTTTGGAGGCGGTAGAAGGAATTGGTATTTTCGATTGTTTGCGGACTTTGGTGGGAATCTCTGGTACATCCAGCGGTAGAAACCTCTGCAAACAGGATCATAATTTTAGATATAGTCACTATTAACGAAAACATATATCTTAACTTCATTTAGGTTAATTCTGTTGAAGATGCTTTTTAAATATGCCAATATGCTATATGTTATTGTCCAAATCAAATATATAGGGCAATATATAAGATATAACATTACATTAATATAACCATGTATCATGAAAAAACAAACCTTTCTCTGCCTATAGTTTCCTTCTTGGTTCCTCACAAACTAAAATGAAAAAAAAATAATAATAAAAAAGTTTATGTCAAACGGAATACCAGAGCAAAGCAAGAAGTGAATATTTATAATAAAAATAACTATTTACGAATATGAAATATTTTGATATTCTACATTATGTGATAGTAATGTTTCGTATACAAAGTCATAATAATTGGAATGAACTAATACATTTTTCAAATGTATGCCTATAATTTATGAATCAGCACATATATGACTTGATAAAGGGTATGGCTAGTGACCCTGTTATCGTGGTAACCCTATTATCGTGGTAAACTCATTCAAGTCTCCAAAGTCTTCAAGGAATATTTGTATTTGCAAAGCACATCATAGATGAATAAACTAAATACTGAGGCATTCAAAAACTTTTTTTTTTAATTTTGAGTAATATTTTCTCACATTTTTAGTGATCTGAAATGTTGAGTTTCATTTTCCTTCATGAAGCATTCACTTCATTTGCAATTAATTAAAAAACGATCCTGTCTTCACGAAATGTTGTCTGAGAGTTTTTCTATTTTGTATTTAAATAGTTTGATAGGTAACAAACAGAAAAATATGAAAGGAAAATGTATTGATGGTTTCAAAGATGTTGAATAAAGAATTACTTTTATTTCGAAAATAAGACCCAAATCCTAAAATTATGACCTTTTCGTTATATCAAAATAGGTTACTAATGATCTCAAAATAGATTGCAACATTCTCTTTTCATTTTATAGGTACAATAAATGTGAAAACAAGGATCTCACTTTTCACGAGCAATGTAACAAATATTTTATATGTACTTTTATTGTTAAAGAACAGCATTTTGTTAAGATAGTGTTCAAATCACTTATCAAAAATGGCTGCTCAGTAAAACTACGAGGAGGAGTATTTCTATTAGGATTTTTTTGTTACAGGTTTGCAAATATTGTTTTTAATATCCTTATTTCAAATCAATTTATATTCAGTTTGTAAATAATAATCTTACATTGGTGATTATATCTACAGAGAATAAATTATTAATTATATATTAATTACCTTGATAATAGGAACACTTCAGATAAAATACATAACACAGATAAGAATTTTTATATTTATGTCAAAAATTATATTTTCCATAGATAGAAGTTTAATTAACATATTTTGGAAGGATATATGTGCAGAGCTTAAAAACAAGAAACAATATTTAGATTGTACTCATTTAGAGGGAAATATACATGTGACGCAATAAGACCCACGATAATAGGGACCACCTTCATAGTAGATAATTATATTATGATTCTTGTGAACAAGGTAATGTTTTCTGGAAGAAAGACTCGCCGCACTTACCTCCGCAAAGGACAGGTCGCCGTCAATCGGTTGATCTTCGCGGTTTGTACACGGAAGTAAATGACCACACTGACATAGATCGCTGCAATATCTCTTCATCTGCTTACAAGGACATGATCCACGTTTTCCTGACCGAGAACAAGTGTTGTTGCACTGACAGCTCGCCATGATCGAAATTGAGGAAAAAACGCATGGTCATCTGTATTTATATGTTCATTTTGATTGATTCGTGGACATGTCACAATGTCCCTTCTCTTTTGACACTGGCACATGACCAAGTACCCCGCATCACCCCTCAGACCCATTCGACACGCTGACACAAACGTGATTGTCGCCATGTTGTGAAAACATGCAGCGTTGCATTATGGGAAGGGACTTTTCTCATTCTATTTATAGATCTACTTAACTGCTGACGCACTGTATCTAAAAATAGCTTCGTTAGCAGCATAAGCTTATCGCTGAAAACGTAATCGAACTGGCCGTTTAATGCAAACCTTGGTCAGTACATTACCATTACCAACATCTGATTCTTGAATTTTTTGTATTTATTTTGATATTACAATTGCAGAAGTACATTGACGGTTTGGACGAGGTAGCGAAAAGGGAGCTACTGACTAAGATGATCTTGCGGGATGACACAGCACTTCAGACAGCAGTATCAGCCTTTGATGATCCGGATCCCCAGCCCCCTGCAGACCAAGCTCCAGTTAGGTGGTGTCATTGTGGGAATTGCAAGCCAATGCCCACAGAAGCCGAGAACAGGTGTTGTGTAAAGAGGGGAGGACAGTGTGTTACAACTAAAGAAAAGTTCAATCGTGTTGTTATGGATGAAGATGTTCTCGACGCAGCCGGAGCCTACAGGAACGATTTATATGCCTACGACCATGTGAGAAATAATCGTATGTTTCGACACACAGCATACAGACAATTCATCCTGATGACATACGGTGTTTTGCGTGCTGGACAAAGGAAAGTTGTCCCTTCATGCGTGGTTTTAGCAATCAGACAACGTTACCCCTCTACAGATGGACAATACACAGGCTTTCGTTCAGCGCCTCTTATTTAATTTGTTATGTTCAAACAAAGAGTAGCCAAAAATAGATGTGATCCATCAAATATAATTGAATCCAGTACATGGATATTTTATCATGCACAACAAATGTGATAAAATGGTATTCTAGAAGTTGGTAGTACAGTGAAGACAAGACATTTTATGGAGTGTCAACTTTTTTATTTATTCGTATGTATATAAGAATAGAATCTTCATTTGTATATATGTATTAATCTTCATATGTATATAAGAATAGATTATTCAAAGGACTTGCATATTCTTACAAAGTTACTCTGCACATTGTAAAAAAACGATTTCGTGACACATCCTAAGTTCATGAAGGAAAACAGCAGGTCGATTTTTGAAAAACAATTTCCGGTGAGCAATATATTGGCAGCCATCTGAAGGTTACCTGTGAAGATAGACTTGATTTTTGGTTGCGAACACCATTGTCCGGAATGTCCTTTGGGGCAATTCCAGGATACCACAAGAGCGGTAGCCACCATTCTTGAAGTGAACACAAAACTGTTCTGACACTGTTGACAAACAGGTCCTGTTGAATTCTTCACTAATTCTACAATAGAATGTACAAAGGCTATACATTTCTTTGAAGATATTGCATCCAGGTAATCCTCGCCGCTGTCAAGACCAGGCATAGGCTCGTTGTCATCCATGTCGGGCAGTGACATATTAAGGAAGTCATCTTGGCTGCTGATGCTGTCGATGCTCTCCCCAAGGGTGGCACTGTAAATATGATAATAAATTCACCATTTTGAATTCAATAGGTATTATTAATATTATTACAGTCTTATTACTATAGGGTGGGGATTGCATAATCTGTGATAAGAGTTATCAAAATTAATATGCATTCAACAAAGAATGTATTCTAAAAAGTTTAACTTCCTTACAGAAATTGTTTCAGGGAAAAGGGGAAAATTACAAACATGAGTCTCCTCCATGCCATTCCCCCCAAAAAAATCAGCTTTCCTATGCCCATATTTGAGCAAATAGTCATTACCGGTATTTGATGGTATTTGGTAAAATCCTTATTCAGTGTGACATTTTAATGTTTATTCTTATGTGCTCAGAGAACAGCATAAATCACATACCTGGTCAAATTGACAGCATCATTCAACTCTTCCAAGGGTGAAGCTAGGTTGTGGTCAGAGAGATCTTCAAACTGTCTGTTGTAAAGGAAAATATATTTCTATATTAATCATATGCTCATAAAAAAAAAATTAATTCATATAATCATGTGTGAGAAATTTTTAATGAAAAATTTCTTGATGTGGGATAAGTATATCCACATGCAGAATCTATGTGAATTCATGTGAACAATACAATTGACAATAGGAATATTTCCAGATTTGTAACATAAACATACTCATTGCATGATGTAGGAACATCGTCAGTTTGCATGTCACTGGTAGGAGAACTCGGCATAGATATCAATGACAGATCTGAAAATTAGAAATCATTAGGTGATCATTAGGTAATATAATCATGTATGGCCATATATAGATTCATAAAAAATTAATTTCTGTCAAGGGCATAGAAACAGAATTTCTGTAATAAACATCTCCATGTTCATACTTTCTGTAAGGACCATAAACTAAATCATAAATTGGGAGGTAATTCAGAGGTAATTACTGAGATCTGTTGAAAATAATAAACTGAACAAAAGCAACAAAGCTCTGATAGTATCAATGAACGCTCTGACATCTAAACAAAACTCTGGTGTTGTGAACAAGGCCGAAGGCCCTGACATCATCAAACAATGCTTATATGACATAATTGATGGGAGTGAAATATATCCTCAGCAAATCTCAGATATTCATAACTGTTTAAAATTAATGTTATTGATATATGCTTGATATCAGGAAAGACCTCTCTAGCATCTATATTGTATTTTATACCTTTGAAAATGTCAATACCCACCAGCAACATTTGATATGATATCCAAATCTCGGTTTTTCTGAGGTGTGCTCACTGTTGGGAGCTTGAGACATTCTTGTTGGGGGGTTCTGTCCCACGGATCCCCCAGCATCTCAGGTGCTGGCAGGTCTGTTTTGGAACTGCAAATTACAACAATAATTGAATCAGTTAGTATACATATATGGACTATAAGGAAAAGGACATGAAAGACATTCAGTTTCATCAATATTATCAAAGTTGGAGATGATAAGCTCTAAAATGCTAAACAATATATGCCAGCATTAAAATTGAATTCTTACAATAATACTTGAATTATATTTATTTATTCGTTTCAATTAGTATTACTTATGGCTGAAATAAAATTATGATATATATGAACTTCAAATGTGTATTTCCTTACTATGCAGTAATAATTTTGGTTGAACCTATCTTTTCAATGCCCATCAAATTTTGACAACTACTGTACAGTACAGTTCCCTTCATTTTTTTCAAAAACAGTCACTCCTTTATGAAATCATGGAATTGACATGTTGATAAAAGCAATTTCATCCAGAGAAATAACCATGTTTATATTAGCCTATCATGTGAACAACAGTAAAAACAGTTGTACTTACTTGCAGTCACATGTCAACTCATGGTTGTCAAGCAAATGCTTTGCCAGTTCAAAGTCCGTAAATTTCAGTGCCGATTTCAGGTCTTTCCATTTTTGAGCAAGGTCTCCCAAATAAATCCGCTTGGCATTTCTCTCTTGTTGTCGTCTCGCAGGCGAATTTCCATCGTACTTTCGCGGTCGCCCTCGACTTCGCACAACTTCACTCATAGTAAAACTCTTCTTTTTTAAGAAAGATATCTAAGTTACTTCACATAAAGTTTTTAATGTACGGAAAACTGCAGCACTGTGAGTAATTTGGAGTGCGATAGTCTGGACGAATCTTTGTTTATATTGGGAAGCCGGAGCGAAGCCACTTTTCTCCTCAGTGTCATATTGATTGAGCTTAGCCATTTGAGATGTCATAATTAGTTATGCAAACATTATTTACATTATTAATCCCCAACAATCAAAACATCCAAGTAACTACAAGGTTACTACAACGCAGATCAATCATGCAGCGGACAACAATCTAATGGCCGCCATGATCGCAATAGAGTTAAGCCCCTTGGTAGTGCTGGTCAGTGGCTTCGATTGTTTTCGCTATTTTTTTCAGTTTGAAGGACGGATTACAACTAATTACCAAACATGAAAAAGTTGTAAACACAGAAAATAGAAAACAAATCGAATATATAAAAAAGTTACGTGTCGCGTGCAAAAGGGAATTCCCTCCCGAATATTTGTGGAACAGAAAATACCCGGTCGAACTGGCCAACGGCCAGTTCGATTACGTTTTCAGCGATAAGCTTATGCTGCTAACGAAGCTATTTTTAGATACAGTGCGTCAGCAGTTAAGTAGATCTATAAATAGAATGAGAAAAGTCCCTTCCCATAATGCAACGCTGCATGTTTTCACAACATGGCGACAATCACGTTTGTGTCAGCGTGTCGAATGGGTCTGAGGGGTGATGCGGGGTACTTGGTCATGTGCCAGTGTCAAAAGAGAAGGGACATTGTGACATGTCCACGAATCAATCAAAATGAACATATAAATACAGATGACCATGCGTTTTTTCCTCAATTTCGATCATGGCGAGCTGTCAGTGCAACAACACTTGTTCTCGGTCAGGAAAACGTGGATCATGTCCTTGTAAGCAGATGAAGAGATATTGCAGCGATCTATGTCAGTGTGGTCATTTACTTCCGTGTACAAACCGCGAAGATCAACCGATTGACGGCGACCTGTCCTTTGCGGAGGTAAGTGCGGCGAGTCTTTCTTCCAGAAAACATTACCTTGTTCACAAGAATCATAATATAATTATCTACTATGAAGGTGGTCCCTATTATCGTGGGTCTTATTGCGTCACATGTATATTTCCCTCTAAATGAGTACAATCTAAATATTGTTTCTTGTTTTTAAGCTCTGCACATATATCCTTCCAAAATATGTTAATTAAACTTCTATCTATGGAAAATATAATTTTTGACATAAATATAAAAATTCTTATCTGTGTTATGTATTTTATCTGAAGTGTTCCTATTATCAAGGTAATTAATATATAATTAATAATTTATTCTCTGTAGATATAATCACCAATGTAAGATTATTATTTACAAACTGAATATAAATTGATTTGAAATAAGGATATTAAAAACAATATTTGCAAACCTGTAACAAAAAAATCCTAATAGAAATACTCCTCCTCGTAGTTTTACTGAGCAGCCATTTTTGATAAGTGATTTGAACACTATCTTAACAAAATGCTGTTCTTTAACAATAAAAGTACATATAAAATATTTGTTACATTGCTCGTGAAAAGTGAGATCCTTGTTTTCACATTTATTGTACCTATAAAATGAAAAGAGAATGTTGCAATCTATTTTGAGATCATTAGTAACCTATTTTGATATAACGAAAAGGTCATAATTTTAGGATTTGGGTCTTATTTTCGAAATAAAAGTAATTCTTTATTCAACATCTTTGAAACCATCAATACATTTTCCTTTCATATTTTTCTGTTTGTTACCTATCAAACTATTTAAATACAAAATAGAAAAACTCTCAGACAACATTTCGTGAAGACAGGATCGTTTTTTAATTAATTGCAAATGAAGTGAATGCTTCATGAAGGAAAATGAAACTCAACATTTCAGATCACTAAAAATGTGAGAAAATATTACTCAAAATTAAAAAAAAAAGTTTTTGAATGCCTCAGTATTTAGTTTATTCATCTATGATGTGCTTTGCAAATACAAATATTCCTTGAAGACTTTGGAGACTTGAATGAGTTTACCACGATAATAGGGTTACCACGATAACAGGGTCACTAGCCATACCCTTTATCAAGTCATATATGTGCTGATTCATAAATTATAGGCATACATTTGAAAAATGTATTAGTTCATTCCAATTATTATGACTTTGTATACGAAACATTACTATCACATAATGTAGAATATCAAAATATTTCATATTCGTAAATAGTTATTTTTATTATAAATATTCACTTCTTGCTTTGCTCTGGTATTCCGTTTGACATAAACTTTTTTATTATTATTTTTTTTTCATTTTAGTTTGTGAGGAACCAAGAAGGAAACTATAGGCAGAGAAAGGTTTGTTTTTTCATGATACATGGTTATATTAATGTAATGTTATATCTTATATATTGCCCTATATATTTGATTTGGACAATAACATATAGCATATTGGCATATTTAAAAAGCATCTTCAACAGAATTAACCTAAATGAAGTTAAGATATATGTTTTCGTTAATAGTGACTATATCTAAAATTATGATCCTGTTTGCAGAGGTTTCTACCGCTGGATGTACCAGAGATTCCCACCAAAGTCCGCAAACAATCGAAAATACCAATTCCTTCTACCGCCTCCAAAATCAAGCCAGCGTCTTCAAAACTACCTGCACCTGCAAGATCTAAAGTCAAGTCTGCATCTGCATCAGCCAAGAAATCGGCCAAGACATCTTCCAAGCCTGCATCGGCCAAGACATCTGCCAAGCCTACATCTACCACCTCGGAACTAACACCTGAAAGCTTGTTGAAAGTCCAGGTAACCTATTATCAGTTTTAATTTCTCACATCTGTGAGTAGTAAGTTGCTTTCAATTGTTATATGTGTAAGTTTTAGGAATTAATTATCATGTACACATGTTATTGTATATGATATTTCTCAACAAAGACGAGTGTCAAATCAATTATCCCAGCTCATAATCAATTGTGACATCGAATTGATTAAGCATTCGCAATGGCACTTTTTTAAACTGGATCGTTTTTGATATAATCACTGTTGAAGCATTTGGGATTGACTGATAACTACATTTCCTCTTTGAGATGCATTTTAGAAGCTGTTGTCATGCAAGATTACATTCTACAAATAGTCAGCTACGTCATAACATGTATGCAAATACTAACACCTCTTATCAATCAAGTCCGAGTAGGAGTAGTTTCTCTTTATCATCAATCATCAAAGTTTAGAAATCGTTAAAAACAACAACATATACATTGTATAAGATGATACTAACATACCATGGACGTTATGGTAGATATGATAAACGGTACATTGAGTCCACTGTCTGTTGACATCATGTTATCAAAGATTAAGATTTTTGACGAAAAGTTCATGAATTCCCTGCAATGTTGGGTATTACAGAGTATGTCTCCCTCAATAGCTTTATCTTGAGGCATAAAGTATGTGACTATAAATAGAGTTATTAAGCTGAATGCCTATTGGTAAAGAGTTCCATTTATGCGTGTTAAACAAGTGTTATGTTCATAATTTCTTTTATATAAAAAAATGTTATTGTAAATCTCTGGTTTCAAAAAGGAGAATATCATATTAGGGAACTAGGTATCAGGGGACAAGTTACATCTTAGGGAACTAGGTATCAGGGGACAAGTTACATATTAGGGAACTAGGTATCAGGGGACAAGTTACATTTTAGGGAACTAGGTATCAGGGGACAAGTTACATCTTAGGGAACTAGGTATCAGGGGACAAGTTACATCTTAGGGAACTAGGTATCAGGGGACAAGTTACATATTAGGGAACTAGGTATCAGGGGACAAGTTACATATTAGGGAACTAGGTATCAGGGGACAAGTTACATATTAGGGAACTAGGTATCAGGGGACAAGTTACATATTAGGGAACTAGGTATCAGGGGACAAGTTACATCTTAGGGAACTAGGTATCAGGGGACAAGTTACATCTTAGGGAACTAGGTATCGGGACAAGTTACATCTTAGGGAACTAGGTATCGGGACAAGTTACATCTTAGGGAACTAGGTATCAGGGGACAAGTTACATCTTAGGGAACTAGGTATCAGGGGACAAGTTACATCTGAGTTCTTACCTCATGCAATGGAGAAGAAATGTAACCATGTAACACTGTTTTATATGAAGCATTACACCTGAGGTATGTCCATAAATTCAAGTACATTGATATCCGAATCCATAAAACAAATAACAGTGCAAAAGGATCCAATATTTTATTATTTGGTATGAAAGTGATGAGAAATGATCTCCAATGGAATATTCACAGAGAAAAACATACATCTCCAGCCTCTTCTATGTTCAGTGTTCTACAGGCTCTATCAAACTTCCTGCTATTTCGAATGATACATTAACAAAGTCCAACATTATTAATGATTGTACAACATCTCTCTTGAAAACACCCTGAGAAGAACCAGCCGCTTGACTTAATACAGGAACTTGGTTTGTGTCCGGTTAAGTACAAGTTATCCTTGGATACCCACTTACTTCCTTTACACAACAGGGTCACAAAATCATCTCAGTTGTGTAAGTGTGTGTGAGGAAAGGAGCTCATTTGTTCTCAGGGTGTCATATAATAAACAAGAGCTCCTTTTTAGACAGGTATTACATACTCAAATTACTCTTTCATTTATGAAGTAAAACTGTTCGAAAATGTTTTTCTGTACATGTGTTTTAGTTCACAAAGAGCTCAAAATTTATTTCAGGACATTACATTTTGAAAACTATTTGAAATTTATTTGACAGAGTTCTGGAGGAAGATGATGATCAGAGAATGTACACCAACTAACACTTGTCAATGTTAAATATGAGACTAGTTCACAGTGGACAAGGAGACAAGAAGAGGCTGTATCTTTAGATGATAGGCATACAACTTCCTAACACTGCACATCTACCTAACAAGACTTCCTAACCATGCCCTAGTAATACAGCCCTCTTGATGTATTGTCATATGTACAGACCCAGAGAATACATTTGATTATGTAAGTACATGAATAATTGCTACTGTTAACTTACCTCAAGATATCTTATTCTTTTTTACACTGTTAACTATGGCATTGCTCAAATGGATGTTGTTACTAATTAAGGTTTCATTATAAAAAAGTTATCACAATTAAATTCATTTGTATATGGAATAACATGATATTGGAAAATTTAAAAACCCCTTGTCAGAAGCATCAAGATTATACATAATAAATTGTCATTTTTGATGTTTGAAGTTGGAAGCATCATCTGTTGAAATGTTTGCTACATGATGGTTATTCAAAAATATATGAATAAAAACAAATTTCGACATTTGAGATTAGAAGAGATAACTATTACAACACAATTGACAAATATAATATCATCTAAACTGGGCTGCATCTATAGAATCTATTATATTATTTTCCTTAAACACACAGAAGTGGGTTTGACTTGTATCTAAAAATAGCACAGGCATGAGCTACAATAAGTCTCTTCCGAATTATGAAAGGTAACTGATCCTACTGGTCTTGTTTCAGAGAAATAAATATATTTTGAGGGCACCATATGGAAGAGGCCAGTTTTCAATAAAGACATACAAGAGAAACATTGAGCATTTTGCCATGAGTCACATGGTTATCTTTGGCTCTGATAGAATGGTTGAAACCATACCCAAGCATTGGAAATATTTCGTTACGAAAGCAAGCAAGCATAGGGACACTAGTTCAGATTTTTCAGATAAATAAAGGGATCAAATCAACGGAATTAATTTAAAAAAAAAAATTCAGCTAAGTTATGCTGATCATTTCTCTACCTCAAATGATGTGTTCACACAAAAATGGCTGCCATTAGTTGTTGCTTGAAACTTGTTAATTTCTTCCATGAGTATGGATGATCAGTTTTGAAATGTTCGACACCAGGAAATAATACATTTGGCATAAACTTTAAAGAGACAAACTTTTCCAAAAATTGTGCTACTGCCACTTTAACTTTAGTATACACTAACAGAACTCAAGTCATATTGGACACATTGTTAATGCCTCTGCTGTGCTATCAACTAAATGTTTTCAGAGAGCAACTAAACATTCATCATATCAGTTACCAAAATAATTTTTTATGGGAAACACATTAAAATAAAGTGTTAAAATTCACCTGTGACCTCAAATTTAACTGAATTGATCAGGAAACTACAAAATTTGATTTCTGATAGAAATCCTTTTGGAAATAGAGTATAATAGAATTACCTCATATCTTTCAAAGTAAAAAATCATGAGCTAAATTAACATCAAACAGAATGGGGATTTGTAACAAAACAGACCAAAATTTGTAGGCAACTTTATGAATTGGAAGTCAAAATTATCTTAAGGGTTATCTAATTAATTGACAGGTACACAATAAACTGAAAATGAGAGTAGACAAATGAATTAATTGAAATGTGGGTCTCATGCATAACATAAAAATATCATGTCATCTTAATCGTCTTCATGATGAATTGAAAATATCTCATTACAAAAATGAATATTTCTTGATATAAACAATACATTTTGATTGCTTTTTTACCACTATCTCATAAACCGCCCTTAGATATAAATTGTTAAAAAAGTTGTGATTTTTTGTAAAATACAAACAATTGTATATTTTGAAAATACCAAGTGCATATAATTACATTGATTGCCATTCCTAACAGTGTAATAGTATCATAAATTCATTACATCACTGATAAACTTGAGTGAAAGATTTTAAAAACATTTGCATCTAAACAGACTTGTGTCTTACATCCAAGTGTTTAAAAACTATGACAACAAATTAATAGGTAAATACTTTCTATTATACATGATGTACAAGTTCAACAATAACAGTGTGCATAAAGTGATTCCTTAGTGGAAGGAAGGTTATAACTGGAAATATATACATGGAACAAGTACTGCAATGCCTTCTTTTTCATATATGATATGCATAATTATTTGTTTGACGAGGATTTGTTTGTTTTAGAGTAAATCAAGTCTTAAGATAAGAAAATCAACAAATTCTTCAGTAATTACCCAGTTCCTCACTTCATAAGCAGTCAGAAAAGTAACCCTTGTAAAACAGTCATATTGTATAGCAGATTTCTCTTCTTATTCTACTGCTATTGTTCGATTATAAGAAGTGGTGTTTACAATGAGTTAATTACGTAACTGATGATGCAAAAAAAAAGGAAAGATAAAAAAGTAAGTGTGTGGTGTAACCGACATGAACACAAATGATAGCCGCAACAACTCTGTGAGGCTGCTGTTTCCATTCTTTTGCAGTAATGCATTTACCAGTAGAATTCTAACATACCTGCAACACCCATATGGGTTGCGGAACATGTGCAGAATCAGGAAAAAGTTGGTGTTGCAATACTTTCCTCCAGGTGTATAGCTGGCACATACACTCACTATATACAAAGGGGATAAGCAGTGGGGTATACGAAGTATATTAAACAAACAAGCTTACCATGGGATGTCAACTGAACATTAATACCATCTACAATCATATACAATAACTACATTGGTAGAAAGTCAAATGAGGTTTGCAATTTCCATAGTGCAATGTGTGATTATTTGACACTAACACAAGTGTACAAAAAAGTTACCTAAAAATGTTTTATAAAATTGAACACTGTGCATGGATATTTTAATTGTTCATTGAAAACAGTTACAGCAACATGTTATATTTGCAAGATTGTTAATATAAAGAGGTGCCACCAAAAACAAAATTAAAACTGTAAAACAAATATACTTTGCAAATGAAAATTCCCACTGTATATACAAAGAGTTTGAGTCTATTTGATAGACACGCTAACAACCTCTGACAAGGCATTTCTATTCATCTGTACAGTATGTAATTGTAGAGATAGGTATCGCTCCTTTTTCATCAATTGTAATATATTGCAATACAGAAAAGCATATTGCAATACATTTTGTGATACATTGTATATTTTTGAGAAATGTGCACTGGTAGTTATCTTATTGTTTCTGTATTGCAATATACTGATATATCGATAACACCGTACAGCTTAGTAAACGAACCCTCCATTGGGTACCCCTTGCCAAAACCTTTGGAAGATTTTCTGTATTTGAATGACAGTGAGCTTAGATTTCTAATTTGTCTAAAGGTTTACACAAAAAGGTCAGTTATTTAGACACGGTTATCTTTGATATGACAACAGATAACATTTCAGAAATGTTAAAGACTGGACAAACACTTGTGGAATGAAAGACTTTTGAAAAAGAACAAGATATGTTGGAATGAGAATTTGAAGATGAATAAACAGAATTTCGAACGATGTTAAATAACAGCTCAATCCAAAAACTAAAATGGGAAGTCTCAAAACTATCTAACTAGACATGGTAAAAGTGCTAAAAAAACAATCCTATCAACAAATTTCAACATAAAGCTCAAATAAATCCATTGTACACTTTAACATTAAGAATAATAAACAACAACAAGGTTTTAAATCAAGTCCTTCAATGTGTGACTGAAAGCAATAAGATATTCTGTCATCTGAGAATCATGTGTAACATCAACGTGTAACTTTACACAGTAAACTACAAAGTGTTTACCCTGAGAGCTTCATTTTATGCACACAAAAAACTACTTTAACGGCAGAGAGAAAAATCAATGAATGAAGCATTATCTTATAAACAAATTTTAAAATTGTAAACATCATTCTTATAAATAAATTACAATAAAATGAACATTCTAAAATCTATTTATGAAGCATTTATAAATATTTGTAAATTGGCCATAAGTTTGTTTTGAAATAGATATAATTGCTCTAATACCATAAATGAAATAAATTAATTGTCATCATCTTTTTGATACACCAAAAGTGTTAATCTTTTCAGACACTATATATTATGAACAAAAGATGGTGAAATTATTAATCATTGCTTGTAACATTTTTGTAAAGCTATTAAACGGACTGGGAACACACTACAAATTTCAGAAACAAAACAGTTTACACCTAAATATATTTCACTCTTAAACTTTATTCTCAAACTAGTTTGGGTAAGAAAATGTATTGATGTCAACACTTTCATTGTCACAAAATATTTGCATTGTATTTCAAATAAGTATCAGAAAAACCAACTTGTCAATAAAAAGATGAATATGACCCTTACCTATTACAACCTTAGCAAAGAAAATATTTTGAATGATTTGCGATCAAATGTGTTTACAACTCAATTATTTACAATTTATCTTGCTATAGAACAGGTCAAAGTTTGATATAATTTACAACAATATTAGAAAATAAGGGTCATTGGCCTCTGAGACTAAAAATAAAAAAGACTTTATGGAAGACCCAGGACTGCACCAAATGACATTAAAATGTGGTGTTTGTATGGACATTTGTTATCGAAGTCATGTGCAAATGTAATTATTCTAGCTCGTTATCAATTTGCAATTCTTGCTTGTTCCATGGTCTTATCCTGATAAAAGGTTATACAAGATCAAATTCAAGGACTATAATATGTCTTCCTGGAATATTCTAGGAGTTGATGCTATAAATTTGACAGGGGTATTTTTGGGAAAAGGGAAAAGGATATCCTTTTGGCAAGCCCTATCAATTATTTAATTTCGGGTTGAAAGTGAACACTGCTTGTTAAGTTTATAACTTACAGTGATGTTTCATAACTCAACAGATGATAATAAAAGTGTCTGTATACATAACAACAACTCTATCACAAGTCTGTACTAATTGTTTCCTGGTTGATTGCACCATTTTTGCTATCCCTTCCTTTCATGGATAAAGGCAAACTACGACTCTTCTCCGACTGAAAGTTTTCTTCACTCCCATTGGCTGTGAAGTTGTGATCTTCATTGCTCCCTGATCGCCGTGGCAACGCATGAAGTTCAAGGTTATCCACCATTGATTTGGACTGACCTTTCACGATGGCAACCCCAACACTGTCAGTGGAGTCCCCATTGAGTGCCGGAGATTTGAGACTGGCATCAGAATCTTTTCGAGCTTCTCTCGCTTTGATTTTATCTGTTTTCTTTCCAGCTTTCTTGCCTGATGACCTTGCTCCCTTGGTTGGTCCTTGACTAATGTCACCAAATTGGTCTTCTTCAATTGGTTCAAGTTTTTTGCCATCTTTTGTTGTTGGCACCGAAATGTCATCTGGAATGAGGAATAAAAGATAAATTAGCTAGTGACCCTAGAAATACATGCCATAGTAAATATAAGTAACATTGTAACATGTGAGATCACACAATCTGCAATAGAGCAAATTCTTGGAGTTTTTTAAGTCTTGCAGGATTCAAACCAACATTCTCTTAGTTGAGCAACACCACAAGCTCTGACCATATCGACTGCTTACCTTACAACACCCAAGCTGCGTCTAAGTGGATTAGAAACTGACTTACCAATAACATCATCAATCAATTCACATCTGTCAAGGGAAAAAATGTCTTATCTTGAACCCCTCTTTGTAAGATGATTTGCCATACATCATGAATCAAACTTTACAAAAACCCATCACTTTTTTCATCACAATGAAATCAAATGTAAAATGTTACATCTGATCTGTCTCCTGATCTGTCTACTGCAAAATCATACCTAGTAACCTCGTATCTAAATATTTTTAAGTGCATATTTCATCACTTGGGTAAGCATTGCTCTCAAACCCTACCTTTTAAAGTTTAAGTAGAACACGCCACTGAGATGACACATTATGATAACAGATTTAACAGAGTGTTTTAGCTTTCTGTCAATACTGAAAACATGCAATCTTGCAGATTCCTGGGCGATTACTACTTCAAACGATAACACATAACTTGCTTAAGTGTTGCACATGCTCAATCTAATGTGCATGAAGAAATATCTAATTATCTTAACATGCTTTTGGAAATTACCTTTTGAAAAACATCATTTCCACATCCCCCTTCCCTAAATTTTTCCACTAGCATTACATTGGTGTTTCTGTCTTTAATCAATAATAATACATGTAACTATTAACATGGACCTTTGAAATTGATGAATGAATTATATACCCTCATTATAAGTGTACAAATTGATCTAAGAGAATATTTGGGTTCTTTGGAAGGCTTCAAAATAGATAGTTGTCCGATAAAATGAGGACATAACAAACTATTTTCTTCAAGTAATTATACTTAATTTAAATCTGCTTACACGTGAATGTTCCAACAAATTATAGCACAACAATGGCAGTCTTCAAAGGTCAGGCAGGGTACAACATATTGTGCTTATTTGCAGAGAAGTCAGCGTAGTGTGACAGAAGTCAGTTTGAAAACATTTCATTCAATACAAAACTCGAGGATGAGAGTTTTCTAGTTGGACTGATATCAAGATCTCACAGCATCTGAGGGAAGGCGTTTAGGACTTAGGGTTGCTTTAGCGACTGCTTCACTTGTACCTGGGTGGTTCGGATTCATTATTAAAGGCAGAGAGCCAACATTGTTAAATGGCAAACGAACCGAATACATTTAAGCTTGGCACTAACACTTAGATTTGTAAAATATCAGGGGATGTCCCTAAAATAAAACTGAAAAGAAATTACATTTTTAAAATGTCTGGGATCCAAAAATTACTGCATGCATGTAGAATAGGTTTTTTTACAGCAAAGATATGGTAAGTTCCTGGTTCCCATTGCTTAAAATACTAATGTAACCATAAATTTGTAAGATAGGCTCAGACTCAGTGCAATGTTTAAGAATGGTACTAGGGTTAAGCTTAGTGATAAGCTGGCCTGTGCAACCCCTATGGCCCAGAGAGACCTCTTGATCAAAATCTACTGCATTCTATCTGGCTCTGTCATAATAACACAGTGCTTGAGATCTGCTTTACCTGGAAGTTTCTTTGTCCTGAACGAAGCATTGGTGAGAGCTGACTTGGCCAGTCCTGAGGTTGAGGATGAGGATGAGAGAGCCACACTGATGCCCATGGGACCATCTTGAGGCTGTCCTGAAGGGTTGTACTTCAGGGAGTTCAGAATTGCACTTGTCACCTGCAAACATAGAAGTGTATTTCATTGTTTATATCTTTCTACATTGTCTACGGGCTTTCTTTCATCTTTTACATAGAAACGGCCATTGAATTTAGGCTTAAATAACACAAGTTTGATACAATGGAAAAATGACGATTTTTCATGTACACCTTTTGCCTTCAGATCATAGAGCACTCAAAGATTGTTAGCCTCAGTACAGCTGGTCGTCAAACCTTTCATCATTGTTTTGATAACAAATTTTGTTCCTGCACTCAGAAGGGTTTGTACAAGAAAATTCAGCAGAGCAGTGTAAACTGTTCAGTCAGAGCAAACTAATTACAAATTGTTAGAAGTGTCAAAGCTAAAAAATCTTCAGTATCTGTGTAAGGAACATCATAGAACAAGGTCAACTATTTAGACTGATGAAACACCAATTGGTTTTTTTTATATTAATTAGGGGAACATTTTTCATTTAACAATTTTAAGACGATGCAACAAAGAAACAGGGTGACAAGCACATAATATTGCACTGGCTTATTACAGCAAGATTGATTATGACTGGAACATTCCAATTAAGATTCTCTTCATATCATAATACATAAATAATCATTGAAGAACACACTTTGAAAAGTTATATATATACATAAATTTGAGAGTTTTTTCTTTAAACATTAAGTAGACGAGGTGATTTGTGGTTTAAAGACACTTTACCACATAACCAAACTCCCCTAACTTCTTCATGAAAAGAGGGATAAAAAGCTATTCATCCATCTCTGCCAAAATCTAGAGCAATTGTCGTCTGACTTTGAACCTTCCTTCCTTCTGTGAACATTATGAGTGATGAATCAAGAAGTGTGACTTCCTCCCGTGCCTTGATGAACCACACCTGGTGGCCTGGCAAGCTGGGTCAGCCTGCCCTATACCATTGTCTACATTTGGGATGCATCGACTCCTCAGAGTTGAACAATCTGTGCTTGTTAGCTGTACAAGAACCTTTATTGGCCTTTTCCTATGTCACTGAGTTTTATAAGCAGCATTATCAGGGCAATGAAGATTTCATCTCTAGACGTTCAGTATAACAAATTACCAACATACATGGAAATATCCTGTTCTTTCAAAGAACCATGAACATTTAGATAAATTTTTTTACTGATTAACATTGGTGAAACATTTGAAGAATGAGGTTTCATCAAAAAAACTTTGAGTTTCAGTGGTCAAACTATGAAATTTATCTCTGAATAATAATAACTAATGAGTGAGATTTTATTTAAACTCAATTTCATTATTGTTATAGAATTTCTCATTACATAATTGTAGAAATTTAATCATTTCATTTCATTTGATAAATCTAAACCATTTACTCAACATGACACAAATCTTATTTCTCCAAATCTAGGGAAACATAGAAAGACAAATTCAAGAAAGCTATTTCACAAACAACTAACCACAATGTATTTTAGTGTATGACTCATTTGCAATGCATGGGGAAAGAGTCTGAAGGCTGCTGTGACTGTACTGATGAGTTACCTTGGAATCATCTACAGGCATAACAACCATCACACTGTGAAAACATAGACAAGAATTCTAAACAAACTTGCTTATGGATTTAGCTGCTAATTTGTCCCTCTCACAACCTCGTTTGTTGATAGGTTGGTATTCCAAGCAAGGAGAATCTGAATATCATTATAAAAACAACATTATAACAACTACTGTGTACAGAGTGAAGTGAACCCAGAAGGAACTTGGTATCATCATAGATGAGTTGTAGCTCACTTGACAATTATCACTGCCCATCTGGAGGAATCATAACATCTTGTGCAATTCCTCTGACCCTTTTCAATTTACACTATTTATACATGAGTATGTATAACATTTTGAATCATGAAGACTCCATAGGACACACACACAAAATCCACCTCATCAGTCATTTTCACTACATATCCAGGATAGTAGTCTTTAGGCCAGACCCTGAATTAAGGTAGAAGCCTAAGCAAGTCTAAAAAAAGACTCTAAAGCTTGATTTCTGAAAATGAAGAAATTTCAGTCTCCTTTACATTACATTTATAATAAGTTTTTAAATTTTTCGATTAACTGATGCATTTTTCATTTCAGAGTCTGATTGTTAGACTACCAGGAAAGCATCAAGTACAATCACTAGGTGAATACATCACTTAACCAACCATTTTACTAATCCAACATCAATTCTGTGACAAAAGTTAAGGCTGGACTGTGAAAGATGCATGAAGGTTTCCTTCATTAACCATCTATTTCGTCCATTTTCACATCCAATGGCTCTGTTTGTTGTGCCACTGGCAGTGAAACCAAGAGGAATTTGAGGATCATCATAAAAACAAACAAGCATAACTCATCTGATGATTTTTACTACAACGCTGATTGAAGTATATCTGCTAATATTGTTATTTGAAATAATTTCAAAATAAAAATAACAAATCTGATATGAAAATTACTGAAGTGAGGTGAGGCTATTATGGGCTTTATACAAAAATAAAAAATTCCAAAACATCATGGCCACTGCAATGCATCTGCTAAAACTAGAAAACCAGACTTAATTACAATAAAACTGATTGCCCTGAAATTCTAAAGCAAATAGAACTATTCTCAAAAGAAGAAAAAAACATACAACACGAGGCTTGATTTGAAAGAAGCTATTCAACCCAAGACATCAAAGAAGAGAAAACATTCCACCACTAGGTCTAACCACATATAAAGTTTTGTAAAACAGATACGGAATGGATTTGAGTTTTGGTCCAGTAAAAAAAAAACATTTTTGAATCATGGATTCACAGAATAACAGAATTATTGATGGTGGCAAAAATATATGTCGCCTGCAAAGCTTTGCGGGGGACATAATGATGTTGTTAACCCTAGAATACATTATGTGTATGAAAAAAATTTCCCCTTACCTACAGGAAAACCATAACAACTTTTTCCTCTCACTGTTCAAACTTCTTAAAATGCTGCACAGGTCATATATTAGACTTCTTCAAAAGACACTTTTTTGTCCGCCATTTGTCAAGTGTGCATAAGCATGTGAAACTTCTGTTGAGAGTTTGATTATTTACTTTTCAATAAATCTTTGCCTAACTTGAAAAATACATCTACCACACACACTGACCCACTTCCCAATTATTTATAAACTTGACAGAATATATCTTATTGGTTTAACCGACTTAACATGACTGAGATGCTGTGGAAATGAATTGTTGGCAGATGATTTACCTTTTTTGACAAAGTAAACAAGATGTATTCTTTAACTACTTCATAATGACAGCCACAAATAGAGTTGAAGATAAATGTTCATAAATCAACCTACTGGACCCCAGAATGCAATTCCAGGAGCATATCACATGTGCTGGATATTAATTATGAGGACACCCAAGAAATAAAAAAATAAAGGGGAAATGCATGTAATAAGTTGAATATCTTTTGTACATATATCAAAAAGGGAAATAGTAAACAACGGGACAAGAGAGTAGATGTGAATGTTTTTCCCAAGAAATAGGTTCATGTCTTTGCACCAAGAAGTCTTCTCCCTGTGATACATGTATTTCCCTCTTACACAGCCCATATTCTTTAATCTTTTCTTATTGTTTTACTCATCATTTATTACCTACGATAGGATTTTAATTATGTTCATTTTAGCATACAGATCCCAAAAGTCAAAGTATCAATTTATCATTGTATCATAAACAATGCTTTGATATTTCATTCAAATTGCTCCGACAGCGAATACTCAGTATATGATTTGGCATTGATTTCCATCATTTTCAGAATTTACATTCCTGCCCATGACACATGTGCCTTAATATCAGCAATTCCTTTGCTTTCAGTGAGGTAATAGTACATTTAGGAACTTGTGTGGTACACATCGTATGTGATGGACCCTCTTACAAAGCCTCTATATCTACACGTCATTAAATTACTTGTACATCTGTGAGGACAGATTATACTGAAGTGATTAAATTGGAGAAATCCATGGGGCATAATCACAATGAACACGTTGCTTTGTATAATTAAAGGTTCTAATGGACACAGAGTATGTTGTCATAGTCACATGTGCTAAACTTTTCAATAATCACATTTCATGAAGAAGTACTGACTGTTGATAAAACCTTCATTGTTTTGCTCATTAGTTATCAACAATATGATGGTTGAGGAACATAATGTATGATAAAAAGATTGAAAATTTTCTGAAAGTGAAGTGTGAAAATTTGTCAAATCTAAAACAAACTAGAGGTTTTGTTTGATATTGTTAAATTGATTAGCATACACGTACGTGTCATGTCAAATTTTATTTTTAACACATACATAAATATTTCTCTTTCATTCAAAATTTATATATATATAAAAATATTTATCATCATATACTTGGCTATGAGAGATGACTATATAAGCTTATATGTGACATGACATCAAATCAGCACATACAGTATATAAAGGCAAATAAAGATTTTATGAAACATATTCTCTGCCACTTAAAAGGTTAACCCAAGCTCACAACTGTCTCCAATTATAACAAGAGCTTTAAAAAAATATTAGGTTAATTAATCTTTATTTTATTAGGTCAAGTCTATTCACATTCAAATAAATCACCTTTTCAAAATGTCAAGATATGATAAATGAACTACTCTCATGTTTAAATTAATTCAAGCTGTTTTTTTATGAAAGAAATGTTTTAAAATGTTGAGACAATTATTATTAAGTATTTACAACAACAAAAGTTATATAGAGTGAAAGACAGATGTGTTTAATTTTTCCCTTAAAATCTTCTTTTTACAATAAAGCAAGGCCCATAGCATTGAGTGGTGATTGATTATTCTATTTTCCTATTTTTAAAAAAAAATTCACAAAAGAATGTTTTTGAGACAAAATCAGTCAACATCAAGTTATGATAAGAAAGAAGGCTTCATCTTTTTAAAACTGATTTTTAAGCTTAACTTACAGTTTTTACATAATCTGATGGCTTGATATAAAGAAAATGTATAATCCAAAAACAAAATGGAAATATTCGTATAAGATAATTACTTTCCCTGAACATTATTCACTTGATCAAATTGTTGTGTGGAGCAATTTCTATGTCAGTTATGTTTTAAAATCATATACTGTAAAATCATAATATTTCGCGGGGGTTTAATTTTCGCGCTTTTCGCGCAAAGCAATAATGCGCGAATAATAAAACATCGCGAAATATTATGGTTATGAACGTGAAGAAAACCAATAACAGACAAATAATTTGGTTGACACATTTTACTACTCACTGGAATGTTTGGTTCGTTTATTAATGACGAGTCACTAATTAGAGCTCTCACAAATGTGTACATCGTACGCCGATATGCACCTTGTTTGTTGTGCAAACACAGTCATCACAATAATCCGGCCTGGCGGAATCCTCTCTTGATCGCCAATATGCGTGTCCTGATGTTTTGATTGTGGTACGCTTGAGCTTCGATTCGGTGCGTATATTTTCGGTTCAGTATGATATTTCTTTGAACGAGATCTCGAGAGGTCACATCATTCAAACACTATTGTTTGGAGTTAAAGATCAAACTAAACCGTTCCGAATGTTTACTTCCGGGAAAACTTGGCGACAGGTATCGTTACCACTTCAAAACTTGAAGACGTTTAATGACAATAAATAAATAAAAATTTGATCACTGACTTTTTGAATAAATATTGTTTTTATAAGTAAATTACTACTAGTTTCAGTGTAATCTTTGCTGCACAGTGCATATAGTTTTCCTCACCAAATTTTTGCTATTGCTTAGTCGATATGCGCGAAAATTAAACCCCGCGAATCAGTCATTTTTTATGTTTGCGCGAAAATAACACCCCACGAAAATAAATGATTTTACAGTATGCAAGATTTGCTGCTGCTACTTTACGTCAACTGTAAAATTTCTTCATGCCCATTTTCTTTTTAATAAAAAAGTAAATTAAATGAATCTACTGGAAAACAAATATATTGAAATTTTTATCTTGGCATATATCATCAAATATACATTAGGAATTACAGACAAAATAAATGCCAAAATCTCACAATATTCAACCTTTATTGAACAAATTACAAGAAGCAAAGACAGCATGCTTGTTTGCAGAGTAACATCCTAATTACCATCAGAAACAGTACCAACGTATTTCTGTCCTCTACAGCAAAATTTGCAATAAATTTGGCAAAGTCTCCTACCGCGAAGATGAATATTTAAATGGAATTTTGCTAGTGTCTATTATTTGGTTAAAAGCTGGTTTGCATACTTCAGTCTGATGAAATACAACCATATTCGAGGGAATAAATATTTAAAATTTTGTCTCAACTGCAAAAACAAACAGGTTTGGTGCTTTCGTCACTACATGGTCTAACAAAAACTCATATAGGCATATGTTCTGTTTAGTGCATTAGCTAATCAATCCCATCATCACAGAAAGATGGTGATGATACGCGTAGAAAGAACAGGAGTTACTTGCTCCTAGCTTCTTACACAGAAAGCTTGTGTTTGGGCAACTTAACTTATGTCAGAAACTCAATTGTAAAGGCTGTTTTCAGATAGTTTTGCAGAAGAAACTCCTATTGGATCGAGCTCATATCCAAGTAGAGGCAATATTTAAAAACTTTTATTCTCAGAAAAATATTGATCTCAAAGAGCCTGGCCCTTATTATTATTCAGCAGTAACTGAAGTATTACCATCTGGAATTCTCCTTCTAGGACTTACTTAACAGCCAATACCCAAAAAATATATACAAAAAAATTTGAAAAATAAATGTTCCCACCACCTCTTGAATAACAGTCCTAATATAAAATGCATTTAATTTTGCCGGATAACCATATGGAAGCCAAACAGTAGACCTAGAGCAGGAAGTGTGTAAGTGTGTCATAGATTTGCTTAGATACTTTGAAATCAATATAGCCGCCACTCAGGGGAGACAATCCCCTCATTGTCTGGAGGCCTGGTTCTTTCAAGTAGCAGGAAGTACCTGTTTCCTCCTAGTTTCTTACGTCTGTTGAACAGGTGGACTCGCTAGATAGCCCTCATCAGAGGTAAACTGGGCCCAAGATGTAGTATGTAGTGTGCATGTGTGACTCTCGGTCATGACACCCTCTATCCACATGAGCTTCATTATCCAAAGTCCAACCTCTTTCATTGATACATATCCTTTACACTACCGAGCACATAGTCCATACACAAATACTTCTGAACAAGTATCACAATAATAGAAAATTATAGTATGTATTTCTATGCCTTCAATCTGAAGGCTTCACAGTCTACATTTGCTGGAACATCGGCATGATATTATGTCTTGAAGGATGGTCTCTGAGTATAATACTTTTCAAGTAAACTGGATTAACCTTTTTCGAGCTGTTGAAGGCAGAGGTATATATTAATGATACTGCCCTGGATTCTTTTATAAACTAGTTCACTGTGAATGTAGAATCCTCATGGTGTGCTAAGGAACTCTTACGGACATCTCAAGATATCATTTTCTAATGGGGATATCACTGTTCATTAAGTAATAAAATATTTCTCAGCATGGTCGGTGCAGACTCCTACCATCACAAAACCAAGAAAATGGGAAGTAATTTGGTGCTCTGAAGTAAAAAATCTGGGTCAGTGAATGTTTTAAAGCACAGAGTTAAACCCTAAGAAAGCAACAGCTTATGAGGTAATTCTGGGGAATTAAATAGATCTTGTCAAATTTGGCAGCTATATTACAAAAAGCAGAGTTTTAAATTACAAGAGCAATTCCAAATCTAATCCATCAAGCAAGAAGTGCAGCAGAAATAAGAGTATTTGATGGCAGCATTCCAGACAAGAACGCAGAAGCTTATGAAAAGATCTGTCTTTTTACAAGGCTGTCACAAGCTCATGTGAAAATATAATTTTGTTACATTTTTAAATTTTTCATACTCAGAGAGCAGTTATGAAATCACCTAAAACTAGTTCTTGAAATAACACGGCGGCTAGTATTAAGTCTTTCAATTTGCGTTAGTGTTCAAAAGTTGGGGGAAAAATTTAGACAATCTTTTTGCTGAAAATGATCAAATCAGAGATAAAAACAAATTACTTTTTGAAATTGTTTTCTGCAATATCACTGCCTAATCTGTAACCTTTGCTAGTGATTTATGCATTCCAGTCTCACACAATGAGAAAATATATATCTTATACACATAACTAACAAAACAACTTAAATCAAGTTTGTTAAAATAATGCACTACATCACTGTTCAGAGTTTGCCAGATTTTATATCTGTAACAATTTAGAAAATGTAATACTTGATAAATTTCAGACATGGATTTTTTAAATAAGTAACTATTTGTTCTGTAGCTTATCACTCCTAATTTAATCTATAATCTAAGGTTGGAGTTTTACATATGAAATAATATAAGGTTCATGATATGGAACAAGTTATCAGAAAAAATACATTTACGATAAAATTGTCAAGAGATGTTCATACAAAATTTCATCATTCAAGTGGATTGCTAGTCTTCAACACATGTAGTCACAATACACACAGTCCAATTCACATGGCTTACGGCAACACTCTTAGGGCTTGAGGATAACCATGATGAGACACCAAAGATCAGGCTAGTTAACTTAAGATAGACAGACAGACAAATATTTTATTTAAGTCTCACCTCTTAGCATTACAAACATATATACAGGTAAAAACCATAGGATAGATAAGTCAGACAAGTTGGACTGTTCCATTCAGTGCACATGAGGTATTGGCAGGTGATTAGTTGTGCAACACACCATGAACTTTGTTGTTTTAAGCTGTAGAAGTTTTGGAAGAATACCGTTTTGTTAGCACAATGTTGCATAAAAACATGACATTTGGGCTTCTTGGAACATTTTCACAAGCTCAAAGAGTGCACCACTTACAATGCACCATGCTAGGTAGATACTCTGAGAGGACAAGGAAAATTACTGATGTTTGTATATATCAAACAAAATAGATATGCAGTTATGAGGGAGAAGTCAGGTTTTTGAAAAGTTGACAGATGATGAGGCACACCAGAAATCTTGACATCAGATGCCACAAGACCATCTGAACTTTTTTTATGCCCTATTTCATTCAAAGGATAAATGGTTAAAGCGCTTTCGACTGACATTGTATATGGTAGTTCATTACTAAAAGGATGAGTAATCCCCCTTTTCAATCAAGCCATTTAAGTAGCATTCTAAAAATGATAAGCACACCATTCAGAGGGAGATTGGATTGGTTCATTGTCTCTTCACTATGCGTGTCACATACATAATACTGGTTTCATAGATTATAAAGTCAACCATCAAGAATTTTAACAACTTGAAACAAAGCACATATAATAACTAACACTTTGGTTGCCGAATCTAAATCCCACAATTTCAAGAAATTCCAACTAGATGACCAAGAGAATGACCTGGAACTGGCATTTGGCTATTGGTATCAATCATGGACTAAGTCAAGGTAGAGGAAGTATCACGATGGTTTTAGCCTGACCCTGTCGCCAATCACGAGTTAAGAGTCTATCTTTCGACAAAAAGTCCGAGGGGGAGGTCCTTCTCTATCTTATATACCTAACCTATAACAAATATTCAATTTTATAAATGGTTTGCTTAGCCTTCCTAGAAAAAGAAAGAAGCGTCCTAAAAATATACCTTTGAGAATGTAAGTGGAGGAACAATCACGAGGGCTTTCAATTGAAAGAAAACCTAATCGTTTGCAGTTTAACTTCAAATAAAAAAAATTATTTTTCGAAAGAGCTAGTCACACTTTTACTTTCACCCAATCTCATTAAAATAAAATCTAATATTGCTCTTCTACTTTACGCAGATTATAGATCTCACCAGGCTTCTTTACTCAAGCTGTCAGGTTTACCTTTGCTTCAGTTTGACTTTTAAATCTTATTGGCTTGCTGCAAATAGCTTCAATCACAAAGCTTGTCTCCTGATAGCCTATCTATGTGATTACAAGTGAATCCGCATTTTGAAGATGAAACTCCTGATTTCATGGTTTATGGGGAACTTGGAAGATACCCACTTACTATTTCAATCAAATTGAGAATGCTATCATATTGGTGCAAGTTATTAATATCCCATGAAAAACTGTCAAGTATTCTATACAAATTAATGCTGAATTATCATAATTCAAGGTTTAATGCAAAATTCCCGCTGATAACAGAAATTAAATCTATTCTAGAAAGTACAGGTTATAGTTACATTTGGCAAAAGCAAGAATTTCAAAGTACGAATTGGCTTGTTAATAGTGTTAAAACTGTACTCCTTGACCAACTTATGCAAAATTGGAGAGAGAAAAAATCTCAATCTTCTAAAGGTTATTATTATGATAAGTTTAAGGATAATTTATGTATTGAAAACTATTTATTGCAACTTCCTTTGAATTTACGTATGTATATCACAAAACTTAGAACTTGTAACCACAGACTCCCAGTTGAAACTGGTAGATGGTATAAAATTGATAGAGAACACAGATCATGTCCATCATGTAAGCATAAGATAGGAGATGAATTTCACTTTATGTTAGAGTGTAATCTTTTAAATGAATTACGAAATAAATATCTTCCTGCATATTATTGTAAACATTCATCAATTGAAAAATATATTTCCTTTATGTCCATCACATACAAACCGATTCTTGTTAAAATGGCTCTTTATATAAAAAATGGTCTGCGTATGCTCCATTGATATGTATGTTATTTTATATTCATGTATGTTTTGTTCACTCTATGTCATTATTTATGACTTTTGAGAATAAATTTGACTTGACTTGACTATAATTTTTCGATTTTACAGAGAACAAGATGAAGTAATTTGCATATGTCCTTTAATCGAATAATAACCCAGCAGATTAAGTTATAACATCTCAGTCTTTGATGAAACTAGGGTTAATCTCATTAGCATATGAACATCAAATTTGACTTATATATAATTATCAAGAAACCTCTTATTGGTATTTGTACATGTTTTGGTGGTTTTAATTTCTCAACATGTTTATGGTTAATTTGTTTCACGAAATTGAAAATCATTCAATGATTACTACAGCTAAAAGACGAAACATTTATTCAACGTATCTGTTTCCAGAAGAAGCATTTTGGGTTAGTACCATCTACTTAAGGATAACGTTGAGGTATGCAGAGTTTGCTTTGCGAAAGATAACTCCATAGCTTCGATTTGACTTTTTTGTCCAACAAACCGAGCTAGGGTAAATTGAAAGTACATGAAATACATTAATTCAGATATTTAGGCAATTCGACATTAGCAAAAGAGTCGAAAATTTTCGGCTTCCGAGTTCTGTAAAGCGTACAAGCGAATAACAATTTGCCTGCACCATATGTAACGGGGCGAACTCACTGATTGGCTAATTTGAATTACGTCAGAGGCAAACCTACAAGGTAATGTGGTGGAGTATTTAGATTTCATTTTAATGAGATTGACTTTCACCTTAAGGTTTACATCTCAGGGTTGAAAATAGATACTTGAAGAGGGCTTTTATAAGTGCTGGGGGGGGGGGGGGGGGGGACTTTGTTAACTTTTACTGGGTCCTGCTGCCTGGTTAGTATCTCAGTTTACGAAACTGGGAGGTATATTCTAGAATCCTGCATGGGTGAAGGGTAAGCTGGCATACTGCTAGATGACTGTGTGTATAATAGGATGCTCAAATAAAGTCTATATCCTCATTCAGCAAATCCAGACCATTTGGAAAGGACAAAACACACATTAACAGAATTGAATACCTTTGGTTGCACTATTTTTGAAAAAAATTTCCACAGACTAAATCTTAGATGTAGCATCCATAGTTTGGTTGGCCAACAATTCTTTCACAGGCTTTTGGTCTAAAAGTGTAAAATGTCAAACTCTGTGAACAGAAATTTGTTTCAGTGCATATTGGCATAGCCTATTTCCTTTTAAACTCTACAAGATCCAAAAACATACTCACACATCTTGCAGCATGATGACCGTATATAAATATATACATACATACATATACATATATATATATTTAAATGAACTTCAAAATCTGTTTGTCTAATAGTGAGTGCGTAACCCAGATCAGTTTGCCCTCCGAAATGTCAAGGTTTTGTGTTGTTTCTTTTCACTGTGATTGGCCATTCAAAACTGTTGCAAAATAGTTAGATCTTACTCTAACTTGAAGCTTTTCCAATAAGCATTACCAAAATCAAAATATTTTGCACTGAAATATCCCTTCACCCGCATCTCTATCCTTTGCTAGTTGTAAGTCACAGATCCTGGAAATTGCCCAGTCACAATAGTTTGATACGCAGTTCATGTATAAACATAGACAAGAGACACATTCACTCCATGGTGATGAAGCTACAGAAAGACAACAGTTGCTGGCTGCTCACTGCTTGAGGTTCAGAACTGAAGGAATTTGGTTGTGAACTGTGGCAATTCAGTAAATTTGTAAACAGGGTTCGGACAAAAAGGAGTAATTATCATAATAGTTTGATTAAATACCAAGCTAACATGCATGTCAGGTGGACCTGCACAAAGTGTCTATTCCCCCTACAAAGTTCTTAGCCGCTGCTTTGGGGCTCCTCTGAAGCAATTAACCTATCTCACTCGGCAGAAAGCCAAGATAGCTAGAGATGTTAATCTAATAAGCATTTGAATTTGGATAATGACTCACCAACTGGACGTCTGAGTACAGCTCGTAGCAGGCCCGTGAGTGGATGTCCTCCACTGCTTGTATACCCAGATTTGCTTGACCATTAAACCTGTCAACAAGCCACTCTAACCATCACTTATACAGTTAATGTAGAAATATCAAGTACTAAGGTGTTAATGAGGCACTTATCAGAATAGTTACATCTATTTGGATAAAAATCGTACGAAAGAAATACATTCAAACTTATATACAACAATTATATGTTAATGTCTAACATGTAGGATATTTTAATTATTTTAAAGACATGCACTACTAATGCAAGTACATTTGGCATCCTACCTGCTGTTATTGCCAATTGTTTTTCAAAATTTTCAAAAAAAACTAAACACTATTTTTGGATATACAAAAATTGTACAAATTTAAAAACACAATTGCTAATGTAGTTTTTAATATATCATTCAGTTGCAGAATTAATTTTTTAAATTTTATAAAATTTTCAATTATTATCTTTGTACTTGCTCTTAAGTATATCAATTTTTTATTACAGCCAACATACATGACATGGTAAACACCAGAGAGCATCTCTACTAGAAGAGCCGGGCTGACAGGAATTCTGGGTAATATTTCTGACTGGAATCCATTCCGCCTGTCACACAAGCTGTCTGGACTGGAGTCCGCTTCGCTGTGATGCAGCAGGGTACTGAACCCTGTCGTTGCTAACCTGCATACCATTAAGAAATAAGTTACAGATTAACAGATTACAACCAAATAGGTTATAATTTTTATATATTTCATTTACACTGAAATAAATGCTGAACTACGACAAAGTAAATGTTGTGAGATGGAAACCGGTGTACTGTCCTTGAATCATTATCTTTATAGTCACACCATAAAAGTATTCTTGAACTTTGAAATGAATCAAGAAGAAAATTGATGATGACAAAACTTAAAAAACAATGAAATCATCATAATGGCATGAGGTTACAGTTCTATAGGATGACAACCAGTATACCTTCTTTGTCTTGCTTTATGAATGTTTTTCAAATTGTTACACTTTCTCTTCAAGAATTTCTCTAAGAATTCTTTATGAATTTCTCTAAGAATTTCTTTATGATTTTCTCTAAGAATTTCTTTATGAATTTCTCTAAGAATTTCTCTATGAATTTCTCTAAGCAGTTTGACCTGGCTCCTTGGTATCTGCATAAAAGCAGATTCTCTATCTGACCAACTCTTCATCTTATGTAATTACTTCACTTTAAAAATAAAAAGCAACTAAGAGGACAAGTACGACCAACCTTGAGGCAACTTTACACAGAGACTGGTGTGTTCTTGATGAGAGATCTACTATATGGGCATTATACGTCGACATGATGTACGATAGAATTCCATGTCTGAAAAAGATTAATGAAAAATATTTTTTACACGTTCTGAAAACATTTAATATTTCCATGTTCCATAACTAGAATAATTCCATAACAAATCTATTATTTTCAAACAATCAATTCCTTCAAAAGGAGTGATAAACATCAAAGCATATCATTGATTCCCTCTGAAGTTGTGGAAGGGAGGTAACTTCTGATGCCTACAAAGGACCTTTTATGAGCGCATCATATAAGCATTAAAATATATATGTTCAGAGCAAAATGCTATCAATACATATCAAAATTGACAAAATAATTTGTCACAGAACTTGACTTAATGATCTTTTGACACATAATCTGCATGCATGTAATAAAGGACAGTTCAAAGCAGATTTTCAAAGCTCAATATCTCAAGTATAATACATTCGAAAAGTAAATAATGAAGCATTAATAAAATATCAGAAAGACCCAGAATTAAGGTGATGAGATGAGGTGATATGGGGTTTAACGCCGCTTTCAAGAGTATTTCACTTAATATATCGGGGATGCTATTATTATTGCAGGGAGAAATTCAATACAGTTTTATAAAATTTGACTGCTTCCCAGAATTAACAGGTAGCAGTCAAATGATATAAATCTGTATTGAATTTATTTTAAGACAGATTTGTTCAATATACCAAAAATCATTGCTCAATATTTCTCCCTCTTCTTCAATAAAACAAATCAAAATTAAACATATTTAACCAGTCATTAAATAGCAATGCCTATATATGTAAAACTAGAATCCATGCTATTTAAGATTCTTTATAAACCATGTCAATAAAACATTTGAATAAAAGGATAAAATATAATAATAATACATTTCAACAATGTTTCAAATTCTAAGCACAATCTTAATTTCCTCCTTAAGTCTAAATATAATACCACGATGCAGCCTTCATGCCGACTAAATATCATGTGCTGTAATTAAACTACTGGAAAAACAGTGCACATGTGCCAGGCAGAGCCCCACACTATCAAAGGCTACTATGCCCATGCAAATTCCGCCATGGTTTAGAATTGATTTTGTTCAGCCTAATGAAATGTGCATCATGTGCATGTACTCAATCAACTGGTGAACTCAACAATTAGACCACTTTGCCTTCAGCCAGACAACAAAGGCAGTAAGGGATGGTCTAGACATGACCTAACAAAATACATTCATCACTTTTTTACTTTTTTCAAAATAGAATAAATTTTAATCCTATGAAACAAAGTGATGTCATGAACATAATGATATCATAAGGCACTCTTTGGGGTACATGTTTAATACACATTTAGTATAAAATTGATTTTGGTAGGTGACACAAAATCAACACTAGGAAAATGCACCACTGATGTCAAACTGGTCAGGATAACTGATAAACTGGACTCATATCTCTTCAATTACCGGATCTTGGATTGGACACTGGTTAAAGATATAGGCTATTTAGGAATATTGAGCAAAGGTATGTGAATAATGAAAATGTGTCAATGCAACACTGCAGGTTGAAATGATGAAGTTATGTTTCCTGCAATTGGTCACCTGGAATGGTCCGTACTTTGTGAGTTCAACAGCTAAGGTGTAAATAGCTCACTTCATTACAGTCCCTTTTATTCTTGTATTCTTCTAAACTGTCTCCCCTGCACGGACTCTTATCAAGGTTTACCCTTCAATTTACTAAAAATCCTTCAATCTTTCACATCTGGCAGAGAGAAGTTGAGGTTCCCTATGTTTGAGACTTGTGAAGCTGTCAAGCTATTAACAAAAGGCTGGTAACCATCATTCCCCTCCAAAAAGTAAGTTTGTGAGTGATGGTGTTTAACGACCATTTAAATGACAACATGTTTATGAGATCATATACCATGACAAAGTGATATCTTATTCAACCCCAGTTTACTTCATAAACAGTGATTTTAAATTTGTTCTATGATCAACAGTCCCCAGGAACTTTTGGCCTAATCCTCATCTTTCCAATTGATTGGCCTTTTCCCAACTTTGTTCAAACTATAAAATCCCCAATAAGGTATAACAAGAAAGTGATAAAAACATTGAGCAAAAACTTGGCATACGAAAGGAAACCATTTGAAGCAAATGTTTCAAGGTAAAAATAATTTACGACATACTTTTCTTGGAAGATTCTGCTTGGCATCTTTTGAAGCCGAGAATTTATCAGAACTGTAAATTGTATTGTTTCTAAGCCTGAGCTTTTGCATATTTTCCATACTTTTTATCTCTGACGTTGACGAGGGACAAAATACCATTAGAACAAACACAGTAATCTATTAAGTGAGATAGCATGTTGCTTATCTGTTTGAGCGACAGTGAAGATCAAAGATCCACACGCGAGTAGAGCACTGCCCACTGGGTTTACCCATATAGAGTTCCATCAACCTTGAACAGGTCTTCTTGAGCTCAGCACCATAAACAATGCAAAACAAGTGAAAAAGGTGGGCAGAATTTATGTTACTGGAGAGAAAAGAAGCTAATGTTAAACAGTTCGGAGCTAAATTTATCAGTAACATCTACATTATAAGTACTTTCAGTTCTATTTTCAATCATAGTGAGTATTCATTTAATTATTTGTAGAAAAGTCTTTACATAAACTCATTAGCAATTCCATTTAGGAAACATATGTTTATATCAATCACTAATGTGAATTTAACAACAGATTAAATAGATTTGCTTGTGCTTAAAACTGTTTTTGATCAAAACAATTTTAGACATGAAGCAAAGATTTCTTGGATGCGAGATCATCATAGTGGGAAAAGGTGAAGTTTGTTCACTAAAAAACACCTACTCACAATTGCTTGACTTGCTGACACAAAACTATGTCTATGAAAACTAACAACTATATGTTCATGACTTCATGAGTCTGAAAATTTATTTAAACATCGGTACTTAATGCTTCAGCTATTTGAAACTACTAAACTCAGTGGGAATATCATACAGATCCAAAACTATCTTAACAGTTAACTTCTGTTGACAAAATGGTGGAAGGTCTGTTGCACAGAGGTAGATCATATGCTCTCATATGGAAAGGGGTGATTACCAGTAAAGCAATATGATAACGTAGCAGAAAAGTAGGAGCTGTTGCTTCTTCAGAAGGAGCATGAGTTTGAGCATAAGCTTTACTATGTACATTAGTATCAGAAAGAGAATGAGAATGAACATAAGCATGAGAACAAATCTTGAGAATAACCATAAGCATCATCATGCACCTCAGCATTAGAAAAAGCATCAGAATGACAATGAGCGTGAGAAAAAGCAACAGCATGAAAACAAGAGAAAGCATGAGAATGACCATGAGCATAAGCATAATCATGAAACTAAATAAAGCAAGAGAATATTAAGCATAAGCATGAACATAAGCATGAGCAGAAGAATAAGCATGAAAACGAGAAGAAACATGCACATAAACATGAGAAAAAGAATGAGAATGAACATAAGCATAAGCATGCACATTAGCATAAACATGAGAACAAGAAAAAACATGAGAATGAGCATAAGCAATTGCATGAATATAGGCATTAGCATAAGCATTAGAAAAAAACATGAGAATGAGCATAAGCAATTGCATGAATATAGGCATTATCATAAGCATTAGAAAAAAACATGAGAATGAGCATTAGCATAAGCATGAATATAGGCATTAGCATAAGCATTAGAAAAAAACATGAGAATGAGCATAAGCAATTGCATGAATATAGGCATTAGCATAAGCATTAGAAAAAAACATGAGAATGAGCATAAGCAATTGCATGAATATAGGCATTAGCATAAGCATTAGAAAAAAACATGAGAATGAGCATAAGCAATTGCATGAATATAGGCATTATCATAAGCATTAGAAAAAAACATGAGAATGAGCATAAGCAATTGCATGAATATAGGCATTATCATAAGCATTAGAAAAAAACATGAGAATGAGCATTAGCATAAGCATGAATATAGGCATTAGCATAAGCATTAGAAAAAAACATGAGAATGAGCATAAGCAATTGCATGAATATAGGCATTAGCATAAGCATTAGAAAAAAACATGAGAATGAGCATAAGCAATTGCATGAATATAGGCATTAGCATAAGCATTAGAAAAAAACATGAGAATGAGCATAAGCAATTGCATGAATATAGGCATTATCATAAGCATTAGAAAAAAACATGAGAATGAGCATAAGCAATTGCATGAATATAGGCATTATCATAAGCATTAGAAAAAAACATGAGAATGAGCATTAGCATAAGCATGAATATAGGCATTAGCATAAGCATTAGAAAAAAACATGAGAATGAGCATTAGCATAAGCATGAATATAGGCATTAGCATAAGCATTAGAAAAAAACATGAGAATGAGCAGAATGACAGAAGGACAAAACAAAGATGGCACTCTATGTGGTGATGGATGACAACATCAGAAAACGAAAATCTAAAGAAACAAATATAATATCGTCATCATTAACCTCACCTGTTCTGACCGTTGACGCTCTCGTACTGGGGGTAGGGTCCCCCCCTCCATAACTCCTGGGTCTGGTTGTACCGTGACAGCGCACTCTCTGTCAACGTCAGCGCGCTCAGGTTACTCGGCTGCAACAAGAGATAAGAGAACTTCTTTAAGAAGACAGATAACATGAAGTGGCATTGAAGGGCACTTATAAGGGGCTCACATGACATTAGCATGATTTTCTATATAACAACCTCCCAATGAAGAAAGTATGGGACGTTTTGAGCTTGTATGCTTACTCCTTCCTCTGGCGGAGTGTACACTTGATGAAGGTCAATCAATCAATCAATCTTTATTCACTCAAAAAAAAAAACAGTACAAATATATCAAACAATGAACAAACTCTGAAGCATTGTGTAATTTCACAATCTAATTCAACATTGAATAGCGTTTTACTAAAACAACGAGAAGCAAATGAGTATTATTTTTACAATCATGAGTTGTTTTTGTGTTGGTTTAGAACCAACACAATGGCAAAGGTGGAAAATATTGAATCTGAACTATGGTCAACAACATTGTCACCAGATAAGATATAATAAGTTATCATCCAATAGGGAATTCAACAGAATGCATGATTCGTGATACACAATAATTCATACATTACATTTCACACATATATCACAATACTTTGATGTCTTGACCCTAGAAATGAGTATGCCAACTCTGAAGACTGAAAAGCAAAGTTTAGCTCACATACTCAAGGCATCACTGAGGTCAAATTTATCACATTTCTCTTTGACTGAGATGCAATTCATCTTGGTGCTCAAGATGAGAAAAGAATACTAATGTTAGGTACATCATGGAGAAAACCAAAGTAAAAAGAACCTTGACAGAATTAAGAAGGATGTATGTGGCAGCTTGGATAAGGCACTAACATTCAAAACTCTTTGCGTCCACATCAGAGAATATTCAAGGACATATCAAAATTGAATTAAAAAATTATAACAAATAAGCATTTGTTTTTTTCATCTTGTTGATACCATGGCAGCATCACCTTATGTTATTCTAGAGTCTTTGCATTTTCGAGAAACAATTGAGAAAGTTAATATACTATAATTGAATTCAAGATTTGAAGTCAAAGATGGGTTATTGATTTCTAGCTTTGTTGCTCTCAGAAACTGACTGTCACATAAACAGGAAGGTGAATGCTGGGGCCCGGAAATATCCTTTATGCAGTTGGAAAGAACCATTGTTTATCATGATAAAGGCAAGGTGAAGTAGGGTAGTGCCTATCAGTTTATATTTAAGGGTTAATCTGGCCTGTCAGTTTACAGTTACAGGATTTTGAAGTACATAGTTTACAGGTTTGGTAAAGAACAAAATTTGTATGGATATCTAACTTCTTTATCCCCACTGAATAAAGAAATTGGATATCCATAAAAATCTACAAGAAGTCGGAAAGTTACTGATTTCAAAGAATTAGTCTGCCCTCGATACCATCGCTAGTTGTTGCCTACCAATGCAACTAAGAAAAGTATTTCTTTCACAGAGGTGGTTATTTGATTGATCATGAAAACGAAAAGCATTATCAAATGTGGAAAATGTCTGCAAGTGAAAATGGATTGGTTAGGTCAAGCGACCAGTGTACTATTAACTACCATCCCAGGAGAAATCAATGCAAAGGGCAAACACTGACAGCATTTCATATACTGGATCTGAATTTCATAGACAAATGTCACTATGAAAAAGATTGAAAACTTAACCCTTAATATGATGAGGAAATGTAACTGATTTGACTGATTTTTTGGGAAATCAAAACATTTGAAACTAAATTCAGCAAAACAAACCATACTGAATATGATAAACCCTATAAGAGATTTGCAGTTTGCAGGGTTATGTTTAAAGGCTTATTTCTATTTCGAAAATAAATAATATCAATTTGATTGTTAACTTATATTAATAGTTATATGGATAGCTGATAATAATCATATAATAATAAAACTTTACTACCCCGAAAGGAATTCAGTTTGTATCATTCAGAGCTTGAACATACAGGAAAGGCAACACAGGTTACATGTGATACATAAACAAACACATTAGATCAATTCAAAGATCATTTAACATACGAACGCTGAAAGGAATGAAAGTATTTTTATCTCTATTGGTTTTATATTAGATATTTGGGTACAATTTTTGAATTTGCAAACTTTATTGAAGAACACAAATTAGCTATCTTGCCGACAGACTATTCATATCATCCAGGGACCTTTTAATTTTCTTACATTTTTAACCGTGATTATGCTAGCTTTTCTACATTAAGCATAATGATATAAAAAAAAAATGTCCAAATTATTTTCATGGAAAATTTCCAAAGTAATAAGCTTAATTATATTATTTATCATAATACAGTTAGATAAGTTATATCTTCTATGATTTCTAATACCAAATTATATAAAAATCACATCCACTTCTTTTATTAATCATAATAATTCAAGGTCAATGATTTCCACATGAAAATATCCTAGCGAATGTCAATAGCTGATTACTTGAAACTTTCTGTATTTATTACATGTAAAGCTGGCAGCCTATCAGCAAGATATTATTATGATATCAGCCACGTTTCATTAAAATCTAAAAATTACGGGGAAACATTTTAAATTTAGTAAATCAGAACATTTAATGCACGACATGTATGCAAAATATTTGTGCACGTTTCTAAGATTTTGGGGATGAAAAACACAGGTTTTTATGTTAATGCAATCCCTAATTTTAATATAAAAGACAAGACAAACATGCCATTTTGAAAAAGAAAAGAATTCTAAAGTAAATGGATTCTGTATCCAATCTCTCCAGAGAAACACTAAAAAAAATAGCGATAGTTTGTGTCTGGAATTCAAAATTATGTAAAGAAAAGATGCAAATTAGTAAGTATTTGCATAATCCAATTAGAGTGTTCAATAATATGACTAATGCCAGCAACTCACGGCTAGACATCTTCTTAACTACAGACATTTGGCCTTTCATTTTAGATACTTACCACATCACTGTTTTACAGAACAAACTTTGGACAGTAAATGGGTTTTTTTTAGGGACATTAGCAATTTTATATTTATGATTATGCACGATGAAAAGAGATTATTTTAAAAACAGCTGGGAAATAATATTTTAATGAAGATAAACATCTTACAGTCATAAAAATGAGACTTTCAAATAATTTATTTTTAAAAAAAAGGTCAAAACAAATTGTACTATCATTTCAACTGATCTGTCTTTCTACATGAATTTTATAAATGATATTTGTAAATGAATTTTATAAATGATATTTGTAAAAAATGTATATTTGTATGATTGCTTCTATGTGTGCATATTCAAATGTTGGGAAATTTAATTCAATCATAAAAAACCCCAATTCATTTCTAGTAAACACAACCACAAAATCCTGTTCCTACCTCATGATAGACTGAAGGTTGCCCAAATGTAGGTATTCTGAAAGTTCTCTGCTTCGCCTTGCCATCAGAATGGACAATCTCCTGCAAAAAAACCAGAAATTGTAAAAATCAGGATAATGAAAAAAAGTTGACAATTTTTTAATTTTTTTTTAAAAAAGCTCACCTTTTGGAAATGATACCAATGTCTGTGAATTATTTTTAAAAAAGGTGAAAATACATGGTTTGATTGATTATAGAGTTTTTATCAGAAACATGATTGTAAATTACTTTCTTGCAAAAATATTCACATGGTTACACATCTCATGTGTATTTCAAAGCTTCTTAACTTCTGAACTCAGAAGATCTTATGTTAAGATATAAATCCTTGCTTATCCATGGCTCCATAGATATTTTCTCACATTTCATTCGTTCTTTAAAGGAACTAGTGCACACCAATATTTGGTTTATACAATGAGTGCATATATAATGCATATCTCTCAATACTGCTAACAATCCACACTCAAGTAATCTACCTTGTAACTTATTCAACAAATATGTATATAATCAGGTTAAAAGGTTGTTTCTAAAAGACTGAAAGTATTTAATGCAATGTTGTACCAATTAAGTTATGGAAAAATTATGCTGACAGAGTGAAAATGGCATCTGCACTCTAAAATCCAATATAAATGCTGAAATTACATTTTTGAAAAGTTTCATGATTGCTTTGATAACAAATTTCACCCTTTACTCTCAGTCCAGATTAGGTAAACTGAAAAGCTGAAGACATTAATAGTTCACCTGTTTTTAACAGTCCATATTTTTTCCAGTCTGTCTCAGCTGACTATACTTATTTTTATATCTCTCAGCCGACTTTGGTCATCTTAACTTTTTCGTTGTAGATTATAAGTAAATTGTAAAGAATTATGAGTATCCATGGCATCAGTACAAAGCTAAAGTGAGTGCTGATGCTCTCATATGCCTTTAAATTCAACAACCAGTAATCCGTTGTTTCTATATAAAATCTTCATCAACACTTCATACACTTGAGACTAGCAACAGTGCTATCTTGAATTTCACCTTCATTTTGTCAAAGTCAAATATTGCTTAAAGAGAAGTCATTGTGTAACAAAGCTTCCATATTCATAAGCAATAATATTTCTAAAGCAATAAATTAGCTACTGGACAAAGAACAAAGAACGCTAATTGATTTTTAAAAAAATGTTGACGATATCATTAAACTATTTGGGATATGTTTACAACAAAAATGGTCATAATTAGAAGTCTGTCAATTCTTAATAAGCTTATTTAACGATCAGTTGAAAATGATTGTCTCAAAACTCAATAAAAAATTTTTTTTCAAATTATTACATTTGTAAAACTACATTTTTGAAAACATACATCATTGAATTGTCAGAAAGTACATAAAGAAGATGACAAGAAGTCCTGAAGTACTGATGTATCATTGTGATAATGGGGGTAATAAAAATCCTATAAGTGAAATCACAGACTGAAATGACATGTTTATGTAAAACTCTATTGCTTCTTCAACTTTATGTGACAGCATGATTTCAATCATTAACTCTTAAATAGTTTTTTTTCTTTCAAATCTAAGAAATCACAATGATGCCTTAAAAAACAATGAGGAAATCTATTTATTTTGGTTGCTTAGCAACAGTATCTCAGCCTCACCAAATGATGGTAATTCCATGTATACTCCACACTGGTCAATACGATTATGTTTTCCATGCTTAATGAATATTGATGACAATTTACATTCATCACAGAAACCTTGCAGGAATTTATTAGGCTGTTGTCATCAGTTTTTCCTAGAATTAACAAGAATTGATGTTGTGTTCATTTAAACATATAACAAAAAGACTGATATCCAAGGATGGTTTGAAAATGTTGTTGTATGTTGCATTTTGTTTGATAAATAAGTTTTACGATAAGATATCATTTGTACCAAATTATCTAATAAATGATAATTAATTTGAATTTACAAATGATACCATTTCAAAGCCAGTGCATGTGGTTGCTGCAAGAAAAATGACGAGTGAATGAAATCAAATATTTTTATCAGTTGATGAGGTAAGTCTCACAGTCATTGAGAACCCGGATACATGCTTATCACAAACTTATGTACAAAAAACATGAACTTGGTTTTGGATTTTTTCTTTATCTAAAAAGATTGAAAAGTGTATATTTTCATCAATATCACTGTTAAATTCCAGAGGGAAGGAAAGTGCACCACCGTCTGTTCAAGAATGTTAGATGTCCTGTTTTGCGATTGGCTTGATAACTTCATACGCAGCATGATATTGTTACCATAGGGATAAATTTCAAATTTTTATCATTCTAAATGTTTTGTATTCATAAATGTTCTATTTGCTGCAAGGTTAGGGTAGGCCATGTATACTATTCAACACTTAAATTCAAGGTTTGTTGCAATTCATAGCCAAAATATTATATTATATTTTTGGCTTTTACAAGCTATTTAGTTTGAGCAACCATGTAATTGTTTGACCTCTCCTTAGTTGACAGAAAGAAAGACAAGCAAGATTATCTGGATAACAACTTCTTTATAGAAATTATACAGAAACTGTTATTAAGAAAGTCTGGCTTTTCTTATCTTTTACCTATATGTGGAATGATATCGAAATTAAAATTGTTCATATGATTGCTTGAACAAAATATCCCTGTTACAGTCAGGGCTGATAATTTTAAGGTTATCTTTAATTTTGCATTTCAAATTAACACATAAAAAAACACTCATAGGCTGGCTATTTTTCAGCCGAAGTCATTCACTCAAAAAATCTTCTTTGCATGTCAATTCAAATGCAAATGAGGGAGAGAACTACTATTGTAAATTTATTTCACTTCTCATATAATATAATCTAGCTCTATCACAAAGACAAAACACAAGATGGAGATATCAAGAAGATCGACTCTGTCAACAAAAACTTGTCATCAATCTTAACAAACCAAAGTAGTGCGGGTACCTTAGGCACATACCTGGGAAACCAACACCTGATAAAACACGAGCTTGCATCTCATACCTGCCCTTAACGAGTCAACTAACGAGGTTGACACTACCTGAACTGTCAATACATGATCAAAGAACTCTTTTCAGATTTGCCAGATTTTCGTCATACGGATGGTTGAATATTGACCAGGGGTGGGATCATCTTCTCCAAGTATATGATGCAGAACACGATCTCTGTCCATAAACCTGACCTGCCTTTATCAGTGTATGTCAATCAATTACACATGGTTTCATTAGCTCTCGTTTCAAAATCTAAGAGAATAAAACATACCAATTACTGAGCACCTCATCTAATTTTTTTCCACTTAAATGATCTCGTTCAACTGCTGACCTTTGACCTACAGATGTACGTAACCTGAGGTCATGATTAGTGCATGTAGGAATCCTACAGACTTTGAAAAACACTGCCATATGTTAGGTTTTTTTTTGTTTGGTTGAGAAAATGAAATTTATAGTTTCTGCATATATTTCTATTCATTATCATCATATTCATTATTAATTATCAACTTTAGTATAGATAATGAAGATTAAATGAACTGCAAGATTTCTTTGTAATATTTTTGAAAATTTTGAAACTGAAAGGTATATCTAGATTCATTACTATCTTACAATTGATGTAAAAAAATAGTGCATAAGACACATGTATATTGTTTGATATACATTGCATGTTATTTTGCTCTTGTGCCACCGTTGGTGTATTTTTGAGTGAAAAAAGATTGATTGATTAACAACAGTTTGGGGTATATGTTTACTGTTTCAACTGGTGGAATGTAGGGAATAACATATATAACGGGATAAGGAGGAGTTAAATTGTTTTATAAGAGTTGTTTATTTGACTTTCTTTATCAGCACTGTACAAGTAAACATCATGAAGAATAAATTGTCCTCATATCTCAAAGTCTTTAATATGTTAATGGAAAAAAACCATTACATCTAAATGAAAGGTATGTTTACAAAGACGTGTTGTTAAATCAGCATGAGAGAGACAGATCAGACTGAAAATAGTACCAGCCATGATTCACTCCCAGTACCAGGTTTCCTCCATCCCTTGTACACCTTACTCACTGTTTGCTATACTGCATCTAACATGGAAAAGTAGTGCATGCAAAAAAAGGCAAAAGATTTTGTCTATTCATTATAAGGGAGAACAGCAAGAGTAAATACTTGTATTAAGCTGTGGGGGATAGGAACTCTTCAGCATTGGAAATCAATAAAAGCTGGTTTCAGGTGACTCGCCCCTCCATCCAGTTGGAGCTTAGTCTCTTTGGCCAAGGGCTCTCCTCTTTCCAAATCCCATTTTCAATATTGCAATCACGCAGGCCAGTCGTGCGCTTAATCATATGCTTCTTACTTAGCCAGAATAATTACTAACAGAAACATGCGAGTAATTAAGGCTTTATTCCCCCCTTGCCAGGTATAGTGGCATGTCTTAGATTTCAGGAAAGTCAGGTTTGTACAATGGTATATGTGAAACGGCACTGTTTTACCATAAGAACCATCTTTAAAAGCTTGTGAAAGTTCATTACATTTGAATATCTTATAATTGGTTTTGGCAATCTCTCCTTAGTATCATCAGATTTTTAATGACATATTTTTGTGGTCAATTATCCTTCACACAAACGAATTGGGCGCAAGACTGGAAAATTGGAAACCCGGTTTTTACTTCCAAGCTTGAGATTAATCACCTGTAGCAAGAAAAGTGTTGCAAAAAATTTTAAAGAAAGAATCAATGGTTTTGAATAAAATATTAAAGGAATTTCATATTCTCAAACTTTGAGATAATTGGGCATAAAGCTTTTCAATATGAAAAGGCAACTTAATTTTTTTAAGAATGGAACATATGCATTCTTTATGATAAAAAATTATTACCTAAATTATCCTGTGCCTTCAAATTTATTTTATACGAATTTCTAACAATTTAGGAAATTTATATTAATTTCTCTATCTACCAGTTTCATAGTTGTAGTTTATTTTTTTCGCCATTTTTAAAATCATTAATCAGCAAGAAAGTTTTCAAAACCTATAACAACACATATTCATATGGGATCAAAATCCAATAAAAGTGGCTTGATATCTTTTTAAATAGCATTTCAACAATATAACAGTTAAAATCAAATAACTGTCAAATTGTAATCACTTGATGTTTGACAGAAAAGCAAAATTAATGCAAAACAAATCCCCCCAAAATTAATGTCAGACAGAATTGAGACTCTCTAGGATAAGATATGCATATCATAACTTTGCATTTTGGAAATTCCTGTGTTTGATTAAATCATAATTTGCATCCATTTTGTTGTCCTTTTTTTATGAAATGATGATGATGATGATGATGATGATTATAATGATGATGATGATGATTATAATGATGATGATGATGATGATGAAGATGATGATGATAATGATGATAATGATGATGATGATTATAATGATGATGATGATGATGATGATGATGGTGATGCAAAGAAAAGGGGAGGAACTTATCTACAAGCCTGTTTGACCCTTTGAGTCTATAAGAAGATCAACTGACTCTCTTCGTTTAGCAGGGTTTCTTTTATAAGAAATTGTTATGTAGAAAATATTCTTTCTGTGAACATTTAAAAACAAAATAACGAGGAAATGTTGATAAGGAGAATGTTGATATAATGCCTGTATCCATGTCAAATGCATACTCAAAGTGGTGCTTTGTCTGTTAGCCTGGTCTCTCAGCCAAGTTGCCATTTTCAGCGAGAGAAGAAAGTCTGTTACCCCTGGTACAAAACCACAACCCTCTAACATCATCTAGCAATGTAACAACAACCCTCTAACATCTTCTAGCAATGTAACAATCACCCTCTAACATCATCTAGCAATGTAACAACCACCCTCTAACATCATCTAGCAATGTAACAATCACCCTCTAATATCATCTAGCAATGTAACAATCACCCTCTAATATCATCTAGCAATGTAACAATCACCCTCTAATATCATCTAGCAATGTAACAACCACCCTCTAACATCATCTAGCAATGTAACAATCACCCTCTAACATCATCTAGCAATGTAACAATCACCCTCTAATATATATCATCTAGCAATGTAACAATCACCCTCTAACATCATCTAGCAATGTAACAACCACCCTCTAACATTATCTAGCAATGTAACAATCACCCTCTAACATCATCTAGCAATGTAACAATCACCCTCTAATATCATCTAGCAATGTAACAATCACCCTCTAACATCATCTAGCAATGTAACAACCACCCTCTAACATCGTCTAGCAATGTAACAACCACCCTCTAACATCATCTAGCAATGTAACAACCACCCTCTAACATCATCTAGCAATGTAACAACCACCCTCTAACATCGTCTAGCAATGTAACAATCACCCTCTAATATCATCTAGCAATGTAACAATCACCCTCTAACATCTAGCAATGTAACAACCACCCTCTAACATCATCTAGCAATGTAACAATCACCCTCTAACATCATCTAGCAATGTAACAACCACCCTCTAACATCATCTAGCAATGTAACAATCACCCTCTAACATCATCTAGCAATGTAACAATCACCCTCTAACATCATCTAGCAATGTAACAACCACCCTCTAACATCATCTAGCAATGTAACAACCACCCTCTAACATCATCTAGCAATGTAACAACCACCCTCTAACATCATCTAGCAATGTAACAACCACCCTCTAACATCATCTTGCAATGAGATCATCATCAGCCAATCATTGAGAAACTGCACCCACTCTTGCTGAAATTTACTGAAAGCAGACAGTTCAGTCATGCAAACAACTATTTTCTACAACATAATTTGTTTGTTTTTTTCACTTGAGATTCAACCTGGGGAAAGAATTAACAGTTGATGTCAGTCATAGTAAAGAAACAACAAGTACAGGGCATAGAACGAGAGCAACCAATGCAGGCCACAGTAGTTTTGATGCTCAACATACAAGGGCATAGTACGGAGCATCCATAGCAGACTGGCATGATTTCCAGTTGAGTTAACTACATACAAACGCCTACTGACAGAGCAAATCAAGCCAATGAAACTCCAGTTTGCATCATGTTCATACACTTGAAAATTACTGGAGTGCTCAATTCACTACTTTAAGTTGAATAGGTTTGATTAACTATTTCTTACGGTTAAAAAATTTCAATTTTCTTCTATTGCTTCTGGGTCTATTGCGTAAAGTCTTTATTGCAACATATCGCAAATGTGTTTTATTTCAGATTTCTTTTGGTTTTACGAATAGTTCCTTCACTATTATGAAGATAAAATAATTTTTGTTTTTCATAAGATGAAGCATATATACTTCTCTAAGGAAGATTAAACATTAGGAAATGAATCTTTTAAAAATAATAATTTAAAAACTTACCTTTATTAGTTTAATTTACTTTTACATTTATACTCATTTATAAAAATCAAATTGTATTTGTGTCTAGTTTCTTACGGTGAAAAGGTTAACACATACAGTTTCTCAAGATACATTCAAAGCACCTTATTTCTTAAAAAACATCTTCAATAATTTTGTTCCCTCCATTTACTCGTGGTTGATTACTAGGCCAGGTTGTGTTCAAGTTCGAATTCTATATGTGATATACCCAGGTTGCATTTTAGCCTGGGTTGTATTCGGATAGTAAGACTTCTACTTCAATACTATCATTATGAAGTCCCTAGTCAACTCTCTCCTAACATGTAAAGGAATTAGTGAACACCCATCTATTCTAACAGTTTGGGTTGTTCACTCCCAAAGGTGTTTGAGTTGTAAATTGAATAAGCCTTGTTTGTTGGTCTGTGTACAAAAGTGGCAACTTGAGCACTCACAGCTTCACTCCATTCTATTTGATTTCTACTTTGAATTTCAATTTTGAATTAAAATGTTACTGTTAATTTTCAATGCTTTTTCGGTTATAAGAAATTAAAAAAATATGTGTTGAGTATGAATTCTAATGAATAATATTTACACATTGACAAAAGATTTTTCCAGACTTGTGTGTTGATATGCTACAAACAGATAATTTTATTGTTTGAGCATATGCAGGAAAAAATAATTTTTGAATGACTGTATAACAACCATCTTATTGTTCATCTTCATTCGGATGAACAGTTTGATTGCTTTCCATTAACTCACTGACCATCAATGTGTCTTCGTGTTTCTCACCTCCCAAACATGCACATGTACACAGCCTGCACAATCTTCTCTATCATGTCATATTTATTAGAATTGTTAAGGATAAGTATCAGATCAGCAAAAGCAAATTAGATCCCAAACTGTTCACAGGTTTCATGGGAAAAATTAGTATTCAGTTGTTTACTCAAGCAAAAAATGGTTGACAGTTGGATGCGACCATCATTACCATTGTAATGTCCATAGAATAAAATTGTGATGTCATACTTGAAGCATTATTACACTAGTCCAATATCAACATAGAATAAGTATATATACATAAGTAGTAATCTCCTGCATGGGATTATACATAAGTATGTAGTCAGAATTCAGAAAGAAAAAATATCTAAATCAAATATCAAATCTGTGTTTCTCATCATCAAAATGCCAAAAAATCACTATGTTCTTGAATCTGTACAACAGGGAGATATGTGGGCTAGGACACTTTCAATAATCTTAGCTATAATATTCATTGAATGAATATGAATACACATATATACATAACACTTATGAAATTAAACTTATATTTCTATGCTGATGCAGAATTTCTGACAATGTATACCAGAAGCAAGTGGCAAAACATAGATTATTTTCGTTTATTAAAATCCACAAAATCAACATTTTTCACTTTTTGAAATTTCATGTCTCTTCATCAAGAAAGAAACCAGAAAGAAATAACCAAATTATGCCAATCATGATAGATTCTCAAAGACACATTCAGCAGGTCAGAGGTTAATGTATCTAAAATAAAAAAGGCTTTGAAATATGAAGATCTTATCAATATTTTAACAAGAAACTAATATGATGTCAAACTGCATTTTTGCAATGCAGTGACAAAAGAAGAGTTCAGGCAGGTTAAGATGCCTGACTCCATAGGGCTCGTGTTGAGCACACTGGGTATTAAGACAAACTTATTAATTAGGAGAGACTGTATGACCTGCTCATCTATCTGTCTGGTTTTAACATCCAATAGGACAGTGATTGAGTCATCTCTAATAAGCCATCCACAGATTCTTTTTCAATATGTGAATTTTTTTATTATCTTTTTTTTCATCTTGTAATTACAAACCTGAATCATATGAATACATTTTCGTTTATTCACATAGTTTGACAATGTCCCCAGTCTGATTAAAATCGACCGTGTTCCGAGGAATAAAATTTTCAAAATAATGGGTCTATCGAGATTTGAACCCTGTTTGTCTAAGCTATCCTCTCCAATAGGTCTGACCGCACCCTACTGTAGCGCACATTCTTGCGTAAACTAAGCTAACCAATCACAATGCGTGCGGCAAAAGCATTCGGTATCAGTAGCTAGGGGCAAGTAACTCCCATTTACCATTCGTTAACCTTGATCGCCGCTATCTTTATTTTAAACGCGATGATGTGATTGGTTCGCTATTGACTAGGTTTTGTCTGCGCTAAACTGGTGTCGGAACGTGCGAGCAGTGAGGCTGCCTTCAGACCTAGTGGAGAGGATAGCCTTGACAGAAAGAGTTCGAATCTCGATAGAGTCAATATTTTGAAACTTTTATTCCTCGGAACACGGTCGATTTTAATCAGACTGAGAAAGTCCCCAGATGTTTTCGAAAGGAAAACAGAGACATATCCATAAATACCAGGAAATATGGATATTGACAATTAGTTATTCATGGGTTTGACAATCATTAAATTTACAATGCTTTACTTACTATGGTCAAGATCAGTCAAACATAATTTGAGCAGTGCTTGCAGTAGTAAAAATGCAGTAATGCCTTGTAGGAATGCTTGCACATTGTAATTACGCCACATACTTTGTAGGAATACTTGCACATTGTAATTATGCGAAATACTTTGTAGGAATGCTTGCACATAGTATTTATGCGAAATACTTTGTAGGAATGCTTGCACAGTGTAATTATGCCAAACACTTTGTAGAAATGGTTACACATTGTAATTATACCACATACTTTGTAGGAATGCTTGCACATTGTATTTATGCGAAATACTTTGTAGGAATGCTTGGACATTGTATTTATGTCACATATTTTCCCACATTTGCTACAAATTTTCAAATATCAAAATCAGCTTTTATATATCTCAATAGCAAATAATGTTTACAGAGTTATAATCAACATACATTGCAAGTTTTAATTTTGATAGATTGCTTTGAAAGACAGGTGTAAAATATATCTTCGAAGATGTCTTCTAGTATAAAAAAACAACAACATTTATTCATAAAGTAAGTCATTCATAAGCATTCTTTGCAAGCTTTGCTTGTTTGCAATATTAATCAAATTATGTTGATACACTTGATACTACAAGACAAGAAATACTTTCATTACAGAATAAAAAATTTCTCTGTCCAAACAACCAGGTATCCTTGCGAAGCTGATTATCATTTGTTATATCAATGTTGAAATGTGTTCAAATCAAATCAAAGACATAAATGATCGTTGATGTAAACCATGTTTACAAAGTTAAGAAACCAGAAACTAGTTTCAGAAGCATTCAACTCGTTGCTTCCAGTGGAGAGCCAAATGCTGTTAGAGATAGAGACGTGACCATAAAGAATATGGATGTTGGTCAGGCAACCGGAATGTCATCAACCATGTCAGTGTTCATCTCAGAATATCATTAGATGCAGACATGGCAGAAGCCACAAGCAGCCTAGTGACTGTCAACACAATCTGAAACTGGCTAATACCACTGAGGCATCATCACCCTTTTATAAATCATGAGGATGCACATGCCTACAATATGTATGTATGTATGTATGTATGTATGTATGTATGTATGTATGTATGTATGTATGTATGTATGTATGTATGTATGTATGACCCTGCAAAATCAAGACTATGGCATATCTTACACCCATCAGGGATTCAAAGTCATGCGCTTTATGGAACCAGGATAAAAAAGATTGAATTTATCACAACCAAGGCTGACAACTCTTGGAAAAGTTTATTATAGTAATTAGACCATTCTAGCTGGTCACAATGACTACAGTTATTACGAAGTTGTGTAAAATTCAAGATGGATCATATGTGACATTGACTTTAAAATCTTTATAGAATGTTTCTGCAAATGTTTTTGTATAATTATGTTAATGTTAAATTTTCACTATGTTGTTGACAATAACTCTAAACCTTGAAAACGACTGCATATCTCATTATGAAGCAACTGAAACCAAGCATCAAGGCAACTTTTCTTTTCAGGTTCAATATAAAAGTAGTATTCATCTATCTTAATCACATACTCTTAACTAATTACTGTGTGTAATATTCTGTCTGGCTCAGTATTCTCCATTACACCACGAATTCATACCAATCACATGTCTAACTCTCTTCTATTTTACTTCGGTAACAATGCATGTCAAATATTATGTGGTACCCATTTGCTCCTCTGACACGGACTCATATCAAAGAGAGAATGTTCATCACTCATGTCTCTGCGAAGTCTCTTCCATTAAGATTTGGTATCAGACACAGCGATTTGTTTCTTATGGTGGCCACGAGACTGATAGTACCCTGACCATCGCTTACATAGAGATTATTATGCTAGGAAGTATGTCATCATTGAGTCCCAATAAAGGTAGTCAAAGATAAGGTAAAAATATCATACGCTCACCTCTGTTCTAAGACAAGCACCTCTAATTAAGGCTTGAAATGAAGAAAGCTGATATACAATCAAAGTTAATTGTGTAATAAGTGACACTATGTTTGAAAAAATCATTTGCAAAACAATCAGTTCTGTAAGCGTCGTGAAAACTAGAATTTATTCAACTGTGAACTGCACACAACAGTTCTTGATAGAACAGGTCATGTTATATTTTACAACTGAACAAGGCTCTGTGACAGGTGACAGCAGCAGACCTTCCATACAAAAAGGGTTTTCATTTGCTGAAATTTAGCAGCTATAGTTTGTGTTGCAATTCTTGGCTGCATTGGGATTTTTGTCAAAGCCAGAAAATGTTTGTATCTAAACAGAGGTAAGCGTAATATTTTGTGAGATAGCGCAGTGGGAAGAGAATGATGTGTTATATGACTTTCACGAAATAAGAGAGAGAATTTTGGTATTACCCATGGACCTGAAACTCGGAACAATAATGACAACAACAACCAGTTGATCAGTTAGAGTACAGAGCAGTAAAACAAGGGATAACAATTCAACTAATTTGGTGAAACGTTTGTCTAATATAGCCTAAATTTGCTTGTGTAGGCTCTGTCAAACCAAGCACATATGTAATTTTCTGTAGCCAGGTGTATAATGCGGCTATGTTTCTTCTTCCACAGAGACTTGTGTTTTGTGGCCCCTGGACGGGTCAACAGCGTTATATGAAGTTAGAATATGTAGTAAAATCACTTCAGGAGGAATTGCAGTTGCCGTTATTTTGATGTGGTTGCTACAGTTGGTTCGACTAATGATCATAATAATTATGATTAGGATGATGATAATAATGATGATATTAGCAATAATAATAATTCATTCATGTTAGCACATAAATACCAAAGAAAAATGTGCTCTTGATTGCCTGAATATATGATGAGGATCTAAATCTTCTTTGAGTGACATATTGTCTTTATCTGATGACTCACAAGAAAGCAATGTCTGAACAAATGTGACATAGTTGGGACTTAACAGCAGAGAAACTGATTTTAGATGGTCTGGAAGCATCTTCCATATTTTTAACGCCAAGTAAAAATTTTTTATTTCTGCTGAAAGTTGAATATTTCACTTTTGGGTAACACAGACAATTATTTTGCAATCTCAAGGTCTGTTATAGGGTAGTCTGTTATACACTGGTAAAACTTCTTTGAGGTATGATAGAGCACTGCTGAGAAACATTACTAGGCTTGGACAAGGACTTTATTGTTGCCAGTCAAAAGTTATTTGTTAACATTTGCATATACGAAAACTATGTCTCAAGTTATGATTAACCATACGGGTAATAGTTGAATATGGTATCTTCCATCTTCCACTTAGACCGCTTTATATTCATGCTAGAGACTTTTTCATCAATAATAGTGTTCTTACTTAAGATGATTATTTTATGGTTAACAACTTCCTTATTCAAGCAAATGAATCCTGTTTGTTTTCAAGCATGATTCTTTCTTAAAAACAATACAAGAAAATTTGTTATCCATTAAATACTTGTCCTATGGACTCCCAACTTCTTAAAACACACGAAAAAATTTTCAAACACAGATCATTGTTTATATGTGAGGAATTTTTTGTAGCAGAAGAAACTAATGAATTTGTGTGGTAGAAGAAAGTAAGGAATCTGTGTGGTAGAAGAAAGTAAGGAATCTGTGTGGTAGAAGAAAGCCAGTAACTGTGGTGAAAATGAAAGCAAGGAATCTGTGTGTGAGAAGAAAGTAAGGAACCTGTGTGGTAGAAAAAAGTAAGGATCTGTGGTGAAAACGAAAGCAAGGAATCTGTGTGTGAGAAGAAAGTAAGGAACCTGTGTGGTAGAAGAAAGCAAGGATCTGTGTGAGAAGAAAGTAAGGAATCTGTGTGGTAGAAGAAAGCAAGGATCTGTGGTGAAAACGAAAGCAAGGAATCTGTGTGTGAGAAGAAAGTAAGGAACCTGTGTGGTAGAAGAATGTAAGGAATCTGTGTGTGTGGAAGAAGAAAGCAAGGAATCTGTGTGGAAAAAGAAAGTAAAAAATCTGTGGTGAAGAAGAAAGGATTAATCTGTGTGTGAGAAGAAGAAAGTAAGGAATCTGTGTGTGAGAAGAAGAGGTATTTTTCTGTGTTTCGAGAATCTTTTCTTCCAAGATGTCATCAGGTTTAATAGGCAAGTTGTGAGTTGTCCATGGAAGTGTCAGATGTAATACTCCTCTAGATAGAATGCATAAAAGGAGCCTCTGTGCGTGTGTCAGAGAAGAAACAATAAAGATATTGGCAGGACCATGAAGAGTTTAAATCGTGTCTTGTCCATACAATTATAAAGTGAGTCACACCCACTTGATGAATGTGAGCAGTCTGTGTGTGGGAAGCAGTTGCGTTCCGTAGAAGTATTGCAAGACCCATCTTTGTTCTTCTAAGGATGTCATTAGGCCATGGAAGTTATGGCTGGTCTATATAAGTATTTAATGTGATGTTCCCTATAAAGAAAATAATTATAAGGAGTCTCTGCGTGTTGGAGTGGATGTTATGGTATTTATAGAATCATCATAATCATCTTCAGGACACCACTCTATCATGTCAATTAGAGTTGTCAGTGCAAGCATCAAGACTGACACTCCTAAATGATAACTGTATTGAATTTTTGCACGTGGAAAACATTTTCCAGGAAAATCATAAATGACTAGAGGATGTCACCAGGTCATAAAAATTTTAAGTTAACTAACATGAGTCGACACATGTATCATATGATGCACCCACATAATGAATGTAAAGAGTCTCTGCATGTGGGAGCAGATGCATTTGTTCTGCCTTTGGAACATGATAAAAATCTTAATCATCTATGTTTATAAGGATGTCACTGAGTCATGAAAATTGTGAGTTGTTCACCTTCCTAAATGTGAGACATGTGATTGTGCACAGGTGAGAATAAGTTTCTGGGGGTTATTGTGGCTCAGAAACATTTTCAAGAATCATCATCTAGTTTTTTGGTTTAGAAACATCACCTAAGGTAAATTTTTAGCTTTACATTCAAGATAGCGTGGCACACCCACATGCTGAATATAAGGAATCTGTGCTGGGGGGAGAAGAGGCAGATGAGGAAGTATGGAAACTGTGTCAAAGATCGTTGTCTATGATTTCTTAATGATGTCATTAGGCTATAAAAGTTGTGAGTTGTTTAGCAATAGGAGATTTTCTGCAAGTGGGAGAAAAGACTTTTTAATTTTTTTTATGATGTTAGTGGGCCATGTAGGTTGTGAGTTGTTGAGCAGTTGGAGACAATTGTAAAGAGTTTGTGAACGTGGGAGAAGGGATACTTTTAGTATTTTTGATGTCTCAAGGATGTCATTAGGCCACGTAAGTTGTGAGTTGTCCATGCAGTTGTTGATAATGTGAGCTGGCTCGTGTGGGAGAACTGGTTGTTCAAGACAGCAGTTTCTCCTTCTCTCCTCTCACGACTACATGTCATCCATCACCCCTCATTACCCCATCTAGGGCTGCATATCAAACATAAACCACAGCCTCAGCCTCAATAGATGATAGCTCAGTACAGAGCTGGGGGCAAAGTCAAGTGGAGCCCTACACAGATAAATCACATGCAATAAAAAAACCATTTCACGGGATTCAATTTTATCCTATTTTAAAGCACTAACAAATTGGACTTCTACGTTTCTGTAAACCAAACAGATTCCTGCAAGCAAAATATATATTTTTCACCATATCATATACAAATTTTAATTAGCTATTTGAGCTTTACATGAGTCTTTGTGATACAACACAAGGCAAGAAACCCCAGTTGATTTTCATGTCTTCGAATTTAGGCTATGTAACAGATATGTGTTCACGAGTTTTATTTTCAAAATTTTCTTCTTTGTATTGTACAAAATTACAGAAGAGATAAAGCAAAATGGCAAACTTTGAGAACTGTACCCAGTTTTTTAACTTACATCATTGAAAACAGTCACCAAATAGGTTTCTCCTTTTGCTAGAGTTCTTACAAAAAAATGGTTGCTAGGTTGCATGTCCACACATGATATATATGAAAATGTGGGTTATTATAAAGATACTTTTGTAGAGATTAACCATTCTTCAATGAAAATAATCACTTTCATCACATTTTTCATTGTTATGAAAGCATGGCATCAAATGTACCACAAAGCAACACTTTGAAAAGGAAAAAACACAAACATTCTTTTCAATTTCTTTATTTCACAACAAATCATCATTAATACAAAATCATTCTCACATGCTATTACCATGCATTTCCAATTGAAATGAATTGTAATGAGATTTTAACATTTTGAAATACAATAAAATTTAATTGCAGGTTAAAAAAATTATCCCATCAAATCAAAAACACAAATATTTTTACCAGATGGTTAAAGTTATTTATGGTTAAACTATCTAATTCACCTTAACAACCTTTATTCATAAAAGTAGGATTATACTAAATTTATAACTCATACTAAATTACTATATAATTATAACTTATATCAAAGTACATGAATTAGGTTTTTATATAATTTTTCTCTATTTAATGTTCATTTCTCATTCTATTTTCTTAACTAAAATTCTCCTATATTGTTAAAGCAAAAAGCTGTTCAAGTTTGAAAAATTTAATTTTTAGTTTATATATCTGTATATTTTTATCATATATTATCAATTCTTTAGTTACCTTGGAAAGTTTCATACAAAAATAAGAATATCAATTTCCTTGAAATAATGCTTGAAATCAAACAACATTTAAAATAAAATAAACACAAAGAAATTGATGAAAATAAATAAACCAAAATAAAAACCAAGAAATATGCATACAAAACCTAGGATTAAATTAGAAAAACTACAAAAGCCAAAGTTTTCTAAAACCAAAGGAGGGACGACATGATACTATCTCAGTAACTGAAAATCAGACGTTAATGATGCAGATATACCCCACCAACTTCTGATGTCCAGTTACTGCATTAGTGCGGTGCATGTACTTGGTGGAACAAAAGATGGAAGTGCACAGGAAATACCACATCAACTCTATAATACTATATCTACTGACACAGAGCCACATGTCTACTGCACTGGTAAGTCTGAGGATAGGAGGACAGGCTGTAGTGAGATACATAGAAAGAAATAGTAAGAGGGTTAGATCAACTCTTAAAGCAAGATGTGACTGGAAAGAAATCATAAAAGTAAAATGATATTATTGCCTTTTGTGTAGGTACCTCAAGAAAGTCATAGTTTGAAAGTTATAAAATGATAAAAGGGTTAAGCTATGCTTTGATAGGATAGAATTGGGAAAGTTCTAAAGGTGTTAATATCTCTCTATATAGTTATGTTAGTCTGAGTGTCTATAACAGCTCATAGTGAATGTACACGATTAAATTTTCAATACATACATGTATATAATAAACATATCACTTAATCTTCACGTGAGGTAACTTCATCTTATGTTAAAAGATAAGTAAAAAGTTACTGTGACTATCTAGTGCAAGATGTGTAAAGAAAAAATGGATCTGATACATAAAAAATGTTGACATTACTGATAGATATTTGGTCATTTTTTTTTTTTATAGAGAAATTTTTTTTTAATATTTGAGTTTGTAGATGTATCAATGGAAGATATTTCCATAACTGGATTACAGGTAGTGATACAAAAGTAATAAATATTGAAAGAAATTAGATGGTGAGGAGCAAAGTTTACAACAACAACGACCATGCAATGACAAATGCAAATAGTATGAACAACCCCTCCTCCTACTAATGGGAGGAGGGGCATTTGAAGGAAGGGGAGAGAGGGGGAAATTGAGGCATTGCTCGTAATATAGAGAGTAGTAATGCTTACAAAGGCAAATATGTAACTCTAGGTTACAATTGAGGTTTGGAGGAAAGATTTGGAGAATCTTCATCAAACAAGTTACATGATTTCAAATCTAGGTGTTATGATTAAAGTTTACACGCTTTTCATACTGCAATCCTTGAAAAGAGTAATTCAGACATGTAGTCATAAAAAAAATGTTTTACATCTTCAGTAATTTGTTTTATACCAAACATCTTATGATTATAATATTTCAAAAGTTTGAAGATGATGCTCTATTTATTGATTATTGGTTGTGCATTTAATTTTCAACATCTTCTTCAGCAGATAAAGAGTAAGATAAAACTCATTAACATATTCCTCAGAGAAAAAAATTACTTGTGCTCCAGTACACATAAAACTCATAAATTCTCTTGGGCAAGCAAAATTTGGAACATAATTACGAACAGGAATCATCAAAGAATCAACTGTCAAGACGGATTTTCCAAAGATCAGAAAATAAACAAGCACAAAAGAGCAAACTTTCATAAAAGCATTTAATTCCTTCAAATGAAAGAGGACTTAGAAAGATAAAAGAACACAAAACAAAGCTGACAAAGCCATATAACTTGATAGTTTCTTGTTGAACTTTACGAAGGAAGCAAGACACATGTTGAGAAAGAGGCAGAGGAGCAGTCTCCATGTTAAACACCTGCTAGCAATACTATTCACTATTGCAGCAAACACAAATGCTTCACAAGCATCAACCAATAACCGTATAACAAACCATTCATCTCATCATTAAATCATGCAAAAAGTTACAATTTGTTTCTCAAACTCAGCATGTATCAGTTCCATTTTTCTTGAGAAATATATCATTACAACATTAAGTACTTTAAATGTCAAATGTTCCACAATCCCGAAGAATCACACTGTTTCTGACCCACTTCCTGGTAAGAGAGACGCAAATTAACAAGATCTCCTATCATTTACACAACACCATAAAATCAATACTGGAATGGGGTTTAAACTGCTCCTTCACTAATTCTTGAATCAATGTAACAATATGGTATTTGGGCATTACATCTCTTTCTGGTAATACCCAAAAAACAGGACTTTTCCAGTAACTGACAACAAAAATCCATACTGTTACAGACACTTGGAATGTTACAATATTCTATCTAATTTCCTTTCCATCACTGATAACAATTTCCATAACCAATCTGTACCCAAAGCAAACACATGGCATATCAGATGTGCTTGAGCAGCAAATCCTTGTAAGAGGAGGCAGATGACAATAGGCAGCATGATAGATCCATCTGAAGTGTTGCAGTGATGAAGGACCTGTAGGAACTATGACAAAGTCAATTAGGGAGATAATGAAGTCGATGTGGAAACTTGAAGTGATGAATCCCCTTGTCAAATCAGTGGTACAACTGCTGATAAACTGTGTATAGAGATATCCTAGCAGTCAGCCACTGACTCAACACGAGGACTCACTCTCTCTCTTTCTTCTTCCTCTCTTCTTCCCAACTTCCTTATTTGTCTCTCTGTACAGACACAGACCAACTGACATTAACTTCTTCTAATAAACCAGTGTTTACTGACAATTAAACCTTCCAGTTCCTTATTCACAATTCTCCAATTTATCTTGTATCTCCCGTTTTTCATACTTATTTTCTCTGATTTCCTTGACTCTCACAAGATGAAACCAACATCTATGGTCAAAACTTTCAATGTTATATTTCCATGTTCAAAACACTATTCATTTCCCTCTCTCCCATTGAGACACACTCAACATAAATACCTTCAAGTCTAAAGTTTTCCCTGCTCATATCATGCATCTAGTTTTGTGTCTTCCTTTACCCTACCTCTCTCTCTTGTCTCTGAGGCCTGTCTCCACTGACATTAATTCCTGCTAATCTAAATTTTCTTTCTGTCTGGCTTTCTTTCCTGTGTCTTCTCACTGAGGCAGAATAACAAATATCTTCCAATGTTTGACATATGAAAAGCTCCTTCTCCCAGTCTTTACAACCCTGTCTATCCATGCTTCTCTTTCTCACTCTTCTGTATCTAGTTAACCTCCAATCCACCCTCTGGAGATCATAAATGACCACTAACTCAAGTACACCCCAGTCCTAAAGTTATATACTCATTACCTTATCCCGACTCTCTCGATCCCAGTCTCACCTGTTCTGTCTCTAACTCTAAATAAAACTAACTTACCAACCTTCCAGTCTTAAAAGTCCTTTGATTAAACTTATTGCCATATCTATCCCTGTCTCACTTATACTTTCTCTTACATCCAATGTTTCTCCTCTTTCTTTCTCTCTTTCTCAGCTGTTTAGACAGACAAACCAGTAAAACACCTCCAAGTGTAAGGAGTCCTTAACTTAAACTTGTCACAATGTCTCTATTTCTGTTTCACTTTTAATATCACATCCTCCCCTTTTTCTCTCCTTCTGCTGTAATTCCCTCTTGTGAACAGATTAACCAACACCAAATCTAAAGAATCCTTCAGTAAAACTGGTTACCATATCTCTATCTCTGTCTCTCTTCTAGTGTCTCATATTCTACCTGTCTCTGTTTAAGCTATCTCTGGTGGAGACAGACTACAAAATATAATACCTTCCAGTCTCCTGGTTCTCTGCTCATTATCCCTATCCTACAAACCCCCAATGGTGATGCATTAGATTCTCTCAGTGGATGAGTTAAATAGATCCAGGTTCAACACAATGAACTTAGCATCCAAATATAGATAATGGCTTTATGTTTAAGGGAGTTTGTCTTTACAGATTTTAAACATGTCTGAAGTTTGCACATAAATTCATGAAACAAAATAACAAAATCTTTTGTCTTTATGTATATCTCTGTGAAAGCTTTTCAAAAGTATTTACAAAATATCAAATATTTAATTAAGAAAAGAAAAGATACAATTACATAAAATTCAGATTCAAAATTCATTTTTCCACAAACAAATATTTTAATAACCTAAATGACATGAAAACTCATTTCTTCATAAAATAAAATGTTACCCGAGATAAAACTTAACTATATTTTTTCAATATTTCTTAACAAATTTTTTAAATAGCATAAATTATCTTCTAAAATTTCCAGAATACTATCATGATTTTACAGGAATTTATTTTTTTCAATTTCAGAGAGAATCTATATTCACCAAATCTATTAACATCCCAAATGACTGAATCATCTTTGTGTCAAATAAGCAAATCAAACACCATGAAACAGAATACTTACAATTTGTTTGCAACATCGATGCTAGCAGCTAGATGATGGGTTTGCATCGTGACAGTCATCGCCCACACCGACCGACAGACAAACAGACACAGAACTAACTAGCGGACTGATTATCACAGCTCCATGCTAACATGTCTGTGCAGTCTCTTCCTACCCACCAGGTTACGAGTGCATGTTAAACAACCACGCTCATTTACTTAGGCATTACAGGTATTGACTGCCTACCATTCGATGGGAGCATGATCACGGTGTCAGGAACTACATTATATGGAGTATGAGATTTTGAAATATTTCCTGAAGGATTGACTCGAAATGTTTGAACAGGAAATTGACCAAAATAGTTCTTTCAACTTAACAGGAAATTGTAGTTTGGTTCTCTGGGAGAATTATGATATTTAGTTGAAATGTTTCCTGATTGGGAAAAATAACATTTTATATTTTCATTAAGAGTTTTACTGATTCATGATTAGTACTAAATAGTGGTTTAACTTTAAAATACACCTATTCATATCGAATTCTACAAACCATAAAATTGACAATTTATTATGTTGTGTTTTTCTTATATCAAATGGATGTTTTTTATCATATGGCTACTTTAAACAATTGGAAATTAAAACAATCTTAAAAGATTTCTATGTAAAAAGTCAATTCACATACATCAAGATATCATTGCCTTTTGCACAAACAAGATAAGATAAGATAAGATTTACCAGCCATATCATTCTGCACTTGTAAAACCAAATTGAAAAACGTCAAAGCAAAACACAAAATAATCAATCAATGGTCATCTCGTAATGATACCTAGTGGACACCTCTTCCTGATACCTAGTGGATGCCTCTTCCTGATACCTAGCTGATGCCTCTTTGCGATACATAGTGGACACCTCTTCCCGTTACCTAGTAGTGGCTACCTCATCCTGATATCTAGTGGACACCTACTGGACACCTCTTCATGATACCTAGTGGACACCTACTGGACACCTCTTCATGATACCTGGTAGTGGGTACCTCATCCTGATACCTAGTGGACACCTCTTCCTTATACCTACTGGACAGCTCTTCCTGATACCTACTGGACACCTCTTCATGATTCCTAGTTGACACCTCTTCCTGATACCTAGTGGACACCTCTTCCAAGAGAACTTGATCAACAGGCAGGGAGAGACAGAGTTTGCTGGGGACAACTCTCGTAGAAGAAAACCCATCAGTACTGATTAGCGAGAACAACAAATGTCAGGCCAACTGAGCCCCACTGATTATTTCTCATAATCTATGTCATGGAAGAGAAGCATAAAAGGAACCCTGAGATGATAAAGCAAACCTTGTGATTCAGGCGACACAGCCAGCCACAAATGAGTAGGAAGATAATGTTTCACTTCTGAAGGGCTACATCAAAAGGCTTGCTTCTTTGTCATGCCATAGACGGGGACAGCAGGCTGCCTTAATGGACAAAGTGGTAAATGGATTCCTCCAATAATCATAGAATAATCTAGACAATTCCAAGCACTGTGTGATTAGGATACATTTGGGCTGTGCAGGCTCTAGCCAGGGCTTTGCTGCTAGGTTTTCTCAGGAACACATCACAACAAATGTGATTGATGTGCAAATAAATCTTGAGCAGTGATTTCACCTTGAAAAACAAATAATGATTTCTGATTGCTTTAGTAATTGCGTGTACACAAACCTGACTGCTTTTAATTCATGACAGTCTCACTTCTACATTCAAAGCATCATTAAAGCAAATAATAGCTCAATTAAGGATGACATCATTCAAATTAACATATTAATTCTACCTTACACATAATCTTAAAAATGTCTCTAACACTTACATATTTAACAATTGATTATAGAGAGAAAAGGATTTACATTCTTCAAACAGTTGCAATTAAGTAATCTGAATTTTTGCAACTTAATCTACCGGTATGAAATAAACCAAGACTAAAATCAATTTTCTCAATTTTGAATATGAAAATGGAAAAACGGAAATGTAGAATATTGAAACTGGACAGGCCTGATAAAGCTGCAAGTACCTTTACATAACAAGAAGGAGGTAGTTAGTCCTCCACATTCAGTACGGCAAGCAGCTGACTCCTGGCCGGCACATCAGAGATAATATCATTGAAAGAGGAGAGTCGAGTGATTAAACTGGAGAAACAATCAACTCAGAGACAGATAATTGCTCCACACTATGGCACTTATTCCACTAATCCTGGGCCTAGTCCAGGAGAAAAGGGATAACACTGAACCATGAAATTCCATCATAGAAGAGAAGTGAAGGAGTGTTGCATGGCCTGGCATCACGGCATGTCACGGACTGCTTGTCTATCAGCTAACCAAGGCAGAGATAGGAAGCGTATTGTCAAGAGTGGCTGAGTACTACCAGTGATAGGCAGTCGGCATCAATAGACGGAAGAGAGTTTTCCTATCATGGCTTGCCCCTGCTCTATTGAATGCTATTGGATCCATACAGATTTGCAAATCTGCTTCCTCTGCCTCCCTGCCCTTCCTCCCTTCTTTCTGACCCTCCGCCAACCCAATAGTCCATCCAACCTCCCTCGACCAAGGAGTATCGAGCATATTGATCATGTGCAGATCGTAACTTCCTGTCCATGACTGTGAGTACAACTGGCCCCTCGGGAGGCTGTTGATATAGGACTGACCAGACTCCTTTCCTTGTCATCTCCATATAACTCATTTGTGAATATTAGAAATTAATTTTTAATTACCTTAATGAAAGGGGAAACAGCTTAGCATCAAACAATTCAGAACAGTTTAGCAGTGTTATGGGCAAAACAATGAGGGTAATGCTAATGAGTTGGATCAATCTGTCTACCATCTCCATCCAAAACTGATGAAAGATAGATGAAACCTGCTCTGACCGTCACACATTTCACCCAACACCAGATGAGGAGACCTTGACAAATTACATCACCCATCTACACTGAAATCCGATTACCACTCTGCCCTTGTAAGCTAGAACAATGAGAACTTGACTATTGATGTTCTCTACCTCACTTCATTATTAAAGCAGATTGATTCCCCATGCAGATAATGCAGCAGATAAGCCTCAGCACTTCCTATGGGCTACCCAACTCCCTTCATCTACTCCTCTTTCAAGCCATACAGCTCTGCACAGCACATCAACCCATGTTCATCACTCAGACTTTGTGAAAACCATTAAAATGAATTAAACTTTGCCAATTCCTCACTCCCTGATGATACCCTGATTCATTAAGCCATAATGCTGGGAAGGCTTTAGAGGTAAATAATAAATGGAAATGACGAGGCCCAACATGACAGACAGTAGGCAGGTAGACTCTGCACAATAGGCATTTACACTAATGGATGGACCTTCCACTTATTCTAATTAATGCAATGAGGGAGAGAGACAATATGAATACTTGTCACATAACCAGTATTCCCGGATCACTAATAATAGCTTGCCTCATCAAAAGAATAATTACATAGGATGTAAATGTTGCATTTACAAGACTTCAAATTTCAAAAATCTATTTACTTTACAAATCAAATATTTTCAATAAACAAGAATCTATTTTTGTATCCATAATGGGAAAAGAAAATTGCTTTTTGTTCAAAATAGATTATACTGAATAACATATGTTTAAAGCACTTCTAAGTAGAGAGGGGGCTTGACAATAATCATTTTCAAGTTATATTCATAGAGCTTGCAATCAATATTTGTTAAGTCTAAGTTTTCAAAAGATAAATTATTTATAAAAAAAAATCAAATTCAAATCCTCCCACATGCTCTTTCTTCTAGTTTCTTCATTACACATCAACAACATCTTCCCTAATTTCTAGCAATGCATATTATTCAGGACTAAATCAGAACAAAGCTTGTTTCATCATGATATATAGCCAAAGAAAAGTTAATATTCTATGATCAACTTTTTGATGTCTAGATTCCAATCTGAACTATTTACTCATAATTAAGAGATAAAAACAAATTTATATCATAAAGTAAACATTTTGTATACTCAGGATCAAATGTGAACAAAAATCATATACTCATAATCAAGAGATAAAGAAAGAGTTGCTATTCACGGGTCTACTTTTATGAGAGTGACAGCATTGTGAACTCCTGCTATGGGATGATCAATACAGCATTAAAGGTAAGTGTGACTTGGCCCGGTCCTATTTGCCTAATTGTACTATTCAGTCGGCCAATAATACACTCTGTGATGAGTAGCATCTGGCGGACATTGCCAGGCAACTCAGTGACATCGTTAGCACATCAAATTTGGTTTTCCATCACTATAACAACGAGTTGTACATTGTGATGAGCTCCCAGTGGGGGAAGGAAGCTTATAGTGAATATGGGCTGGACTTCCAGCTCCGTTATGATAACTGTCGTAAACACATGCTGAGTCACTGTGCAGTCCTCAACACATAGCATTATCATTTCAAATCCACATACTTATGAATACACATTTTCCTTAGATACCAAAAGACCACTTTTCTAAAACCATCAGTTTGGGAAAATACTTTTTATCATCAAGTTACTCACTTATCTTTTTCAAGCTTAGAACATTTGTACTATTGAAATAATGCACTTCAAAGACTTTATACACATTGTGATTAGTTAATTGTGGAAGAAATAAAGTAGCTCTAATTAATTACTGAAATAAATTTGAAATGAAGAATATGTACAGTTATTTTAAACTTTTTCACTGAATGACCAAGTTAAGCTTGAAATGTTTGAACATCTAGCTATGTGATCCTTAGTTAAAAACACTTAACAAGATAAACAAGCAAAGTAAATATTCATTTTATACATTTACTGGTTTTACTTCAGTTATTTTCATTACTGATAATGTGATTTAAACTAAAATGACACACTTAAAAGAATATATATATATATAAATATATATATATATATATTATCAAAGTTGCATCCATTTATTTTAATGAAAGGACGTAACCAGCTATAATCATATCATCATGATAAAAACAAATCTGTTCTACAAACATTTGCTTGCAGTAAGTAGCATACAATTGTTTGCTGAAATACATTTGTTAACATTTTGACATTTTGAAGATAAAACATGGTTTTCTTCAGTTAGAACATTGTTTAGATGAAATTTGATGTGTGTTATAAAACTATGCATTCATTCACTCATTCATGTTTCTACATATCTACTTAGCTACGTAATGTCATTGGAAAGTTTTGAAATACATAAAGTATTAAATGCAACACACTTCTTCTTATCAACTGATGATTGTTCAAGAGAACTTTGTATAAAGACGACCAATACTGCGGAAGATAAAGAGTACGGTGATGTGAAACTTTCAATTTCCTTTTTATGAAATAAGACACTAAGTTATGAAATTGGCCACCACTACATTTGTCAAATTTCTTTCACTTTCAATTCAAATTTATAAGAAAAAGGAAACTCAATGCCACTTCTGCAGTTTAATTTCCTGGCAAAAATCCTTATTCCTTATGACATTGACTTAAGCTTTTCTCCTGACAATTGTTTAACTGAAAACAACATGAAGCCTAGAATCTTAAGTTATATGAACATATTTTAAACCTATTCCACAAGTATGATTATCGAGGAAATGCATAGCATTAACATGATTCAAAGAGTACTTACCGTTTTATTACACACTGATATAAAAGGTAAAAGAAAGAATGTCAACATAAAAGTCACTGCTCAAGGTAGACTTCTTGCCAGGTGAGCCGTCTCTCGTTAAGGTGTGGCAAGGTGTTCGACATAGGAATGAGGAGATCCTTGAATGCAGGGGCATTGTGACCTGAGCATGTAGACATCAGCACTGCAAGCATCAGGGCATCTAAATGGGCATCAGGGGCATCTATATTGGCATCAAGAGCATAAGACATCGATGTCAGCAAGAAGGACCCAGAAAAACTATCTTGCACTAACAGCTTCATTATGTTAGTTTAGAGAAGAAAGAGCATTGGACAAGAACACCTTACATCAGGAGCTTGAAGGATAACTTGTAGAAGAGCATCAAACACAACAATCAGGACTTTTCATCTGCTAGTGTCAGGAGCATATGGTACTGGAGCTTCAAGCACGAGAAGATACGGGAACTCGCAGCTCCATGGTCTGGGTCTTTCGGCCACATCTAATCAGCAGATGACTGTCCAGGACAGATGAGACCTTCGGATATGCAGGTAACACCCAATGAGAGGGGAGAGATGTACAGAGCCGGAAATGAAGCAAGCTATTCTTCTGATGTGGACTCATTTCAAATAAAGAACATTTTAGGCTGATGAGAAGCAAAGGCAAGCGTTGTGGCGCAATAGTGAAACAGCATCCCATATCTTGAAGACATCCTGTCTTTTCTGTCCTGCAGACATTCGATGTTGTCCCCTGTACATACAGTTGGCTGGGTTCCAGGAGCTCCTTGCACCTCCTCTCGCTCTGCCCAAACATACCCTTCTGCTGATCACTCTTCAGTCTAATGAATTTATACCACCTCCGGCCTCACCGATCCATTGTTCTACAGATGTCATCCAATACTATTAAGCATACTTCATATAAGTCCCCTCACTCATCCCCTTAACTAATATCCATGGCAACCAGCTGTAAACAATATGCAGTCTGTAGCTGAGAGGCTGACAAAGGGAGGGGAGTCCACATACCTGCAAGTTCTGTAATTGGCCGCCAGGTGGCGTGCTCTTCGACTGGCAGGTAAAGAAACGACCACACCTTGCCACCAGCAAGCCTCCCCTCCCACATGGGCTGGCAGCAGAGAGAAATCAACAGATAGATGTATGCAATCGTGGCTGCCCTGCCCTGCCCTGTCTTATCCCAATGATTAATCTAGAGTCCGGCTCAGCTCAAATCATCCCTATTGTATTTGCCTCTTGTCGCTGTCATTAGCACTAATATACCTCTCCAATCTATTTCTCTGTTGTCTTCCTACACTCATGCTACCATTGATTTCTATATTCCCCAATAGGATGAAGTAAATCTCATCAAAAGCTACTTTTCTCTCAAAAAGGACACTTGAGCTTTATGACAATGTTTCTCTGGCTACTAGAACACTTGAGTGTTTTCCTGAATTGAACTCAAGGAGCATTTCCACTGATCACAGGCACATTTAGAGTGCTTTCACTGTATCGTCTTTAATAATCAAATTGCTGAATGCTTAAATGTAACCAAAAAATATTTTGCAATATAACTTTTGAATCTTTATATGAGAATATGAAGGCCTTGGTTACGTTTACACTTCTCAATAATATCAACTTAATGATTCTATTCTAAGCAAAAGAAGTAAAATAATATGTATAGCACACAAAACCTGCTTAAATATAAAAACATTGTCAAAATAAGAATTCATATTGCAATGAATTTCTCAATATCGAAAAAATCTAAGTTAAAAAATTACTTAATTCTTACTTGTATATCACTGGTATATAAACAGATCTAAAACAAAAAGCTAAGAAAGGTTATTAAAACTTAACGATTTACAAACTAAAAGCATAGGTGCTTAATCTTATACAAATAAAATAATAAATAATATGCAATATCATTACTAAACTATTACTATATTTACTAAACTAAATATTTACTAAAGTGAGTGATTGTGGGATGATAAAATCAAACATGAATATTAACATCACGGGTTCATTGTGACAGACAAGTCCTTTTACTTCTTACCGAAGTATTCCTCAAAGGATTTCGTTACAAAAAGAAATGGCCATTGTAGCACTTCCAGAGTTAACTTGTTACTACATCACATTAAGCTTCCTCATTCTTAATTCTCCAGGGAATAGTGTCAAAATTTTAAAAGCTAATCCATCTACTTTCCCGCTCTTCTGGGCAGAGGGAATACACTTTAAGCACAAATGAAAACATCATTTCATGTATCAAATCAGAGGGCAACAGAATAAACATTGAAATAACATTTGTATTTTAACGTTAATTTTAAAAACTATAAAAAAGGATTGCATTTTTTTCATGAAAACAAATATGGAGACAACATAAGCTTGTTGGGGCAGACAGGCAACTAACAGAACACAGCAGTTTCAAACTTGACGTCCATCCCTAATTTGCTAGTTTACCCGATTTCAAGAAACTTCACCAGATCATACATTTGGACTAAATATTTCTAAGACTCATACCATTTAGATAACCGGAGCATAGAAAAATTCATACAAAAGTTTAACCCTTTCATAAAGCTAATATAAGGCATTTCATGAAGCAACAACTATGTTGTTTGGGAAGATAAATGACTTCCTGATTGAGTCATGGTTTTAGTTATGATTCCTCGGAAACCACATAAAAATGACATACAAATGGACGTTTAACAAAATGTTAACGGAAAAAATAAAATTTTCATAAATTGAACAAATTAAAGACTGAAACATACTAAAGGCTAGACATGTGTATCGTGGCCTTAGTTGAGAGACGCTAATCCCGATTCAAGTTTTATTAGGCGAGACAATATATCATGGAAGTATTGCCAAGGAACTTGCAAGACGATTATCATCACGTTACAGTGGTTGCAATACAATACGTATCCCAATTCTCTATAGTTTATGAAAGCACTATAGATAAGACATAAAACAGTAATGTTATTTCTTAGATACCAACCTGTCATAGATATTACATGAAGGGAAATAGAAAAATTAGAGACACTGTGAAATTGCATATAAGATATCAGAAATATCATATATTTTCTGTTTGTCTAAACATCGTTATCTCTGAAGTAAAATAACAAACTTTTTAATTTTTGTAGTTATTTGTTTGAAAGAAAATTATGTTAATAGTATCAGGATATATTGTCTCTTATACATCGATGTATCATGGACCCTCACGATATAAATATCATGATATATTGTCTAAACATATTTTGTATCGATGCACTCGTATCACGTAGTAGACGATACAAACATTGATATTATCGATGAATCGTTACACCACTACTAAAGGCACATCTACACATTACAGTGATTAAATGTGTCAAGTATGTTTATATTCAAACAATAAAAGTCATAAGCAGAAAAAAATTTGGCTAAAAAAGTGGGCAAATTTTGATAAATCATGCAAATTAGGGAAACATACAAAGGGCACATCTACACATCAAAAATTAATTATGCAAATTAGGGACTCATACATGCATAAGTCTCATCTACACATCATACTGATTGTATTTGTTAAAATTTGTTACATTCCAACAGTTGAGGTCTGAGTTATGAGCTGCACAAACAGTGTGGCGGATGGATGGAAGATCGGACGGACACGCTGACCGCCATATACCCATGACTGTTTCATAGCAGGGGTATAAATATGTTAAACATCTGGTTTATATCAGTAATAATTAGAGAAAAAAAGCCAAAGATCTAGAAAACAAGAAAATCATTCTCAGACTCTTAAAAAGACCCACTTTAAGGGCAATGTCAGGCAGGCTGCTTTGTGGTCATCTGCAATGTTAACACAATACCTTCTTTGTGTGTCATATGAATCTGAAGTAACTATCAAATTCAAGAAAACATAAATCGGCATTGTATCACACCAGACTCACAAGCTTAAAGCCTAACCTACTTATAAATGTATTTAGTTGAGGCCGAAAATTTGCCTTTAGAGGTCAGAGTGTCACTAATGGTCCCATTTAATCCAAATAACCCCATAACTGTTGATATCATATCTCAAAACTGTAGTTTTGTTGCAATCCCATTGAGATTTTGGGCATGAACTACTTACCAAGAGATGTAAATACCATTGTAATCAAGACCTACAATTGTGTATGTTTATTAAAGGCTTCCACCTGTCAACCTTTGAAAAATTTCGCTTGATTTAACATTTGAAACGATTCAGTTACACATTTGGGTAACTGTTTACCAAGCTACTTTTGTAAATTGCCATTACATTAAGTTAAAAGGTTCTCCCAAGGAAGGCAATCCCCTAGTTTGAAACAGGTGCTAATTTCACAACGCTGGCAAGAGCCTTTACAACACTCTATAATCACATCTCATCTCATACATGTAAATAATTGGTTGGTTGGTCAAACAAGCTCTTGAAAAGTTCTTCATACAAATTCATATTTAAATTTGAAATACGAGAATACAAGATGAATGATTTAGATAGGAAGTTATTTATTTTGTATGAAATCTCTTTGATATTCTTTGCACATATGTCCGGTGAAAGTCAAAAGGTGAATCACGATTTGTACATTGAAGGTGCACAATGCAGAGAGACCAGAAATTTGTGTTTGCTGAAATAACACTTAAACCCATATTTACAATTGATGAACAAAAGATGACATTGTAACACCCTTATATTTGATGTTTTATAAATATATATAACAGACCCTGAGACCCTCATGCGTAATGTGTGATGACATGCAATCACCAGTACTTGGACATTCAAATAAAACTTGTCAACATATCAACAACTGACCTCTGACCTCTAAATGTGACAATAAATGGTATTGGACAATTTGCATGCAAACACATTATTTCTCAACACAAAACATAACCATCATGCTTTTTTTAGTAAAAATGGAATCGCAGAATAAATTAATATAATCCATTTGTACAAAATAATCTGAATAAATAATTTGTATTGAAGTACCACATTTAGAAAAAAAAACTTTTGATAAGAAAAATTGATTGATGAAGAAATAGATGAAACCAGTATTAGTTAAAGCCTGAGAATAAAGGTACACATTTATTTTGATATGTTGAATTTTGCAAAACCTAAATTATGTTTTTGATAGGTAAAAGGTCTTGAATACAATCAGTGTTAATGAGACATTAATAGCTTTCCAAACAGAAATATTTTGATGATAAGAAGAAAGAATTAAAGATCGACTGAAATGACCCATGGCAACTTTCGTGATTCATAAAATACGTATTCTAATTTGCCAGTAACTTGAGTTTAAATATTCGAAATCGGCCTATAAACAACTTTAATACGGCTTTTTCCAATCACCAGCTAATTAGCATCAGTGAACTGAACTGGCCCGTGGTCACTGAGGCGTGTCCTGCCGCGTGACGTGCTAGTCGGCGGAAGTATAACCTCCTTAATGAAAAAACAACAGGAAATCTCACATTCTAAACAACTGTTTAAACATATCTAAAGTCATCCAAGCAACTCAAACCTCCGATGAATTGATGTTAAATATATCATTAATTATTTGTATTTTTCCAAGCGAAAGACAGTGTTTAAATGTGATGCTATGATCCCTATCCCATAGCAGTGTTTCAGATTGTTTTCAGTCAGAGTGAGACAAATGTCTCATGAAGCTAAGAAATGATGAGACATTTTAAAAAACAATGAGTCAAGTATTAAAACAAACAAAAAAGTCAAATATTTTGTTCTGATGTTTGTGACATAAACGTTTCCATTTCCCTAATCCCATTATTAAAGCCGGTCATATAAAGATATATATTGAAAATAACATATGGGAACTATGCAGCAGGTGTCTAAAATTTAATTATAATTCAGTTACTCAAATCATTCTGATTCATTAATTTTCCAAACAGTTTTTTAACTAAATGCTTGTTAACATTTCAATGTATAATAAGCAATTTTCACTAGTCATTCATTCAGTTAATCACTACTGGGTGTCTGGAATTTTATTGTAACAGCAAAGCAGACGATGTACAGATCTATTTATAGACGTGTAACCGTGCCGTGGTAAAATACTGAAAATATATTACATTGAGTAAACTAAAAGCACTCAAGTTCTTTTAAACATGATTAAGTAGAATTATGATGCATATTAACTACTTGACACACACCACGTAATCTTTTGACCCTGTAATGAAAGCTGACAGTGACAATCACCTCAGATATGATATAGGTCGCTGTTCTTTTGTGCACCCCCTTTAACGCAAGCTCCAAACACTGTGGGCTTGATATATATATATCATGCTCGGTCGATCCATGGAGCTTTGTAACCGGAAATTTAAGTTATTGGAGGGAGGGTATAGTAACAGCATGTAAACAATGAGGACTTGCGATTTCCCGACAGTTTATTATTGTATCCTTTATGAAGATGAGTTGACAGCTTTTTCAAAATTCAATTGTATAATTAAACAATTACACGCGACAGTTAGGCGCATAAGGCTGAAAACCCATGCGACATTTTTTAGAAATCATGCGAGAATGTCGCGGTCGCACCGTAAATCTGAAACACTGCCATAGCATGTCGTCTGCCAAATGTTGTCACAACAATCAGACTGGTTTAAATAGTCTTATTTTTTATGACACACAGGTGGCCGTTATATAATCCTATCGCTATCAATTTCAATTCTTGATTTAATGGTCTCTAATTATACCTTTTGAATTTTAACGCCTTGGACCCACCAAGCTGAATATATGTCCTGTCATAATGGCGTAATCTTGACATTCGACTGCTACTTAGTTTATCGTCACAGTGTCCAGTCATTTTGAACCAATGAACTTGTGGAATATATATTCAACCAATAAATTAAGAGAAGGAGATTTGGCTCATGCACTTCTACGGACGATGACAAAAATTTTAAAAAGTACATCGTGAATAACGGTACCAACATTCTTTAGGATTACATAGGATGTTTCTAATGCTTGCGCCAGGTATGTTTTCATGTCATTGATTGTTAATTTCAAAGACAAAGCTATTGCCACACGGTGTGAGATGTTATACTAGCTAACAATATAACATACGTTAGTTAAATACAAACGAATCATCCACTAAGTTCTAAGTTGTCATAAAGTGAAGTGAAACAAAATTATTTTTTCTACAGTAAACATTAAAAAAGATTTTACATTCTTTCCCGTTTATTACAAAAACCTTCATTTTTTCGAGACAATTTAGAACTTCATATCGATAATAAATGTTGTAACACTATGTGATATCCCATAGTAATGGATCTCTCACCGACCAAATTCTTAACCTTTTTAATATAAACCCATCCAAGAAAAGGGCTGGACTTTCAGCTGACGACTAGCACGTCACACACTGGGCGTGGCTTTGAGTCATGCTTCGGTGATTTTGTCTAAGCGTTCGCCAGGCTCATTAGGCTGTTATCCAAACAGGGGTATAAAAGGTCTCCTAGTAGTCGAATTAAAGTGTATATTTTCTCATTTTTTTGGCTCTATTGATTCTTATAGGTGAAGCGACTACAGATAATAATTTGTAATAATCACAATTATGCGTTACGTCTCCTCTTTAAGGCCAATATTTCATTTTCTATACAATCATAAAGTTGACAACATATACTCTCTATATTCTCTTCTTTGTCAAGTTAGTCAGAGTTCTAGTAATATAAATGTGAAACCGAGAGTAAGAACGCTTTTTAAAATCTATGAAGACTGCCAATTGGAGCTTAAACATTTCTCTGTTTGGATAATCATTGAGTAGCATTGATGAGTATTATATGTATGCAAAAAAGAAATGAATGCACATGGGGCATGTTAAGATAGCTAAAAAATAATGGCCAGCATATTATTTGGGACATTTGCAATCAAAGGTATTATAAATTTCCTGTTTAACATCATACACCATGCGGCTTGTGCTGATAGCAACACACAGCATAGAGCAATTAGTGCTTCCATTTCCTCATTACAACAAATGCATTAGGTTTATGCGAAACAACAGGAACAGACAAGACTACAAGAGCTGAAAACCAAATATCACTGCATCAACTAAACATGAACTAAACTCCTGAGCTGTATGGGTTGGGTTTCATGTTCAATATATCATAGTTTAGTTGAACAAATACACACGGAACAAAGATGCCATATTAGCGAGTTACTTTACCACTTACTTCCAAAACATTTGGTATTGGTGTCGCCATGACTGCTAATTACTAGATTCAAGCATATATAACGTCAACTCCAATAAATGGACATGTTTTTACAGATTATCTTGTTTTGAAGTTTTATGTAATGTACATTATCATAAAAAATAACATGAATTATTAGAAAGATATTTACAAATTATTTCATGCAGGACTTTGGGCCAGGTTTGCTGATTATAGGAAAGATAATTTGGTGAAATAAACAAAGAAAATATTGCTAGGCAACAGAACAGTAACAAAAGCATCAACTCATAAAGGAGTAATAAATCGTCCCCACTAGGAAAGCTATTTCTGTCATCATTCCATGGATTCTCCTTCCTTAACATCAATAATAATCAGAAAATCTTCCCATCTCTCAAATCTTTCAAATGCTTAAAAACATTTCAATTTTTCAAAAACACATTTTCTGGTTCAGTTTAAGCTGAGAGTTTCAATGTGAATTGCTAAGTGTTGAGATGAACTGAATGCTGGATTTGTTTACAAACTTCATGTCAGAAAAATCTTGCTGTTGACAGATCAATTTCAATTCAGTTCCCTTATTCTTAAATCAGAAATAATAGGTTTCCAAAGTCAGAAAAATATATAGAACTTTCTTAAACCTATAAATAAGATTAAGTGAAATGACTTCAAGGTTCCAAGATTTCGATTTTGTTTAAATAAACAGGGGCTTGTCATGGAGGTAGAATTTTTTTACCAAGATCGACAAAGTTGCATGTGGAGAGTAATCATGTAAGTATTTCCCTTTTCTTCAGATCCAAGAACTTGCTGATTAAGTCAATGAGAGCAACATAGATCTATTAACACAACAAATTCTACAAAGCTGAAGTTAGATTAAGATCTGTGCAAAACTTGACTGACTCGACTTGTGATTCAATTGAAATGCATTCCGGCGACAAAGAATGTTTCACAATATGTAAGTAGACAAAATCTGATAGGAATGATCAACAAAGCAGTTTTAAATATACAGCATTTTCAGATTGAAATTTCCAAAAAAATTAAGATTCCAAGGCAGTGAAGACAGCATGAACTACAAAACAATGAAATCCTTTTCTTCAACCTACTGATCAATGGAGGTCAAGTCTAAGGGAGAAATAATGGCTTTCGTAGAAGTACTGAGTGGGATAATGGATTCCAATCTCATTTCATTTAGAACTTTAAAAAAACAAGCCATACAAATGTGTTACAGAATATTTTTGTCATTACCTTACCAATACCTATGTCCAACATAATTATCCTTGATAAGACCTACATGCTTTACTTTTGAAAGAAAATATAAAACCTCAATTCTTTCAAGATTCTTTTCATAAATGTTTCTGGTTTTACATCCTGAAATTGAAGTCAAAATTATCATGTAATTTATGGTGCAGCCAAAATAAACTAAAATGAAATTAATCGAAATTGGCATAGAATTGAAAATGCCCGACTAGGGCAATAACTAGTGACGTCATAACGTTATTGTTGTTGACGTCATGGGTCATTGTTTCATGACGTCATTCAAAAACTATACTTTATTGCGGAATAAAGAATAGGCGGCGCCTCTGATCTTTACAGAAACAATGCTAAAATACAGAATAACTGTACACAATCTGCATCTCCTTAATCACCATTATTGATTAAGTGTTATAACAATACTTCATGTCATAGCATAAGTTTATAACATTACTTCATGCCATAGCATACTGTCATAACATTACTTCATGTCATAGCATACTGTCATAACATTACTTCATGTTAAAGCATACTGTCATAACATTACCTCATGTTAAAGCATATTATCATAGCATTACTTCATGCCATAGCATACTGTCATAACATTACTTCATGCCATAGCATACTGTCATAACATTACCTCATGTTAAAGCATACTGTCTCAACATTACTTCATGCCATAGCATACTGTCATAACATTACTTCATGCCATAGCATACTGTCATAACATTACTTCATGCCATAGCATACTATCATAGCATTACTTCATGTTAAAGCATACTGTCATAACATTACTTCATGTCATAGCATACTGTCATAACATTACTTCATGTCATAGCATACTGTCATAACATTACTTCATGTCATAGCATACTGTCATAACATTACTTCATGTTAAAGCATACTATCAGTATACTCCATGTCATAGCATAATAGTGTACAATCGTCATCATCACTGCATTATTGTACATGATGATGATTATAATCATCATTGCATCACTGTGAGTAATCATCATCATCATCATCATCATCATCATCATCATCATCATCATCATCATAGCATAATCATTGAACTGTTATAGCATTAGTATGTACAATGATCTTTGTGAACATGACACACTCCAGATTAAGTATGGCACATAGTGTAAGATAATCATCGCTCACTATCAAGTTATTTCAGAAAGGATCTCATCCCTGTGATTGCCCAGACAACATGAGGAAGATATCTGGTATTTTTGCAGCTGTTGAAATTCATTGATTGGGCCGATCTTGTCTTTATGATTAGTCTGCACGGAGCCTTGCAACAGCACATTTTTCTAATCAATCCATTCTGCATTTTGCACACTTGCTATGAAATGACCCATCATCATAAATAAGGTTTGATTAGTGTTAGTGCCTCCCTGGTCTTCAATACAGCTTAAAGATCCAACCCTGGGCTGACCTGGTGCAGATTGATTGCAAACAGACGAAGAGAAGATCAAGCACCGAGAACACAGACTAAACTTTGGTTGAAACTTTGTTGCAGAAGAAAAATCTATTTATGTTCAAAAATGGTTAAATCTGGGAATTCTTCACTAATCTATCATAGAAACTTGTGTAAAATTATCATCCTAACCTATGTAAAAAATCTTTGACCAGTCCAAATGACCCTGAACAATAACTTATATGAAAAGTTTTTGAGTGTGTAAAAAATTGTTCGGAGGGTTACAAATGTTCAAACCTGAACCAAGAAAACAAAATTAATCCAGGGCAGTGTGTCTTCGATGCATTTTAAGTGGATCACGCATTTGGGTCATTGGGTAATATAAACTTGAACGTGGTGGATGAATCACAATGTAATCCTTGATGCAATGCTTGGATATGCTAACTTGAATTCTCATGAAGTGAAATGATCTTCATTACCTTAACCCTTAAGATGCGGGTCCCGGAATATTCCGGGATGAAATTAGCTTTGCCCGCAAGTCCCCTTAGCGGGATGCGAGTAGCACACTCTATTTTTCTCACGCTAACTAATTATGACCGCGGGTCTCGGTAGCGGGGCCCGGAAATTTATTGCCTAGCAGTAGTCTCAGTTCAACGCTTGTATTTTCGTTCCGGCTGTCGCTAAGCAACCGTGTTTTGTTTCGTTGGTGTTCTAAATAATGCGCGAACATGCTCCGAAAGTTATGAGAGTATTGATAATGTTTATCGTACCGAAAATAAACGTTAAAATCACTCAATTTTTCCCCACTCCCCGCCGCACGTGCTAATAGCCTGTGGGCACTTTCTACCCTCTCGCACGAGCTTACCGACCCGCGCATGCTATCGTTTACTGAGACGCGTGCATTTTGACCCTATGCACGCCTTCCTATCGCACGCCCTATGCTCTGAACCCTTGGGCGTATTACAATACCGGTTGGATCTTTTGAAAGAGCAGAAAATTGTCTTCAATTCAATATAAAATACATAACTACACCACCTGAAATGAAGATACAGCATGTGCCGCAAAAAAGGTGATTTTTACATATTTTTAGTTTTACACCATTTTGTCACACCAATCTTCACATGATGTGGTCAACTTATTTTGACAATTTTTATATTATAAGATAGAGAGAAAGATTGTCTTTCATTCCATGTAAAATTTGTACATGCGCAAAAATAAATAAAGACACAGCAAGCGCCGCACAAAAAGCTAATTTCTCTATTCAAATCATGTAAACTGAACGGCGATTTTGACATGTGCCTTTATTTCGTTTATATCTTCTCAACAGCTAGGCGTATTTTGAAATTGATTACCTCGTGATAAAGAGGAAATAATTGTCTTCGATTTGATGTAAAAAAGTTATATGCAGTATATAAAATAAAGATACAGCAAGTGCCGCAAAATTGCGACTTTTCTTTATTCTTTGTGTTTTTACCATTTTCTCGCACTTTATATCACATAAAGTTCTCGGGACATTTTGAAATTTCCTATATCAAAATATAGAGAAAAGGATGATCTTTATTTCCATATAAAATTTGTATGTAAACGAAAATCAGTAAAGACCCGACGAGCATTGCGCAAACAGGCAATTTCTCTATTCATATCTTGTTAACCGAGAAGCGATTTTTTCAACTGCTTTTTACACTTCCTATCCATTTAACGGCAGAGCGCATTATCAACATTTTTATATCACAATAAAGAGAAAAGGATCGTCTTCAATTCTATGTAAAATTTGCAAATTACAATGAAACAATAAAGGAGCGGTAAGTGATGTCGCAATTATCAAAATCTGTTTTCAAATACCTCAGGGTACAATCTTTGCAAACTATATATATTCCAAACCAAGCGGTACATATTTATCATTTTCATATCAACGTAAAGAGGAAATAAATACCTTCATTTTCATGTGTAATTTGCCCATATTTGCATCAAAATAAAACGTGTGGAAATTATGCGACAAATGTCGCGGTAAGGCGATTATCAAAGATTTTATTCACTAGCTATACCCACGTTACGTTGGTAATAACTTCTAATTACAGTGCAAAAGATTGTTATGATTTATTTTTTCGTAAAGAAGAATAAATTGCCTTCAATTCCATATATAATTTGCATGTATACAAAGCGAATAACTTGAATTATAAAATTGGAAATAAAGACAATTTCTGTTAAGTGTGAGTGTATTTTTCAGCGGGGATACCCCGCCTGCACGCGCTGAGCGCGTGCGTTTGCCCGGGGCTACTAGCTTAGTAATATTACTGTGGGGGTCAGAACGTTATTGGGATTTATCACTACCCTGCTTTCGTTATTTATATCCTTCGTTTAGGATGGCGTATCGTAATAAAATTTATCGTGAAATATAGAGCAAGAAATTAGCTTCAATTCCGTATATAATTTGCATGTGTCTCACTCAGTGATTAAATGATTTTATAATGTTTGAAATGAAGACAATTTTTTAAATTTAGTAAAATTCGTTCCAGACATATTATAAAAATAATTTTTATATCGATGTGAAAAGGAACAATTCATCTTTAGTTTCGTTTTGATTTCGCGCATGCGCTCTTGGAATTTATTGAGTTATGGCGCCCGAATTGAAAACAAGTTTACTTCGGTTGTAGAAACCGTTCCAGGGGTGATAGAAATTTCATTCAAAGTGTCAAGTAAGTATCATCCATTTATAACACGGGATTCGCCGACTAGCTTTGTATAAAACGACGATAACGTCCGTATTCCGCCATGTAAACACGCCATATGTTGTTAAAACGGTCGCATCTGGCGGCGCTGGAAAATTCGGCCACAGGGGCTAATTGCGTTATTACCGTAGCGAGGCGAGTGCTGGAAAATTCAGCCACGGGGGCAAAACTGGTCAAAATAATATTCAGCAACGGAAGGGTTAATAAAACCATGGAACTCATAGACTGCTCAACCGCCTACAATGATGTCACGGTTATAATTTAACATGTGCACTGTTGAAAAATATTTACCCTCAAAACATAATCAAATTTGGAAGATTTCACTTAGTTCTTAATTTATTCAAAATTGTTCCACCCATCCTAAAACATTCTTGCTCTGCTAACATCACAGTCATTACAATTCATTCACCTTTTCAGAATCACCACCACAAATTTTCCATCACAGATTTACAATAAGAGCTTTAGAGGTGCTGTGAAGAAGCTTCAGATTATTCCATCAAAACCTTTGCCTATCATGTCAATCAAACAAGAGCAATACCCTAAGATGTCTTAATTAACTTGCAGGGATGTGTCCAATACAGGGCTCAGACATGACAAGAAGTGCTCAACGTGTCCGACCAGACCGCCCGTCATCCGTGCATACTTTCAGAGGCTGCTTAACCAACTAAGTCCTCATAATGGGATTACCCTTCCATGAAACATGTCATTATTGTCATCGTACCGGCTATAGCCTTGATATATTGGGCTCCCTCTCTCTCGATCTACCCTACTGCTTAGTCTGCTAACAAGTCAAGCAATGCCCCATAGATCTCTTTTACAAGCTCAGTTTAAGTCAACTCTTGTTTACAGTCGAGTGCAAGTATTTTAAGAGTTGTAAGTATGTTGAAATGAAAGATTACTGTATTCAACTCGAGTGTTCTTGAGTTTATGTTTATGTTAAACACTTTTAGTCAACTTTGGAAGAGTAACCTCTGAGTGTTTGTTTTGTTTAAATTCCACCCTTAAATGCTGGGGTATGTCTGCATTGCTCAACAAAATGATACATGAATCATGATACATGATGTTGTAAACCAAGGAAAAGGAGACAGAGAAAAGATTGATATGAATTTGATGAACTACCCATGTGTTTTGAAGTTCATGTGCACAGTGGTGAGGCTCCCACATCATTATCTATCATCAATAGGATGTATATTCAGTAGTTCCTTCATTAAATCTGCCATCCTAAAGGGCTCTGTATAAGAAAGCCAGCTAATTGTGCAGCGTGACTGGCGGCAGGAATGATTTGTAAAGGTGGATTCCCTCTGGCGAGTTTGTCTGCAAACACTCAACAGTTACCCTGAGTTAATATACCAATGCTAGTAGGATCGATCCGACCCTGACACTTCAAAATCTTGTCCCAACACAATTGCAATTGTGACACCAACTCACACCAATCTCATTTTAAAGCCAATCCTGGAAGAAAATCTGCTTTTTCCCTTCCTGAAAGGATGATGCTGTTCAATAATTCCAAGAAGGAAATAAATCTCGTCTGGTCTGGTCTGCAGTAAATAAGGCGAGCGTCAGTCTGGCTCGTCCTGACGGTGCGGAGCTTGCTCTATCAAATCACACAGGATCAAACAGCATTTTAATTCCTGCCTCCTGGATGCAGCAGCATCTTGCAAGCAAACAATGCATAACCCATTCTTGAAACAACAAATCCCCTTTCAGAAACCTCAAAAATCTTCAAATCCTTCACAATCAAAACTAAATTTGTTCAAAAGAATTCCATGACAAATAAGGACATGTGGGTAAATTTCTAAAATGTTCAAATAGGTTTATATAAGAATCACAAAATCATGTAGTCATTTCTGTCAATAAGTTTGAATTTGAGAAAAATCAGAAAAATGTCTTCCTGTACAGACCATGAAACAAAATATAGACTCTACCCAAGCTAAAATTCTCAGAAATCTAAACATCTCATGTTAAAGAAAGTTGCATCTGGTTTTTAATGCACCTGGAATTCCTGTTTCTGTGAGCTTAAATTCCTAATCATGAACATGTCAAACAAGATTTTGGTCAGTGATTTGGGACGGCAGACTGTTACAAGTCAAGATCTGAGCAAACAAACGTCATTTATGTTCACTGTCAGAAAACTTCTGCCAGGTCCCTTGGTGACAGCTGCGACTGTCTAATGGTGACTTATCTCTTCTTACATGCACATGAAAGGTGAACGTCTGTGCAGAATTTGTTGCCTGCCTTGTATGATCTGAAGGAGAAAGAATCTTGAGAGATTTCCATCCTTCCTTTGACAAGGGGTACAAGAAGATATTTTATAACAAGCATGTGAACAGAAAGGAAGGAGTTTTGACGATGTTTGATAACACAAATGTAACTTGCCAGAGTCAAACATTGTAAACTCAAAACACGCTCATGTAAATATGAGTTATGTAAGGCTAGATTGATCTGAAAATAAATAAGCTATCCATCCACACAAAAAACATGGAGAAAAGAAATTTCTATAAAAACCTTCAGTTTTCAAAGCTGTCATCCTTCTCAAACATCAGCCTAATATTCTCTCCACAGTAAGAGACCTTCACAAAACGTGTTCCTGAAAGCTAACAGGCCAACAACTGCAAGAGCAAACTCCTAACATTAAATATTATTAACCTAACAAATTATAGTCACCTATGTCTTATGTCCAAAATTAACCAATATCACATTTCAACATCTGGCATTGTTCCTGTATATAAGAGTACTCAATACCAAGCAATGGTTTTCATGAAAAATGTTATTCATCCTAAAAGCATCATTTGACAATGGTCATGATCGGAAGAAAACTGATCCTTGCTACAATGCAATAAGAGTTATTGCCTTAAAGTTGTTTCGCAGACTGATTACAGGAAGACAACTTTGATCAATCTAAAACAAGACTCTAATAAGGGTCCTCAGACTCTCAACATCAAAGAAAGCATCTCTTGTGGCATTTCCATGAGAAATAACTTCTATATGGACTTAGCAGTTATATACATTATTGAGCACCCATTTATATGATAGAACAAATGAAGAAATGTTTCCTGTTTGAGGAGAAAACATCTTGCTATCTTTCATTGGCATTCTAGAAGTTGGAGTGTTGAAGATCGACGACATCTTTTATGAATCGACATAGGCTTAGTTTCAATATGGATCATAATGTCTCTGTCAAGTAAGAAACGTCTTCAGTTCCAGGAGAAAAATCTGGTTGGCACGACTGCTGTTGATTCTAGCTCACCAGGGATCAAATGTAAACAGTTTCATAGAAATTTCAACAAATGAATTAAGTTTTTGGATTATTTTTCAAACTTTTGAGATAATGTTTTTCGTTAGAAAACAAATTACTTACAAACAGAGGGTGGTAATCATTGTTTTCAAATACAATTTGCTATCTTTAAAACAGAAAAATCACACCAAAATCGTTACAGTTATACTACCAGATAAGATGTTTTTTTTCTAAAATCACTTGAAAAGTAAAAAAACAACATTATGAAAAGATGTTTTCTTAAAATAATGACTGTCTTAAGGAAGGCTGGAACTATGAGGAACTGATAGAGTGAAATCTTCATGTCTGAAAACCAGTTATAAACATGTTTTGGTGAGAAACTTTGGTAATATATAGATCGATATACAGTTACCAAGCAACAGGCTATATCTTAATTCACTCTCAGAATGTCAAACAAAACTTAGCATATGATTTATCTAGTAGACTCAAAACTAATTACACTTCAATGCTTATTCATGATTTACTGAAAATTGAATTTGATTTTTGCAAAACACGTCATTTTTAAAAAAATGTCAACCTAGAAAAAAAGTGAGGTGAGAGGCAATGAATAAGACTATTATTGAGAGTACAAAATGGAATGTTTCCTAAACTAAATGACAAGAATTTTAAACGAGCCAAAATTTAAGCTTAAAATATTCTCTCTAATGTGATAAGAAACTTGATGGTATATACGTTTACATGTTAGGTAGCTATAATCGATGACTAGAGAATAAAACCATTGTTGTATGCGGAACATTGTGGTGTAGCGCGTAGCATGCTAGCCTCTAGCTTACCAAGTTTGAGTTCGAATGCTGGTGGACAAACTTTGTTGTGTCTCTTTTTGAGGCGATTCATCCACATTGAACTCAGTAAACCCAGGTGTACAAAGGGGAACCTGATTACGGGAAGTAAGGATCTATAAGGTCAAGATCAACACTCAAATCACTATTCCTTCAGGGTAATGATGTACACCACAAACTAGCAGTTCTTGCACTGGTTTTTAGGCGTTAAAATTGTAATTATTAATATCATGTAACATTATATATCAAAAGTGTATAGGATAGAAAAGTGGCCCTGTTACAGTTGTGATTTCTTTAGTTGATGAAGTTGCCACATTAATGATTTCCCGAAATCTTATTTTCAAACTCTACCAGCTAAGAAAGTCAGTATCCATAAAATAATCAGAAAACTAATTGTAGAGTCAGAGAATATAACCTAGAATCTCTTGATTGGCAAAACACGGAGCTCACATGTTTGAAAGAAATCATGATCACATTTATTTGCCATGAGGAACCACTTACTTGAAGCATTTTGATTTCAATTTAGTTAGAAAAATCAAGCTTCCAAACCGTTCTTGATGCAAACATTATTGCTTAAAGAACAAATTAGTAAATTACTTATATATTCAAAAGTATAACAAGCAGCTGACATGGTCGAGCTATATCCCCCGCAAGTGGCACAAGGTTTTAAGGCATAATATATTTTATCAATTTATGATTTTTCTTTGACTCTATCAAAATTAATAATTCCTTAATAATATGTTGCTGAGTCATATGTCATTTGCAATGTAAAGAATAAAAGAAGGAAACTGTTCAATTAAAAACAAACTGAAATCAACATATTTTTGACAAGCTCACATATTTTCAATCATGTTTGTGATAATAATAAACATTCAAATGCCAAAAGACAAAAAAGCATAGGCGGAGAAGACTGAATCACTTCAATCTTATAACGATGTTATCATTTGCGGCCCCAAAAATTAATATCTTTAATCATTTTTTTTTCAAATCAACGTTCATGTATATCTGGATCTCTGTGATGAATTTAACCTTTAAGCTGACAAAAAAGAAAACAGTTTATGATCCACATTCAGCATCTCATACCAACTTTGATCAGAATCAGATGATTAGTTGAGAACTAATGAGAAGTGATGAACCGGACCTTTTAACAATTATAGCAAAATTGCAATAGTTACAAAGTAATGAGCCAGACACAATGTGTAACGGACAGACAGTGCCCAATATAATACCCCCGCAACAAGGAAGGACAAAAAATACACAGAGAAAAAATTTATATGTACAGGAATGATATTTGCTCGGTGTAATTTTCAGTCTTATATTATACTGTAATCTTGAGATTTTTTTAAATGTTGTGTATACACATTGTTCTTAGAAACACATTGTACGATGAGTCACTCCTAAGGAAAGGGAACATACTATTTAGGGACGATGAATTCAAACTAAAACGCTGATGTGAGAAAAAATTTAAGATCAAAAGCCTCCCAGTTCAGGACACAAGAGTTGAATCAGTGGGAGTTCAAAGCAATCACTTCCACCCAAGGTGCTACCTTTTGGAATCATCTGACTTGTAACATCTGCCATCAGAAAGAGAAAAAACAAACTCTCCTCTTACTTGATAAGTGCCATTGGCTTTGTAGCTCATTAGGCCTTGCATAATTTATCATCTAAGATTAAAGGCTTGCAGATGAAATAAAGCAACATATGATGCCATGGGTTACAAAGCACATAATCTACATATAACTGATAATGTCAATGCAATATAATACACTCTTCTCCCGGTTTAAGCATCCTTTCAGTTGTGTGAAAAACCCGTTGATGCCTCTAGGCAGAGACCCATATAGCCTCAAGATTAGATCCTAAACGACTCCTTGGCCTCAGTCTATGACTCCGAGGGCATACAGACCAAGTCAGGTTCATCAACGCCCGAACGGACTTGACTGCTACAGGCCTCCAGTGTGCATTAATCAATACTTTGGGGTCACTATTTCACAGTCACTTCACTAGGGTGTTGTGTGTTCTCTAATCAGTTCAATATTTAATGGAGTTGAACCATCAGTCTTACTATTTTTAGTTCCTATTTCAATCTGCTCAGGGGCACTGAAGATACTGCAGAAGAAAAGTCTGGATGTCAAAACTGATGAATTTAAGATATTTTTAAGTTCAATATTGATTGAATTTCTAAAGCAGACAGAATGAACTCTCAAGAACGTGTTAGAGTGCTTTTTGATTAGCTGGTTAAAAGATCTGGTTTGTTTGAAAGTCTTGTTAGAAGCAGAAATTCTGTAAAAAATAACATGTAAATCCCTAATGTTAAACAATATTATCTCATACAAAACGGCACATAAATTCTTTAAAAATAGGTCAGTATCTTTTCAAGTTTAACATTATCTCAACTAAATCAAAAGCAAATATCTATTTAATCTGAAATGAATAATAAGAGATGAAAAAAGTCCTTCTCCCATTAAGACATTATACTCATCAGGCATTTCTAAATGAGATTTCTAGTCAGCAAATTGCAACGTGACGTCTTTGGCAGTCATGCCGTGTGCATGAAGAAGCTTAATTACCCAGAGTCGATACACCTAAGCACCGTTCCCGTGCCAGCCCTGTATTGATCTGTAATATGTAATATCAACACTGCCTTGTTGCAAACTTGATCCTAGCTGTGTCATGTAGTCACTTGAAGCTGGGGACATGATAGTATCATAATGCTGAACTCTTAGAAACTACGATCATCATTGCTCATCATAATGCCATGTTGGTTATTATCATTATGAAGATGTCATGATGTTGATGATGATGATACCATAAGAGTCAAGATGAAACCAAAAATTTGAAGAAACAGCAATAATTTATGCTGATTGTTAAGTCTTTATACTTATTATTAGGCATATGGTTAATTGTATACATATCACTTTTGCCTAGCAACCGTTGTTTCAATGTGAGTTGCTGTATTTTGTCGTCCGTGATGTCATAAAATCATTCTTTGTGTCGTCACTGTATTGGACCATCGCAAGGGAAGCAGGCCATTTTCGGAATATTTCATTGCTTTTAAGATGCAATTGAATCGGTAATAAAGAAATTATTACACTCAGAAATGTATCATATGACTTTTATGAAACTCTTTTGAATTTTGAACTCGGGTGATACAAAAAATCACTCGTTTAGTAAAGGTCATGTCACATATCCTTGGGTAATAATCTCTATGCAAATCATGCAAAATAATGATCAAGATGCCACTATGCTGATGCCAAGATGCCCATGACTACAACATGCTGCTCACTACAGGCCATGTGCCAATGTCCTTTTCTTTCACTATGGACATTGCACGACCAGTTAAGTAACTGATGAGACAGACCAAATTCTATCATCTTCTGCCCCTAGCTCTGTGTCTACCTCTGTGGGTTGCTTATTCCCTCTCCCAGCCAAATCAACATATGCTGAAGGGTGTTCCTTGCTTAACACACGAGAACGGTCTGTTTGGCAGAAGGTTCATTTAGACTGATAGATTGATTCCTTTACAGCTAGCAATGAATAGTGCTTGGAATTTCTCCCAGAATCTCACTTGACAAGTCATTTCCTACACATTATGGTTCCGGGGCATAATTTCATTTCTGCAGACCAAACAGGGCATTTAGATGTATGGTTGTGGTTGTAAATCAAATCTTATATGTTTGTTATCTCTTTAGTAAATAAATGGTTTACACTGAAGAGGTCTGCTGATGGTATATTTCACTGATGAGGGCACTAGACTAACACAGAGCGGCGGAGGTTGATGCACATCTAGATAGATGAAGTCCCGGGGGATCCCTAGCTCACATCCCCAAGTAATGCTATCGATTGGGTCAAGGTATGGCTCCTGTACATTTGCTAAAACTTGCTTCAAATTATATTAAGTCAGTCAAATTGATAGTCTATGGAAGGCACAAGTATCAAATTACATTACAATCAGATGAAAAGGCTTCAATATTGAAGTGAGTAGAAGCATATCTCATCAGCACGAAGAGTCTACAACTCCACACAAGGCTAATCAGCAGCTGTCCTCCACAAGAGACTTCCTCAAAATTATGCTGACTCAGCTCAGTAAATGTTACATGAAATTATAGTTACTTCAAGTTAGAATCATTGCATGATCAGAGCATGTGAGAACAAATGCTAAAACATCACATGATATTCATGTAGTATATCAGATGTTCCAAATAATATTCTTATATTCAACAAAGGAAGTTTTAACAAAGGAATACATCTACTGTAATCTACTTTATTTGTGCAGGATTACTTTTCCTGTCTTTTGAGCAAAATTGTCATGCTGACACAACAAAAATAAAAGTTCAGAAAAAAAAAGAAAATATTACAAACAATGACATTGTTTATTCATTCTGTATTGGCAATAGGGCAGGTATCTTAAAACAATTCAAACATAAATATCAGCTTCCAGGGTGTAACTGGTGATTAGCAAGGGTTGTGGGGATCAGGGCAATTGTTTTTTACATCACAGCCAATAGCCTGAATTTTGTATGCCAACATAGAACCAAAGATGAGAGCATGATGTGAAATGATTTAGTCAAACATAATAAATGACTTTGGGTAAAAAATAAAATATTCTCTGTATTTTTGATAATTTGACAAAATAAATGACATGTGTTAATAATTAAGAAATACATATTTTATTATTCCTGAGTTCAGTCCCGCTGATTGTTGCAAGTGAACAATCAGTTACTCAAGGATGACCAGTTGCATTGTTGAGGCAAGTAATCTCTCCACTTCCTGATTAGGCTGTACTTTCAGTTAGTTAACTTAGTTGCTGTTGGATTATCAAATTCTTATTGCTTTTTTGATAGAATAATAAAAAAATAAAATGCACAAAAAAGCACCTACTGTCAAAAGGTTTATCTTTTAACTAAGTGTGAAAATTGCGAAGTGCAAAAGTAAAAGCGATTACAGAATTCCAGAAACCAAATAAAAGAGATTTCCTACTGTACCAGGTGTGAACTTAAACTTCCAACTACAATAATCAATAACATGAAAAGAGGATACTTAAAGATCTTTCACCAAATAGTATCAAGTATAAAATGAACGAAAGCAAGTTTAATTTCAACTAATTCATGAAGTGACTACAGATAATATCAAATGGTAGGAAGTTTAGTATTCTGTTTAATACTCGCCCATATAAGTCAAGCGTATTTGCCATCAGTGTGCTAAAACAGACACAACACTGTTTATAACTTGGCTGCCATTGTCATATTTATGTCAACATGGTGACGTCACAAATATACACTGACATCACATATGAAGCGGGATAAAAATAATTCGACATTGCTTTGCAAATCTTACAGCTGCAGTATCTTGCATCTTATATCAAGGAAATGATTTAATCATCTCTGTAAATACATATATGCATTCATAAACACACACACATAATATAAAATTTCAGAGTGACTTGGATGTCAACATCTTATATTATGTGAGCATTGGGGAGCTAAAACATAATGTTTATTCCAAATGGAGGATATTTAGCAGTCCAATAACAGTGAGCTTGAAGACATATTCATCTATTAGTGTCAAACTGTATTTCTATTGCAAAGAAATATTATCAAACCACTTTATAGTTGTCTTCAAATGTCAAGATAAATTTATATAAGTGAAACATCGTGACAAGTCAAAAGGTAAACCAAAGTAAATAATCCCTAATAAATCTATTTTCAGTTGATTTAACACTGATTTCAGCACGACATAAATGTAACTGACATGAATTATCAAAATAACCAATTTTCGAAATGAAATTGATATCGTTTGGTTGATAAATGTGCACTTTTATTCATTTGTCTTCATGTAATCAGCAGGCAGAGCCTATCTCACTATCAAATGAGCATTGTCTTTTTTCTGTGACAAGAGTAATATAAAGCTTGTCTAAAGTTATATAAACAACACAAATTGAAAATAGTGATTTGATTTATTTATTCACAACCAATCTCTGAGCAAATCACACAGGAGGAACAAGTTGGATAGCAGGTAAAGCAATGATGTTAGAAGTGTTTGTTATATGACTAATATGAGTGAGATACCACATTCAATCGGAGGAACAAACGTTACCAGTCCACTGTAGTCACATTGGGTATGTGGCATGAGCTGTTCCTTGCTGCAATAAAACATGAAAATGACCCTGGTTTTGGATTATCACAAGGAAAACTTCACATAATAAATGCAATATCTGTCAATGCTTGACAAACACAATGTCTACTTAATCTCCAAAGATAGAAAGTTAAACATGTCACTTCTAGGTGGACAACTGGTGGAAAGTTTCTTATTTAGTTCTGAACATATTTTCTTCTAAAGGACAATTTTCTATTTAAGGATATTGTCATTTCTGACATATTCTTTTCTCATGAACTTACAGTTTATGAATTTTTAAAAATTTTCAATTCAAGGACTATGCATGTCATTAACTGATAATACCAATTATGAATATGAAAAATCATGTCAGTCTATAAACAATATTAAGTCTTCTAAATAGCTAAGAACTAATATTGCAAAGTCTGAAAACAATTTCATCTGTGTCACATCCTTAAGAGTAACATCCGGGCAAGGTACACACAGGAAATGGGAAAGGAGAATGTAATGATAAAAGGATTTGGTATGAATGGTCCGAGTACACCACGGACAACAGCATCTTCACCAGTCGGAGATCATACAGAGACAGAAGAGACTGGATCCGGGTTCCAGATTCACCATATCAAACACTAGCCATAACTGTAAGTTCCAGTCCATACTCATTCAAGCTAGGAAAAGCAACACAATAATATCAACTTTTATTATGCGAGCGTATTTTTCCGGGGATCTGATTGGTCAAGAAGCAGCTACATGCCAGTCGACAGAAAATCATATTGACTTCACTCCAAGTCCAACCGAAAAAGAAAGTTTTTAAAAATGGACATATGGACCTCAAACCGTTGTTATATGTCGTCATGCTACTGTTATCGTGATGTCATTTGACCATCATGTTGAACAATTGATCCAAATTGCTGTTCATGACTGTAGTTTTTCTTTTCTCTTCGTTTTAATTCGAAACATAATAAAACAATTTTGGACTGGTGAATTAGGTCAATACCTGTTTCCATAGACCCAAGGACTTCTTCTTCAGTTAATATTGCTTTCCTCGGGTCTAACAAAACAGGTATTGAGCTCATCACAAGTCTATAATTGTATAATGTAGTCATTTGGTAGAGTCATTAGATTTTACTACTTAACATATTGTCCAGCCATGTAAATTAGTATGATAGTTGACTTCATTTGTCACTTACAATATTAAATCTCATTTAAATAAAAGTTTAAATTGTTCACTTAGAGGCTGATATTTCTGTTGGACAGAGAAGTATCTTGGAGAAGAAGCTGAAGTTTTATGTTGTTGTATCTGCAATTGGATATCAAAATTGCATACGAGACAAAGCATCAGATTGGAACTCATGCCAGGTTGAAACGGTTTAAATAAGCTTGATTTCAGCACCCATTTGGAATTCATCCATTGAAAAAAGCCTGATTGATCAGTCACTATTTAAATACATGAAAGGGTAAAAATAAAAAAAACTAATATATATATATATAGGCATATATAGTTTTACAAAATATTTTTGCTGAATTATTCCTGGAGGTTAAATCATGATCATATTTCATAAAAGAATAAATCAGGATGGAGTACTTGTTGTATAGAGAGGACATCACTGGACGTACTTGGAGGTAAAGGGTTGAAATCAAGTGTAAAGAAATGGACTCAGATCAAACATTGACAGAATCAGGAGATCAATCAAGTAAACACCAGTAGATCCATCTAGTAAACACCAGTAGATACAGCTAGTAAACACCTGTAGATCCAGCTAGTAAACACCAGTAGATCAAGCTAGTAAACACCTGTAGATCCAGCTAGTAAATACTTTACAGTTTTGCAGAATATGACAATCATCTCACCTTATTATCCCTCTTACTCTCACATACAAAATCAGAATTTTTATTCAAATAATTGGAACCGTTCTATGTTCCTAACAGACCCATCTTAGACTTCTCTAAGTTCTCTCTAATCATTGGCTACTCTTCCTTCATGAATTAATCAACAAAATGCAATCTCAAGCAAAAACAAGATGCAACAAGAAAATGAAATATGTCCTATCTAACATCTTTCAAAATTAGCTGAATTTGAAATTTTTCAAGATAAAACTCTAAAACATAAACAATATCAGTGTCATAAATCATCTAATAAAGAATATGAAATATAACAGTTGAAGACTGATCTGAAAATAATCACATTTGGAGTGAAAAGAATTTGATTTAAGCTAAGAATCTTTCAACATTAATACAATCTCGATCCTTCCTTTCTGTTGGTTTCCATGAGAACACTTTAATCAGTGCTCACAGATTTGGTATTTCAGCTTTTTCCTCAAATTGACAGCCCTAGCTTAACCAGCTTAGGCAAGAATTCACTACCTTAATGTTTTTAACGAAGAAATCTATTGATTTTCTGGTTGGGGAGAACTTCAAATAATCTTTTATCTTGAAATTATTCAATCTGCTAGCAAAAGAAAATTGTTTTGAATTACACGACCGCTTTTGACAATCTGTCTTCCAAATGAACCCAGAACAGCCAATCATGTCTGCTGAGAAAACGAAACCAAGCATATAAAAGGTTTTTAAGGCAGGAAAAAACAGACAAAGACTCTGAATAAGGCCATGTTGTCTGATTGTACGAGCAAATTCTGAATATTCAACAGGGATTTTTTTCTAGCTCTTACAAGCCAAGTGTTAATGCAGGAAAACCATGCACATAAAACAATGCTTTGTTTCTGTCTACAATGCCATGTTTCAAATATACAAAAACTACATGCGCCGAATACTAGATCCGCCATTTACAGTAAATAAGTAGGGGTCAACTTTTCCCAAAAAAGAAAAGAAAAACAGTTCACCAATGAAAAGGCTTTGATGTCATGTTTAACATTTAATTATCCTTAAAATGTCTACAAAATAGTTTTTTAATTTAAGAATTTATGTCTATCTTTAAGCATTTTTTTTTAATTTAATTTTTTCAAAGTTTCCTAATTTAACATTAGTTTATTCAAAATAAAAAATCTCCTAACTCAACCTGATTATTCGTAGTTGTAGAAGAGATTATCATGTATCAAGCGAAAATGGTCTGAGAACATCTATAAATCGGAAAGGTTTCATGCTTGGTACACTCATTGAGGACTCTTTTTGTTGACTATATATAGTTTTACAATTTGTAATATTGTTTTTCCCTTTTAGTAAGATCCCTTCATCTTCCTCAGAAAATGTACAGCACTTTAAGGTTTTGTATTGTATTTGAAATTCCATTGACAACTAACACTTATATGCTAGGTGAGGTGAGGGGATTTGGGGCGTACCGTTGCTATCAAGAGTATTTCACTTACATCACATCTGCTGGTTATATTGCAGGGAGAAAGCCTGCAACACTAATGTGGCTATGAGATACAGTGAAACCTGTGATCATCGCTGGAACTAGCGAACAATAGTTGATACTATGCTGAAATTCAGAGTAAAACTTGCACCTAAACCTTACTACATGCAGAAAAGTTCTCTACTGCAGACAAGTCGCCAAGCCCCTGGCGGAATTTGAATCCTGAACCTCTCATCCGAAGTCCAATGAGCTAACCACATGGCTATCCCGCCCCCACTTACATGCTACTTTTCAAGCTCTATGCATACAATTCAAACCGAAACAAACACAATTTCCTTGCTAAATTGATGATTGTATAAGCAGCTTCCCTGATGTGAGGAAATAAGTTTCTTCACATGAAACTGCACTGTGTGAAACAAAACCATGTCAGATGTTGTAACTGAGACTGCTATCAAAAAACTTCAAGTAAAGATGTATGATAGTGATTATGATTGCAATTAAGAACTTCTTAAAGAGCAGACATGATTTCCTTGTTAAAAGTCTCTAGCTCCAACAATACTAGCTTCCTGAGTAACAGGAAACGCCAATAGTCCATATGAAAATGCTTTGTATTCCTGTCTATAAATCAAATGGCATGTTAATAGGCAAGACATAAGCTGCTTCATAATGGCTACTTGTTTTATGGGTGTGGCAGAAAGGGAGGGCCCTCTACACCGACCCTCAACATCAATACACCCTAAAGCCTCTCAATCCAGGATTACCAATATATTGGAGACAGTAATTGGGGAAAACTACAAGATCATTGATCCTGGATCATGTTGATATGATAATGTTCATGTCATATAGAGTTACTTATATCAGAGACTTGGCAATGTCTAAAGCAATTTATACTATTAACAAGCTTCAAAAGCATTGCAATTATATGAAATATTATTGACTAGTGAAAAGTGACAATTCTTTTGAAATTTTTAAAGTTTTTTTGTAGATTGATGTTGGATTTTTGTTGGGTTTATCACAAAGTTTAAAAGTAATTCTTTATCAGATAGCTTATTAAGAAAAATATTTTTTATTAATGAGGTTTGTTTGAATAAGGTTGTTTTACAATGTGACGTAAAAAAAAATGGTAATATGTATGAAACAAACATATGTTCACATGCTAATTCTTTTTCACAAATTTGTCATGGAAATTCAGAAATATGTAATGACGTGTTATTATTAACAGTTCTGAGAATATCTTCAAACAAATTTGTGATTTTGGAGAAATGGTGATGAACTTGTGAGATAACTGTTAACAAATCCTCTCCAAGTAATCATCTAATTTTGATCAAATTTGTTCATGATTACAGGAGGGTGTGTCATGATTAACATTTCTGAAAATATTTCTTAAGATATTGTGCATTTAAAAAACTGTTTCAAATCCCGCCAGCCTCATAACCTCTAAACTAATCATCTGATTTTGATCAAATTTGGTAAAGAGATACCTCATTACATGAAGGTGTGTCATCATCAATAACTTTTTAAATATTTTTGTAAAATGTGTACTTTTATGGCAAAACAGTGGTGACTCTGTTAGAAAACTGTTTCCAGTCATGTGCGGCTTCTTCTTCTACTTCTAACTTCTAAACTACTCATCTACTTTTGATCAAATTTGGTGGTGAGATCAATAATTTCATGAAGGTGTGTCTCATTCAAAACTTTTCCACAAATCATCTGATTTTGATAACGAATAAAAAGGTAAGGTATTTGGAATACAATTTTAGCAAGTTATGTCTGGATCATAAATTATTTTCTTGTTTGTTTTGCTATTGAAGGTGATTTAAGATATAATTTTTTTGGGCCTAAGTTAATAAAATCATTTTTAAAAATGCCTATGCTATTTGTCTATTTGGATTTCAATGTGTACTGAGATCACAAACATGATTTGAAAATATTTCCTTTAGATTTTCTTAGTTTGTCTAAACATGTTGATTTCCTTCTTTCATAATTACAACATTGCAAATGACATATAATTTAGCAAAATGACAGAAAAGTTATCAAGTGACAAAAGAGGAATAATGCTAGTTGAGGGGATACAGCTTGACCATGTCAGATGCTTGTTTGAATTGAAGTAATGAGATTTTAAATTCATTTAATATGTACAGGTAACACAAACAGACAGGTAAAATCTGCCACCTGTTATGTATTTCTTTATTGATCTTTCAGAGAGAAATGTTCTTTTAAATCATCTCAGTGGGTTTCTGTCATAATGTCCAAACATCCAATTTAAGTATAGAGTGTGAGAATGTGTATGTGTATGTTATTGGGCTGTCCTCATCTTATGTAACTGATAAAATCAAATAATAATTGTTCAAAGATGACAGAATTAATATTGTCTTACTTTGATTGATGATTGATCTTGTATTGATGAAAAAGGTGTGTGAATGTTTCATATTTTTGTTGTAAAACAATTTATGTAACCTTGATTACACTGGATTTCATTAACATATTTCAACTTAGTTCCCTCCCTGGCTGATATCTTTTTGGGTTTCACAGGGTAAAACATTTAGAGGCTTAAATTTTTAAATTAAAGTACTTTTAACAGCAATGGGGCTTGTGCTCTGCTTGGCCTGATCTTCAATTTGTTATAGGTATATTGTATGTTTAAAAACAGTTGGAAAGAATTGTAAGAGATGTTTTTTTGCTATCAATATGATTCATAAATGGAAAAGATGTTCTATAAGCAACAAGTCAAATTGTGACCTACCTTTAAAGACAAGATTTTCCTTTCACAATAATCAACTTTAGGGGAATTGTGGAGTAACTCTTCTTGCTGTACATGCTTCAAACAAGAGAGAAATGGCTCCAGTAGCCCCAAGTTAAATACTTTTGCCAAAATGTTTTGTTAACCCTTTCACAGATGTGAGAACTCAACATGCTCATTTGGTAGAGAAAGAAGCCTTTACATTTCCATTTTGTAGAAGTTCATTGACATGAAAATAATTTATATCCTTGTTAATAGTTGATTACGATTTTCATTGCGAAAAACAAAAAAATACAAAAAGTATCTGACATTAGAAAATAAAGTATACAGTTTTCATTTCTACAAACTACTTTCACAAGTAATTTTACAGATTCAAAATTTTGATTTATACTTTAAAGATGTGGAACCAGGAGACAGGGAAATGCTGGAGCTCATGACAGTTATACTACCCATGGTATATGATATCTAATTTTGATATGTGCATTTGCAATGTGTGTGACTGTACTATATGTGTTTGGTATGTCTGAATGTGTGTCAATGTGTGTGACTATACTATATTAATTTTGGTATGTATGCATATGTGTGTGTGACTTTACTATATTAATTTTGGTATGTATGCATGTGTGTGTGACTATACTATATTAATTTTGGTATGAATGCATGTGTGTGTGACTATAATAAATGACTTTAGTAACTTGTATTGCAGATATTCATTTCCAGAAAACTGGGGTTTTTTTTCAAGAGAGACCTATTCAACTTGCAAATAAATCTAAAAGCGAAAACTATTCATTTTGAAAGTGAAGAATTTGTAGGTGCTTGTTTCTGACCATACTTCTTATCTCCAAAAAGTTATTTTTACCATGCGTATGATTTCATTGGCTCACTTTCGGTCTCTTTTTTTAAAAACCATTTATTGTTTATCAATATGGAAAATGTTTCTAAAAAAATTAAGATAACTGTTTAAATACTTGAATGTAAATGGATTTGAAGTTCAAAATTTAATACCAATATTTTATTGAAATTAAACATATATAATACTAAATCTTTTTAAAGACAAACTTTTAGTCAACCAATAGAAATATAAAAGGGTAAAAATAAGAAAGGGAAGAATAGTAAGGATTTAAGTTGATTTCCTTTCACAAACATCAAACAATGAGTGGTTTAGTTTCTCAATTATGTTTAACATGCATTTCAAATATGAGGGGTTTAACAAAAAGAACAAGTAATCATACAAAAAAATTATTTAAAAAAGTTAATTCCCAAAACATCTCACCATTTTAGCATATAATATCTCAATACCTATATCTGAATCTACATACAGTTAAACAAGAAGGGGTTAAAGATCTGACAAAGCAAACATGAGTAAAGATGTGAGTTTTATAAACACTATTTCCTGGCCAACTCCTAACAGATGCACCAGACACATCGTATTCCTCCAATTATGTTTACAAGTTGGAACAAGACGAGATTAACCCTCAACTTCAAGTTTAAGATTTGCTGCTACCAGGGGAGGAGGTGGGGTATACAGAGGGTTAAGTGCTACTAGCTGAAGTGTTCCCCTTCCTTTACCCAGTATTGGTAAAGGAGCACCAATCTGGATAAACAGTTTCATCCTACATCTAAAGAATGCACATATTCGTGTGGTTCAAGATGAAAATTTGTAAGAAACTTAGATGCAAAATGTGAATGTCTTTTTGATTTTCCACATGATGAAAATGAGTAAGAAAATTGTGACATCATATAACTGTTTAACAAATAATATTATGTGTATAACTATAAGATATATATATACCAAAGATTCAACAGAAAGGTTGAAACTTCATGCAAATATCAAAATATGTAAAGTATATCAAATATATATTAAAAACAATGTTGTTTCTAACAAAATCGGTGCCAATACAAATGGAAAATTTTTTACTTCAAAGTATTTAATGTCTTATTCTCCTTTCAATTTTCATCATAACTTTTCATTGACTATTTTATGGATAATACATTCAATGTTTAGATGAATTGCTGATGGGGGTAAGAGTTTATAATACATCACATCCCTCAGTTTCCTAATACATACAATTTCAAAGTTTATCTACATGTATCATCAAGAGAAAAATTTTCTATCTTTGACTAAAAATCATGTTTGAAGCTATAGATGAATGGCTGGGTGTAAATGCTAAAGTCTTTCCTTTTATGTGTTACATATCAGATGCACGATAGCTCAGAGAATACAATATCCACACATACAGTTTACATGTTTAATCATCAGGGAAATATTTCAGTTTCACTTTCTTATTCAAGGGCTGAAGGTCAATAAAACTGAAATAAAGTCACTTTAAACGCAGGTCATGTGGTTTATCATTAGAGCATCAGTTAGACATGATATTCACAGTTTCCCTCTTAAAACGCATTACATTCTCTCACATTCGACTCTTTTTTTGTTGCTGTTTTGAGGTGCGGTAATTTGAGATTTCAAAGCGTTTCTAATAATTACAGATTTCACTTAAAACATGTGAACTGGTATCCAGTAAAAGAAGAAGGCCTACAACACTATTGTACCAATATATTGTAGTGAAAACAAACATCCTAACGTTTTTTTATTCCTGCTTTGAGGTGTGTTGATTGGAGACTATAATGTCGTCTCTAACAGAAATCACTTAGACAATGAGAACTAATGCAAGCAAAACAGAAGTGACTTTCATGTCACCATCTGACCATATCGGAGGTGTTCACAACATCTCTCTTATGATGTCCTATCACATCATAAATAACAAAAAACTTATTACAATATATAAAGCAATGTTGCCCACCCTTCTTTTATTGTTAATGGTCAATATCAGACCTGAACCAGTATGAAAGCATGCAACAATAAAATGCCATATATTGCACTGAACCCTGTGAGTGTTGAATTAACATGGTATCCAAAGATGGCAGCTCATTATGGTTGTGGGACACTCGACAAACTAAGAGTCTCCATAACGATCACATGTCAAATTGTTAGAATGGCTGCCTGCAACTGAAAACAACACTTGATGTGAATGTATAAGGAAAGGAGTACTCACCAGATTGTAGACACCTAGAATAAACGCTTCAACACCACCACAGCTCTGTAACAAATTAAAATATAGGATAATTACATTAAAACCACAGCATTCATCAGGGAAGGAAATCATACAACCTCTTCAGTGATTCATTTTGAATGTCTGACAGTAACAATTATTGCATTCATTTCTGAGGGGTCTTTGGTATTTTAGAAACTTTAATTCAGAGAAATTAACTGATAATATTGTTACAGTGGTCAAATATCAATACGTCAGTTCAAGTGAATTACCCTTAGATTCATTTTGAAAATGATATGATGAAAATTTAACCTATTAACATCATTCTGAGAAGAAAGATACCCGTAAGATAATGAAATTTTGCCATTCTAATAAGTGAAAGACTCAATCTGAGGAGGCTGATCTAACTACTGTATTTGGAAACATAATTCTTCTAATAACTGCTAAAATATCCCAGAACGGGCTATATAATCTGAACAATTGATGATAAGAGAATAATTACAAAGTCAAAATTACATCATTGTTGTTACTTGAAGACAGTGCCCTATGCTATGATATGGCCATAAATAGACAAAAAAAGGCCTCTATTCAGAGAACAAACTTTTAAACCTCAGAGTATATGATTGTATATCAATAGGCTATTATGGTTTTCACTGGAAACTGAGGTATCTCTCACCTTGGCTAAGAGTAAAGACAGTATTTACACCCATTGCTGCACAACTCATGAGTGTATATGTTTTACTCTCTCACTCAACAAAATGGTTCCTTTCGGCTTGATACCTATATTTTTTTTATCCAAAGTTTATAAAATTCAGGTTGTGAAATCTCATCAACAGAGATTCAGTTACAGTAAATCAGAGACACTTTTCACTAGTTATAGTACCAATTGTTCAGTGTTGAATTGACTCATCATTCTTCAATTGTTGTAAAACATTAATTGTAGTTAATTTTCAAATACAGTTATCATTACAAATGCCATGTGTGACCGCCATCATCTTGTGTTTAGGGTCAAATACTCTGCTAGGTCTAGTCAGTAAGGAAACAACTCAATCTTCTAGAAAATATCCTCTAAATATTGGGTCATAGAACTAGCACTGTACATCCACTTAAATAGTATGAAATACTTCATCGTCCATTATTTTCAGAAACTGAAACTTAACAGTCTCATCACAAAAATCATTTGTCTTTTGACGGAAGTCATGCACAGACTTGGCATGAGAGGCCAATTAGCGCAGCATGACGATCCTCACTTACCCACAGTCACGACACAGAGCAACTTTATTTAGTCAATAACACTCGTAAATGGTCTAATTGTCAATTCATCTGCCATCAAACAAGTTTTATTCCTTTTTGCTTATCTCTTCAAAGAAAGTTAAGGTAGTTAGTGCTCAATACGGGTTTACTGAACAACAAGAGCGAATGCTCATTAACAAAGGTAAAGCACAAGGCAGGCAAATGAGAACAAATTACTTTGCCAATCATTATTATTCTCTGAAGTTTGTTATTGAAAAAACTGTGAAGTATCATTGTATATTATCCCCATTTCAAAGAAAAAATTAATAGGCACTGTGCAGTGCTCAATGTGTAGCTGTTCATCAGAGGCACAAATATTGCTTCAAGAGAGAAAGAACAATAAAATCCTCAGAGGAAGAGATTTCCTATAATCTGAAATCTAAAGAAATTGCTCCATCGGCAAACTTCGAGTCTTAAGACGAGTACCAGGAATTGATTTCGTAACATGGCCTCCAAAAGAATGCACAAATCAATTAGAAATGAGCACTTATATGATGGTGAATGGATTGGCTGATAAAAGCTCATTGCCTTGTCTTAGTTCCATTATTGGTAATTGGCCCTCGACAGCGCCCTCTGTGAGACAGAAGAGAAACGTGGGTAAACATTGATGCGGACTATTGTCAGTAGATGGAGCCACCAGGTGTTTGGGAATGCTAGTCCTACCAGCACCTGCGCCCCCTGTTTACTCAGAATCAAGCCACGACTATGTTCACTTCAACATCGCTTCAGGTGAAATCACATGTGAGATTTGTCAATAATTTTTGCCGAGATTCCTGAAAATTCCTTTTGAAATTAGTTTTATAGATCATATGGTTGTGATTTTCAACTCAGGTAGGAAAAAGACTTCAGAGCAGGCTGTGTTCGATCAATGAAAATGAATTAAAGATCTTCTTTTTTTCTGCCTGAACCACAACTCACAGCAGTCAATAAATGCAAGCAAATTATTAAATTCTTCCACATCTCAAAGTTTCCAAGATGATATGACAACTGGAACATCCAATGAGAAAAGTTATGCTTTTTACAAAATCAATTGATCATAGAAGTGAAAGGATATAGATTTTTACATTCAAAATTTATTACAATTTTGAAGTTGTATATTTTTCTAGTGGCTTAAAAACGGCACTGATAAAAAGGGAATCTTATTCAAGTGTCTTGTGATATCAAATATATCAACACGAGTTGATAAAAGTTACAAATGTGAAGGTTTGCTAAGGCAATATCTACTTTTATCCACTCATGTGGATACATTCGTATCAGAAGACTTGAGACATATAGACTTTAAAATGTGGTGATGTCATGGCATTGTGATGTCATCTTGCTTATGACATCATAGCAATGTGATGTCACTACTTGATGATTTAAAAGCATTGTGATATTAACCATGAAGGTGTAGTCATAGTATAGATCTTAAAATCATATTTACTGGGAGATGTTGTTTGATCACCAACAAGTGACATCATTGATAGTGTTTTGGATAACAAACCAATATTTGGCCAGGGGTTGATAGAGATTTTTTTTGGTTTTTGACTTTGGGTTTTAGTGCCACTTTCAAGAGTATTTCACTTATATATCATGGCTGCAAGTATTAGTGCAGGGGGAAAGCCTGCAAAGCTATTGTGGGTACACATTGTGGTGAAATCTGCGAGCATCGGCTGGAACTAGCCAACCATGAGTGGTACTGCACTGAAATTCAGTGTAGCATTGCACCAAAACTTTACTGCATGTAGAACAGATTCGAACCACGAAGCCAATAGACATACCAAAAATATTGCACAATAAGCAGGTGAAGAGTCCAAATCATGTTCTCTGATAATAATGTATAAAGTGTTGAGAACAAGCTGGAATCTTTTAACTTGATAATTATCAAGTTATCAAGTGTGTCAGTGGTGAATCAAGAGAGTTCCCACAGAAGTTTTCATTTTCAAGGCATGGTCTATCTTTTAATTGCAGAGACTCCCATTTGGAAAGGATTGCCAAAAAGGTCAAACACTGTCATACTTCTCTCCAGAAAACATAAAGGAAAGGATATATAAACCAGTGAAAACAAATGACAAATGATTTATTCCTTGCCATGGAAACAACATTGACATATTTGCACAAGGCCCATCTAGTGACAAGTGCTTGCTAATTACTACCAATCAACACCTTTTGTTCAAAGGGACACTGCTGCAAATATTTACCTCATGATCAAAGTTGATACTAATGAGACTGACAAAAGTGAGAAATACGAATATTGATTGCTGCTCGTCTTTCTGGAACTGCTAATTATAATTAAGATACCTTTCACAGGTTGCGCAGTCACGATAGGCAGCTTATTTTGGACTTGATAATTGATTTCTTTACTTTATTAGTATTACTGTCAATCCATTTCAGATGTGAGAATAGCTGAAAAATCAATTTATCTTTAAATCATTGTAAGCAAATTACCTTCTACAAAATCAAATTGACAAAACATTGATGTAAGACATGTTCATGAACATAACTTACACTATAGAGACAAATTCCATGATTAAAATAAAGAATAATTACAATGTGCATGAAACTCTTTTATAAGACATCAAATGAAATAAATCAAATGTTTCAATAGATGGATGAATCTCAATTCTCAAAATCTCAAAAGACTCAATTCAATTTCAGTTATATCACTTCACCATTATCCAAATATTCATAAATTATCTATAGTCTTGATTGAAAAGCCATGATACAGAGATTAATGAGCAAATCATTCTGACAATTTCTAGAAAAATTCCCACACAAGACCAACCCAATATGCAATGCTTATTCTATTTTCCAACAACATTCCTTCATATCAAAACTATGTCGATGGTGTACAGCTATTGGGCATTTCCTTCAGGCAAAAGGACACCAGAAAGCATTAACTGACCAACATAAAGAAATTAGATTCATTGAGGATGGGATGCCCGAACCGTCTTCCCCTTTCATCCATATTGGTGTTCTGTGAGGGGTAATGAAATCATCTACATCTTTGCAATATGTCACGCACAATCTGTTCACCATGCAGCCACTTGCTGATGACAAGCGAACGTTTCCCTCTCTAGCCTTATGACCATTATCAGTCATTAAATCTCATCCAATCTTGTGTTGGCGACAGTGGATTCAATAACCTGCTGAGACCATCAGAAACAGTTTCCAGTTTACCAAGATTTGATCATACCGGTGGTTAATCTTTAGTATCGACCATCAAAACACACATGGCTATAATTACCCATAATTCTCCCCCAAACTCTCAGCAAGCCCCAAACATGGAATTGTGGGCTGTCATAATGGCTGAATAAAGGGCAAAGAGAAAATGCCTGATTTGATGGTGGAGAGGAATAATTCTGTTTAATGAATATTGGCTGATGAAATTTGGTCATGCCTGCTGGATTGATGGCCAGGTCAAGATCCTGCCTGGTTCGGCTCTTCACTTCTCCATGAACTGACACTCGCTCACATAAAAGCTCATTTCTATCAAACTAATGTCCCGTCTGCAAACCAGAGAATCCCCTTATTCTAACTACTCCATGGCCATTTGATCTCCCTTGAACATTCCAGTTTCATGGTCAAATTGAGACACCTCATTAGAGTTTTTTAAACCCTTGAAGAACATAGACCCATGGTAGGACAGAAATAACTTTTGACCACAACTTTTAACTATTTATTTAAAGTATATAAATTGATAAGTAGTCTCAGAAATATGTAAAAGTCATCTTTTTATATTTGTGTGGAGCGTGGAAAAGTCACAAAAAAACAAACTAAAAAAAGATTCTTTCAGCTTTTGTTCATAATTGTACAAACTTTGCAACACTTAGTATACTAAAATGTTATCAAAATAAATTGATTCAATTTTGTTTACAAAAATGATATGAATAAGAAAGTCTACCTGACTTTACAGTTGTAGATCATAAAAAAGGCTTTGTATATTTTCAAGTTGAAACAAAAATCAAACCAAATCCATCCTAAAGCTATCAAGCAAGAAGCCAACAAAATTCCTTGCTTTAGTGATGATAATAACCTTAAAGTAATCAAGTATGCCAATTATGTCATAATAATACTAACATGCATTACCAAAGTTCAAAAATAATCCCTCAACCAATTCCACGGTTGCCCTGATGAGCTTTAGAATGCATCCAAATATTGGAGTTTTACTTATGCTTATGAACACGTTACAGATGAGGCCCTTTAAATCAAAATGTTATGTCAAGTCCAAATTGCAACAAGGGACATCTGCATTAGAGGAACGGAAAGTTCATGAAAATGTATATGACCATGTTCAGGTTTTGGTTGATATTTAAAAAAAGAAAATTTCAATATCGAATTCCAATATCAACACAGCAAGGGATGCATTTTAAAGAAGTAAAAAAGTTTTAAAAGCATTTTCATTCATAAGAAAATGGAATGAATAAGGATTTATTTTAGAACTATAATAAAATCAACTACTGCAATGTACATATATATACTTGTATTTACATAGTGCATTGTTGCTCAGAGGCATTCGTTTCACCCTCAATAATTTGAATGTGCTCTGTTTACAAGTAATAACCTAATTCAAAGACACACTTCCATACGGAGTATACAACTGCTGCCGACACTAGGGGCATCACATTTATCAAACATGCTCATCATATTGATGTCCAAAGGCAAGATGAACTCGGACACACAGTCACAGCAGTATGTACAGAATCTGTTACATTGTTGTGCCTACAAGTAGGTGTCTGAAGAATTCAAGTGGCCATATTTTGTCATAAACCGATTTTTTGAAGTGCTTATGGTTGTGTACTGCACACCAGGGTTCAGGTTGAGGATCCATTAGCTCACTGGATCACTAGCTAAAACTATTGAATTTCATACTCCTTTCAAGGATATTTGCCATTCTATAAAATGCTTTCAAATCACTTTTACTTGCGTATTCTATTGGAAAATAGCTAGTAACTAATGCTTTATATATTTCAGATTGATTCATTTGTTGTGGAAAACCATTGGCACCAATTTGATAAAAAGATTTTTGTAAAAAAATTTAGTTTGCATATAAAGATTTTCCATACAATCGGTGTGGACACGCTACTCTGGCAACCCACAAACATTCATCACCTTATCAGTCACCATGGTTACTGATAGGTAAACAGACATTCGTCGACATGGTAACCAAACTAATCTGGTGAAAAAGGTAAAACTGTGGTCTTTCCATCAATACAGCTTTTGACATCGAATCCAGCCTTGGAAGATTGTGATTTGGTTCATTAGGCAGTCACAGAAAGCATGCTTGATTAGAAAATAACCTTTCTTCATTAATAAAAAGAGAAATCCAAATTTACAAATTGCATTCATGTTTGTCTGGAACACGTGAAGGTTTAGTGATTTTCAAATATCTCTATATTCAAAATGACATTTTCAATATGAGAAGCAATAGATGTAGGTAACGTAAGTTAAGAGTATAGAGAAAGGAATGGTGTAGCTGATGTAAGTTGACAATATAAAGAAGGGAAAGGTGTAGCTGATGTAAGTTAACAGTATAAAGAAAGGAATGGTGTACCTGATGTAAGTTAACAGTATAAGGAAAGGAATGGTGTAGCTTGTATAAGTTAAAGGGGCACAGATTATGTTGTTGGGGTCAAAAATGTCAAACTTCATAAATGGTGTAATTTTTTCAAGAAGTATTAGTTGTTTCAGAAAATCAGAATCCTAAATCTTATCAGTTTAGTAAAGTGATGATAAACAGGTTAGTGTTAGTGATTTGTGATCAAAAACCGGACAGTGGCGCGCGCCAATGATTCAAACGTAATTTTGGAAACTTATTTCCAGCAGACAGAAAGACAAACATTGGTTGCTCGTGTTTAGTAGGTCTTTTAACTAATATACACATTTATTGAAAACATTATTTTGAATTCTTAATACTCATAGGGCTGTTTACTGACTATCAGGGAAAACAAAAATATCGTAATTTTGGCATTTTAGGTGAAAAGATGCAAGGTCATAAGGTATTTTGTCTCTTACTAAAGCAACAATAAAAATCATAAAACATTCTCTGTGTCACTTTAACAGTTTTGACATTATTAACCCTTATATTGCAGATGCCCTAATATTGTGGCAGAGATTTTGCTTTTGCAATAGTCCAAAATATATGAAAGGTTTTTCTTCTGTAGATTTGCAGGGTTTTTTCTCAAACAATCATTTAGTACATAAAACCAATAACACAGATTTGCAAGCAAAGTGTGATTCATCATGGTGGAAATATGGTAATGCAATGTTCATTTTTGCAACAATGATTTGGAGAAGTAAAAAGCCTTGTGGTTATATAACAAATAAAAATACATTTTTTAGACATTGTACTTAAAGACATTTGAGGTTTATGTTAACTTGTATAGTACAATAGTTTGTCATTAGTAATATAGACCATAAAGAATAGGAGCTTCCGTCAAAGATATGCTCTTTTGATCTCTGTGACCTGTCTGTTGAAGCACCCTACATTGAACATATTATTTTCTAAAACATTAGAAACTTGAAAAGCAAACACAAGCAGCATTAGTTGAAAGGTAACACTACATTGGTATTTTTATTGAATAATTATTTTTGCCTGCCTTTTTCAGCTAGTCATAATTATATGAATTATCTATTAGTCTTACAGATCACCATCAATGGTAAATTTTTTTATCAATTTGGTTTAAGAAGTTTTGCAAAGCTATTTATCTTTAAATATTAGCTACGTTTTGAAACCTGAATGTTGACAAATGCAAAGACATCTAATAATGTGCATGGCATATGGGTGGGGCAAAAGAATTATCAACAAATGATGCTTTGTGATATTATTTAATGGAAGGCAATCATTTTGAAAGACATATGTCAACCACACCTATATCATGTGAGGACAAATAATCATTATTCATTCTTTTAAGCGCAACGAAATTGAGAAACATCACCTAAAAAACAACTTAACCCAGAGAACATCTGCCTAGTACGTTGATGCAACCATCCCAAAACTAATGTTTCATTTGTCACTCACATCAACTATTCCTAGTGGCATTCTCGTTAATCATTCATTAACAAGATAATGGTAAGAGTCAAATGGCATCTGTGAAGAAGTTACTGTCTTGTTTGTGTTGCCTTGGAAGTGTCAGTATCATATCCAGAAATCTTTCATCAGAAAAAATGACATTAAACATGAATTAAGAGTAATCATATTATTGAGTTGTTAGAAGCTTTTGTGAAGAGAGAAGATTCAAATAAAAGTTGATATTTGATTTTCTTTTAACCTCTTGAAAGCCCAGATGAGTATAGTCTGGGTAAATGATGCCAATAAATGTCATAAGAATTCAGCGATAACATCACATCAATACAATAATTATGCAATGTATCTGACTCCTAGAAATACATATCAAATATTAAGAGTTTCTTTGTCCTTCTTCTATAAGAATATTCCTGCTTCAAATCATAGGCCTCTTATCATCTAATTCCGTTTGGTAATTTTCTTTACTTCAATAACTGATTCAGGGAAAATGGTTTCGCACTCCCTTTTAAGTTAGAGAAAGATTGACCCCTTAACAACATATTTATAACCCTTGGCAATTTCACCTTCATCATTCCCCTGTGTGAGTTCATGGCACCTTGATAGAAGGCAAGGCAGATACATGTCTTCTTGAAAATGATAAAAGTACAAACAAATTTGATTAAAATCAGATTAACTGATTACATGTCAAAGAAAACAAAAGCAGAAATAGAACTCCTTGACTTGACAAACCAGAATCATTTGTTGGGAAGGAGAATGAATGTTAATCTTAAAAGCAAGTAACTAGGTACAGGTAAGTAATTGACTACTTCGAACAACGGTGAGGCTGAAGTAGATAGATGCCATTGGACTCTCGATCAATAGTGGAATTCTACAGTTCCAACAAGTCGATGCAAAATAACAGTGGTAGAAGGAACTGATTGCTTGGAGTCTACAGGTACCAATGATTACCTGTCGTTAGTCAGCCGCTTGATTAGCACCTGTCACACCTGAGCAAAGGTGTATTCTTGCTTTATGTGTGTTTCTCTATTTGTATATAGACTTTCATGTACTGACTTTGTACTTGGTGACAAATGCTATATCAATTTTTTAGTCGAGAAGTTGTACAGAGCATTTTGATAAAAAAATTCTAGTTATTGTCGACCATTCTCAGTGATGAAAGCAGTTTGTAGAGCACAAACAAGAAAAAGTGAGCATGGCTCACATAATTCTGCTATCTGCTATGCACCAAGGGCCATAAGGCAGTAAAAACATTATTTCAAAAACAGCTTTCGAATTCAAACAATAACATCTCCAGGAATACACATATGTGAAATTTATTTCCTTAAATGTAACAGTGTGTAAAAGTATCATCAAGTGTACCCACAACCAAAATTTCATTCATCTTAACAGATTTAATAGTTTCTCAGAAACTTGTCCCAATTGGCACTTCAGATATGTCATTACACCAAGTTCAATTAAACATTCAAGGGCTATAACTCTGTCAAAAATGATATTTACGAATCGGCTTTCCATCTTGATCTAGAGCATCATCAGGGGTATCCACAACAAAAATTTCAGTTACCCAGATGTAATAGTTTCTGAGAAATCTTCTCCTAATTGGAGCATCAGACGTATCATTTGTACCAATTTCGATAAAACATGCAAGGGCAATAACTATGTCAAAAACAATATTTTGGAATCGGCTTTCGAACTGGATCAAGATTATGGTTAAGGGTACCCACAACCAAAGTTTTGTTCTCCTGTGTTCAAAGAAAACTTGTCCCCATTGAATTCTATGGAACTAAGTTCAAAAACTGAAAAATTGAAGTTCTAAATTTTTTAAAATGGGTTTAAACTTTTGGGAAGGTCATGGTTAACAAGTGTGCAAAGTTTGGTTGACCGTTTCTGAGAAAATTGACGGGAAGAAGGACAGATGGACGGAAGGAGAGAAAGACCACTAAATACCCTTGCTTACTAGCTATAATAGGACATATGAAAATATAACTTTCTATGGGATCACACTATCTGCAAACGTACAAATCTGTGTGTATTTTAGGTTTGGTACCTTGCATGACTCCAACCTGCATACTGAAAAAAAGAGTTGAGCAATAACTGTACCTTAATACTGCAGATAATCTGCTCCTAAATATAACAGTGGAACACTCGAAGTCCTGAATATCTTCTTACATTCTTTAAAAGTTTTAGGGCAAGCTAAATAAAAAGATTATTTGCCCTCGCAGCTTACAGGTTTTCATCTAAAAAGCCAAACTCCAGTGTGTAGTAGTAGTAGTAGTAGTAGTAGTAGTAGTAGTTTTTATGGGAATGTCTTAAACTTTATCACATAGTATGTCAAGTCATTTGACTTTTGTATAAGCACTTGCATAGTTTATATAAATTAGAAATCTAGAATAATGGTTTTTTTAAACTTACGCAAAAGCTTAAAACTTCCATGCCCTGAATACCCTCTCATTGATAAAGTTGTATGACATTAATTCAAGTAGACATTTGGTCTCATCTTCACCAGCAGATTAGACAAGGCCATCAATATTCATCAACACTCATCTTATATAAGACATGACAAACCACAGCAACAAGACATTCCGGTAGCGCTGATATCTACACAGCACACCCAGAGCACTCGCATCATGACACCGGTTTATACTTGAGGGTAGTCCGGAGGACATTGATCCAAGAAGGGAGCATAAAGTCCGGGTATCTTTTGGGGAAATAAAATTTGAGGGGACATTCGTGTTTATACGGCTATTTCATTAATACAAGATTATTTCATAAAATTTTTCAAGTTTGTTACTAGGTGTGACGTTAAAAATCTTACAGTTTGACAAAGAAAAGTGTGTGTTTATTTGAACAGAAGAAAATTCCGAAATGAAGCCATTCATCGGCGCTAAGTCTTGCTGGCATGTGATAAGGAATTGCTGAGTCTGAATTGCTCGTCATTAAGTATTGTAAAGAAGTATTAAAGAATGATTCCAGAGTCTCAATATCAACAAGCATAATTTCAATTATAAAAATTTTACTTCACAAATTTAACTAACTCCTCTAAAGCAAAAAATAATCTGAAATGGTCATCTGGTAGTCAATCAACACTTCATAATATTAAGGAAATACTAGAATTCATACTCGGTGTGTCCAGATGGATTAAAATATGATTAAAGAAAGGAAAGGTTATCTGAATGTACATCTTTTTTTATATAACAAGAATTTGTTATAGAATCTTCCTGGTGTCAAGCATGCTGAACTGAGTATTTGTGAAATATAAAGAGGCTGCTGAAATTTGATTGATGAAATACACTTGTATTCCTCACACTAGGATCTCCGGGACTGCCAGTCAAAAATCACAAGTATCATATACCACCATGTGATTCATGACAAGAGTTCATCAATGGCTCCATCTTGTATGTGACCCAGACACAAAGTCACTATAGACATCAACATTCTTCTTCTCACCATCAGTATGAAATCTACATTCTTTCAGGTCAACCGACCATCATTGGAAGAGACATAGGATAATTTACTACCACATTTTCTATGTGAAGCAAAATCTCTTTTCATCAATACAATATTGGACGAGTGGTAGAAGAGCTTCGATTTCAAACCCAATACATTGCAGAACCCCAGGAGTCTCGTGGACATGAAACACAAGAGTTTCCACCTGTTATGTTTGATGGAATTTAATGTTTACAGGAACAGAAGCAATAACACAGAGTGAAAGATCCTCTACCACAAATCAATCCTGGAAGCAATAGGCAGGTGATTGTACATGTAATTTCATTAGGCACATGGTCCCTCAACAATTCCCAGCTGAATTCATGTGGTGAATGATCTGTTCTGAAATATCAGATCTCTGACTTTACTCTCTATTTAAAATTTTAAAGAAATGAATGAAGGTGGGCAAGATGGGGTGGGGTTTTGAGAGATCCAGTGACAACTGTTTTCTGGGATCATGTGACAACTGTTTTATGAAATCCAGCAACAACTGTTTTGTGAGATCCAGCAACAACTGTTTTATGAGATCCAGCCACAACCATTTTGTGAGATCCAGCAACAACTGTTTTATGAGATCCAGCCACAACCATTTTGAGAGATCCAGCAACAACTGTTTTATGAGATCCAGCAACAACCATTTTGTGAGATCCAGCAACAACTGTTTTGTGTGATCCAGCCAAAACTGTTTTATGAGATCCAGCAACAACTGTTTTGTTGGATCCAGTGACAACTGTTCTGTGAGATCCAGTGTCAACTGTTTTATGAGATCCAGCAACAACTGTTTTATGAGATCCAGTGACAACTGTTTATTAAGATTCAGTGACAACTGTTTATTAAGATCCAGTGACAACTGTTTATTAAGATTCAGTGACAACTGTTTTGTAAGATCCAGCAACAACTGTTGTGTGAGATCCAAAAACAAATGTTTTGTGAGATCCAGTGACAACTGTTTTAATTTTGCACATCTCTAATGACATCACCTCAAACTTTTCTATCCTTGAAAATTTTCCCACATCAGAATATTTTGACTTTATAAACTAGATAAAATTAAAACACTATAACATTGATGCACTGCTAGTCTTATATTTATCTTATCTCAAACATGAATTAAAATGAATTTAGGATTAAAAATGGAATCTCTTCCTCATGTCTTCTGATGTCAGATATTTGAACACTCAGTGACTCTCAGTGAATTTACCTAAATGAATAAAAAAGAAAGGCTATATTTACCTTATAAACATTGATGAATTACAGGAAAGTTTGTGAAAAAATATGTACTTCTAGTCATTCAGACTATCAGATTCAATAGCAGGGACATACGAAGTCTCGTTTATAAGTTCGATATTTTACATCTTTGTTTAAATCAATTTGTTTATACCATGATTAAGTTCTATCAAATGATTGGTCTTAACACAGCCAAAATAAAGCAACGACAAAAACAGTAGAAGAAACCTTAATGTGTAAAATGATTTTGATAACAATCTTCAAATAACTAAATTGCTTTTTATCCAACATTTTACACCAATGACAAATGCTAAAAGCGCTAAAGGGAAGTTTGATAGACTTATAATACTTTATAATGAAAACAGCCTATCAAATATAAAGAAGCAGGTTATAGAGTTCAGTCAATATCAAATCATGAATCACAAAATCTTCTTCAAACAAATCCTTGCAGAAATCATTACTTTGGTAAGAATGCTAATTTTGAAAATTCAAACATGAACAAAGAAGGTCGTGTCAGTTAAACAGACACTCAGCTAACAGCGGTAATCATCATTTCACTCACTGAGATGTTATTATACATTGCCTCCAAGATAATTGATAAGCATGGTCAATTACCCTCTCAACAAAGCTTTTATTTTCCTATTTCGGGTAAAATTTTAGTTAATTTAAACGACAGTTCACAGTAGTATGCAGAGTGCAGTCTAATCAATAGAGCCACAGTAAACAAAGACTAACGCTCTCTGTAACGGAATCTCCCAGCATGCTCTGCTGGATACCCTCTGGCCGTACTACTTGTCTGACAACTGATAATACTATTCACCCATCAACAGATGATACACCACAATATGAGACACATTAATTTTCCACATTCGCTCTCCTTGGCAATAAAAAACGGCAAGGTTGCGTGAACAAAAGCTGGGTATATATTTTACCAGAGTAGTTTTATACAGGCATGGGGGCTGATGAGAAGAAATAATTGTATTATTCGTGTAACAAGTTACGTCTTAATTACCTTAACAACAGCAGGACGAGGATGGTCATGTTGTGATTGAAAACAAACCAAAATGAGGCTCACAGTTCGCCACATATGATTCGGAAATAATGATATTGAGAGCAGAAAGAGCTGATAAAAGGGAGAATGTTCAAGGGCAGCTTGAGGGTCATCTCACCAGGCTGGCAGAATCCATGATCCGATTGCAAATTCTCCATCGACTCTGACCTGTGAGTTGATTGATAACATCAAAAAAGTAATTTGAATTGCTGAGAAGTTACAGAACATTTGGTGCTTTCACAGCTGTCCATCTTGACGTAAAGTTTTAATAAACGAAAAAAACGTCACTGACTAATAGTTTGAAAAATGGGCCATCAACTGGAATAATCCAGAGAACGTAATTGATCCTAATGCCATGTGGCACAACATGCTTTGCTTAGGTCAATGTTCCACTGCACATTCATCTGGAAAGTATTCTTCACACTTAAATTATATAAAATAGTAATTAGATATTTGCTTAAAATAACGCAGTTCAATTCTGAATGCTCACTAGAAGATATTTCTTCTTTTTCTCCATGTTTACTTCCAAAGCTTGATATACAACACAATTGATCAGAATTCTTCATACCTATGTTTTGTTTAACAAGGGCATATTATAAAAAAGGGTTAAGTGGGAAAGTGCTGTGTCAAGGATAAATGCATGTAAAAGCACGGTGTTATTACCCAATCTTAAAAGGAGGGTCATGAGAGCTACTAAAACAAATGAACCGCTAGGGACCCGTGTTACAACAGAGAGAAAATACTTGGCCAGGATGCACTGGTAACTCAGTTGACACTAAACAATCTCAAATATCCTGATCATTCTCATCAACGTTTTCTTGTTATGTAGATTTCTTTGAAATTTCAAGGAAATTGGTACCAGCAATGTTTTGGACAGATGCTACATAAATCTTTCATTTCCTTTCCTATCACATCAAACTTATAAAAAACTAAAACATATAATTGAAAGTTTTCTATTATTTCATAACAAAACAAGCAACGTGTTATTGAAATCTCGCCGCTGTCTGGCTAGGAGACAGAGAGATTGGAAGATTCAGATGTAGTTGGGTCTTTTTCTCATGACAAGCATCAATGGTAGATAGGATTACAGTGTGAGAGGACAATGTATGGGGCACTATCTTGTTTGTCATGGAAGTTGATAACCCTGCTCTGCCTATCTGTATCATAAACCACTAGACTCTCATAGGACGCCATGTTCAATAATGCTTGCTGGGGGGCGAGAAAGACTTACACATACCTTTACAACACCCATCAAAGACAATAATCCTGTTACAATCAATATTCATTATACTGGTTTGTTAAAGGTAGCATGATTTTTTCTCACATGATTTTTTCCATTCTATAGCATATGAGGACATATGCACCCCTTTTACCTTTCTTTCCATGCAACAAAATATTTATTATTCTTTACAATTGACCTGCAATCAATGACTAAAAATTGGCTTAGTAATTCATCAGACTATCTATCATCTATTCAACAAATGGTCACAGGCTCACCGTTTCGGGGCCACGGAATCAGAAAACCTATAATTTAGAATCCCCATCAGCTAAGGAGTCTGTACACAAGGAGTAAGCTTTCTATGCCTCTTGTTTCTGAAGAAGATGAAAATAGGTTTTTAGGGTGTGGTCCCCGTGGCCCTTAATATGGGTCAAAGAGTCACCAAATCTACAAATTAGAACCCCAATAGGTTGAGGAGTCTGTATTCAAGGTTTCAGGTTTCTATGCCTCATGATTCTGGAGAAAAGGAAAATAAGTTTTTTGGGCACCAAATATATAGATTAAAAAACTCTTGAGTCAGGGAGTTTGTATACAAGATTTCAGAATTCCTGAGCCAATGGTTCTTGAGAAAAAGATGAAATAGTGAAAAGTTTATGAATGGATGGACGGATAGACGCCAGACGACATGCCACGCCATAAGCTCATCAGGCCTTTCAGGTAACATGAGCTTAAAATTAAAATGGCCAAAATCACAAAGGATGTAAAAAAAATTTAAGAGTCAAGGTGGGAAATACTGATTGTTGAAACAGCTGAATTAGGAACAAGTGTGTTTTTTTAATATACCTTAATCCCTTACTGAATATCAATATTATTGAATGAGGTAAATCTGTAACTTCGCCCATATCTTATACACAGCATAAGTATTGCTGTTGCACTTACCATATCAGCTGCTGTTTTAGGTGTTCAGACTGTAAGCAAAATTCAAATATTGCTGGTATCATATTCCACGCTAATTTATCGGACCAATGAATAAATTCCTTCCAGTGTTTAAGAATTAATTTTATAACCTGAATACATACATATTTTCCAAATAACTTGTATGGTAGATTACCTGAGTGTGATCATTAGTAATATAAAGAGATGTGCATTATCTGTGAATTATTCATATTAATATTGGTGTGAATCTGAGTGGCTTTACATTAGTTGCTTCATTGGTATGAGTTGAGATTTTTCTTGTGAGCTTATGTTCTGGTGAAATCAGGGATTTTGCTTTAACACTGCCATCAAGAGTGTTGACTATTATCAGTTTGATTACACTTGGTTTAACACTGCCATCAAAGGCATTCAACAATATCAGTTTTAGAATATACTTGGTTTAACAGAGCCATCAAGGGCATTCAACAATATCAGTTTGAGAATACTTGGTTTAACACTGCCATCAAGGGCATTCAACAATATCAGTTTGATAACACTTGGTTTAACACTGCCATTAAGGGCATTCAACAATATCAGTTTGATAACACTTGGTTTAACACTGCCATCAAGGGCATTCAACAATATCAGTTTGATAACACTTGGTTTAACACTGCCATCAAGGGCATTCTACAATTATCAGTTTGATAACATTTGGTTTAACACTGCCATCAAGGGCATTCAACAATATCAGTTTGATAACACTTGGTTTAACACTGCCATCAAGGGCATTCAACAATATCAGTTTGATAACACTTGGTTTAACACTGCCATCAAGGGCATTCAACAATATCAGTTTGATAACACTTGGTTTAACACTGCCATCAAGGGCATTCAACAATATCAGTTTTAGAATATACTTGGTTTAACAGAGCCATCAAGGGCATTCAACAATATCAGTTTGAGAATACTTGGTTTAACACTGCCATCAAGGGCATTCAACAATATCAGTTTGATAACACTTGGTTTAACACTGCCATCAAGGGCATTCAACAATATCAGTTTGATAACACTTGGTTTAACACTGCCATCAAGGGCATTCAACAATATCAGTTTGATAACACTTGGTTTAACACTGCCATCAAGGGCATTCTACAATTATCAGTTTGATAACACTTGGTTTAACACTGCCATCAAGGGCATTCAACAATATCAGTTTGATAACACTTGGTTTAACACTGCCATCAAGGGCATTCTACAATTATCAGTTTGAGAATACTTGGTTTCACACTGCCATCAAGGGCATTCTACAATTATCAGTTTTAGAATATACTTGGTTTAACAGAGCCATCAAGAGCCTTCCACAATTATCAGTTTTAGAATATACTTGGTTTAACAGAGCCATCAAGAGCCTTCCACAATTATCAGTTTGAGAATACTTGGTTTAACACTGCCATTAAGAGAATTCTACAATTATCAGTTTGAGAATATTTTTAACTGACTGTTTTATAGTTGTTTGCGTTGCCAAATTGAGTTGTATACTGTGAGCCAGGAAATTGCATAGTTTGTAATTTGAAAGCCATGTATTTGAGTTTTCTGACAAGGACAATTAAGAGCAAAAGAAGTAAGTTCATCAGCATTATGGAAGATCCTTTAAAATACTTCTTTATTGATGAGACTCTTAAAATTCAGAGGTTCCAGATATAGCCTAAATTGTAGACAGATTTGAGTTGTTTTCATCTCTATGCAACCCAAGATCAGGATAACAAAAATGGGTGAAGTTCCACTTAACAGTTTTGGAGTTCTGATCAATTGTAGACGAAACATAAATTGTTACATATGTTACAATCAATAGTAGACTTACAATCAATTGTAAGAGTTTGGCGGAACTGGACCCTGATCAGCCTTTTTTGGCCCATACCCATCGGATGAATTTTTCATTCCATCAAAAGGCAAATTGGTGAATCAAAGCTGTTATCGAAGTTTATGAAACTCAAAAAATAGATTTACAGAAAAGAGAAGCATAAATTAGTATTCACAATTTAAATTAAATGAAATGAAAATGAAGATAAAAACAACTTTGTCCATCTTTAAACCTAGATGCACATACATGTAACAGTGGATGCAGTGTCAATAGCAACAAGAAGCCATGTCCCCAAATCTGTGTTCACTTAAGTTAATGAATCTCCCACTCAATTAATCAGGACTAGCCGAGGAAGTAATACAGCATGAAGAAGTCAGTGTGAAGTAAATTAGATGGGAGTCCAGCTTGGATTCAGCCCATCACCTCTGCCCTGTGTCGCTGCTGAGATTTTCTCGGATATCAAACCTTATCTTGTTAATCAAAACAGCTGGTAGTATCTTGATTAAAGATTTCAATAAAGTATATTTTGTGAGAAGAAACTGTATTAGTTGAAATTAATAATGTTAAGGCTGTTGAAATGGTGTCTGAAACTATCTATCACTATTCTGTAATTCATATATTTCAACTACAGTCTAGACAGTGCAACCCTTGCCGCAGTCTGAGCTAATTAATTTATAGTTCTATCCTCTTGCTTCAGAGACAAAAGCAAGTAAGCAACAACTCCCATGTCTATGTTAGATGCAGGTATGAGCCTCTCGGGGGTACCTCACTGTGCCCCCTGGTCGCTCCAGAAGTTAACAGTGAACTATGTTTAATTTTGACTTGAGTGAGTAAGTGAGTTATTGTTTAACGCCCGCTTGGGAAATATCTCAGCCATTAGCAGCGAGTTGATTTGAGTGAGGTGATATCATGTAAGTAAATTTATTGATTGAAACTAATACTAAGAGTGTTATATGCAATGTGAATTCTTATAAATGACAACGATGATCACCACATGGCATGACTAATATTCAAGTACATGTGCAATTCGTTACAACTCTCAAGGAGGTCAGAATCTTATATTTCGTTGTCATCGATTTAGAAAGAAGAACACAAAACCCAGCAGTATTCATTGGTGGATGATTGAGACCGAAATGGCAAAAGTATCGCCACCTTGACAACATCTGACAGGGACAATCTGCTACAAGGAAGAATAATTGCAATTGAATATGCGGATGCTGTATTTCATATTGTTGGTATGTAAATTGTTTGAATATGAAATGAAAAAGTTGAAATTCAAAGTGCATTTTATTTATTGTAAAAAATTGATGTCATAAGTATAATTAAATGTAAATGCAAATGTATTGAAAAGAAATGATATTTTCTTTACTTGCATGTAAATGAATGTTTATGAACGAACATATACTGTCCTGTAATAAAATTCAAGAACAGACCCCAAACTTGTAATCCCTACATTGTTACCTAGTTACTACAGAAGGCTGCATTCCTACTGAACTTGAGTCAGGGGGCACAGTTAGGTTAAACTGCTTCTCTGTGTGATAAGTGAAGGCTCCACCAATAAAGCTACATCAAGATTTGAAGATTATCTAAACACTTGGAGAAATTGGATGAGAATACCATAGTTATGCAGGCTATATAAATCATTATGTGTGTGTGCTGGTAGTTGACAATCATAGAAACAAGCTATCTTTTTTTCATCTGAGTCGACATAAATAACAGAATAAGTCAACAATCTTTTCTGAAGCAATAAGGGTACAATGATTAATATTCCCACTTGTGAAATGTATTTTATGAAAAAAAATTAAATTGTGAATCAAAAACTAGAATCATACCATAATTCTTCCAAAACATGTCTAAATACTTTTAAGACTTGTCACTCAAACATTTCATATTCTTATTCATCTTGATTAATTAGTTCAGAAGATAAAAGGATATTTTGACTGCCAGGATGGCAATCTTCCAATATTTTACAATCAAAAGAAAATTATATTTTCATAGTTCTTTTTAGACATAAAATAATTCGATCCTAGACAAAAAAAACATAATTAAAACAATCAATACATCAAGCAGCCAATACGAGCAGGCAAGGGTTATTAAACACCAATTATATCCACGAATGATAATAATTCAGATATCTGGATATGGAAAAGTTTTGTAGTATAAGTAAGTTAAGATAATGACATGACAATGCGTATTGACCGCTAATTGGGTGCGGTTCCAGGGAGTCGCTCGTTTGCTTTCATCTGGAAACGTCATTCCTCACAAATGACAACTCAAGCTCCGGAATCAATGGGAGTGTTTTATGTGCACTGCCTTTAAGAGTGCCTCATAACAATATTCTTTTGCATTATCATTTACAAAGTATGTTGTTATTGAACTTTCATTAATCAGGGACAACGGGTTCATAATCTTGAATAACATCAATCATGAAAAAATGTTAGTGAACGTAAAACATCATTGAGTAATGCTACAATGGATTTTGTTTTTTCTTGCAAAATAATAATCTTGAAAAAAGTAAATGAACATGTTAGACTGTAATATGTGATGGCATTTTTAAATAGAGAGATATGATATTATTTGGTTATACATTTGTCCTCAAATCAAGAACAAAACACATTTTTCTCCTCTTTTTGCCAAATCTGTTTGACATGAGTATCAGACTTTCAAACTTTTCTGCCTCACGAGATGTGACAAACATGGTGTTTGTCATGAAAAACAATTTCTAGATATATTATGATCTATTGTTTGTACTTTTATAACTATATTTGAGTTGAGATGGCTCAAGAAGGAACCCTTATATACATGATGCCTGTCATTACGTCAAAGCATAACTTGACATGACAGAATATTGTTGCTATCTAGTGACTCATAACTCATTTTTTTACCTATGAGGGCATGTTTGGATTCATATTTTTGACAGAATGCCCTGAGGCAAAATATCCAAATGCCCTGATGGTGGTAAGTTACAAATGCTCAGAGGAAGATTTTGATCTCTTATCTTAGATTTGCCCAGGCTGTCTTTTCATGCCTCAATTTCAGTATATCCTAATTGCTCTCACTCAGGAAATACTTGTGATGTAAACATCATATGTCATGGACACTCGCAAAATATCCTCTATTCACATTCATTAAAAGATTCCATTACTTCACAAAAAAGCATGTTAAATGGCCACTAGCTAAGGTTAGATTATACCAAAACAATATGATAATAATAATAATAGTTTATTGCCAGACAAAGAAATTTGTTTTACAACAGTGAGATATTTAGCATCGTTAAGAGAAAAAGGCAACAGGCAAACGAAAACTTTAAAATACTCCTACAACACAGTTGCAGAGGCTTACATGTGTACAGAATAAAACAGGATAAAGAACTTGATTCTTTCTGTACGAGACATGTTAATGGGGAATACAATAACTTGATAAAAAGATATATCATCTTATAAATGACATGATTAATTTAGAGAGGGGTCTTACTTTCACTTAAAGTTTTATGCTTTAAAAGTTAAAAAGATCCCTCAGATTTGTTGGACCTACCAGGGAAGCACTTACACTTACTGCATGAAGGACAGTAAGTTCTCAACGGCAGTGACCTGGCAGGATTCAAATCCTCTACTATCCAAACACACAAACTACTTGACTACCCTGCCCTCACATCCCACCTGATGAATGTGTAAGCATATGCTCCGAAATTGCCTGATTTTCACATGAAGTGTTTATCAAGAAGTTTTTGTTGTCATGCATGTCGGTTCTACAAGCCTTTGAACTATTCTGCCCTCAGTAAAGCCTGGACTACATGATTATGAGTTCTGGTTGTCTGTGATAGATACTGAATCTGTTCACTTACCTTCTTGTCATTGTGACTGAGACAGCTGAGGTACAGCCAGATGAGGGTTGGTACGTACTCGAGAGCAAAACTCCGCAGATCTGTCTGCTTGGAGCGGTAGAATTCAAACAGCTGGTGGCACACAGGGTCAAGGTGCTGCAACAAACATCAAATTAAGTTCAAGAAATGTTTTATAAAGGATTGAAGTGATACACGGTTTCCAACAAATCATGTTAAGCAGCGAAGCAACAGGAATTGCATTTTGTTGAAGATAATACAGAATTAGCCACTGGTGAACTTCTTGGAAAATGCAGGTAAAAAGTAAAGAGTTTGAAATAAAGTTGGTCCAAATCTTAATTTGTTTACATTTTGCCATTCAACTTATTATTAATCATTCATGACTAAAAGTCTTTCTTGATAACAATACTGTTCACATTACAAGGAAACTTTCACCAGAACAAAAATATTTTCCTCCATCTTTCTGACTTTGTAAGAAGCCTGAATTAAATTGCATAATGTCAACTAAAGTGGCATTTGGAAGAATCCCATGACAAAAGTATCTATGCAGAGAGATGAAATAGAAGAGCAAGCTTAGCATGAACTTTCAACTGATGACCGACTCCTGCTTTCTGATCAAGAAATTACATTAAGCCCAATATTACTTTTCCAAAGAAAAATTTAGTATCAGAAATATCTATTGCATATTCAATTTGACATACTTATAAAAAACTTAATTCTAATTGGGGGAATGAGTTTATTGTTGGGAGCTGCAAGTCCGGCAAGGTCTCAGTCATTAACAAAACTCATGCCAAAGAAAAATCATATTAACAATGAACTGTAACATCTGAATTCTTAACAGTTTTGAACAAGAATGTGGAAAAGTCTACAAATTTTCTTTAGATCACTTTAAACACTATATCAGCTGAATGTAATAGGGAGACAAGAAGGGTTAATCTGCTGAAGCCATAATATAATACAAAAACTCTACTTCCCAAAACATTACTTTGTTTTAAATCAAAGATGCTGCCCTATATATTCGCTCCATCTTCAACTTAAGTCTATTACGATCCACTGATAGATGTATAATAGAGTGGTTTCACTAAACTTGTTATTAAAGTTGCATCCATTTTTCAAGCAAACCATTTAATTCGCTGGAATTCCTAAAACCAAACCAAAGTTATAGCGGATGATGTATGTGCCTTGGGATTTTGTGCTCAAATTACTAAAAAACCTTGGTAGCATTGATCAATAAGTTACAATGAGGAAAATGCTTTACTTGATCTGTGCCTAATAAACTATCAAGAAATTGATGTTTCCCCTGAAACCAAAGGTTTTTTCTTGTGTGCAAGGTATATTTGAAGGGTTATAAGTGCCTAGCATTTTCGTCTGAATCAGAAAGATCCAAGTCTGATTTGGTATCTCAAAAATTACAGTTTTTTGTCTTGTTTTCCATTTCAATAATAATATGTATTTTTATCATTTCAATAAATTTCAAAATTTTATTCAAAATTGAAGCCTGTACTTTGGCCAGAATTATACTTCTTGCATATTGAACAGATAAATAGAGAATACAAAATAACGTCCTGTTTAATAACATTTTTATGAAACGAGTGAATTTTTTGGTATTTGTGAGTTAGACACCGTTATCACTCATAAGTTTAAGAAAAATGTAATTAAACGGAACTGAGTTTAGTATTTTATTAATTACTCGCAGTAATTATATCAAATAAAAATCATGAAAATCGCAGAGACAACCACTGCTGCCGCGCTGCTAACATAGTGATGTCATACTTAAAGATTGTGACATCAGGTGACGTCAAGCAGCATGCAATGTTATGAAAATGGGAGAGAAATAATGCAAGCTATAAACCACTGTATTCAGTACAGAGTATAACATATTTTGACTGATGAATGGAGGTGTTTTTGGACCTAGGATCATTATTTAGATAATTTGAATACTATAACCTACAAAGCAGGTGCTCTGTTTGATAACATAATTAAAAAAGTTGTAATTAGTATATTCCCCATTTGAAGTGATTTTAATTAGGATTGTTGAAGAAAGCCTTTTCATGATAGTTATTCGCATACAATGGTGCTTATAAATATGCTTATAATATAATCTAGCTGAAAAGATGCAACTGTTTGCATTCATATAGGTTGACATTTTGTTTCAGATCGATTCATTACTTATAATGTACCATATTTCTAATAAAAAATAGCATGGGCACATTAAGGCCCCGTATGCAATATGGAAAGGTTTGATACAACTGACCCAGGAGACCATATTCATGAATATTCGTGAAACCTAAGAAGGGAAGAAAAATCCATTAATTACAAGTTTTATGCCGCTAGTTGAAGGGTTGATGTGTTTCATAATGGACAGATACAGGTAATTCAAGTCTTGTCCATATTCACCCGGGAAGAAGCGCTGAAGTGGAAATCCATGGTCACCGATTGGTCAGATCAATAGATGATAATGGAGTCCCATCGGTGTAAAAACTCCTCTTATCACATCATATGGATTAGTTTAGCCGCTAATGGTCCATATGGAACAACAGCTGAAAATACTGCTACAGAAACGACCATAACTACACGGCTAAAGAGACACTTTATGTGGACATACCTTTACTGCCGACCTATTGTGATCCTGTTGTAAACGATGACTAACATTTCCATTTATGTTTATTTTTGTGATTCTGGTGCACTTTATGAAATAAATAATATATCATCAGTTTTTATCAGTATATATTCTAACATGCAGCCTTAAGCTTATAGTTAGAGTAAGAAGATATTAGATTCTATAATTCTTTGAATCAAACAAGTGACAGGAGGAGGGCACAAGGGCCAAGCTCAAATAAGCGCTTGGAGTAAAGAGACAGAGACTCCAGGCAGTCATAGGAGGAAATATGTTTATTAGCTGACAATTCACATTCCTATTAGTAAACTGTCGACTGGTCAATCAATTTTCAAAATAAAGAAATGGCCAAGGATAAATTTCTTTCAAAAGAAAAGATCAACCATTTGGCATTTTCACAAAGATGAGAATTGCTGAGAGTGATATGCTGACATCAAACATTCCAGTGAGCCTGTTAATCGAAGTCAGCATATTGAACTGAGGCTTATATATAAGCAATAAGACTCTTTTGAAAAAGTTAGATGAAATCTATCATGAAATCGCATTAGTTGGACACCGTGGAGCGGTGATTAAGTTGTCACATTGTCCGAGATTTAAAGCCTGAGCTGTACTGCAGTCGCATCTAGAAATGTGCCCACCAATTGGCACTAATGCGAGCCTCTTATGCCCCTTCAACCTATCATTTTCTCTATCCCATCATTTAGACTGTCATAAAACATAAGCCTATTATTGCCGCAGATAAAATGATTTCGTGAGTAATTAATTACCAGAGTGGAAGAAATGGCAGATAAAGACAAGAGAGGCCAATGCTTGATTATGAAGGTTGTCCAGTACAGATTAAGTTTAACTCTTTACATGAGGCTGTATCATGTATTGGCCGGCTATTGAGGTGAAGGTAATCGTTTGATTAACCTCATCAAAATAATAAGGTGAGCTAAAATAGCATTTAGGCCTTAGTTTTTCAATTCAACGGTTTCAATATGTTGACAGAACATGGTTAATCCCTAAATTGTCTTGATCTTTTTGAAAATTCAGCTAACAATTAAAAACTGTGACTGAAACTACACCAAAAAGATCAATTTATTTTGATTTGTTAAGAGTATTTATTTTTCAACACATTGCAAGAAAACACTCTCTCAGAGAAGTTGTCTCTGATCTTAAAGCAACATTTTAATCCTTTAATTCCGTCTGTTCTACTGAGTAACAAGGTCAGTAAGGATGAGAAAAAACAGGTAAAATGTCCATAATAAAAAAACTTTTAGTGAACGAGCTCCTCCGACAAATCAATACTGAAGCAGCCAGGCTTTTTACTGAAACATCTCCTTTCAGGAGGGAAATTTATTTTCTGCTTAATTACCCAATGCAGAAATAGCTTGTTTCAGGACATGTCTTGTGAGTAATCTCGGACGGGCCCCTCAAGGAAACTTTCCTGCTGCAGGAAAAAACCTGGAGAGGTCAGCATTAACATAGAAAATAGCAACGTTAACATAATATCTCAATACAGATGTAGTAAGTAATGTGTATGATTTAAGAACCCCTTCGGACTGAGAGCCTAGCTCACACACAATGAACAGGCAGTCGCTATTCTGTGTTTACATTTGCCAGCATGGACAGAAGAATGCAAATACTTTTTTCTGCCATTCAAAAATCGTTTCTATTGTCTTGTTTAGAAACAAAAATCATTCCTACTGAGTGTCCACTAATAAAGTTTACAATTCAATCACATCAACCATATGACAACATGCATTTGGGCATGAAATAATTTTTTTTGTGAGGCAAAATGCAAATACAATAAGTAATTGTCAGAAACATGATCGTCTCCCCCATTGCATTCAAGAAATGAGCTCTAAAATTATGGTCACACATAAGAGTTTCTACAGAGTAAAGAGCTTTTCATGTTTGACATTGTGCTACCTAAATACATCAAGAACAAGTCAACGTTCTGTGATAGATTTTCTTGTATCAAACAAGGACGCAAAAACAAACAAACAGAAGCAATTTAAACATTTCAAAAACTGGTCAGTCTTGTGTTGACTGTGAAAATGAGCGGTCAAGGTCACCCAAATGGACTGGTGTCTGGTACTCCTCAATTGAAGACTTATACTAAATTTGAAGACTCTTGGTGTAACTGTTCAAGGGATCTTGCGATAACAACATGTTAAAACCTGCTCAAAGTCCCATATTGACCATCAAAATGACGTCAAGTTTCTCCAAATTGACTGGTGTCTGGGTACTCCAAAAGTCTGATACTTAATTTGAAGACTTGGTGCAGAGGTGCATGAGATACAGGGTTAACAAAACATTAAAACTACTCAAAGTCTCGTGTGACCTTGAAGTTCTACTGCCCCACTAGTTCTCATTCTATCCTTCTGGTTCTCTTACTATCCTCCTAGTTCTCAAACTATCCCCCTAGTTCTCATTCTATCCTTCTGGTTCTCTTACTATCCTCCTAGTTCTCAAACTATCCTCCTGGTTTTCAAACTATCCTCCTAGTTCGCTAAGTATCCTACAGGTTCTCCAACTATCCCCCTGGTTCTCATTCTATCCTTCTGGTTCTCTTACTATCCTCCTAGTTCTCAAACTATCCTCCTGGTTTTCAAACTATCCTCCTAGTTCCCTAAATATCCTACAGGATCTCCAACTATCCCCCTGGTTATCATGCTATCCTTCTGGTTCTCTTTATATCCTCCCGGTTCTCCTACTACTTTCTGGTTTTTCAACAATGCCCCTGGTTCACCAACTACCCACATGGTTCTCCAACTATCGACATTGGTTCTCCAATCCCCTCTCCCTGTTTCTCGAGGGCCCCTGGTTCCCCACCGGGGTCTCTCATAGGAAATGTCAGGAGGAACCGTAAGGGACATCTATGGAAACATGTATATTCTAGGTTTCAGCAAACCAGCAATAGAATACAAGTACAGTTTGCTTTTCTTTTTTAACATCAAGCCAAATATTGTTTGTGACATTATTCAAAATATTACATTGGTGAATCCTGCCTTTTGTCTTTAATGAGGTCTATTAAATAAGTAGTTAGTTTAGAGAGGCTAGGTGTATTTCTCAGAGCCCCTATCCCAGTCAGCCTTTTCCAACTTTCCCTTTCCCACCCTCCGAAAATGACTTGCTTTGCTTATGTATTATAGCTATGTTAACTCAATGAAGTTTTCTCCTCTACTCAGAATGTCAAGTATCACAAAAAATTCAAATATGTTACTAGCACCAAAACACAATTCTTAAGTTAAGCGAACATATATACAAACTACAATGGCAAAACCAGAGATAACTGACCAACCCAGCTATCAGTTGCATGTGTCAGTGGCATTAGCAAAACTCAGAAGAAACACTTGTTACAAACAGTTTTTTCACCGTCTTCATTCATAATGATGGCTCCCAGTCAAGGATCTGAAATGTCAACCGAGATACCTGCAAGGGAATTTTCCCCTCTCCCCTAGTTGAGTCAGTGTTAGCTTTGAGACACATGGTAATAACTCCTGTAGACGGGAACCACAAATACTGTGTCTCTCCCACTGATACAAGTTCAACTTGGTCTTTCATACCCTTCATCCCAACAGCCTGAAATCAGATCCCACAAACAAAGAATATTTCTGAAATTAGAAAACCTCTGTTATATAACAGCGTTGACTCAATGTGAGATCTTCTTTTGTTTTGGGATTTCAATTTAAACTTATTAAGCGCCAAACGATTCTGATAAGCTTAATCATAGGAATTACAATAATTTGTTGACAAGTGTTAGCTTTTATCCTGATAATGTTATTGCCCCTGGAGATAAATCATTTACTAGTTTTGATCACTTCTTTAATATCTTTTCTGGAAAGGGAAAATGTGTAGTAACCATGGTCTGGGTGATGTTACAAAGTACGACGGTTAAGTAAAAGGCAAGTTTGATGCAATATCACACAACCAAGAAACTGAAAGGTGATGTATTCAAAACTCATGTGTTCCTTCAATGTCAGTAGATTTTGAAGACATTGAACTTTAAACCAAGGTAACTGAATAGGACTAATGTCCACAATCTGTGGATTTTAAGAGAAAGATTCCCACTGAACACTAGGTCCATTCTGTACCCTTCGTCCTGATCAAAGTTTATTTTTCTCTCAAGATTTCTGTAACCAACTAAAATAGTCTGACAATGAAGAAATGATGAAACAGAGATGACAACAGAGAACAATATTGTGTAAGAGAATGGATGACAAAATTTCTTGGTTTGCAACCACTCCCAAGGGGAGCTCTAATTAGTCCCATTTTAAAATGCTAAGGGCTTAGTTCCTTAGGGTACCTTTTATGTCTCCTACCAGAACTGAATAATGTTGAGAGCATGAAATATGAGATATGAAATTCATCAATGTTCTATTTCTTTCATGTATATTAACACATTTTCTCAGTTTTAAAAAGAAATATCTATCAAATAGAAAAAGCTCAAATTTTTTTTTATGTTATCCTAAACATGAATATCACATTAAGAGTGAGGTTTGGAAGTAAGTTAAATAGCATAATCATTATTCAACCACAAATTATTGCTCATAGCATCTGCATGTGAATATCTCATATCTTTGAATTAACACTTTTTGTCCAGTACATCCATTAGAGCTCCTGAAAAAAAACCAATGTGTATGTCCTACATGAGTCATATACCTATTGTGTTTAATGTGTTTCCAGGTAATAAATTTATTTTGGAAATGTTCTACAAGAACCAATGTGACAAAGACCAATTGTGTAATCAGGAAGGTCCAGGAATAAGGAAATGAACCCCTCCCCTGGTCCAGGGAGAGAGAAAAGAATTTAATAGCTCCAACCCAAAATGGCACATCTACATGATATGGAGAGGCAGTGTAGCAAATTCAGATAATATTGCTTCAAAAACAAACACTACCCTAAAAAGAATAAGTAAAAATGTTGCAATGTTTATAGAAAAAAAATACAATTGGAAAAGCTCAAAATAAGAAAATTGAGCCATTGAGTCTGTAGCTCATCAGGCTAACTATGATTTATTTTATAAATGGTCACAGGGTCACAAATTGGGGGACCATAGAATCACAAAATCTATAAATTAGAATTCACATCAGCTAAGGAGTCAGAACACAATGTTTCAACTTTCTAGGAAGAAGATAAATAGGTTTTTAGGGTGTGGTCCCGATGTCCCTCATTAGGGGTCACAGGGTAACCCAATCTATAAATCATAATCCTTTCAGGCCAAGTGAGCTAAAAAGGCACATCTTAATGGTATGGAATGGCAGCATAGAATAATCTATTTAAAAAAACTTTATAAGGAGTGATAAAAATTTTGTTTCTCTCATAATGACTACCTTACTTCAGATATTTGATAAAAAACAAACTGTCATGTGATAGAAATGGCCAGGAGATAACTGAATAGCAGTGTTACATCAGCTGACCTGAAACAACATATATATATATATATATATATATATATATGTATGTATGTATGTATGTATGTATGTATGTATGTATGTATGTATGTATGTATGTATGTATGTATGTATGTATGTATGTATACATCAAGTGATTCATAACACAATCACGAACAGAACTGCTTTGCATATTGTGACACAGATTCACTTGCACATGTTAACAATCTTAGTCAGGATATCTTTGTTGCAATGCCGATAAACTAAACATTGCAATGTTAGAGAACTAAGAATGTACTTCTCATAGTCTAACCAACTTCCTGCAAACAGTTGGCATTACCTCTCCCTCTACAGTCAACTTATAACAAGAGTTGCATCTTGATGTGTAACATTTGTTTTCATTTCCTTATCTATTCACACTTGGTTCACTCACTTTATTCCAGTTTCTTACATTACTTAATGTTAATAATGATCTGCCTACATGTGTTGCTTTTTCAAAGGAATTTCACAATGAACCTTTCTGGCACATTATGCTCCCTCCAGCAGGAAAACTAATAACACTGTGAAAAACACTCGTCAATTTTTTTAAGCTGCCCAGAAGTTTATTTTTCAATTGAATTCAATCACCTTCTTTCAGTAAATAAAGTCATTGAAACTTGCTAACCAAAACAAAGTGATAGCTATTACTATTGGCTAAAGATGGGCTCACAATCCTCCAATACTATGAGACGTAAAGTGAACATGTTCACTCTATCCAGGCATTTTGACAAGTAAATTCACTAGCCCAGCTTCTCTCTTACAAACCCAGTTAGACAAAGTGGTCCAGATACCCATTTCACATCTTTGGCATGAAATGTTCTCTTGACATGCAAGTCAGTCCTCTAGTTGCATCATGGCAATCTGAATTAATACTTCTTGAAATACATCTTCATTCATATACAATGACTAACTGAAGGTCAGCAAATGGGACATGAGTCAAACCTTTGCTTGAGTAGTCCATTACCAATAAGCCAAACTTGTAAAGCATAACTTAAAGTACAACATCCTGGTCCCCCTAATCAAAAACTTGAAGTCATGAACTGGTTGCCAAAAGTTTTCAGGACAAAAAGTCAAAAGATTGAATGATTTGGAGCACAATGGTGTAGTGGTTAACAGGCTGGCCCGGGTTCGAATTCAGTTGGAGGCAACAAAAATTTGTGACCTGAGCCTTGTACTGTGTTGTGTCCTAGGGCAAGTCACTTGAACATCCACATTTCACTCAGTCTACCCTGCTGTACAAAAGGGTACCTGATTACAGGAAGGAAGGTATGGACCTTTAACTTTTTGCAAAGCGCTTCATAGCTGCATCAAAACTATTATTTTTTCAGGGTAATAATAGAAATTTTCAGCATGCCAATACAAATTAGTAGTGTAATATAAATGGATTATCATCATTATTTCATTTTCATCAAATTCATGCCAGTTTCTGTCTCTTCGTAGATGCAGGGGTCACAATGAGATCTTAGGAACACATTTTGCAGAAATAACAATAATCCTGAATTTTCCACTTAGCTGTGAAACAGTTTGTTCAAAGGGAGGTAACTCAATATTACATTAATATTACATCCAGTGAACAAGTCCACTACTCCAACAGATTGAAATGTATGTTGATCTTACAATATAATTCATATTTAATCATAGATTCACTGGTGCAATACAACACTTATCGAACAAAATAAAAAATTTATTTTTTTGTGTGAAATAACATGCAATTCTAACCAGTGAAATAATGCATTCAATCACATGACATCATACTTGACTACATGAAACAACAGGAAGCGAGGAAATCTAGATACACATTTTATAAAATGAACATCATTACAAAATTTTGTATTGCTTGGAGAAATATAATATATAGAACATTTTACTTGTCTCATCAAATATTATGTATAACTGGGCAGCTCATGAAAAACATAAACTTCTACTTCACTTGATCATCGATGAGATGTGCATGGTAGTCAACGAGAAATGTCAAATACTCTCAATGCCTATAGGTCATTCATGTAATGAACCCATTGAGTAGTCATTATTTAAATCGTATTGCAATTAAAAAAATTTAGAAGGGAATACATGATCACACAAATCATTAACATTAGACTAACTTTACAGTTTTGTACAAAGGGAGATAACTCCACATTTCATTATAAGTGATCTAAATGCCTACATTGATTTACCAAATTGCATGTCAATTTTGTAAATCATATACCATACTGGATGTTATAAGCTCCCTCTCCATAAATGCACCCCCTGACAACATCTGTAACTCACAAAGTAATAAGTGCCCCCTTCTCATATCTTTGTGATAAAGCAAGAAACAAAGTTGCATTGAAAACATGAGTCTTGCTTTTTATACCATTTGTTAGGGAGCTGCATTTGAAGTTTAAGTCTTTTTATTGCATATATTGGCAAGCCAAACTTTTAAACATTAGAAAAAAATTTTACACATTAAAGTGACAGAGTTTGTTCTTTTTAAAGTAACGCAATTTTGATAAGCACCCCCTTAAATTCCCAGGGCACTAAATACGTCGAATACGTAAATCCAAACTCAACTATTGGGAGAACAACTGTTGAAAAATGGGTTAATTAGGCTTATACAATACCTACATCCAAAACATTACTCGAAGATAACACAAACCTCAACATGAATATTTTTTTTTATTCCTATGTCAATAATGGATAAAGGTTAAAGGGAGACAACTTTACACGACTACAGATGCTGGTAATTTATCAAGTGGGTTGTTTTTTTCAGTATGACATCTGTATCATTCAACATCAATTTCATAAAGAATAAAAGAAATAAAGTAAACACGGTATAATCACCGTTTTTACTGTAAAACTTGAGATTTGGAAAAACATTATACACATCATATGAAATTAACGATCACTTCTAACTAAAGGGTGTGGCTGCGCAATGGCATAAAATCTGATACTTAGTTGAATTAATCAAAATATCTTATGTTTACCAAAGACCGTAATATGCTATTGGCAGAATTGATATTTTCAAGCTACAACTGTTATGTTCCTATGCACTACACAAAAACAATAATAAAACACAACTTAACGACTGCTCTTCTAAGCTGAGCTGAAACATGTGATGTCACAGCGGTATTCTAGTTCGACAATGCTAAACATGGTGGTAGGCTTAATTTATTATCGGATGTTGATCATTGGCCTGACCCAACATTTAACTGATGAAAACTAATTTCTCGGCGCATATTCCAAAGCTGTCAGTGTCGGAACGAAATCGACTTCAGAGTCACTGACACTTCCCATGACAGTTAAAACATACCTTACCTTACAGTTTAATCATTTGTCAACAACTACATGTTATTATATCCAGTATAACTCATTGAAGCTCTCAAAAACATTTCCTTCATTTTGGCTCAAAAGTTAGCTTTGTTTTCATCCCACAATGCAATGTACAGGTAATTAAAAACTTCAAGAGATATCTTTATTTGAAAAAAATGTTTCCAGGGTTATTTTTACTTACATAATGTTCATTTATAAGGAAACTTAAAGTTTAAGAGCATTTCAAACAAACAAAGACAAAAAAAGGAAACAAAAAATTTTGATGCTCTTTTGTAAATTTTCAATTTGCATTTCGCCCTAAATTCAAGTTTTGAATTACCAGCCGTGCAACGATAACAGCATTGGAATCTGCGCCGAGAAATTCATCGGTTAAACAAGGGGTCAGGCTAATAACCACATTAACATAATAAGTGAGGCCTACAACCACGATTGACATTGTTGAACTTACTGGTATTCGACCACGTAAAACCTGTCATTAACACACTATATATAATATCACTTGATAAACTTGGACAGAAAATAAACAGAATATCTAAAAGTTCCTTTAGAGATAACCACTGTGCATTCATTTCAGCTATGCTTGATTGGCAACCTGGCATAAAATCCAACATACGCTGCCGAATGTGATGAAACCAATAAACTTCATGGACACCAGGTCTATGCTGTATGCACCGGATTTGCCAATCATTCGAACCGGAACATAATGCTGAACAACTGTTTTTCTTAGAATTTCACATATATTATGAAAGAATTTTAAAAGATATGTATCATACAAATTAAATATGTATTGAGACTACTCTGAGGTAAACTATCTGTACTTCTGCTAATACAGAGAGAGAGAGAGAAATAGTTTATTCAAGTGTCACGTAGTTTACAATACACTTGATTCAACTGGAACCTGATTGTCTGATTGTCAAAACATGTCGGGGCAATAATCATTCAAACCAGCACTGTACAGGCTCAAGATCATATAAGTATGTAATGTTAAACAGCACATTACAAGACCAGTACTTCACCTCCAGCGTGTATGAATCTAGCCATACCTAGCTGATGCTGTCAAAGTGCTACTGCGGCCAGGGAAATACTTCTGCCTACCTCAACTGGGGGTTTGCTTTCAAACACCTTGTACAGTCCCTGAATCAGCTCTTCATTCTGGCCGAGAGTCGACGCAAAACTCTGAACTTCCTCTTTGGACAGACCCTATAACAAAACAATACTGAAATATACATCTAAATAGCTGATTGAAGCATTCATAAAAAATAAACTCTTTCGCTGTTGACTAACAAGAAAAGCCTTTAAAAAGGCTAAGTTGGAGGCACCCTTGTTAGGCTAGGAAATACTGCAAAATCATAGGGTACGAATAGGATAGGATTTTCATTACAGCAAATAAGTAGATTAAGGCCATTAATAGAACAAAGACCTTCATTTTATCTTTTATTTAGAAAAAAGTTATACAATTATTTGTTCATAGCATCAAATAATAGAATAGTCAGGCAAACTTGCAGTTATAAATAGATCTCTACAGTTCTGTTTTAAACAACAGTCACCGATTTATCACTTGGAAATAGATCTATTTTTAGAATAAAGGTCACATTTGATAACGTCAAGCACTGCACAAAGTGTTTGACTATTTTGCAAATTCATAAATCCATATGTATCACTAATTGTTTCTCAACTCTCAAAGATTGCCAGTACAAGTTATATTAAATTAAAGTCTAAAGCATAGTTCACTACCTCTATCTTTGTCTGTCACGAAGCGATATCCCACAAATTGACTCGCCTTTATGACATTCTCTACTTATCGACTTGTAGCCGCTTGTTTCTCGCGTGTGCCGTTGTAAAGGAGGGTTTTTTACTAACATGGAATAGAATTTTCTAACCTTTCATGCGACATTTACGCGTCTAATTCAATACACGTGCGGTCATGAAGAATTGTACTGTCTTTTTTATTCTTAGACACCTCTGTTCCCTTTAAATTTTGAGATTTGCAGAGACAATCGTTTTCCGTAAAAAAGGTTGCCAATTATTTCGGAATACCCACATGGTCACGTGGTTCTAAATTTGATACAGATGTGTTCATTGGTGTACGATATTGCCGAAATACAAAGAGGCTAAATATGATTGGTTGAAAGTTCCTTTGAAAATTCCAACTGTAATATAGAGAGAATTTCAGCTGTTAAGATGGTTGGAGGCCAGTGGGGCCTCCAACCAATAACTGCCTAACCATTCTGTGTGACCAATTTACAGAATGTCCATAACTTATCGGAAACTCTCAATCATGCCTTTTTACAGAACTATGGAGAAATACACGTTGCAGATTGTCAACAAAAGTTCATTGGGTTTTTTAAAAATGATTTAACATGACTATAAAGAAACCCTCAATTTGGCAAAAGATTCTAATAAATTGACAAAAAGGATCTATGATAAACACTTCCTCAGTGACATACTAGTACCTTGTATTCTGACAGCCATTCCTTGACAACTCTATCCAACATTCTAAATCTCGGTTATCTTTTTCATAACAGCATACTCCTGATTTGCTGAAAAAAGACAAAACCTTATATACCTTTTGCTAGAAGTGTGATAATATACATATTGTAGTAACATTTAACATGATACTTCATTTGATGGCACATGAGGTGTGATGATTGTAATTCATATCTGTCAAATTGTGATATAATTGGAGATTTTTTTTCATCTAGAAATGAAAAATTCTTCATCAAAATTAAAACATCTGATTCAGCATGCAATTTCATCCAACACATCAATATCAATGACAATTAATAGTTATTATCAATTAACACACTCATATACCTATGCAGATGCCAAATCAATTAAAATCATATTTCCAATTTTACATGCATGTTTAATAATTTCAGGGCTCGATTCAGAAAATGTTAACATATTACCTGCAACTTGTGCTTAAGTTAAAACCAACCAGTCCAGTTACACTGACTGTTTTGAACTCAAAGATATGTGTTATATAATTTGTTTACCACTCACAGTATCTACCAATCTTATTTCATATTGGCTACATCAAGCATGAAATGCTATTAAATATTAGCCAAAATCTTTTAAATGATTAGAAGAATGAAACAGGGGACAGATGGCCGCCGTCACCTTTGACCTATACTGGGGTGATGGCCGCAGCGAGAAATCTCATTGGTTTGACGCAAAGTAAGGAACAGATAACTCTAATTCTACGACTTGAAACCAAGAGATTTATCACTGCGGCAACACCCTCCGTAGGATCAAAGGTGACGGCGGCCATTTGTCCCCTCAGCATTAAGTTGAACGTGGAAATCATCTTTCGGCAGTCTTCAAAAAATAACCCCAAAGATTTATTTGTTTAACTGAGTTGGAGTAGAAAGGCAAATCATTTGAGAACATGTCTGCATAAATTTTATATTGATTGCGTACGTAATTTATTGTAGCATTCGGTCAAGAAAGCGGGTGGGGGCGAATCTGGCATTTCCATATACTATTAAAAGAGCTACAATTCGATTCATGGGCTGTTCTCAACAACAAAAAATTTTAATTAAAAACATTTTTTTTTTTAATGATCCGAGGGCCTGTGGTGATACCATGTTTTGTCGAGAGTGGAACGATACATCAAGCTACATTTCTTACATAGTGATAGAGCAAACAAAACCATACATTCCAGGCACATTCATAAGAAATGATCTTTGAAGACACTGTGATGCACCCAGATATGATTTGATAAATAGTTATGATTTCATTAATTACTTACATATATTTGGTACATTTGTAAAATTTATTGTTGCACATTTTTTACAAATTAGTTGTGCAGATTAAAACGGGAAAATTCATTTTTTCATTTAGGATGTCTTGAGAGCACAAGGTTAACATTTCTGCTATCTTCTATCTATTTTGATGTAGAACACAAAGACTTTGAGTCTTGCTTACGGTTTTAATTTCAAAAATACTTTGGCTCAAATAAATCTCCAAGTCTAATCGAAACTGGCATATGCATCTGGAGTGGAAGTGCACTCAATCTGGCACTGATAATGGTCAACAATAACAACATGGAACATTTGCTTAATAAGACTTGGCAATAATCTGTCAAAGACATCATGGAAACAGAATGGTTTTATGGTTACTTCTGGTTACATCGATTGTGATTAACACTACATCATTATTTCAGAATGAGATATACTATCGTATCATCTTTAATTGTTCAGTATGGCAAAAGCAAGAGAATTCGACCAGCGGTTGAATTTGACCAGTTTTTGTATCAAAGAAGATATTTTTTAAATGGCGGCAGGTTTATCTGGCAAAGTCAGAGCATGGTTGATTTCTCCTCCGTTTGTCAAAATTTATATCTTGTCTTCATAATGTTTTTTCATACTTGAAGCGCCAAGAGGCCCATTTGCCAGCTTGACTAAAGTCACGTGATAATCATGTGTTGTGTGTCTTTTTTTAGCTACAGGTCACATGGCTGGAGCTGTATTTGACCAGGGAGACGTCATTACACGGAATATGTTGTTTTTCAAAACTTATTTTACCAATCCATACTGATTATATTTTCAAGTAAAATAATAACTTTGATGATCCTTTACCATTTATTTCTGATGAAATGGTTTATTGTTTTCTTTTTATAAGTACTTTTTCATCTTATGTTATCAAATTCATAACATAATTTATAACAAAATTCATTATTGTTGCAGTTGAAAGGAAAATTGAAATTGAACTGGTCCAGAAACGTCTACTATATACATTCTCATGTTCAATGAATTGTAGATAGTCATAACAACGAAATCGATGTAATCAATATATTATAATCTTGCGAAATATTCATATATATCTTTCAATAGTTCTGATAATGATTCTTTTTTTTAAATGATCTTGAATTAAATAAGCATAAAGTATATCTAAAATTAAATCAACATATGTGGACTATGTTGGCCGCTGGATCATATGAGTGTTAATATTTGTGTGACTTATGGCAATATCATGATTTGCATTAAGGTCGTAGTGTTTCATATAAAAAATGATTTAAATCTGTTGAATAAACACTTATTTAATGTTTGAATATTCCCCAAAATGTATCCCAAAGAAGATTATTTTCCATTAGTCAGGTGACAGTTAAACTGGTCAAACATTGCCGCAGGTGGTCGAATTCTACCACTTCGAGAGTATTCTGTCACATGAAAACTTCCAAGAAAAGACAACTCTTGAACAGTGTCTTGTTGGGAGTCAATGTTGAAGTTGATATTCTCCAAAATAAAAGACATGATTGGTATAAAATGATAAGCAAAGAGATACTCCCAAATTTTCCCAACAATCTAAAAATAAGATTGATAATCATTCATAAAAAAGATGATAATGTTATGATCACAAAAGGGTGTGTCTATAATCAAAATGACACTTGTCTCAGAATGTCAGCTCTTGTTCCAAATCATTCCATGCAGTGTGCCATAACACTGATTAATAAAATCTGAAAAATATATCAGTTATAAGCCCGAAACCTGTAGCAATAATTTGCCACGACATAAAATAAAATCATCAATGACACTGATTGAATCTTACACAATGCTAGCGAATTTCAAGTCAATCCAGACTTACTGGGATTTATCTGAATAGTGACACCTATTATCGTTGCAAGTTCTATTCTTCTTGAGTAATAGTGATTAAAATTTTCATGAATATCTTGTTTATCGCTTGTTTACACTTGTTTTGTTGACGACCTGTCACTTTTCTGACCGCTATCGTCCGTCCTTGTGCCGTGTAGCAGACACATTATTTTATTTCCGGTAAAATCGTGTACAATATGTGATACAACTATTATAGGATAGGATGAAATAGTATATACGGGTGACCGTTAACTGTGACTACAATATAAACCATCAAATTGTTAACAGGAGTTTAAATAGCAATAATTTCAACGATGTATCTCGGATTTTTCTATTCCATTGTTCAAGAGAACAGAAGGTAAAAATATTTTTCTTTCGGAAACAACTCTTTTCATTGAACAGTTTGTGACTAGTTGTTAAGAAAATAGTTCTGATTTTTCAATGTCGTAATTAATTCCACACCAGATTCGTTAACAGTGAATTAGGTAACCTTTTGAATAGGTTATCATTTTTCTCTCTCTAACTGGGGCTGTATTTTCATGAAATATTACTGAAAAACAAACTTTAAGAAGGCGGTAGTCATTTTACAACTTATCTAAGAATGATTTTTGGGATCTAAGATGGCCGCCCACATGAAACGATGTGAGTTTTAGTCAACAAAATCGTGTTAAGTTTTCCTCAGATATAAATTTTGAACTAAGTGTAGAAATTTGGTACTCGTTGCACCATTCCACTTGTTTTTACAACAATATTTTCTCCTCGGCCGCAACTTCCACAGTAAAATCACTAAAATATCAGGGTGATCTTGTCAAATATTAAAATAACCTTGTTGTCGACTGGCTCGATTGATTGGCTTTCGGGTGGGTAAGGCGTCTATCAATGTTGTTATAAGAACAGGTTAGAATCACGATACAAGCATCACGTAGTTGCATATTCCAGTTTCGTCTAATCAACACGAAAGAAAAAACTGGTAAACGAGTTTTGGCGGCCCCATATCATTCCGTCTGAAAAATTAGTTCTCGATAATAACCAAAACGTTTTTCATTTTGTTATGAACACGGCTCCAGATAAAATGCGTATCTGCATGAAGTATGCTCATATACGCATTAAAAATGAAATCATTGAGTGACAGATACGCACAGCATTAACAGAATATGAGTAAGATATTTGTTTACAGGAGTGACTTGTCAAAACATAGTTTCATTTCTACATGTCTGATCTTTACATCTCGAATAGTAGCCACTGACTTGAAACCAACCTGTATGAAAACAAACATTACCGAGTTTATATTGCATCAAAGAGAGAACTCTAATTTATTTACAGATTAGACATGTGGAAAATATAATCAGCGACTTACATCGAAAAAGATGCTAACTTTGAATGAGGGTCTGAAAATTTTAAACATTGAAATACTCCTAGTTTTTTATCATTTGGTAATTTTACTACCCAATTTTTATTTTGAGGAGTGAAATACCCCTGAGTCCAAATAAGTATCTGGAGCCCTATGTAAACTTTCAAACTTAAATGACATGCATTAATTGGAGAGAAATTCTAATTTAATTATCATATGATCATAAACATTAATGATCATAAACGTAGAACACTTAGGAATAATTCCAAACACACCATATGGAACAAGTGACCTTGGCTATAGTGAATTTTACAGAGCCTACATTGATTGTATTCATTAGGTACTATCTACTATTTAGCCCATGGATTCCCTTTTGACAGTCTTCTTTAGCCCAAATATATTTTACGACACTTTATTTAATCCTTGGATCCCTATTGATGACCTTTTAAGGTTAGTTTGTTTTACAATATCAATTTATGTGACAGGTCTTCTGAGTCTGGGACAGATACAGATAACACAAGTAAGATATCGGCGACCTAACATACAGAAACCTAGGCCAGGTATCAGAGAACGGAGATTGTTCGAGGCTATTACGATACCCATTCTTCCAGACAAACTGCAGCCTGAACCTTCAGAATGTGGAGTAGCTTTTAGGATGAATAAGGACAAGACAGAGAAGAAAGCTGAGGTTTGTAAAGTTATTGTGTAAAAGTTATCATTATGTAAGCATGATCAGTGGTTTAAAAAATTCGAGTCAAAATGTCATTGAGTTCCTAAATTTTACCTTATACCATTTACACCAAATTGTCTCTCATGTCATTCTATTCTTTGTAACTCTAAAATAGTTGCAGTGTATCATGATGATCAATTGATTGATTCTTACTCTTTCCAAATGTGATAATCGATTGCATCATTTATTTTCGATTAACACTTTTGATGAGGCCGTTATTGGTTTACGGATCCGCCGACCTTAAAAAGTGGAAATGTGGAAAAAAAATATAGTTAAAATAACGGTATTATTTTTTAACCGCCGACTCGAAAGCGTGTAAAAAAATAAATATAATATATCATATAAATCCAAATCCAATTTCACGATCTGTATCTAAAAAAACAGATAGAAATATACAATATATCGAAACGCGTCCGATTCGTTTCAGAATATCCCCCGTTCCGAGAATTAGGGAAGGGAGGTAACTCTAAATTTGTTGGACTGTAACCACGCGGTAATGTAAACATACATGTTTGACAATTTATCAGGATGGTGAGCAGTGTGCCATTATGAATAAAAACAATTGAAAAATTGTATTATTTTTTTTTTTGCCTACCGACTTTCACTTAATACAACATGTAAAAAATAATTTGAAAACTGAATTTTTATTTTTTTTATTTTCCCTACCTACCAAACTTTTTTTTTTACTCTAAATTCCGTAAACCAAAAAAAAAAAAAAGTCTGGCCTAAGTAATGTAAAAAGGATTACTTATTGAATGAAAGTTGTTAGAATGAAATGTAACTGCTAAATTAACTTCACTTGTTAGTCACTATCTGTCATTGAGTTATGTTTTTTTTATTACATATATGACTTGAACTGTTATTTTTGTTGTCTGTGTTTACAAATTGATAGTTCCTGCTTTTTGTGGTAAATAATGACAAGACCATATTCTACTTATGTGTCTTGCACATAGTCACCTGCTTACAAGTCTGACACAGTGTTAAGCATGTGGGCGTCTTTACTGATATCATTTTGAAACTTTTCTTTAATTCTTATATTTTAGATTAGTAATCAATTATTGATCGGTTGAGTCAGTCCGATTTGAACCATTGATCAATTACTAATTCACAACTGATTCCAAACACCAACATATATGTGTGTGTGTGTTGAAGTGTTAAATATCTTACAGAGGATCAGCCAAAAAAAGAAAATATGGGATTTATGTGATTTTACTACGAGATACTTATAGTAAACTTTTTAAATAGATTTAACTCTCGTTGTTTATAGTTTTCTATTCGAGTCTGAGAGGGATAGCATGTATGAGTGTTTTTTCTGTAACCCGCTGGATAAATTGAAACTGTATTTTATCAAACTGTATACCTTATGCTTTTCATTCATCATCATCTCATATGGTGTCTTTCACAGCCAGATCCATATGTGCAGTTTGTACTACGTAAGTGTGAAAAGATGTTTGCGGAGAACAAGATGATAATTGTGTGTCAAGCCCTCCCCCTCTCTGGAAACGACAAGACGCAAATAGTCACCAAACTCAAGAAGAAGAACATGAACTTACGCCTCTTCAGCAACTCCATCATCAGGTTGCTATATTCGTTTCATTCTCTCACATTCAGAGTCATAGTTATATGTCTACCAATATCATCATCGGGTTGTCTTGTTAAATCACATATATCTTAATGCAGTAACTAGATTACTAGGTTGGTGTGAAATCTAGATAATGAGAAAGTAGATTTATTAAATTTAAAACCTCAGACACTCATTGCTTGCTCATAGCACTACATAGATTGTATAACAAAATTAAGATTCATCCTTTTCGATCATATTAAGAATCAATCTTGCAGATCTTCATAATTCATTTATTGACTCTTAGGTGCTTTAGGAAGTGTCAACTTTTTAGTGTTAGCAAGGGTTATAGACATTCTGTTTGTAATCAGATCAAAACCATAAGCTATACCTAGTTGCATTTCTAATCTAAGTATAGCCCCATAAGAATAGTGCAATCCATCCAATTAGCAACAAGGGTAGAAAGCCATAAGCCCAATTTAATATTCTATTGGGCCTTTGATTGATGAATCCACAGAAGGTGAAAGGTCACAGCCAAGACGCTGAACACAAAAAGACAAATACAATGGTTAGCAATGAGGATATGAGCACGTGATATAATTACATCTTTTTCAATTGAGCACTTAAAGGTATGGTTCAAATCAAAACTGATTTTATTGTTGATCACCTTTATTTTTTAAAAGTGACATTTAGTATAGATACATTTATTTTTAAACAACTTACAAAATGTCTTTTAAACAATATGAAGATTAGACCTTTGTTTCCTTCTGTTCTAGGACGGTACTGAGTGAATCACATCTAGTAAACCTGACCCCCTTCATTGCTGGCAGCAACTTCTATGTGGTCAGTGAGGAGCCGAGGCTAGCGGACATGGTGAAGATTATACGCAGAGTTCCTCAGCTACAGATACTAGGTGCTCTCTCTCTCTTAGCAGTTCATTTATAATTAATGTAACTTCTCTAACATTACTTCTTAAGTAACAAATTTAGTAGCTGGTGTGATCAAGGAGAACAGTTTCTATTGATAGAAGATTCTATTGATCAACTTCTTCATTGCATTGTATGTGGCATTTTTATGCCTTTATGAAGCAATATAATGCACTAAAGAAATTCACATAACATAAGTTAAAGTTGTTTCTTAACATTGATGAATGATGTTGATAATTTAGGAGTATTATTAAGATGGTGCAGTAGATTGATGATAAATATGTAATTAAGGAAACAAGTTTATGAAAATTATCCTTTTTTGTCATCCAAAAATGAACTTTTATTAATCAAAAATGATTATTTTTGAGTTTATATAGTTTCTCTCAGGGCACTTGTCTAGGTAGTTAAAGGGGAAAGTGTTGCTTGTGGTTTCAATTTCAAAATGTTGCAGAACTGCTAGATCAATTAAAGTAGTTCTTTAGTCAGTTTGAAAGTTTATTTTGATTTCTTCAGTACCTTGATCCCCTTATTTCAGGTGGAGTTGTGGACAACTACATTCTAACCAGAGAGGGTGTGTTGAGGGCAGCCAAGCTTCCTCCACTCAATACTGTCCAGGGAGAGCTGGCGACCATCTTGAATATGTCGGCCTCCAAAACACACTCCTTGCTAGGCAGCCACCAAGCAAAACTATCTCGCAATTTAGAACAATACATCAAGGACAGACAAGAACAGGAACAAACTAGCACATAAGAAACTTGTCCAGAGTGTGAGTGTTGAACTTGATGAAATGATTGTGTGCTACAGAGTCTACAGGATGCGGGATCCTGAATTCAGAAACACTGTGACCAGCCTTGTTAGGTGTTGTTAATGGAAATGATAATGTTATCTTTACATAAAAAATAATTTTGTGTCATTTAGCAGTGTTGTTCCATGATTGGGTCCTGGGAAAATTTGCCCACATTTTTGGCTTGGTGTCCCTTAAAACTTTAGAAGTAAGATACCTTTACCATTGAGAGGGGTCTCATCTGTTCAGAATTTACCAAAATGACAGCTTGATCTGATCACCTAGGAGAAAAACTGTTTAGAGATTGCATGGAATCAATGAAGGAAACCTTTCTGGCTTGGGTTACGTAGGAATCAAATATGTAATGTTTAGAGAACACACTCAGATTATATCACTGCTTGGGTTATTTTTTTAATGCCTCTGTGTTCTTTGGAAAGGATTGATCTTCATCTCAGTTTATGAAAACTAAACAGAACCTATTGAGGTAATATTAGAGGTATGTTTAAACTAGACTGACAAGTCTAAAGTCTGTTCATGAAGAAAAGTCATGTATGGACAAAAAAATAATGTGAAATGAACAACCTTTTTACGAGTATGTCTCTAACTTATGTTTCAGATATATATCTTGTGGACTGCAGAAAGTTATTCAATCTTAGTGCTATATTGTAAATAAAACCATTTCTCATGTTGATAGTTGTTTTATATTTTTTTGTGGTGTAGTTTATCATACTTAAGGTGATTACAAGAGGGGCATCCATGATAGCTAGGAGAAATAGTCTTTTCAAAATCTTTTAGGTTATAAAGATTTTACGTTATAAAAAACAGCATGCTTTCTGAGTAACAACTTCTTAATTGTAAAAATCAGTAGATCGAGAATATGCTTTCTCATCAACTTGATGGAGTGAACATATTCCCTAAAAAGTCAGGGTTTTCACATTAAAGAAGTTTTACCCAGATAATCTGGTAGTTTTTATAATCTTGGAGAAGAATATGTATGCATAGTGTAGTTGCCAACTTGATATTCAAGCAATTGATTACTCATGCCAAAATATTAGGCCTGACATTCTGCACAAGTCGAAATATTACTTTCCCATTTACCAGGCCACCAAAATATCAGGCCTAGCATCCTTAACAAACAGTATAATTTCTTGTCAGAATATCATGCCTGACATTCTGAACAAGCCATAAAATGACTATCCTCTTTACCCGGCCACCAAAATTTCACGCCTGACATTCTTTAGAAGCAGTGTTCTGATTTCCTGTCAACCAGGCCATCAAAATATTATGCCTGACGTTCTCATTTGTATATTTGACTGCGTAATGATCACGTTTATTTTGTTGAAAAGGCTACCAAAATATCAGGTCTGACATTCTGATATAAATAACACTATAATGACTAGACCATCAAAATATCAGGCGTGACATTCTGATGTAAATAACACTATAATGACTAGACCACCAAAATATCAAGCGTGACATTCTGATGTAAATAACACTATAATGACTAGACCACCAAAATATCAGGCGTGACATTCTGATATAAATAACACTATAATGACTAGACCATCAAAATATCAGGACTGACATTCTGATGTAAATAACACTATGATGACTAGACCACCAAAATATCAGGTCTAGACCACCAAAATATCAGGCGTGACATTCTGATATAAATAACACTATAATGACTAGACCACCAAAATATCAAGTCTGACATTCTGATGTAAATAACACTATAATGACTAGACTACCAAAATACCATGTCTGATATTCTGAACACACAATAGATTGACTCTGTTGACCAGGCTAAGAAAATATTAGCCTTGCCACTCTGAACAAGCAGTAAAGTGACTACCTCCTTGACCAGGGCCACCAAAATATAAGTCACATCATTTGGACCAAGTGATTTTCTCCTTGACCAGGCCACCAAAATATTAGTCACAACATTAGGACCAAGTGACTTTCTCGTTGACCCGGCGCCCAAAATATTAGTCATGATATATGGAACAATTGACTATCCTACTGACCAGGGATCCAAAGTCTTAGCTTCTACAGGGCATTGTGATTAAATTCAACCCAATATGAATGGTCTATTACTTAACAAATTCTGTAAGATTTTGTATCGAAAGTTTTTATCATTGTTAACATGATTTTTAGGTTTAGACAATGTAAGGTCATGTAAATGCCAAATCGTGGAACAACTGTCATGAAAGAAGCTAAATATGGAACCTCAGGATTTACTGATAAGGAAAATTCACCTTTTTGAATCTGACCTTGGAATAGATAACAGATAAAATTGAGATAGCAAGATAGAATATCGGCAACCACGGTATGTGCAAGTTGTTAGCCTTATTGGGTGAGTCTTGAGTAGATAATACTATTTGACAAAATGCACTTTGATCGATTTAACTATAATATTTAACTTGAAACTGAAACTTGAGAAATTTTTTAGTTATTGCTAAAAACATTTGATGAACTGAAGTTTTAGGTTTATATGCAAGATACAGTTTAGTGTTGTCTGCATATAAAAGATATCCCAGCTGTTGATCCGGATTATGTCGTCAGTAGGTGCAGTATAAAGCATTAACAAAATTGGGCTCAGGACAGATCCTTGTGGAACTCCAAATTTCAATAATGTCCTTTCAGATGTTTCTTTGTTTCTGAGGACAGACTGATACTACATGAAGTGAGACCTTAATCATTATAATACAAGACCAGATAGGCAAAGTCAGAGTAAGTTGAGCAGGTTGGCGTGGTCAATCATATCGGATGCAGCCAATAACTCCAGCAACATCAGAGCTGCTGCTCCATTGCTATCCATAGCTCTAAGAAGGTCGTTCTGTACTCGAAGAAGTGCTTTCTCACTGCTACGAGTATGATTCCCCCTGTGAGCTAGGTGCAGTACTTCAACATGTTGACAATCAGCCAGAGGTTCCTTTAGTCTGATTGAGACAACATGTTCCAGCACCTTCAAAATTAAGGAAAGATTTGATACTGGCCTGTATTTTTTTAGTACTTCTTGATCAAGGTTGGTTTTCTTGATGAGAGGATTCACAAGTGCTTCCTGAAGGACAACTGGTTCTCTACCTGTTTCCAGGGAAAGATTATTATCCTCGGCAAAGCAAATTTTTTGGTGATACAGAAATGACCCCCATCCATCTGTCTGTCCGCTTGGATGTGCAAACAATGTTCAGTCCAAACTCAATAACTACATGGCCCCTTTCATTGAAATTTGGTATATGGAAAAATCATCCAATGAAGTGGTGCCTTCTAGGGTTTTCATTTTCTTCCTACATGTATTGTCAAAGGAAATGCAACTATGAATTTCCTTTCCAGACAAGAACAAAAAAAACGTAAGGCCATGCTCATGTACACTTGGTATACTGAATATCAGTGTATATAGTGTAGCCTTTGTTGTTTTTTTAAACTTCTTCCTATAAATTTGTTATACGGTTCCATGGAAATGCAAAACTTAGAATTTCGTTGCCCAACAAACTCATGAACCATAAGGCCTTTCACATACAAACTTTGTATATGGAATAATCATAGAGTGTAGTTGTGCCTTATGGGGTTCTCAACTTGTTCTTACTTTACTGTGGACAGGGCTTACCAGGTTATTTCACAAAAGCCATGAATATCCATGCTGAAAATGCAATGACAATAGCTATAGGCCTAATGCTTACCTTTTTTAAATACAGAAAGAACAAGAAGTTGATAAACTTGATGAGAAATGCGTCTGTCATAAGTATCGGCGCTGCAGTTACTGCATTTCTGGTATATTACACCTGCAATGGGGTGCACTTGATAAGTAGCTTCACCCTAAACTGAAAAATGGCCATGAAAATGAAATCTTTGCAGACGCAACAAAAAAGATTAGATCAGATCAGATTATTGCTCGTGAAGAAAAATAAGTTCAGTTTAGTTGCCTTGCAAAAGTTATCCTATGACTTTAAATTATCTATCTTCTGAGTGAAGAATTCAGAGAAATATTGGCAATACCCTAACCTAACTCAAAGCACCTGTACAAAGAACCTTTGATGCTTTTTTGCACAAATGATGGTTTGAAAGATTAAATCTTCCTTTTGGTTCTTTGTATTGTAGTAGAAACGCCAAGCTTTCCTGATTAACCTGATCACAGCATCCCCTTTAGTTGCATGGATCTGAATGTGTACTGTCAGCCCTGTGCCACGCATCTGCCTTTCAGGGCAACGGCATTGTTTTTTAGCATCTGTTATGTCCTTTGAGTACGAGGCTTTTGTAATGTCGGGCATTTCCTAGCGTGCAACACCACCCCCATCCATAGACGAGACAACTAGGTGCATAGTTCCAAAAGAGTGAATTTATTTTAGAATTGTCTCCCTTAGACCCTTCACCTCAAGGGGCGTGGTTAGCTTCTTTTAATGTAGAGTTATCAACTATCTGCGGACCGCTTCAGTGACCTCTGTAAAATCCTGCTTATCAAGGGAGGATCTTATATCAGGTGTGAACCTGGGTACATCTACATCTTTCCACTTTCTTAATGTTATCTTTGATTTCTGTATCCATGGGATGTAAATGTTTGCATTTCCCAGAATGCCATAGTGATCAGAGATTCCCTTGGTTAGCTCAGATCCCTTTTGATCCAATTGGTAGTGAGGTAGTCTGCAACCTGAGTGACTCTTCGATCCTTTTTTTTTTTTTGAGAATTATAAATGTAAATTCTTAATTAGTATAAAAAGGTTGTATACCAACATGTCATTCGGGCACCAATGAAAATCGGCACATCTTCTAACAAATTCAGAGAAAACCAATGTCTTAATTCCTTAAAATAACACTATTCTAACAACATTAAACTTCAAAGGATTTCTACCTCTACCCAAAGGTCTGACTCGCTTGACTACCCCTTGGAAATTACAATAAAGATTGTTAAAAACACAATAAGCTCCGTTCCATTGATATAACAAAGTTTTGTGAGATATTCGAATTTGGTCCAAGAGCGTCAGTTTCCTACTTTTCAATAGCAACCTACTGGAAATCATGTATTATCAATGGGTGCTGAAACAGCCAGATGTCATTTGCATTGTAAACTATCGGACAGTTCCTTCCTAAAGGTGTGCTAGCCACAGTGTACGGAACCCTTCCCCCTGGGTGTATCCACCTAGATGACCATGTACTGGACACAGCTGACCCGGCCAGATTCTTCGGCACCAATAATGAGATTGCACAGCGTGCAAAGCCAGTGAGAGTTGGCAACCTTCGGAGGAAGGGAGCTCTACCATCACACCACTTTGTCACCAACCAGCTGAAGGAGAGGACAGCTCCTGTTAGGCTCTTCCCTTACGAAGGTGATATATAGATATATACTGTTACATAGGCCATTGTTATTAGCTAATTCACGGGAATAGTAACTCATTACCAAAAAGACTAATCCAATCTAAGACTAATCCAAGACTAATCCAACTGGCTAAAGTTAGGCTATTCTAATGTGGCTGATAAATCATATGTTATAGAAAAGGTAACTGTTTTAAACAATGTTGTTGTCTTGTTAATAATTGACTGGGTATTCCCTCAGAAGACATTGAAAACTTGTTGAGATGAAAGTAGAGTCAGAGTCATTATGTTATATAGAGCTGCATCAAACGTACTGATCAATTCCAGATTGGTTAACTTGCAGGAATTATGATATCATCACCAAGGGGAATATTGACCATTGCTACTAATTAGTATATTGCAGATGTGCAAATAAACAATTTTAGTCAATAATCCAGGACCATCTAGGAATGTTTGTATATATTTCAAAGTGCTGTGCTATGTTTCATATCAAGGAAGCCTAAGCTCCTCTGGAGTGACCTATGATGCGTACACAATGGACCGATGGACGGACCCCAAGCGGACAGACTATATGGACCAGCAGTCGGCGTGGAAGAAGGGGGAACCATGGTCCAGACTCCTCAATCTTGGCTCCAACATGAAGCAGATGGTCTCCGGGCCCAAGGGAAACCCGCTCGGAGTCTTCGAAGGTCTTATTCTAATAATGCTTCACTGATTTTTAAACAGAATTATTATATGTGAATACCATGTACTTTCAAAGACATGATTCATATAATCACATACATTCAAGCATACTGGCAGTTTCCTGTGCAAAGCAATTTCAACCTCAAAATCTTTTGCATTGTTCTTTTTCCAGCTATTATTTACCAGCTAACTCAATATTGTAGGTTTGGTGAATTACAGGAATTGTGCCATTAAAAGTTTCATTAACTTTTATGTGGCTGTAATTTAAGAGCCAAAATACCATCTACACATAATCTTAGGTTGGAGTGGCAAACAAAATGTCCATTTGTAAATGTTTTATGATAATGGGAAATATTGTGTAGAGGTGTATATAAAACAAAAATCAAGAGACTTTGACCAGATAACACCAAGTGGGTATATCCCCAGGAAACTCTGGAGTGGAGATTGGATACAGTGGGATGGGGGAGCCGGAACTCACAGACTTTGGGGACCTCTACGGAACATTCAAATACACTGGCGGAGGAGGAAGCATGGAGGTCAGGCCTGGTCCATCATTCTTCTAAATTGTATTAGGATTTAGTTCATCTGTATTCCTTGTAAATGTCTCCTCTCAAGACACTTGTGTTGTTACCACTATATTGCATTTGTACCTATCAGGAATATAATGTTCTCTTTATTACTGAAGTTATAGAAAATACATTCATTTGTCTGGACATAGACGTTTTACATTTCATCTTCTTCTCAGTGGCCAATGACTCAAGAGAACTGAAGTTTTGGGTAAACTAGACTTAAACTCGGTATCTGATTGTACTGAAGCCTTAAAGATCTCATTTTATTTTGTGTCAAGAACTCAGAAAACAGTGGAACATTCATAGGAATTATTAATTGTAGATATGGCGACCCTGTGGCCCCATTTAAACATCATGAATGATAATGAAAGTTTCCTCCATTTTACTTTCTTGAAAGTTAAGGCTCTGAAAAGGTAACATAATGTGTAGAGATTTCTTGTTCATGCCATAGAAGGCAGAGATTCCATATACCAAACATATTGTTTTTACTTCTTAAGAGTGTCTAGATAAGTTATCTTTTGTTACTAGCATTTCTTCTTAAGCGTGATGAGCTATTTCTAAATACAGCTGGCTGCATGTATATCTGACCCACAGGTACCGCTGGTGCGAGGGGCGACTCTACTGACTCACATCATGCACACCGCCAACCCAGTGGTCAAACCATACTGCCTCACATCAGTCAATGGGAAGTCGGTCAGTAAATTCAACTGTCCAATTGAGAACTCAGGTTTGTCCATAAACTATTGCTTAAATCTCAAAGCTCCATTTGACTCTATTTGGTTTGAAAGAGATTGCATTCCTTCCAAGAGATGTATACCTAAATATTCATAACCTTCAGGGATCACAAACTCATGTAATGCCTGAAAGACATTGTCTACCTGATAAACTTGATGATAATTTTTGGGCCTGACGTGATCATCTATTTATGAACAACAAGCTAAATACATATATTATTTTGTCTGTCAGAAGTTTTTGTTAATGAAAAGCACTCAGAAATAGGAGTATGATTGGTTTTTGTAACTGGACAATTTGACCAGTTCATATAAAGATTCAACAGGCAAGGGATTTGAGTATTTCATGTTTGAATTGTGAAATTATACTTTATGCCTATTCTTCCAATCAGCTGGCGATGGCGGCAGTGGCTACCTGGATGGTTCATGCCATGGCAACAGACTGACCATTGTTGTCCACAGCACAAAGCCAATCACTGACCTGTCGCGACTCCAGTGGGCAGCTGAGAAGAAGTCCACATGGTCAGCAGGTCAACACGGGATGCACACCTGTGATTCCTCTCACTGTCACATCAGTAATGGGGGCAAAACAGTGACCATCTCTGTGAACGGGGCTTCAGGTGAGAATGATTAGGGTGTTTTGGAGAGGGTGGAAGGTAGGCAAAAGAGCAGCTGTAGGTCCTCGGGACAATGACAGGTCAACAATAGATTTCTCATCTTGTCTTTAAAAGTTATTCATTACACTGGTAGCAGTAGTGGTTTATTTTGTTGGAATTTAAAAACAGAAAGTGACAATTATTTTGTTCCATGATTTCACTTAGGAACCATGAGTTTTGCTGTGAACTACATTGGCCATTATGTGCTTCCCTGGTCATGGGGAGATCATCCAATGGAAGCCACATGTTCTGGGGGCGGTAAGAGAGATCGACCAATCAGAGGAGTCCAGGACATCTCCATGACAGCTCAATGTGACGCCAGTAGAAACCTGGTCATCAAAATAGATTTAGGCGGGAACAACATACCTGGAGTCAACAAGGTGAGAACGGACCACAAACGTGTTTGATTGTAGAGCGTTTCAAGCCCCCCCCCCCCCTGCAACTGCATGGACAAAGATTTTCTGCTGCGGAGAGTGTCTAAACGGCTTTGAGTTACTTTTTAAAAAGTTGACATGTATAACATGAGTGAGTCTAATCACTTTCAGATTCAGTACGCGGTGGAGAGCACCTCAACATGGACACACCCCCCTCCCATGCACACCTGCACATCTTCAGTCTGCAGTCGGTCTGGGTCTGTCATCACCATCCACACCAAAGCATCATCCAGTGTTGTTGAGTAAGTATACTTCTTATATTTTGTTATGTATGATACAATTTCGGTAACTGCTTCAAAGTTCAGTAGATCAAGCTCAACACACATGCTTCACTGCCATGCAAACCTAAAACTATTTTGCAGGCTTTCCTAATGCAAAAAAATTATCCTACATGATGTACATCATTAAACTAAAAGTGAAAGATCCAATCCTTCAAATCACCTTGCCTAACCCCTACTTACAGATCTTGGATGTATTTTGATTATAGTCTGAAGAATAAACACTTTAATGTTTTGCTTGACAACATGTCAAGAAACTGCCAAAGCATCTTAAAAAGAAAGTCTTAATCAATCTAAAAATATGTTTTTATAATAATCAATGTTTTAAAATGTTAACAGCGTAGCTCTGAATGTCATTGGCTGGACTACACTGCCTCATCAAAACTGGATCACCGAACCGTACGTTGTCCACTGTCCAGGGTCAAAGGTTAGCAGCGGCCAATCAGGAGGCCACCACAACCCAGTGACCTCTGCCCCGTCCCACCACACCCAGAAACCCCCGGACACTCATTCCACAATCACTCTGAGTCACAACACCAAGTTTGTTCTGGAACTCGACGAACCAGGCAACTCAATGAACTCAGTCACAAGAAAGTTCGTCCTTTACTTCTCTCAACCAGTCAAAGCAACCGTCAACTCAGGAAGGAGCGAAATTACATTTGAACCTCAACATGGCGGGAAATACTCTGGAATTGTGCAGCTGGGTTACATCGGAGAGGGAAGAAGGGGAGATAAGTCAAATGACAACTTCCTTGACAGTTATGCAGGCAGATACTCCTATAAACCCAAAGCATCCTACTGTACCTTAGATGCACAAAAGAAGGTCTTCGCTAGCTTTGACTGGAATCCCCATGACGCTCACGGACATCCGACAAATGGAGATCTTCTCATGGTTACAATGCCTCATCATGTGAGTTGGTGGTTGTCCTAAAACTTTGAATATTGTGACATAGCAATTTGATAGTTACGGTACATACTAAACAATGCTCAATAGAATATCTTTTGAATGAGTAGAGTTTCATGAATGGTTTGACTGGGGATAAGGCACTAGGCAAAAATAGAAAACAAATATCATCGTTTTTAACACTAAATCTTACTAGACTACTGAGATCATAGCACAAATATTATATAATTCATCAGAAATGCATGCCATTTTGATAGTGAGTCATTGTGATATTGTTATGTTTGGGATCACACTATCTGCGACAGTACAAGTAGTTCTTTGTAATTCTTGACAAGTCTCTTTCCTTTTGAACCCATGCCTTCAAAGGACACGGCCCGTAAAGGTACAAGAAGTATTGCGAAGTTAAATGTTAAATGTATACTTCATCACTAATAATTTGACATCAGTCAATTTGCTCTTTTCATGCACAATATATCATGAGCTTTAATATTCATTTATTGATATTGTCACCGAGTAATATATTAATTTCAGGCACTGATTCTGCAAAAGCACTATGGCAACCACCTACACAGCACACTGTATGGGTTCAAGGCCTACAAGGGAGACTACTGGCTGCTGGAGATGGACGCACCACGAGCATCCATGGAGCCAGAACCCTCAGCTCTCAACAGGGTCAAGGGCAACTCACAGCAGAGGAAGGTGACACTAATCAGGACTTGGTGTTTTACTTGTTACATGTTTTACAATCCTATATGTGCTCAGTGTCCCATGGTAAGCCAAATGGTCGTGAAAGATGCTATACTTATGTTGTTTATTATCAAAATTATTCTTGTTTCTTTAACTTATGTATTTCTTTTAATTGAAGCCTGATCCAACATTTGCAAAAATTAAGATGCAACAACATCACTTAACTTTACTTGTCGTTCTACAATTTTTTGAAAATAACACATAACATTCTAAAGCATCACGGTTTTACATAATATTATCATGAGGCCATGTAATGATCCAATTCAGTCTCTCAGGAATAGTGCGACCTTTAAAGACTCAGCAGATAATGTTTGAAGAAGAAGGATGATTATATCTTAAAGCATGAATGCTTTGTACAGGATGTTGTGGATGCAATAGCACGAGATGCAAAGGATGTGAACCTGGATGCTGTCTGTGCCCATTCTGACAGTTATAATGTTGGAAAAGCAATAGGAATGGTGGCTCGACTGGCCAGTATCTCTCGGGCATTTGGCACCAGCCATTATCACAGTCTGGATAATTCAGTCAAGAGCTGTCTGGAGAAGTGGCTCAGGGTTGATGGTAATGTATATCATGACAAAGTACAAATGAGTGAAAATAATTTTCTATGTAGTAAGTCAGGAAAGATTTAAGATTTGATGTTTTCCCAACTCACCCTGGTTATTTCAGTCTACCCTAGCTTTCAATAGGAATGAACCAATCGACCCGTCCTTTTGCTTGACCTGAAAAATAAACCACCTTAGTTGCAAGCTTCACTTATATGTAAACAGTTAGACGATTATGATGATCCTAAGTTGACACAACAATAGAAGAGAGACCTTTTACTAAAGAATTTATGACTTCAATGAACAGATGAGCAAGGTTATTCTTTGCTTTTGCTGTGTTTAGCAATGAGATAAACCCAGTCTATGATGGTGAGTTGATCAACATATCTTCTGAGGATACTGTTTGTAAGTCTAGCATGCAAATCAAAGAACACTGTTATGTTATCTTGGTGCAAGAGTTACAGAGTCCTAGAGTTCCGTCTTGTATCTTCACACAGACAGTCTTGAGAACAAGTGGAAGTTCCGCTATGAGAATGTGTGGGGCGGGTTGTTCCTCCGAGCCACAGACGGTGACCTTGGCTACGGAACAGACTACGGCTTCCCATACTACAACGACCACCACTTTCATCTTGGCTATTTCCTGTATGCTGCAGCTTACTATGTCAAGCACTACCAGAGCTGGGGACAAGGTGAAGCTTTCAAATTGTTGTACACGACAATGATTATTTTTTTTACTGCTGCAAGCAGGAATCTTATTGTCAAAGATAGGGACAATATTTGATATGAGGTAAAATCTTTCTTGTGTTTCTGGAGGTTAAATTTTATTAATTTCTATTGTATGATCTGTACCATAGTTTCGTTTGTTCGCAGAGAGAGCAAATAAATCTAGGTTGTTTTTTAAAAATATTTTGTTTGATATTTTTTCTCTCAGCCCACAAGGACCGAATCTATGCCCTGGCGAGAGACGTGGGCAACTTAAGTCCCAAGGACAGCCGGTTCCCGGTGGCCAGACACAAGGACATCTACACTGGCTTCTCCTGGGCTAGTGGTGTAGCTCCAGGAGAGAGGCAGGAGGAGTCAGCTTCCGAGGTTGGTGTGGTGAGGTATCAGGGAAACAAAGTTAAAGAGGAGAAGTAACGCATGAATTTGATTATTACAAATTAGTATCTGTATTCGCTTCACTTATATGAATCAATAGAGCCAAAAAATGAGAAAATATACGCTTTAATTCGACTACTAGGAGACCTTTTATAACCCTGTTTTGGATAGCCGCCTAATGAGACTGGCGAACGCTTACACAAAATCACCGAAGCATGACTCGAAGCCACGCCCAGTGTGTGACGTGCTAGTGGGCAGCTGAAAGTCCAGCCCTTTGATTTTCTCTGTATTTTTAAGCTAATTCAACAGCAAAATAGAAGCAATAGCATGACCGAAAGAATTCCAAAATACGATATATAACGGCTTCATGATATCAACTTTCCCTCTCAGTCGTCAAATCCATCTTATTGGACTGTGACACTCCTTGGACGCGGTTTTCTTTGGTGGGTTTATATCAAAAAGGTGAAGAACTTGGTCGGTGAGAGATCCAATTACAATGGGAGATCACGTAGTGTTACAACATGTATTTATCGATATGAAGTTATAAATTGTCTCGAAAAAAATCAAGGTTTTTGTAATAAACGGGAGACAATGTAGAAACTTTTTTAATGACTATAGAAAAAATAATTTTGTTTCACTTCACTTTCATGACAACTTAGTAGATATTAGATGATTCGTTTGTATTTAACTAACACATATCATATTCTTATCTAGTATAACATCTCACACCGTGTTGCAATATCTCTGTCTTTGAATTTAACAACAAATGACATGAAAACATACCTGGCGCAAGCGTTAGAAACATCCTATGTACATAATCCTAAAGAATGTTGGTTCCCGTTATTCAGGATGTACTTTTTAAAATGTGTGTCATCGTCCGTAGAAGTGCATGAGCCAATTCTCCTTCTCTTAATTTATTGGTTGAATATATATTCTACAAGTTCATTGGTTCAAAATGACTGGACGCCGTGACAATAAACTAAGTACCAGTCGAATGCCAAGTGTTACGCCATTATGACAGGACATATATTCCGCTTGGCGGGTCCAAGGCGTTAAAATTCAAAAGGTATAATTAGAGACCATTAAATCAAGAATTGAAATTGAATGCGATAGGATTACATAACGGCCACCTGTTTGTCATAAATGACAAACAAACTAGTTAAACCAATTTGATTGTTGTGACAACATTTGGCAGACGTCGTAATTGATGAACAACTTAACTTTAAGGTTAACCTTAGTGACTTAAGGCTAACTAAGAGTTTTGTGCAACGGGACCCAGGAAATTATCTTTGGATGTACATTTATGATGTATGACCTACAAATGTGATAGGATTTGACTTCCACTTAGCTATTCTTACGACGATATCAACAATAATGTCTCATTCATCATACACTACATGCCTACATTACATTTAGAAAATTGTGTGAACGCCAAAATACATAAAAATATGGATATCATTTTCAAATAATCCATGGTCAATAATACATTCAATTTCATTTTCTTTTTACTGAAAAAATATATAAATATAATGGAGAATTCTTTTTTTAAATAATCAGTCCAATGCAATTTAGCATTAATAGTAAATTCTTAGTTTTGTTGTAATAGCCTAAAAATTAAATTGAAAATGCCAAAAGAAATTCATACCGGTCGATGTTGTTCAATCTGTCTCCGTTTTGATTGCTTGTCGTCTCTTCTATTTCTGTGCCACTCTAACTGTCATTTGGCTTATATAAGTAAGGAAAAGTATCGGACCCGTCAATTGAAATTAGCGATTCTGAACATGATGAGACACATTCCATAGATAATGATATCTCACTTTCTGAATCCCTGTAGGACATTATGCGTTAATACTTAATAAAGGTTATATTTTTATGAGAATAAGGATGCCTGTGCATCCCTCAATATAATGTCCAATAAGTGAGCATAGTTCATGTAAGAAATACTTCCGGGATCTCACGCGTTAGCGCAATCTTATAACTTTGACAACATGGCGCAGGGTCGTGACTTTTAAAAACATTCCGTAGGAAAGTGCACACAGCATAGTATTTAATCAGGGTCTTGCGCTTGCAAAAATAGAAATTTCGAGACAATGAATTAAACAATAGATTCCTTTAAGGTTTGAGTTGTTTGGATAACGTTTAGTAGGTATAACCAACGGTTTAACTGCGAGATTTACTATCGGCTAGTGTTGTTTTACATAACGAGCGAATGATGATATGCCAACTAGCACGTCACGAAAGATTCACGCTTCAGTGACCACAGGGCCTTTCAGGTTCTGCTCGCCGGTCGTAATTAGGCAATTTAATTACAAAGCCGTATTTATGTTGTTTAGCGGCCGATTTCAGAAATTTAAAGTTGAGTCCACGTCAAATTGCAATCCCTTTTAGCGAATTCCGAAATCGACCATAGGGCATTTCACCCGATCTTTAAGAGGGTTCCTTCTTTGGAAGAGGCAGTAGTTGTTAACTGAAGCTTATAGATTATAGATTAATTTACTGTTATCATTACCTGACTAGCCAATTCTCGTCATCCAGAAATTGCTTCATAGCCATTCCACATAAAAGAACTTTGTGTATGATTCAAATGTTACCAATTTTATGTTCCATCACATCATCTACGTCTGCAGAGCATCAACTGTTACCACGCCCTGGCGGCTCTTGGTGATGCTTATAAGGACAACTATCTACGTCAGTCCGGTCAGGTACTGCTAGCTATGGAGCTTCTCTCCGTCAGAGAATACTGGCAAGTCCGCAAACACAACCGCAATCATTTCCCTCCAGCTTTCCAGAAGGTCGGTGTTGTCGGACAGATTGCAGAGAATGCATTTTACGTGTACACGCTGGACTGGGCATGTGACCCCAACAAGTTTCCCATGAGGCACGGATGTCTGGTTGGGATTCAGATCATCCCAATCACAGCGGTCTCCAAGTACTGGGTCGATCAGGTCAGCATTGTTTGTATTGATAGTACCGTCACAGCGGTCTCCAAGTACTGGGTCGATCAGGTCAGCATTGTTTGTATTGATAGTACCCTCACAGCAGTCTCCAAGTACTGGGAGGATCAGGTCAGCATTGTTTGTATTGATAGTACCATCACAGCGGTCTCCAAGTACTGGGTCGATCAGGTCAGCATTGTTTGTATTGAAAGTACCATCATAGCAGTCTCCAAGTACTGGGAGGATCAGGTCAGCATTGTTTGTATTGATAGTACCCTCACAGCAGTCTCCAAGTACTGGGTCGATCAGGTCAGCTTTGTTTGTATTGAAAGTACCATCATAGCAGTCTCCAAGTACTGGGAGGATCAGGTCAGCATTGTTTGTATTGATAGTACCATCACAGCGGTCTCCAAGTACTGGGTCGATCAGGTCAGCATTGTTTGTATTGATAGTACCAGATGCAAATATTAAAATCATACCACTAGCAAAAAATCTTCTGAAGTCTTTCGTAATTTAATTGAAGGGATAACATATCATGCTGGAATTATCTTGAACTAAACATATGTTGATATGTGTGGAGGTGATTTAACATCACTTTGAGAGGTGTGTCATTTAATTCTTTGTGGTCACCATTCTCACATGGAGACTAATGAACTATGATGTGCAGGTGAGTCAGTGGAGTCAGATATGCTTGGATGTTAGGAATCAATTCAGTGGTTATGTTCATACTTGTGTAACATGTATACACACAGGAGTGGGCTGGCAGTATCAAGCAGAGTTGTGAGTGGGCCATCAACCCGGCACAGGCTCCAGACTACCATCTGGCTGACCCCACCGACATGAGGCAACTTGCTGTGGTAAGTGCTCAAAATATTGTGAAAATATTTCAAGGGCATTCTAGTTTTTAGCTCATCAGGTCTGAAAGACCCGATGGGCTTATGGCATGGCAAGGTGTCCGGCATCCGTCCATCCGTCAATCCGTCCGTAAACTTTTCACTTTTTCGACTTCTTCTCCAGAACCAATGACTCTAGAGAGCTGAAATTTTATGTGCATGCTCCTTGGCAATTGGGGATTCTAAATTGTAGATGGGGTCACAAGGGTCAAAACCTTAAAAATCTATTTTAATCTTCTTCTCCAGTTCCAAAAGGTCCAGAGAGCTGAATAGTTGTGTGTAGACTCCTTGGGCACTGGAGATTCTAAATTGTAGATTTTGTGACCCCATGACCCCAAATGAGGTAACAGGGGTCAAAACATGAAAAACCTATTTTCATCTTCTTCTCCAGTTCCAAAAGGTCCAGAGAGCTGAATAGTTGTGTGTAGACTCCTTGGACACTGGAGATTCTAAATTGTAGGTCTGGTGACCCCATGACCCCAAATGGGGTCACAGGGGTCAAAACCTAAAAAACCTAATTTCATCTTCTTCTCCAGTTCCAAAAGGTCTAGAGAGCTGAAAGGGTGTGTGTAGACTCCTTGGCCAACGGGGATTCTAAATTGTAGGTTTGGTGACCCCATGACGCCAAATGGGGTCACAGGGATCAGAACCTAAAAAACCTAATTTCATCTTTTTCCCTAGTTCCAAAAGGTCTAGAGAGCTGAAAAATTGTGTGAAGACTCCTTGGACACTGGGGATTCTAAATTGTAGGTTTGGTGACCACTTGACCCCAAATGGGGTCACAGGGGTCAAAACCTTAAAATCCTACTTTCATCTTCTTCTCCAGTTCCAAAAGGTCTTGATAGCTTAATAGTTGTGTGTAGAGTCCTTGGACAATGGGGATTCTGAATTGTAGGTTCGGTGACCCCTTGACCCCAAATGGGCAATGGGCCTTTTTTATTTTATTGTGAATAACTCGGACGTTGGGACAGGCTATCTTTCCTACACTGCCCATGACCCCATGGTCTAAACCACAACACCTATTTCTATCAAAAATCTGATGAGCTACAGAGCCCATGGCTCTATTTTTATATTGAATCAATTGCACAAATTATACTTTAGTGATCTTGGACATTTTCATATAAAATAGAAATTGGAATTTTAAAATTTCGCATTAAGTTTTATTTGGTTAATTATTCAGATTTGTGAGACAAATGCTTTTGGAGTTATTGCCCTTTTTTTAGGACCAAGTAGTATTGGTCAAAGTGGGATAGCTTTTTTCTATTGTTTACAAAAGAACCCTTATAGCCATAATGATATCATGGAAAAATATCAATCCTATTTGCACTTAACACTTGAATAAACGCTTGATCTCACTTCCTGTCATACAGGGATGGAAGGCATTCTGTCATGCTGGGTTAGCTCCCCTTGATCACTCCCACCAGTCCGCTGCTGCCAAGTATCTCCGGGACAAGTCTGCAAGAAATCTAGTAGGAGGGACCGGGGCCGCTAGCACCCTTCTCTTTATCTATGGATCCACCTAGTATAGGTATAAATATCTTCAATTGTGAAATGTCAATAATATGTAAAATAAATGATGAACCATTCATTGGTTTTTGATTGATGGAACATAAGGAAATTTAGCTGTTAAGCTGCAATGTTCTTTCTGTGGGCGTGTTTGTTAAAATGATAAAAACATGTTGTGTAGATAGTGACAAATGTAACATCTTCATATGAAAGTGAAATCACACTATCTGATGTGGGTTCCTGGAGGGAAAACTAGAAGCATGTAAACTGTGCAGATATAGTATATACATCCTTAACGATACAGTGTTAAACAAGATTCTTGGAGTCTGGTAGATTTTAGAATGCCTGGTCTCCTAATAAAAACAAGCATCACTACAAGCCGTATTATACACTGGAAGAGGTTATGAACATTAGATACCAATTTTTAAATGAGGCAAACAGAACTTTATTTGGAAAGACACTAACCAAATCCAGGCCTCAATTGCAGCCATGTGATATCTAAAACGTTTATGATTGATTGAGCTGTCCAGGGAACCCATCCAGCTGTTTGCAGAGCTCACTGCTGCTTCATCAATGATGCACACCCTAGTTTCAAACCACACTTTCATTTGTACAGTCATGGGTATTCTTTATTTTTTTTACATTTTTATTTCTTTTATATTCTTATGGTTATTTACCATTTTATGCTCAGCTGAAAGAAAACAAAAAAACAGTTTTTATAATATTTACTTTATTTTATCATAATAATTAATTGAAATTGGCCAAAAAGTAAAAATATCTCACAGGCATGGCATGAATGGCTTTGAGACAAGTCAATAAAATTTATAAAACTGAGACAAATTCTTAAAAATAATCTTAAACAGGAACAAATTTGATAATCATGATAATTTGAATAGTTTCTCCAACACAAAATGATCCTTTTTAATCATAATTAATGTAAATATCACGGGTGTACTTTTTCCTACCACATATATTCAACCTAATTCATATATATCTTCAAGAATATATTTTATCATGATAATTTGAATAGTCACCTCAACACAAAATGATCCTGTTTAATTCATGTAAATATCACTAGTGAACCTTCCCTTACACATACTTATTCATATATACTCAGAAACAAAACATGATAAACTGGTATTTTAAGAACCCAACTATATAACAGGTAATAAACATTTCAATGAACTTTGATTTAATAGATGAATACACTCACTCCATGTTGATGGAAGAAAAACTTGAGCAGTCAAAGGTTGATAAAGTATGTACAATATAAATGATTAATATATATACAATATGTAAATAACGTTTGTTGTTATGAGCTTTAATACTGTAAAAGTATATCTATCTTGAAAATAAAAAGTAATCTATATCTTATTTACAAAATGGCAATAAAATATTCTCTTAGTTTAACATATGTACTTTTGTAATAATTAAATATTTCTACCTTTTATGATTTTGTAAAAGGTCACTTTGTACATGAAATTATTATTTTTACCGGTAATCAAATCAGGTAATCATAAATTGCAAATTAAGAAAATAAAAAAGACAAACTATCATAACAAAAATATCAAGAGAAAAAGTTTAAAATTCAAAATGCTCTATTTCCATCACGTTTTGAATCGGGTGCAATAGATTTCCATTGCCATCTCTAGATATATATTGTACGATAAAACAATTCAAATATAAATTTAACAAGAAACAAAACAAACAAAATATAAACTGTAACATTTAAAGTGGGCTTTACACAGGCTTTGACACAAAATGTTAAACAGTTTAGATATGTCTACAATAACAAATTTATTGATTATGATTCTATCAAAACACTATACACAGACTTTCCAGGACACAATATACAATATGGATTCACTTCCGTTTGTAAGCTAGCACATGTACAGTAAAATAGATCTGCTTCATACAGACAGATATGCTCATTTCTTAACTACATCATGAATTCATTGAAATCAACAACAAATACTGATTAATTAAAAAAAAGAATGTTTTGACAGTATCAAAATGAATACTGATGGTAAAAACATTGGTTTCAGCAGTATTTATTCAACATGGTTATAACAAAATATATCTCTGAATTTACTTCCTTAATAAATATTCTAGAACATTTAGACAAAAATAACTTTGGTGCTTCTCTTGTCCTCTGGTATCTCACATACATTTTTCTATACATCAATGTTAAATACATTCAATAAAACTTGATATGTAGCCTATTGTTTAACTTTACAATGCTATAGATGTAACATAATTCATAACTCTCAACTGTTATCCAAGAAATAATAGTCAACAGTATTTATCACAATTTTACAAGCAATTTTGTTGATGAAAACATGATTCATCAGCGACTATCAGATATTCAACAAAACATAAAAAAGCTGTATCAATGTATAGATGTATAGATATTCATACAAAACAGAGCATATATATATTTACATATAAGTATATTATTAAAGAAGTAATAATTTACAATGACAACATACAAATCAATGTCAATTTGTCAAAATCACTGAACATTCCTGAAAACCCAAATTACCGGATTCCTTAGTCGTGAATAAGTGAATAATACCCAGAATTGTGGAGATGAAAACCACAGCTCCACAAAGAATATTTCTGCTCAGGTAGGTTTAATCTGTATACATGAGTGTAATCCAGTAATCGACCAGGGCTCATGAAAACTGCACCTTCGTTATAATAATTTCTGCTTCAGAAGCTAAAGGGTACATTTATTTGTCTCCTGGATTGAAATCTGGGGATCCACCGGTGATGGTGACAGCAGTAGGCTACCATGAACTTTCTGCTTCCGTAGGTGATGGTTTAATCTGTATCCTGGGATTTCATCTGGTGATCGAGGAGCTTGTAACAGCTACACCTTGAATATTCTAGAATTGTTAGGGTGAAACAAAACAGACCATGTGACAGACAGGACTATGCCTTGTTAAACTGCAGTAGTTTTTGAAGCTCGAACTCTGGAATATCCAAACCGAGCCACTGGAGCAGCTCGAAGTAGGAGAAGATGAACATGGGTGTGATGTCCTGCGTGTGTGTCAGACCATGTGACTCCAACTGGAGGTCTCGGTTGAACTTTAGACGAGCCTCAAGCTCGGCCTGCCGCCGTGCCATCTCCTCGGCCAATCGTTTTGCTTCCTCAAGCGCCTTCTGGGCTTCTTCCTCTCGTCTTCGCCTGCAAAGAATTGTGGGTAAATGTACATATTCTTTGTAAATCATTTGTTTGTTTTTAAGTGCTATTCTTGAGTTAGGAATATAGATAGGGACAAGTTAAAATAACACTTCATTTTGAGTGTATGATTTTCTAATACAATTGTATCATTTTCAAAGATGAATGGAATAAGGCCAAGTGATATTTAACTATAATGTGGATTTATAATTTAACAACACCCTCCCTCTCTTAGATCAGTACGAAATCTGAATCAGCCAATGTTCTCTCACTGAGCTTTTGTTCTGACATGAGAAGTTTTTCAAATTAAAACTAATTGAAAGATGTTTTTATCTACCTATTAAAACAAGGAAAATTGCATAACAGATTATACCATAGTCGTTTTGAAATAAAATTTTCAATAATGAACTCACTTGTCCTTCCAATTTCTTTATGAATTAATTAAATTAAATTTCCACAAAAACTCACTTCTCCTCCTCCTCACGCTGCCGCTTCAACTCTGCCTCCTCCTTCTTCCTCCGCTCGTACTCCTCCCGCTCCTTCTCCGCCATCAGCGACATCATCTCCTCCTCCTGGCGCCGAGCCTCCTCCTCCTCCAACTCACGCTGTCGCTGAGCCTCTGTTTAGACAAGATTACGTAAAATTTGAAAAAGGGGGTCAGGACCTTTTTTGTAATGCCATTTCAGGTCTAAAAAGATATAACCTGGGCCTCAATTACAACCCAGGTGTATGGGGGTGCTGAGAGAAATAGAACCCCGGGGTTGTATTTGAGGAAATACGGTATATCTACAAACTTACCGAGCCTCCTTTCTTCCTCCTCCGCTTGCTTCTTCCTCATTTCCTCGAGCTTCCGCTGGTACTCCTCCTTTGCTCTCTTCTCTCGCTCCAAGTCCTGCTGTTTCCTCCTCTCTCGATCCATGGCTGCTTGCTCTTCTTTCTTTTTCTCCTCTTGCTCTCGCAGCTTACGTAACCTGAGAAACATCGATTTCAGAATGAAAACATAACTTTTATTTGTGAAAATGTATGGACATGTCTCTGCTCTACAGTCTGCTAGAGAAAAAACTGGAAAAGTATGTAGACTGATTGTTTTACTTTATCTTTTTATATAACAAAGATTTCTAGAAAAGAGTGTGAGCCCACAGCTAACATCTAGTTTGATGTCAGATACCCGGATATATTGCATGGAAAACTCTTGCCTTCTTTCTTCATCTCGTCTCTTTCGTTCTTCTTCCATTTCTCTCTTCAGCTGTTCTTGTCTCTCCATTTCTTCCTTCTGCCGTTTCATTTCTTCTTCTTTCTCTCTTCTCCTCCTCTCAACTTCTTCCCTCTTCTTAGCTGCAGCCGCTGCCCTCTTGGCCAGTCGCGCATCCTTGCTGGAGATCTGCTTTGGTCCGGTATCATCCTGTTGAATTCATGAGTGAATTTATTTAAACCGACCAACTTACAGGCAATATAACATGAATATACAGAGAAAATTTTGCAATGGCTTTTGGCTATATATATATATCGTAAGGAGGACTATATAGAATTATCATCATGATCCTCTGTGAGTTATCATGTATGTCCTCACCTCCTCGTCCTCCTCGTCCTGCTCCTCTATGGACGGCTCCCGGGGTGCCGGGGGTGGGGATGGTTCGCGGGGGGGCGGGGAATCATGTTTCAACTCTGGGGTCTCCGATGTGTCACGCACAAACACAAAACTGGCTTCCGACTTGGTGTCTGGGTATGGGTCAGGCTGGAGCAACATTGAACATTATCAGTCACCATATCATATAACTATAAAACTATACATACTGTTATTACCAATAACTTTACTTATATTTTTCATATATCCACATGTTCATATATATAGTTTTTGCACTTTATTTCAGCCAAAAAGGTGCCGTATAGCTTAAACAAAACTCATGAAGAATTTATGTAATACAAAAATTTCACTTATTATGTTATGACAGTACAGGCACTCTGGCTTGCCTTTGGTCTACTCAAAATAATTGTTCCAAAAAATATATATTCAAAAAGATGACAAGAAACCTGTAAGACAGATTTACACAAGATTCCTCACCGATTCCACCGGAACAGGTGACTCTTTTTGCGGGGTGGGAACTCTGGGCGGCTCTTTGGTGGGAGGTGTCTTCTCTTTGACTGGCGGGGGAGGGGCTACAGGCTCCGCCTTCTTCTTCTTTTGTTTCTTCTCCTTCTTCTTCACTTCCTTCTTCGGAGGCAGAGGCTTATCCACCTTCGGGGGCGCCTTAGGTTTACCTGGGTAAAAATTGGCATGATATCATAAAACTGATTGTCTTGGTTCAAAACGTTAAACATTTATTATGTAAAGGGCCAACTTTGGCTTTGTCTGAATACAAAACATGTTTGCAATATTTTGGTTTCAATTGATATTTTAAAACTCAATAAATACAATCATTGCATATACAGTCATTATATATGTAATATAACAAAATGCATTATTTTATGATAAAGAGAAATAGCAATTTTTGCAAATTAAAGGTTTATTTGTAAGTTTGCATTATATTGTGAATGTTGTTCCCTCAACAAAGAAGTGAGACTTCAAAATTCAAATCAAATTCATATGAGGAAGTCAACTGTAAAGACATGATAAATAGAACTATTTATATTAAAAAATCTTTAATATTTCCTAACACACAAGAGATTCATTTATATATATCCATGTCAGAATTAGCATGCAGAATAGGAATTGTCAAATAAGAAAACCAGAAATTGCACATAATATTATTCTTAATGGCAAAAGTGAGAGTCACAAAAAGGGCTGAAGATAAATATTTGGCCACCAAAACACCGGAAATAAGCTGAAAATAAGGGATTTAGATAAAAGATACTTGATCTAGATACTCAAGTCACAGCAGAATATTTAGAAAATAATCATGCACAGTGTTTTATGGGTATGTTTAAACCATGGTTAAGAACAAAGGTTAAATAAGTTTGTTTCATTGCCTTTAAACTTGAAGCAGATGTTTCCAAACATTATGAAAAGGAGCTGATTACATCAAAGAAAGGAATGGTGGTATATAGGGAAAGCTGCACAGATGATTGGCTTTCAGTCGACCAATCATAACCCGTCTCACCCTTCACTGCCTTCTTTTGTTGTGTAGGTGCTGGAGGCGGTGCATATAAGGTAGCTAACTCTGTTTTGGTATCCACTCGTCCTAATGACATAAGGAGATGAGATTCTATGACATACTTGCTTAATTAAAGTGTTATGTTTTGACAGCTATTTCTGAAAAGATAGAATTACATCAGTCAATATCCAAAGTTCATTCATTAAAATCTCCTTGTCTTCAGCATCTTAAATGAAAAATAAAGATTAATATGAAGTGAATTTGTTAGATACTAAAAAATATGTTCAAGGATCAAAATACAAAATACAATAAACGATATATGCTAGATGCATGATATAAGATGATATTGATTATTTCTTATACCATCATGTACAACAATAATTTTTTTAATAAATGCAATTTAGAAATACCTCTGTATTATCAAACAATATTTTTCCCTTTTTCTCAGTCATTAGTAGTAAGTTGTCTGTTTTAAAACCAATAAACCTGTACCTGAAACTGGAAATAACCATGAACCATACACACACCAATTGTATGATAAGAGAGATAATCCTACCTTCATCTGCTACCTTGGGTTCAGGTTTAGTTGGAGTTGTCTCCCTTGTCTCTGTCTTGACAGGGGGTTGAACTGTATTTATGGTAACAATTACCCACTTGATTTAATCATATTTCTTAGTTCCTTTTTTAATTTCAAAGAGCTCTTACAATCTGAATCAAATTAACCAAATTTAATTTTGATAGTATTTACAGTTAATCATTAAAATACCAAATTTAATTGTAACAATTTAAATTATTATTGTTGTTTTGGGTTTGACTAAATTTATGTTTAGAACAACTCCAACGAGTATTATGTTATCTAATATTAAATGATAAATCAATGCTATTAGATATATACCTACAGTACATGTTTCAAACAAACAGATGTCTTTCAGATATGGATACAAATATTACCAGTGTTGAAAGGGCTATCATTATGAGCATGATAACCTTAGAAACTAGACAATCAGATCAGTTGGCAATGTCTGTAGAGCATGCACATGTGTAATTGGCACGGCAACATCTTTGGTGAAAATAATGATACACCATTTGACCAATAATAAATTAATTAGACACATGTTTTTCCTGACATATTGTTCCGCTTTAATATTACAGAGAGGATGATCTATCAGCTAGTGTAGCAGATGGTTTTCAGATTCATGTAATTTCAATAAGTAGCATAAATACTGGCAATAGAGCAAAAGTACATATTAAGATATTCAACACATGCAATGCAGAAGAGTTTTAGAAGGATCATGCAACAGTTATTTCCACACGGCAAGGTCCGACAATATCAATGGATTAAACCATGTCAGATTTCGGCACATTTAAGATTTGTCAAACACATCAATACATCAGATTAATTACTTTATGGATATTTGGTCATCCTCGATTGTATTGGTAGTGTTCTGGAAATCAGAACCAACTTCTGAGAGAGTATAAACCACATTCAGGGAGATTACAAACTTTATAGAAATACAGCTTTGAATCCACTTGTTTAATGGGATTTTTCATCAAAACTTGAAAAAGTTGTTTAAATGTAGATTTTCCAGAACATTACCTCTTAAGCATACTGAGGATGTTTTATATTTCAAATCTGCATGGGGTTAGAGGATTATATGAAAGCTTCATCCATCTCACCACTGATAGTGGAGGGTTTAACTGGTTGAGGGGCAGGTAACTCTGATTCACTCTGTGGTTTTGTCTCTGCTGAAAAGTATTAGTAACATAAAGAGTGACAAACATGGAGAACATATATAGATCAATGCCACTCAGGACAAGGATTCACAGGACCACAGGGCCCAAAGAGCAAGGATCCAAATAAAAAGAATCCATAGACCATGATCCACAGGTGCTGAACCACAAGATCAAGATCGATAGAACCAGGATCCAAAACACAATAATCCAAAGGACCATGATCCATATGACAAGGATCCACACGACCTGGATTGACAGGACCATGATCCACACAACCAGGATTGAAAGGGCCATGATCCACCGGGCCATGATCCACACAACCAGGATCCATAGTGATGGGATCAGTACAACCAGTTTTAACAGGACCAAGATCCATACATAGGACCAGAATCTAAAGGTGAATTAAAGATTGAAAGAATGTTCTATACATAATGGTTGAATATTGCTTTTCATAAAATGTTTCTGATCATCTCCCAATCAGCCTGTTCATCTTCAGTGTTTCAGAAACAGTTTGCAATGATAAATATTTCAAAATTAAACTAGGGCTGTGTGAGAATTAATGTTTAGGCACAATCTGTGAAAACAATGCAGTTTTGGGTGCAGACATAAACAAATCAAACTAATCACTGCAACGAATCACTATTTAAAATCTTCTCTAGTTTTTAAGAATGAACATTTCGGGAACAATTTGTTTGAGTCCTTTTGTTACAATTTGTGACAATTAGAGTATGAATGCACACATGAACACAACCAAAGTAACCACAGCAGGGAATCAATAATTTAAACTACTACCTATCTGTGAGAATCAATGTTGTGGGACGGCATTGGTGAAAATCGGGTATTTTGATGCACACGACAAACAAACCACAGTGACCATTTGCAGAGGAACACCTCACTCGTGCATGTTCACCTTTTTTTGGGGGGGCCTTTGGAGTTTTCGGGGGTTCCTCCTTCTTTGGTGCGAGATTACTTTTCTGTTTGATTGGAGGCAGTGGTTTTGCAGCAGGCCGTTCCTCAACTTTTGGTTGGGCAGGGACAGGCTTTGGTTTAGTTGGAGCCTCAGTCTTTGGTGGAGGAGCCTCACTTTTTGGTGTGAGGACGTTTTTTTGAGCAGTTGAGCTTTTCGGCGGCTCTCGTGGAATGTCTAATTTCGGAACTTGAGAGTAACCATAGCAACCAAATAAGTATTTGATGATAAAAGGACAGCAAGGAAAGAGGCACATCAGAATAATTTGAAGAATATCTGAACTTTCATTGAAGTTATGTCACCAGAAAACGGCACTGATTCTTTCCGTTACCATTAAAGCAACACCTTATGTCTAAACATAAAAGTTACACAAAATTTGATATTAATCTACACTCATTATATTATTTTTTATATCTTTCTCATTAGAATAGGGGATTCTCAATATTTATGCATGCATACGACCTATGACCTCCTCAAATCCAAACCGAGGCTAAGGCCGCTTCCTACTTCCTGGATAACGTAATGGCTGCAGTTTCATAGTACGATTCGCTGTGTAATTTGAATTTCCTTCGGCTTTACACGAGTGTATAAGCATGAATTAAAAGAAAATCAGTCTATTTCAGACATGAAAACATGTCGAGTGATAATAAACGGCAAAATGAAGGGAAATTCATCCAGGGATAGCCTCAAAACCTTGTTTTTGATAGTTGTATTCGTGGCAAATTCGAAGATATATTACGTGAGTTTGCATTCGCATTTGGTCCGTATTGGCACGAGTGCATTTATAATAATCACAGTGCCAATTTCTCTTAATTGTTATGCAAAAATAAATATTCATAAAATTATTTTTACCCAGAATTTCAGGACTTTTAAACCCAAACGATGAAGAATCAAGTAGTGGGACCGGCATGTTTACAAAAAATGTTACAGTACTGCAGTATCAATATAATGAAGAAACGAAAACGTATATTTACCGAACTTCTCAAAGACACCAACTGATTGGAAGAAAAGTGATATATTTATATACATAGGTATATTTTAAAGAATATTTTCCTAGCAAAATTTTTCAGAAATTATTAATTTATAATTCACAAAACGAATTTAATATAGGGCCTATGCTATGATTAATTTTAATTATAATCATATTGAATAGGAAAATATAATCATGAGTATAAATATTATTTAAAAAAAATTCTATTATATTTATTGGTGTATGTTAGGTGGTGACTGGGTATTTATGACACCAATAATGTGAAGGGAGGGATTAATTTCAGTACTTTTAGGTAGAAATCCCACATTAATTTTTATTACTAGCAATCCATGTAGACATAAGGTGGATGCTACAAATAACTTGAAATTAGCTGAGAGATTGTATATTGTGCCTTGAAGATAAACACACGTATATAAAAGTGTCTAATATCAAAATTACTGAAGTCATGAATTCAATAAATCCTAATTCATTATGATTGACTGTCAGTTTTCAAAACTTACTTTCAGCTTTTTCAATGACAATATACATGGAGTGAAATATGTATCAAGGCTTCCAAATTGTCCTCTCTTTTTAGTCATAATGATAAATTTCTGTCATTTTATAATAGAGTTTAGATAATTATAATGTAAATATTATTCCTAAAATCAATGGCTTAATTTCTTAAATCTATTCATTTCCTATACCTTATTTAAAGAAGTCCCTCATTTTCCTACTAATGTTGATACATTTAGCTAATCAGCATTTTATAAAAACAAAAATAGGCCTATACAAGTAATAGGAATTTCTTATTCAATTCGAACAATTAATTGTTTGTACATACAGTCAATGAATACCCTCATATGACCCTGTAATAAGTATTTGAATCTCTTAAATTCAGAATAATATCACAGTGATTATTTTATTGAATGATTAACATTAATGTTTTAACTAATTATGTGATTTTATTTGCTGTATATATCATTATATGTATTTATCATGAAAAGGAAAGCTAATTTTTTTTTTTTTATTAGAAATAATTGGCTTCTGCTTTTATGTAGCTTGTTTTATAAATAATCATATTAGGCCCAAAAAGTAGAGGACTTTGGGAGTTATTCAAGCTAGAAAATTTTATTTATTTTTCAGCTAGGCCTAAATTAAAAGTTATTTGTGACCTCATCAGAAACTAACAAAATTATGTATTTTAATTATATTCAAAGGAATAGTAACATTTCACATTTGCTCTTGTTTGTATCTCTATTCTAGCCCCCTGAATTAAAATTCTGGTTTGTTACATTGAGGCCTGTACTGGATAACCCATTAGTAACGTACGTAAGTGGGCACGTTGAAACGGCTGAAGGTTTTACGTAGAGATCGCTAAATCTGTATCATTTTCCAACTGTAAACGAGTGTGTGTTATGAAAATACTTCTTGATTTTTTTCGGAAATGTGATAATTATTGTGAGTATTTCATATCCATATTTTGCTAAACATTGAAATATTTCAACGGACAGTACAAAATGACGGTAAACCCAGCATGGGAATACCCCCGAATATCGGTCGAAAGAATTCTATCTGCAAGTAAAATTATATTCTATTCTCTGATAGACCAAGAAATGTAGAAGCTTATCCGATTATGGTCTTTCTGCAGTTGAATTTAGCGAAATGTTTTACAAACAAAGCATAATTTCGAAAGGATACTGACTTGACAATGCTGTAGGAACGTAACTTCCGGGTTTCGAAGCGGCCTTAGCCTCGTTTTCGAGTACGTACACTTGGTTTCTGATACCTCATAAATATTCATGAGATAATATTAAGAATCCCCTATAGATGAAACTAAGCCTTCTATACCTTCTCTTGGTGATTCTTTTTTAACCTCCACTTGTGGAGAGGTTTCTTCCTTAGGGGAGACAACTTCTGGTGATTTCTTTTCTGCAGGCGCTTCATACAAAATACACTCACTGAATGGCATATAAAGCTTTGAGAACCAATTTATGTATATATCTCTTTTTCTTGTTTATATTTCTAAAATTGGTACAATGCTATTATTTGAAAATCAAAATACAAAGATAATGCTCAAAAGAAAAAACAGTTATGGCAATTTTGGTGTTGAAATAAGTTTTCCTAAAAAAATAACGCAAGTGTTTCATTTACAGAATAAACAATCAGTAGGAAAAAACTATCAACAGATTGTAATTTCAAACCATTTCCATGATTTCAAATTTGTTGAAAATCTATAAGTTGATGTTTTGCGCACAAAATTGTCTTGTTCACTCAAACTATTTTAGATTTAACAATGGATATATCAGAAAGAGATAGTTTCATAACAACTATGAACACTGCATCCAAATATATATAAAGATAAGTGAAATGTTAGAATCATTGTGAAGGTCACACATAACATCATGCAAACATGCATCATGAAAATCCATCAGATTGTGTGTTGAGATCATGCATATTTTTGTAAATTTTGATAAACCACACACAAGAGATCATGCACATTTTTGTAAATCTTGCACACATGCATCAAGAAATTCATCAGAGTTATGCAAAGAAATATTTAAAGAAAATCTCAATTAATTACACATGAGGGAATGCATTTTTTGTGTGTAAATTTTGATAAGTCACACATACATGTATGAGAACATGCAAATATGCATAAGGAAACTCTTCAGAGCTTTGCACTGAAATCTTGATAAATGTGAAAACATGCATCTTGAAACTTATCAGAAAGAATCTTGAAGAAACGTTACTTGGAGGTCATGCAAAGCACTCATAGATTAGAATAAAAATCATAATCAGAAAGTAATATACATGCATTCCTCTTTGTTTGTAAACTGTTGAAATCATTGAAGTTATAGCAGGTTAATGCCTCTTGGAGAATGGAGAAAAAGATATCCCTACTTGGCCTACAAATTGTATAGACTTACAACATAGGTCATGGGAGATTTAACGACTTGTGTAGACTTTAGACACAGGTCATAAAAGGTCTACTGTACAAACAATTTATGGCATAAAAAACAATATTAAAAAGCCACATTGAAAATGTGTAATATAATTTAAAGCTTAAACTGCCTTTATGTGTTTATGTTCATGTATAACTTATGGTCTAGGTTGATGCATGTATAAAACTCTGAATGTTAGAATCACTCAGGAAGGCACGCTTGTGACCCTCACGTTTTGGGGGGGATGGTTTAGGAGGGGGAGGGGGCTCCACAGGTCCATAGAGCTGCTCCAGTTCTTGTGTGTTCTTCACTTTACCTATATCGTACATACAAAACATCAATATCATCTGTAAAGTCAGGTCATTGCCTCAAATAAAAAACATTCACGAACATGTACAATCAGTCAGCAAATGAAACTAATTAGAATTAATATAAATTCTACAATCAGCACCTGTTGAAAAAGATTTTTAAAGATTAAAAACCTATTTTTATACCATAATCAATGTAATTGGAGTCCCCTTTTTCTAATGAATACCCTCCCCATTTTCTAATCAAGTTCATCACTATTTTCCCCCTTAATGTAACACTGCATTAGCTATCAACTGTAAGGTAAGCGTCTACTTTTCACCTTAAAACTCTGTCTTAAAGTGAATAGATGTCGCACATTATAACAGGACTGTCCCTGATATACACTAGTTGTAAAAGTGTAGGGGGCAATTAATACAGCTTCTATTTAGAACCCCTTCAGAATGCTTTCCCATCCAATTCAGTAATGCCTAAGACTATTTTGGACCATAAAAATAGGGAACTCATAACTACATTGATTAAGACATCAGGTATCACATTATAAATCATGCTCAGAGAGTTTCCTAAAAAAACATGAAGTTGTGCTTCTTTTCCGGTTTCGTAGGTTACTGAAAAAAACCACAATATTTTCTACCTCATTGTGATACAAGAGATAGGTGATCTTTGTGTCTTGATGCACCACATTCATCAGTAAAAAAATACTAATCAATGGTCTTGAAATTCTTTGAAAACGCCTGCAAAAAATATCACATCTGAAAAAGAATGAAATGATCTGATTAAAATACAAACAAGAAAATCTAGTTCTCTCAGTTGTATCTATCCATATTGTGTCTAGCTGAAAAAGATTGTTCATTAATCACATCAATTGATATATAAATTCTCATAAACAACCTTTATTCCTACTATACTATCAATCTGTAGACGGATAAGTACTGAATCATTGAATAAGTCTGAATCAAAATAACTTTCAAAAATAAAGCTGTTTCCATTCCCTTTTTCTAACTATATCTTTACTACATATTTCTAAAATTCTACAAGGACATTTAGTGAGATCTTCAACAGATATTTAGATTACAATATTCCTTCCTAAGCTACAAAACATAGAGGACTCAATAGAGCTTTAGAGGACTAGTCCTAGCATTTATGATATCCTTCTCACTCACCAACCACAAACTCCTCCCTGTCTTCCAGCGCGATGGGTTTTTTCTTCCCGGATTTCTTGGACTCTTCGCTTTTCTGTGATACTTTAGAGATGCCTGTTTTGGTGCTGCCTTTCTCGCTACCGGCATCAGGGGAGATAACTGGTTCACTAACAACAGCAGGTATCTCCTCAGAAGGTGATATCTGAAATAGAGTTTTTAGAGACTTAATATATTGTGACAACTCGGAGAGAATTTCATAAATGAAATGATTTGGACATCAATGTACAGTTAAGTCAAAAGTAAAAGTAAAAGGTTGACCTTTAAGTATTGAATTTATTCTTAATGACAAATTAATTCAACAAAAAAGAACTCCATGGGTGCTGTGAAGAAAACAGGGAAGTTACATAAAAACACTACTTTATAAGACCATGCATAATTTGCCCAGATTTACAAAACTTGAAGCGTTTTCTGTTTTCATTGACAACACATGCGAAAAGGCAAGATCTGTTTCAATGAACATAATCATCAATTAACTTTTGCTGTTGAGTATATATATAATAAATAACTGCTTAAACCATTCTTAGTGATCAAATTTGTAGGAATAACAACTTGTTAACGGCAATGATACAGGATTAGCTAATGGCTACAGGTGACCTTCTTGTATTAAGCTAGGATCCTCAGGTCACAGGTTAATGTGTTCTATACCACACTAGTTTCATTATCTATAGACTAACAATACCTTTTCTACAGACTTGGCATCCTGCACATCGAGATCATCAGCGACACCTTGAGACGTCTCAGATGGTTTCCTCTCACTGCTTCTGTCTGAGTTCAAATCTTTGACTGATGGTGCTTTAGAACTGGCCTTTGACCCACCCTTTGACCTCTGATCCTGATCTGAGGGGTCAGCATAGCTGATGACGTCAACATCTCCGACGTCTCTAACTGACACCCTCTCAGCTTGGATTGACACTGGCTGATCCTCGGTGCCTCCTGAAAAAAGTCATTTGTAATGAATTAGATCTTAACCCTTAACCTGTGAGGCACTAAGTGCTAAAACATTATCCAGTGTTCATCTTGTATAAATCCTTGTTTGTTAACAAAAAGAATAACATGGGGTAGCTGATATACTTGCAGATTATTGGTTAAGGCAGACTGTATATGGGCAAAACAAATAATGGCTATATTACTCATTTTTTTCTAAATACTATACTCAGCCTGTCTTCTCTTGGTGAAAAGTATTTACTGTTCAAGGACTAACAAAGTTTATAAGAATGTCTCCATAATATGCTGACCTGGTGGCACAAAGATGTGACCTTCTTTGACCCCACCCATGACTTTTGACAGTTGACTCTTTGACCGGAGTGTGCTCTTCCCAGTCTCCTCATCGTGAATAATCTCGATATCCTCCGGACTCAGTGATTGGTTGGCAAGAGCGTCCAGTAGCTCGGGACTTACTTCAGCATCAGCAGGCAAAGAATCCGGCATCAGTCCTGTAGCCTTGGCAACTATGACATATACATATCATATAAACAGAAATTCTTCAAAGGCATTTAGAAGTTGGTTAGGTAATACAAGGCAGATATTACGGATACCAACTTCTTTATTTGATTTCTAACTAATCAAATAAATCAAAACAAAAAGTTGTTATCTTTAATAGAAATCAAAAGCTTAATGATATTTGATGATAAAAGGTATTGACATTCTTGAGGAAATCACATTGTTTTAAAATCATCTGTGTTTAACTAAAAAAACCCACTCAATTACATTATAATCCTGATTGTTTGATTTTTTGTATTTATATTGACATGAAGATGTTTCAACTTGAATAAACAGTTGGCGGGAGACTCTTTTTCTGATAGAAGATTGGGTGTTGAAATACACTTTTAATTTACGAATGGTCAAAATTGATTATAATTATTTGTAAAAACAGACTGCTGCTTAAATTAAAATAAGTAAGAAATCAATCTTTATAAAAAGTTTAGCAAAACAATGGGTGTCTGTAAAAGTCTATCAGGGTATCTTTTGTGGAAACAAAATTCAAGGAAAATATTTATGCAAATATGTCATAAGACATGATTAGTTCAAATTCCACTTGAAGCCACTGATGATGTTAAGATTTGTATAAAAAAACTTTGATGAAGAATAATTTTCATGTTAATCAGGTTGTAAATTCAATAAAACAAAAGCAGTATTTTTTTATGAAAAGTTAAAACAAGATGGCACCAATGGTATGTAATTTCATCTGGCCTGACCTGCAGTGGTCAAACTCTGTCTGATCTGTTCTCGATACTCTGCGGCTGTCACGTCCACGCTGCTTGTCCGCTGGTTCCGCATAATCTCTTCTATTGCATCCTGGGAAACATGAGGAATCACAATCAATTCTTTGAAGGTTACTTGGAAGCAGACATAAGTTGAAGATCAAGAGTCTTGGTGCTATTTCTCATAGCAATTGTAGGAAACAGTAGAACATTATCTTCCATTGGATATGGATATTGTAACATAACAAATAATTGTAACCCTATAATTGAATTGTGTCATTTCATGCATTATTTAAACCTCTTGCAATTAAATACACTTGACAAGTAATTCAAATTTGAATTGACTATGAAAGAAGCTATAAATTCATATATATATATGTAAGTATAATGTATATATTGTTTAAAGAAAAAGCTGTGAATAAGCTTTGATTTTATCCTATTGAATGCAGATTGTTTACTTACATCTGTAGGTACATAACATATGAATGAAATAAATTTAAAAAAAGAAGTGGTGAACAAAAGTGAAAAATGAAAACAAATGTACATTGCTAACATTGAAGTGAATGAGACGAGAATGAAATGAGCCTACAATAAGAACAATGTGCCCAGATTATACCAGGGAGAAACAAGTGGAGGTCAAATATTTGTATTTTTCTTTTCTTCTACAGAAGGCCCAAATTTTCCCTAACACCAAACTGAAAATCAATTTGATCTAGAAGTTCTGAATTTTTAATTGATCATATTAATGAGTTCAACATGAACATAAATTGATCTTTTCAATAGGTACGGGACTGTCTTTTTACTCCACGTCAAACTGTAAAACACTAAACAACTTCGAACATCTTTCGGTGGTCAAATTTTTTCCTTTTTATAATATTTTAATTTTTATGGAAAGCCATTTTAATTAGCTCCCCCTCTTTTCGATTTTCTAAGAGCTCTGGGTTCTTCATATGTCAAATATGGGTTTTGGATCTCCTATTTGTATATCAACTGGATTTCATTGATATAAAAGTAATAAAGCTTTTTTTTTATTTCAAAGTAAAAAAACAACTTTTGTAATACACAACCCTCAAACGCAATTGGAGATGAGAAACACATTAGAAAAACATGTGACATATACATGTATGATGATGATATACAATAACAGGTGCTTGGACACAGTAATTATTGTGCCGCATGATAGTCACCTACAGTGCATCACGTTTGCAACACCTCATACAAACAAAATGTGCAACACATTACTGCAGCAAAGCAAACAAGTATTTGAAACACAGAGAGGCCAGCAGACGGTGTATGACATGACAAAGTGCAGCCCTTCAGCCCAGCACACAGACACACAGAGATCTTACTGTGTTTGCTTTCTCCTGTACTGACTGACTACGAGAGATGTCACGTGTCGGGTGTTGGTCGGTCCACAGCGAGGCTGCTTGCTAGATTGTTAGAGGAAGCAATTCAATAAACTAATACACAAGTTAAGAGAGTACACAATCTCTGCTGCAAAACTACTGAATTAAACTAAGATGGTTTCTAAGATTTATAAACAGTTAACTTCAGCATAAAGCTTAAGTTTTATTAGATCTGATTACATTAGTATCTTGCTAATATTCTACAGAATTTCTGCAAGATAACAAATTTAAAGTTGTTTTATAAATCCAACATATGAAAACTCAAGCAAATACTCTGAGTCTCAAGCTACAAGAGAAACTAAACTTGTGGAGAAATAAAAAGCCATACTACAATGCTATCATTAAGCATGCAGAATCTTAGAGAGTCAATAATCTGACATGCAAAGAATTACAGAGTTTGTTTTCTTTTAAATACTTTTAAACTGTACAACACTTACAATATGTAGTAATTACAGAAGTTTTTACCAGGGTAATTTTTGTTAGGTGTGGATTACCTTATGCCTCTGAAGTTTTCATACAAAAAACACATAGGCCAGAAAGAGAGTTCTCAATCTCTAACAAATCCATGCAGAAACATCTAACTGAATTAGGATTCTCAAGTTATATCTTCTACTATATCTTCTACTACCCACTACATGTATATGTTTTAATCTTCAAAAGCTACAAGCTAGAAATCTCACCCGAATATCTGCCTCAAGGTTCTGTCCCGATTCTGCATTTTTTAAGACACTCTGAGCAATTTGCTGAGCATGCTCAGTCAGTGCATCAACCAACATCTGCTCAGACGCATTGGATTCTGGAAATACATTTTGTTGTATTTTTTATTTAAAAGATCTTGAAAAGCTTGACATATTTTGAAAACAAAGTGATTCTTAATGCATAATTAAAATGAAACAGAAGGGATTAAAATTACATTCAGATTCAAATTAAAATCAGATACATATATTAAACACACAAGGAAATTTATCAATAGAATGCTTATGAAAACATTTAATTCTACTCAAAAAAGCTTTGCCTTAATAAAAAAAAAGAATCAAAACAAAAAATCAATGAAAAAATTTGAATTTAACTTTCATACAAGACTTTACAAAGATTTAGGTTTATCATATTTAAAAAATGGGGATTAGTTGGATTAAAACTCTGTTAGCTGTGGTATAGTCCACATCAAATCTGTCATGTTAGTATTTTGCACTCAGAGCTCAAGAAAGTCAACTTGTTCATGCAATCAAAGGTAAGACTGAGCTGAAATTATAAACATCAAATTCTGTCTGTCAGTTTTATATATGAGCATTTTGTAATTGCTCTGGAAACTAATAACATTGTGTCAAGCAAAAAAATAAATGTGACTTAACAAAATAATGAGAATTTCATCTCCTGAAATGTAAACTTTAACATTAAATTTGACAAGAAATCAGATGCCATATTGTCCCCATTTATTAAAAATATTAAAATACATTGGAAAAAGTGCTTTAACCTATGAATGTATCATGACTTGATAATGATAATGATAATAGTACAATGATAATAGTGTATTTACAAGGCTCTGTTTCCATGCTTAGATAAATCATTTGAAAGAACTCAACTAACATAAATCCTGACCATGTGCAATAGACAGTGGTGCAGATGAGTGTCCTCACTCAAAGGTTTTTAGTCCCTATGGACAATCCAAGAATGTGTGCTTCAACGTGTCAGTAAGCTGTTTTAGTAAGACGAACATGTGCTGTTTGAAAATGTGCAACCAATTCCAAAAGATGTCATATACAATCAAAGGCATGGACGCCAAAAATGTGCTTCAAAAAAAAAAACAAATGCCATCAACAAGGTGTCTTCAGGAGAACATGTGAATCAAGAATGGTGCATCCATTAGACCAGCCAATGTGAACAATCCAGATGCAAACTGACAACTCTTGAAACCAACTGAGACAGAATAACCTTTTCCTCCGGAGGTGTTTGATCTGGGCGTCCTGGAGGATCTGACGGAGGGGGGAGCAGAAGCAGAGAAGATCTGGTTGCCGAGAACCTGGATCTGCTGATCCATCTGGGAGCCCTCCGGCAGTCCAGAAGATTCCCTAGTTCCCTGAGAAGGAGGCTTTGAGCTGGAGTGGAAGCTGAGGCTCTCTTCTTTGTCTAGGTCTGAAAATGAGCTATTTTTGGTCCACAAGGGAGTCAACTTCTCTTGGTCATCCATAACATGACTCTCTGATGCTGACACTGTTCTTGATCTATTCAAAGGAGGGAGTTTCTCCCTGCGGGCAGACAAGGTCATGTGTTGAGTGTCATGTGATGATGCTTTAGACCTTTTCCCTATACTGGAGGCAAAACTCTTGTCATCTATGAAGTCAGCCAAACTTATCTTGTCCAAACTTTGGGAACTACTTTTCCTTGAACTGAGTTTCCCATTTCTGCCATTCCTCCTTGCAGTAGAAGTCCCACTCCTGTCAGTCAGACAGGATCTACTCCTCTGAAGGAACCTCCCTGGACTCTCTAAGTCCTCAAGGATGGTTGAGGTCCTGCCAGACAAATCAGAAACGGACTTTGAGTTTTTCCCATTGATAACAGGAAGAAAATTATTGTCTCTCTCCTGATCCTTATCATCTTTCTTGTCATCTTCCATTGTAAAGTTTGATTTCTCCGATGTCAATGACCTCAGTAACAAGGGATCTTCTGATGCACAGTTCACAAATTCACTTAGATCAGTAACACTTAATTTAGATTCATGGCGGGCAGTATCGCTGCTGAACACCGACCGGGGAGTTCTTTCTCTGCTCAAACTCAATCCAGAGTCTCTGTCTCTGACCTCTGATATGCCTGACCTTGGAGTTGTTCCTCTACTCTGATGATTGTTGCCAAAATGGTGGTGATTATCAGAATTGTCCTTGACCCCTGAGATGCTTGACCTTGGGGTTGTGCCTCTACTCCCAGGATTGTTGTTTGTTTTTAAATGGTTGCTCTGGCTGTCAAGGACTCCTGAACTCTTTCTAGATCTGTTCCTAGAGTTCCTACTAGTCCTGCTTTGACTTCTTTCCTCATTCTTTGAAGTGGAGTTTTCTCTATTTCCTTTATCATCTGTTCTTCCTTTTGATGACGTCTTCCTATTGGACTCTTTTTTATCCGAACTGGACTCCTTCTTCTGTCCACCAGTCAAATTTCCACCTGAAGTTTTTGTAGCATCCCTACTTCTAGACCTTTCGCTTGACCTTGACCCATCCCGTTTCCTGATGGGCTTTGTTGAATGTGAATTGACTTCTGAAGGTGTTTTACGACTAGTTTTAGATATAGTGGTGAGATTTGTGTTCTCTCTGGTTGTAGGGGTCAGTTTAGCCGACTGCTGGAAGGGCGTGCTGGTCTGTATGGCTATGTTTGAGTTGTAATCATCAACTGCTGTTCCTGCTCTGCTCTCCAACATGGCGAGAGCTTCTTCATCAGGTCGTTCTGCTATCTTCTCCCAGTCCGACTGGTACGCATCGTCACTGCTCTCCTTCTCATAATTTGCTGAAACAGCAGTTTTTAGTGCACAGGAAAATCTAAGGACTAAATGAGTTTGCTATTTGAGATAGAAACAAATGAAATGAGTTTTCTATGCAGTATTTGTTAACCATGAATGTAGACATTAGGTTAAAAGTAAATGTGTATATTATTCAGGTGCTATAAAATATCGTAAGTGAATAGATACTTTTTTGAGGAGATGACAATGGTACAACAATCAGTGATAAGATTAATCAATGAAAGAATTTGATGGATTTCATTCAACATGTTCAGCCAAAGAGTGTTTACTCAATGTTACAAAAAAAATTTATGTTCATTGCAATACAATTTCATAAACTATTTAAGGTCAATAAAGATCAAGAATACTGGTGAATAAAGAAATTAAAACTCATTACTGCCGGAAAAACAACACAATTATAACTGTCAATCGAAACAAAGCAAGCAAAACCTTGAAACTAACATCACTATAGTTAAGTAAATATCCCAAGAAATATATTTATCTGTAAGACTAGAAACCCAATTAGGACAGGAAAAAGTAGTAAACAAATCTGTATTTTGATTTTTGATGAGAAGATGAACATTTTCAGTATTTTTGGCCGAGAAGTTCATTATGAAAGCTAAAGATCAGGAAAAAACATTTGTAGTTTTAAAGACAAGATTAAAATGTATAAATATTGTAAAATCATTAGTCTAAAAGCAGAGACATAAGCATTATGATATCCAGTAAGCATTATGATATCCAGTAAGCATTATGATATCCAGTGAGTCCCAGTCCCTCAGAGAATGAAGCCAAATACACTGTGTACATGCAAGTACCTCTCCGGAGTTGGTCAATCTGACCGGAGGATAGCGTGTGGATACTAGCACTGTGGACACTCTGGGGATGGGAGCTAGGGGGAACCTCCTGCCCGTCCCCCCTCACATAGTTCCACTGGTGCATAGACGGTGTGGGGTCAATGTCCTTGCTAATCTCCTCATCTTAGTAGAGAAAGATTAACAGTTCTCTTTGAAACGTAGTCCATCTAGCATTAACTCATGTACTCATCGACTCACTTTATTCCTAGCGACGCTAAACATTTACTCACTCATTATTCATAAACGATTGCGAGTAACATGTGAGTGTTCCCAAGATTCTGAATTTCATGGATGGAAACCAGATTGACAAGCGGATAATCATTAATCATAATAATACTTTTGCAACTGAAAATGTTCTGCATCCAGAGTTGAAATATTAACAAAATTAATTTTCTCAGAGCCTGTAGAAGAATCACGTAGAGTTGGGATGGGGAGGCAGGGGCATGGAGATTAGGGGGAGGCTCTCAGTACACTTCTTTATGTAATTCAAAAGGGAAGTTAATAATATAAGATATGTGATACATGGCATGCTAGATATTTGCATGAGGATATGTGTTGGACATAAACAGAATATAAAGTTATTTTCATAAAAAGGTTAAATCTCTAAAAATGATTTCCCGAATAAAAAGTAGTAATTAATTGTTTGAAAAGGTAATAATTCAGCATCTATACCAAAAAATAAAATAAAAAAACCAAAGAAAATGAATTTCTAAAAATTCCTTAACCATGTTAGCTCTACAACTTCTAGAATGCCACTAAGTTATCAGTGATAAATAGCAGTTTATATCTTCTATAAACAAATTAGTAGATCACCAATCACTGTAAACACTAAAATATTATTTTACATACAAAAAAAATATGGTAAGCAAATTGTAAGCTATAATAAATCAAGATATCATTCTATTCTTGAAAAACTGTAAATTCCACTACCAGTTACCATTCAGCTCTATAATGACAGATTAATGACAACAGGAAGTAAAAGCAAGAGTTGTCTACCTTTCTGCGAGTGTCGACGGTCCAGCACTACTCCTATCCCCTCAGAGTGGACTCTCTGCCTTGACTGCTTCCACTCGTCTGGCTCATCCCCATCAGAGGCAATGGACTCTTCCACCTCACCTGAAGAATAATGGTTATAGTCTGATAAATAAAGAATACTATATTAAGTCCAGGTTAATAACATTCTTATGTAATGTGTGAATGCGAACACATAGCGCCGGTCATTTCATATGAAAGGTTACCTGAATTAAAGAGTAAATTCATCAACAAAACTCACCATCTCCAACTCGCTTGGTTGCTGTCATGACATCCTGCAGGGTGGCGACGTCACTCTGTCGAGTGGGTCCAACGGATCCCCCCACGCTAATGATCTCTCCGTCCGGTGCACAGATGATACTTCCCTTCATCGACCCATCTCCCATCTGACTCCCTGCTGTGGTAGGAAGAAACATAATATGAGCATAAGAATACATATAATTAGTAAACTTGGCTTGTTCTCAAACACGACCCTTGGATCAATCCAGCATGTGACCAAAATCTGGCTAAATATGACCGAAGTCGAAAATATTCAGATCAAAGTCAGGTGAAATACTCTACAGTTGTCAATATGAAATTTGGTTGGTTCACTATACGCGGTTGAACATGAAGAGGGAAGCTTCTCAAAATCAACACCTGTGGTATCAAAATACTCGATCACATTTATTCTATTGTTTTAATCTAAGAGACATTCTATTAATTGATCATGATGGTGCTCCAGTCACATATCAGGATTACATCCAATCTTTTCTGACATAGCTTCTTAGTGAGATGACTTGATTTGAGTGTCAACACTGTTTCAAGATTATAACAATCTTTGCTGCCTTCACAGAGAGAAAGACTTCCAACATCATTCAGCAGTGAGTCACAATGAAACCTGCAAGCACGGACTGGAAAGTTCTTCTATTTTATTCATTTGAGTAATACTTCTTCATTCAACTGTAGGCTACTGTTATTAACATATATATATTATAGAATAATTGTGACTTCAAAAGGTTTCACAATGAACACTGCAAGCATGGGCTGGAAAGTTCTGTTAAACCCTTGATTTGCAGGATCACGTGTCTAAAATGTTTAAAAATGTTTCCCTGAATGTTATTTATTTATTTATTTATATATATATATATTTTGAAAAAATGAAATACTTCAGACGACACTTGCTGTAGATATCCTTTTAATGATGGCTGGAAGCGTCGCATTTCGACTTGTTTACAAGTCTTTTCAACAGTGTGGAGTTTTTACAACATGGCAAATATATAGGTACATATAGGACCTTTCATCTTTTTACCTATATATAAATATATATATAAAATTATTGTGATAGAATATATAGAATAAATGTGACTTACATCCTTTAATGTTAAGAATATATAGAATAAATGTGACTTACATCCTTTAATGTTAAGAATATATAGAATAATTGTGACTTACGTCCTTTGCGGGAGGCTAAACTCTGTTGACTGCCCTTCCAGTGGGGGCGGTTCTTACTGGGTATGGACTGTACACCGCTGTGGGGGATACTCTCCATACTCGAGTGGTGGGACTGGTCTCCTGAAACTAGAAGATTATTTGAAATAGATCTTGTTTTTCAAAAGTCTACTTAAATGACTTTTCAATATCAAAGTATGAGTTGACATATCTAGGTGAGGTAAATTGGTGTTTAACGCCGCTTTTAAGAGTATTTCACTTATATCGCAGCTACTAGTATTAATGCAGGGAGAAAGCCTGTGACACCATTGTGGCTATATGCATTGCGGTGAAACCTGCGAGCAACGGCTCGAAGCAGCGGACCATGGCTGTTACTGTGCTGAAATTCAGTGTAGCATTGCAACAAAACCTTACTGCATGTAGAACATTGCTCTTCTGCACACAAATATGCAGAGTCTCTTGCGGGATTCATGTCTACGTCAACCAACCTTACTGCGTGTAGAACAGTTCACTACTGCAGACAAAGTTGCCAAGCCCCTGGCGGGATTGACATACATCCTAAATAACCTTTTATATTTGAAAATAACTTTTTACTCTAAAAAATTAATTGAATTGTTTTAAAACAAATTGGAAATAGGGTGTTAATTTGTTTAAGCACTATAAAATATCAGAAAATTTTTTCATTATTTGCCTGTGGAATCAGGAGATGTTCATCTATATATTCATCAATCGAATGCTTTGATTTTACTAGTGAAGTGAAGGAAAATAGTAGGTAAGAATTTATTTATTTAGATAAATAAGTAAAAAATCTAGGATATATTTCTGACTTTACATGATGTACATATGTACTGAAAATAACCTGCTTGTTTTAATTTTGAGCTGGTAATAGGATTATGTCTTAGAAACCTTTCTTCATTGATGTTATTCAATTTTTGTATTTAAAAAAGCAACTTTTTACTCATGCAATGTTATTTACGAGAAACATAGATGATGATATTTGAATATATTTATTAATTTGAACATACCTCTCTTCTTTCTTTTAGGTAATCCTTTATCAGTCCTCCTGTCATATTCTGGATAAGAAGGAATTTCAAATAACAAAATAACCGGTAATTCACCACACATTCAACTGCAGAAAATCTCAAATAAATTAATAATGTGATTAAATTTCTAATTAAAGTGCTTAATGTGCTGATGTTGATTAAGAAGTGCTATTTCCATTAAGAAGTGCTATTCTCAATAAGAAGTGCTATTCCCATTAAGAAGTGCTATTCCCCCATTTGTGCAGTGTTGCAGTTGTGAATGAGCAAGGGACAGGGTGTACCACTATAAAGAAAATCCTGGACCATGGTTAAATTATGATTAAAATCTTTGATAAATTGTATCGAAAGAATTATTCTAATAACTTTTTGAAGGTTTGATCTGTTCGAAACTTAATGCAGTTATATTTTTTACATATAAAAACAGGAAGAGATAGTAGCAGTGAATGAAATAGGACCAGTACAAATAACTTGGGTATTCTTGGGGTGGGCTGGTAAATTAAAATTTTATTTTGCCCAAAATCAACTCTGTGTTAACTGTTGTGTTAACTTTTCAGGCTTATTTCACTACTGATACAAACAGCAAGTTGAGTACCATCTTGAGAGGGCAGGACATGAACCTCCGTGTCAACCTGTGCCGTGTCCGTCTGGGTCGGTTTAGTCAGTGTCGAGTGCTGGGGAGTAGGGGGCTCCACGCTCACTAGCGGAACGCCATCTAGTGGACAGAGTGTTGGAAACAGATGTGCTAGTGCTAGTGATGTTAGATTGGTGCTAGTGTAACCCACACACCACTAAGTATCATGCAGTCCTTCAGTGGCACAGGTGATGAACTCAAAATGGTTATTTAATAATACACAAGGCAATAACAGAAAATAATTTCTAGTCCATAAATGAATAATTGAATATGCATAATTATTTCTTGCATTTCCAGATTTTTGGATCAGGATGTAAGTATTGCAAATGTAAATATCAACCATTATCGATAGATACAAACCATAACTAACTATCAATAAATGATGTATCATTAAATTTTAAAAATATTTCTTTGTTAGCATAATTGCTCATTGTTTTTAGAATGACCTAATGATCTAAAAACATTAGAAATATCTCCTCATCCTCTCAGTTTTCAAATTGCAGTAGAATATTGACAAATTCAGGTAAATGTTTTTTCTCCAATTTTTGCTTTTTGTTTAGTGATGGTAGAAATTAACAAGAGTGATCTTGTTACAAGGATTTCGTGAGTTATCTCCCTTTACCTGCTCCATGTATAGGTGGCAGCACAATGTTTTGTGTGGTTTCCCGGCTAACATCCTTGATGGGAGTCAAGGGGTGTTTCTTGATGGCTGGCAGTTGGGGGAGACTTGTGACGGAGCCTGACGGAGAAGAACTACCTTCACGAAGGGAGACAACTGGCGCAATGCCGATATATTCCTTGCCAGCCTCGTCAATCCCATATGGCCAGCTGCGTGTCTTAGCTGCATGTTTACAACATTCATTTTAAGTCAAAATTATTTCTTTTAATCTCAACATAGATTGTTTAAAAGATTTAAATTTTTAGAATTCCTGATGGACCAGTTAAAAATGATCTGGACAGAAATCTCTTATTGTCTTCTGAGCATATAAAGAATATCTTTGAGACTCAAAATGTTTACCTGATAGAGCTCATACTATGATTTATTTTTCTTTGATTGAAAAGGTTTGTAGAAAAAGTTGGGTTCTTTATAATCCTTAATTATTTATACTGACCAGAATGTCCTTTGACAGAGTGGTGTGGTAAAGTTGCCCCCTTGAAGGATCCTCCATATGAGCTGTGAGAGGCACTGTCTGCTGCGGGGAGATCAGCATCAAAGTTCAGCTGATGGTGGGAGTCTAACAAGGACTGCAAGAGACGAAACGTGATTGATAACAGGTCAGTTTGACAGAATCTGCCTCGAAATTAAGAATCTAAAAGGGACTCACTGCAAGAAAAGGCATGATGCGATTGGTCAGTTAATTCATGTACCTGGTGAAACTGAATACCAATCAAACACTGTTCAGCAACCTGGTCACAGACAGTAATTACTTATTTTTTTAGCATTGGAACACTTGGTTTGCTGTAATGAATGAATGAATGAATGAATGAATGAATGAATGAATGAATGAATGCTTTATTCAGGGATAGAGTCCACCAGCCTGTTAAACACATACAGGGCATGAAAACATACAACAGTTACTCGAGCGCTACATTTTACTTTAACAATGCATTACATTGAAAACATTTTAAGTGCCATATGACATGCCCCCCTTTGAAAAAGAAGTTACGTTACATATTTCACCAAATGAAGACAGATATTGCAAGATGCGAAGTAAAATAATATACACAACTTTCAAAGAGTTGAAAAAGAGTGATGATATCGAGGGAGGAGGTTGATAAAACGGGCACACTAAACCAATAGCTTGGTTTGCTAGAAGAGACATGCAATACTTGAAAACTGTTTATAGGAGACAATGTATAGACTTTGAATTATTTTGTAACTAAAAAAAAACTTCTACACTCATCACCCTGTTCAAAGGAAATGATTTAAAAGATTGTCACTGTTTGTGAAGATCTCCACTTGGAGAGGCCTAATTACGAGTCAAGTCAATTAGGTATTACATCCATGTTGTTGGAACATGCGTGTGGTGACTACAACAATGACTGGCCTGGTAAAAGAATAGACAAAGGGGCGGGGTTAGCCTGGCCAATAGAATTTATTCATTCTCGTCTCTAACATCAGCCCTCCGGTCATCTTGAGCAACTTGTGTTGTATCCATATAAGGGACCTTGGAACTGTCATCAGGCCAACAGGGAAATACTCCATGATAGGACATAAATATGATTTCACAGTGAGTTTGATATAAACATGTATCAAGTAATCACATTTTATTGATTATTTTCAAATCATGCAAAGCAACGTTCAATGAATGATGTTGACGTCAACAGTCAGATCGATAATTAAGATTGAAGGCTAACAGTTATTGTTTCCTCTTCACAGCACACAGCGTGTCTGACATCTGGATCTCTTACACAAGACCTTATTTAACACATCTATAAAGCTGACAGTTCTATTGGAATCAATAACCTTCAGAGGATATTTTTCCTCCCTGTTTTCTCATGCAATCTTAGTGCACTGGCGAGGAAACATTTTTCCTGATGAACCGAGAACTGTCAGTTGTATTAAGCAATCTGTAATGTTCTGGTTCTCACCTTTAGCACTTGGCAAAATCAAGTTTGGTATACAAACATATTTCAGCAATTTTATCTGTAAAAAACTTTTCCCATCATTGATACTGAAAGAACTAATTCTTTTTTTTAAAATGGTTTTAAAAACTGCTTTAATTCATCTGGTCAAACTAATTAGTTGCAGTAGTGTGATGAAGAACTTAATTAGGTTGGAAGAATCATTTGGGCGATCAGGGGATGGATAATCACAACTGAACATAGTTATTAACAAGCCACCAATGAAAGGATACATCGATGGCTCCAGTCTCATCTAATGAGCATAATGAAAACATACACTTAAATCATTTTAAGGTTACTTGAATAGAAACGTATGATAAATACTTGCAAATCAACAATACTCTAAAAATGTATGGATAAAGACAGCTATAGCAATTGACACAAAATATAATCATATTTGATAAAAGACTTTTTGTTTTCTTTTTGAGGTACAACTTCAATACCAAACAGTATGCCTTAAGAAAATTTTTTAGCAGAATATTCATAAAATTCATAAAGTTTTTTATAGTTGTAAAAAACAAAAAAAGGAATTCTATCAAATTCAGGACACAATAACATCATAATTTACACTTTAAAACAATAATTTAAAAAAATCACTTTTACCAAATTGAAGACTATTCTAAAATTATTAATTGTCGAAAAATTATTCTTATAAATTGTTTGTTAAATTAAAAGTTTCTGAATCCAAAGATTCACCATGAATTATCAATTGTCGAAAAATTATTCTTATAAATTGTGTGTTAAATTAAAAGTTTCTAAATCCAAAGATTCACCATGAGATCTGTGAGTATGGCACTGTCGATGGCCGACGGCATCAGTCCAGAGCCGAGGCGCCGAAGTTTGGGGGGGTCAAGCATTGTTGGTACCAATCTGTGATGATGGGAACTTCGCAGTTTCTCACAGTACGAGCCTTCAAATATTGGTGGAAGTTTCACAGGCTCGACTGACTTTAAGGACATTTTTGGCACCATTTTGGAGAAGAATTTTCTTGTTTCATGGTCCATGGAAACCAAATTGGCTTGACCAATGATTCCTATATAGTCTGATTGTGCAGAGTTTGGTTTGAAGCTCAAGGGAGGCAGGTACTGAGGAACCTTCTCCGACATCGTCAGAGTTTTCTTCTTCTTTCGGCCTGGGTGTTTGAAACTCGGGTATCCGGCAGTCATGGACAACATGGCGGACTAATGTCTTGTTCTCAACCTACACACTCTAGCCTCTGAACATGGAACATACACAAGTTTAGATTCTTGTAACCATATATTTCAAATCTGAGTACGTCACTACTCAGATTCACAAAATAATCATGGAACTCTTTATATTAACCGATAACAAACAACTATCTTGATCCAAACTAAGTCAGTTGATTCTTTATACAGAAGTGCAAGGAAATAGCCAAAACTAAGCACAAACTCCAATATGAACTCAAACCTTAACATCCAATTTTCAAAAACTCCATGTCCAGAACAGGGACATCAGTCTGAGACACATCAATGATCAAACAGATATGATTGCAGAATATTCATTTTTCACAAAATATCCCAAAACAATACACAAAACAGCAGTCCCATTTCATTCCCTTTGAAAATACTAATGAAAATTCCAATTAATTTAAAAACATATCAAGAACAGAAGCTAGAAACAAGAAACAATAAAATATACACAATACTCTATACTGCAAATACAAGTAGTTATCCAAACTTTTAATGTAAACTCTTAGGTATAGAATTTCTAAACAAGATATCAGAAACAAAGAACCAGTTATCAAATATAGACAGCAGAGGAAACAAAACTAAGAATAAAACTCCTACCTGAATGAAATTGAAGGAGATATCCATCGTTTGTTTAGAATAAGCTTAATGAATGCTGAAAGGCATGTTAATCTTAGGGACATAAGAATTATTTTCCTACTTACATTGAAATATATTCTCATCATTTCAACTTCTATTCTTACTAAGATATTCTGTGCTGTTCTCAATAGTGACAATATTTCCAATTTACCAGTTTAACTGATCAAATATCATGTAGATAATCCATCATTACCTATTGTATACACAGCTGAATTAACACTAGTATACTTATGTAATAAACATCTTACTTGTAAGAAAGGGGTTAAAAACATAATCTATTTGTTGCCAATAGAATACCACTATTCACTCATAATGAAGTCATTCTCTCCATTCAGAACCATGACATGACTTCTCACAATACATGTTTTAATAAGAAGGTACTGTGGTCATATGGTCGAGAGTGAAGATTTAATGTAATATTACCAAATTTCCATTTTGCAAACATATCTTCACATGTTACCACTTAGTCATTCTTACTTTGGAGGTTTTCAGAACTTCCTGTACAACCTCTGTTTTAGTGTAAAGGTCCTGTGGTCAAAACGGTTGAAAATTAAAATTGCTTGCACTATGTTGCCAATCAAAATACAGCTAATTACACGTAATCACTGAGTCTTCTTTATTGTTCAAGCTTGCTCTGGTGAGAATTGCTTCATATATTTCTTTTTCCTCAGGTTTTAAGATTTACAATATAGAATAAATAAAAAACAGTTTAAATCTCAAGGTTTTGTGTGATCGAACTCCATTTGAATTATAATGGGTTATCAGACATTCTAAATGTGCAATGACTGAAGCTGCTCTAGATAAGAGTCTAAGAAAGTGATACCTTCTCCTCAGGCACCTCAGCTGTCTTATAGAAGTCTTAAGTCAATAAAACAATAATAGACCTAAAAGATGTAAGTTTACAGAAATACATGAAGACTTTATATCTTTGCTGTAAACAACAATATCACTCAAATTATGACCAGCACCAACTTCTTTTATTATTTTTGTTAAAATACAAAATATTTCATTCATAATGACAACCATCCATTCTAAACCATAAAATAAATCTATTTAATTTCAAGTCAAAATGACAACAATATTCTATCAAAAATGTCATCGATGTACACGAGTTAAGAGCTTTTGGTATTAAATACCAGTTAAATAAGTATTTCTTTTTAAAATGGCTACATAATATTGTTGATGTAGTGGCTATGTTCCAAAGTGAAACCTGTGAGCTTAAACTGTTTACTGAAACTGGAGATAATGTGGTGAATTTGACTGTAGTATAGCACCAAACCATACAGTTCTATGAAGCAAACAAACCAGCTAGGACCCTGGATGCACTTAAAGCTTGGCTATACAACCCCTTTCATTATCAGAAATGAAGTCATTCATTTCTTTATTCATTTCTTTCTTAAGTATCACAAACGAATCCAAATACACATTTTTACTGTGAACGCAAGGTACAATTTAACATAAAATAAGTCCAAAATACATACAGATTATCCAAAATTGCTCGAACTCATAACATTATTTCCATGTCCGTCCATTGAACCAAAACAACCTCTTGCACTGCTGATAAGGGACAACACCTGCAATTCTATAGAGTATTCAAAACTTGTCCCTCTTTATGGAGCCACCATGGATATGTCTCGTCTTATTATGGGCCTACTTGTTGCCTTGTATGCAAATAAACAAGATATTTGTGACAATTACATGCTCGGAGTCAAAGCTCTATTCACCTGGTAACTTGTCTGTGGAGGTGCTCTGCTTATTAACTTGGCATGTCACACTTGAGGTGCTGTATATCACTACACCGATTTAAACACTTTATATCTATGTATATAAGTAAACCTATATCAACACTATATACTGACTGGTGCTGTGTGTCCACATGAAGTATGTAATTTAGACTTACATTGTTTGCAATACATATAAGTAAGTGTACATAATTATACAACTATATTAACTTATGATTTATTCAATTACACGTACTAAGAGGTTATTTTGTTACATGACCCTTCTTTCTCATAAACTGAAAAAGTCAACAATGTTACATAATGTCTTCCAAATAGTTCCTCCCACTTCTCAACTTGAAACCCATGAATTTCATACGGTAGGGTTAGTTATCACTTAGGATGGTTTTGTTTTCTTTCAAAATTATGATTTCTTCTTTACAAAAGGCTAAAACTTATTTGGTGACCATTTATCATTAAAGGAATTTGTCAACATTTTTTATATTTTCAAAGCCATGAAAAACGCTTCAACACAAAACAGAAACATGCATTAGCTCAAAAACACTTCAATCTTATTACCCAAAAGAACTTCAAAAGAAAAATATTTAAAGTGGAATGAAGTCACAACAAACTAAAGAAATTCATTTGAGACAATCATAAACCCTTTTTCACCTGCAAACAATGGTCCCCCATAGAGCAAACACCATAACATTAAATAATCACTCAGAACACAAGCAGATTATAAACCACTAAAAGAATACACTTGAGACAGAGAAAACAATATAACACCTGCTTCACTTTACAAGTACACGACATGATCTTGCTTGGAAATAGCTGCAGTTATAAAAGCAATCCCGGGTGCTAGATTATGTCTCATGTAGATAGACATACCTTTGCTAATTTCTAACATGTCAATCTCAATCAACTTTATTTAGAAGGAAGAGCTATTGATCTGTCACACTAATGTTTTCTATCTTCTGACACAAAGCCAATTCACAAACACATAGCAAACCTAACACAAGAAATGCAAAGCTGTGAAACCCACACAATACATGAGACAAATAGCATTATTCTCCCAGTTTCACAAAGCCAATAAAACCATCACAGGTTCCTGCCAATCAATAAAATCAATAGCCAATCACTGATCTGATCTTCAGATCTCTGACTATCTCTTCCAGCAATAACCTGACACTCCCCTCTCACAGGTGTGTAGTAAGCAATCTTCCCTCGCTCCAAGGTGTTAACCAGTTATTACCTCACAGAATATTTTAAGGGATTTACAATTTTAAGCCAGTGGCAAAGCAAGCATACCCAATTTGATAATGAGTTATGGTTCATGTAAATCTTTAGCCTATCCCAATTTAAGGATAATTCAATAGATTTGCACCAATCAAATCAGCAGACTGTGTAATATATATTGTCACCCAGGTGATATGACTTATATCTGAGCAGGTATTTAGAGATATATATCCAAACAAAAATCAGACAAAACAAATTTTATCTATTTTTTAAAAGAAATTATTCATATTTGAATTTATGAAATAACTTTTATACATTTATCGGTAGTCTATAGTTATCCAACCATTAAAATAAAATTATTGTGACACTGAAACCAGGGCTGATAAACTAAAACACAAATTAATCTTGACCTTTCTAAATTGAGTAAATGATAATTTTGACAAATTTCTCAACACCCCTGAATAAAAAGGAAACAATTTCCTTTGATAAAAATTGTGAGAGAATTTCCTTTGATAGCAATATGATAGGATGCAAACTTCCTAGTTAATTATTTACTCATTTGATACTTAAATAACAAATAATGGTTTAAATATTAGAAATAAAGATAAACAAGAAACAAAAAATGTTTTAGTTTGAAAAGCTAGAGGATACACAAAAAATACATGCGAAATCCAAATTTCTCAAATTTATTGATCCTACCTGTACCACTGAAACAAAACTTTTAAGAACAAATAACAAACTTGCAGTTTGGAACAGAATCCTCAACACAATAGATATATTACAAAACACAAGTAAAATCCAAATTTGTCCCTTTTCCACTGCTTCTTCAATTGAGTACCTCCAGTCAGACTATTCTAATACAAAACTCCAATCACACTATTCTAAGTCCACAACATTGCTGTCCTGTAACTAACCAATTAATTTGCAGACCTAACCAGCGCGTTCCTTCACAATGTAGAGAAGCCTTATCTAGAAGTTTCAATCAGTCCGATAACAATCATGATGTACTCGCATTCAAACACTGCCACTAGAAATGATATGTCAACATAGTTTAAACTTTGTTATTAATTATCCACTCAAGAATGATCACAGGTGAACAGGCTATCGCCTCTCTGATCACTTACAAAGTCGCTAATTTATGACATGCGATAGCTAACCCCCTTGGCAAACATTCAGTTGAAAAGTTGACTTGTGGAGAAGAAAAGCTTGAGTAGGTCTTAGCAAGGGGAATTTAACTTGAGAGGACAAGAACATGTGTTTTTGTAACTCTAGACACTCTCTTGAAATGGATATCTTAAAGTTGGATTAACATAAAATAGTGTATAAAATACTAAACAACAATATCATTAATTGATCTTGAAATACATTTTCTAACAGAAGCTTTGTTGAACTTAATGTACATTCAAAGAGGAAATTTGTTTTGAATTACAATCTGTTAAAGACTGTGCTAATACAATACGGAATGAACCAACAATTGACTAAATGTTAACAGCTCCATTTGAGGAATGAATATAATAATGAAACATTCACAGATAATTCATATCCCAATGAAAAAGTTTCCTAAATTACATTTTCCAATTTTCATATTCTTTGAAAACTAAATCAAATATATCAAATTTCCCAGAATTTACATGTCCTGATCAAACACAAACATAATTTGTGAAACATTTGAAACTTAATAATCAGAATTCCCATTTGATCATTGAAACATAAACTATGGAATATCAACAATAAAAGATTTTCAGTGTATGTCCATGACAACTCACCAAATCCTAATATCGATCCTCAATCAAAGAAAATAAACACAAAACATAAAACACACTGGAGTAAGAAGATCACCCGGCTGCACAATCAGCCATGAATACACAATCTCACAAAACCCACTATGACAGAGATGTTAAACCCAATCCAGAGAAAATTTTGAATCTCCTTCAAACATTGAGGCAAACGTGGAATAAAGCTCCTCCTAGTATGGACTGATAGGGTATAATATCTGTCACTGAATATGGCACATCGGTTGGCTATGTTGTATTATTGTAAATGAGATATCAATACAGCATTAGAGAAACTGTAAGGATTGATCTTGGAGTATCATTAACAATGTGTTTCCAAGACTTAATACGTCACATTTAAACCTACAGGCAATAAAGCATTAAGATCATCAAATATAAAAACTTTACGAGCGCACTTCAAAAGGTTAGCTTTAGAGAAGAATTCCATTGGTGGATTCCAAGCAAATCCTGGTCTAGAGTTATAAATCACACAGGAATGATAATATGCTAGGTAAGATTAAGACTGTATTCAGCCTATAGCACTATTACTTCCGATTTTGTACTGAATTATAGCAATATGGAGCATGTACATGGGTTCCATACATTAGTGATTAATAAATCCATATTATTCTGCCAATGATTGCGCATAGAGTCAAATACCAATAGAAACTAATAACGTTTCATACATTTACGGGACAAAGGGACCCACAATGTGAGAGTGCCACTGAAAGGGTCTCATTGGGCTTCTACATTCAAAGTATGCTGTACAGACCAAGTCAAGTGAGAAGAACGCTCAACCTGATCAATTGATCCCATTTCTACACTCGAGAAATTTTGAATTTCAAGAAGCGCCAATACTCTGTACATCTTTGCATGATAATAAGGATGTTTTGCCCGGCTTTAAACATGGTTTTCGTCAATAGAAGTTGCCGTTATTGATTTATTGAAGTTCTATGCATAGGCTTTACATTCTGAAGGCTTTGAATCAGGTGCAACAAAACCTTGCTCGTGATCAACCACTCATAAAATATCTTAAAACATTAAAACTCAATCAGTTGAAAATGCAATATGAAAATATCATGTCTTGATATGATTATAACAAATAGAAAACTTTAAACAAAATAGCAAAATAACTTTAAAACATAAGTACAAAATGTGTGTCATGATATTACTCAACTGGTAAAAGACGCATTACCAAAGAAGTTTGGAATCATGGTTTTATATATTTGTCTTCTTGCCGTGTGACAAAAGTAGGAAAGGACTTTTAGTGTTCACTCAAGTCAGGTTTGGGGTTAGGTTGGCATTTCAGCTTATGTTGTAAGTCTCTAAGGTTCCTAGGCTAAGGTTCACCTTAGTGAGACAAACCTCTGCCAAACACAATTTAACCCTAAAATGTGCAGACGCATTGTTCCTATAGATGAAGAAGACAGACAGTCCTGTAGGTAACCTTGGCAACTATTCTACTCTCAAGCCAACCAGTTAGCCCTCAGGAAGCGATTTTAACACAAGAGAGTGTTGTTAAACATAAGCCTTAATTTGCTCTCAAAATATTGATTTATCATAAAATGTGATCATCAATCATGATTAAAAGGAAAGCAATAGAGACTTCTTCTTTTAGAGGCATTTTAGAAGTTTGAATGTTAAAAATGAAAAGAGGACACCTCCGTTTGAAAACGACACAAAAATTTGCATGGAAAGGTCGTTTACAATTAATCAAGTTGTTATTCATATACTTCTTGTCAAGTGATTAAGAGTTTAAATCACTAATTGTTTCACATCAGTGCTGCACTCAGATACAATGATCTTATCTCTGCTTTTAGGAGAAATCAGGACTTTTACATTTCCAAATAAAGTTAGTTAATTAAATAAAAGCTTTTTGTCAATAGTGCTGTCAATTATCAAACAATTTATGTTATCCTTTCTATGGGGAATAACGGTTCTTACCGTTAACCGGATACTAACAAATAAATCTCTTACAAATATTGACCATGCATTATCTATCTTAATTATTGAAAGAGATAAGACATATTCTAAATAAAGTAAACAAGGAAAGGTTATGACTGTTTCAATAAGGAAATTTATAGCATACAGAGTCTAACATTCACTGGCCAATTAGTCCTCCATAAATCAAATACTGTAAAGTAGGTACATGGAGGACAAACCAAGGCGTTTATTGAAATACTGATCCTAGTATGTCTATAAATCTGTTTTCAATACTCAAAGGCCATAGGCTTATAATACTTTATACAAAAATACAAAATGATACATTTTAAAACAGCTTAATGACAACGATTTATATACAATAATGACATATCATGATACACCGTTCCTACTTTTTTGATTATTGTGATAGGTTGGTATATAAACATTGTAAGATGTTATATGACAAAGAAGAAACTTTTTCAAAAATTTTGATATCTGCATTGCATTGTTCAGAATATACCCTGTATACATATAATATTCCTTAATAAAATCACAATGTTGCAGTGTAGTTTATTCACCATGCAAGTATATACAATAGCCTTGTTTATGATGAACAACTGATAACATATCACTAACTGTAAAATGTCTATATACAGTAATGAATACCTTAGTGTTTTATTCTTCTCTGTACTGAATTACTCGTTAGAACTATCAAGTGTCTCACTGTTGTTTGTTTGCATAGTTTTCTGAACAAGTATTTCCGTCAAAGATAAGGCCATATATATAAAACATATCAATATATATACATATATATATAAAGAATTAACTCTTTGTTTCATAATCTCCTGGGTTTAAGATCTGACCTGACCTTCAGACTTTACAATGTGACTGAATTTTTGAAAATTACAAATCGATGAAATATCAATAAACAAATAAAATTTTCCCTTCATTTTTTCCCCACAGAAATAAATTAGTTGCTCCTTTTGAACTTTGAAGGAGAAAAATATTTTTCATTTACCAAAGAAGTCATTCCTAAAAACATATTATTTACATTTCAGGAGACTCTAATATGAACAATGAAGGAAGGATAGAAAAAACTGTAAAATATACATTTCTTCAACTAACATGAGACAAACTCAATCACAATCCATCATCACTTACCTTTTTCTTTTTCTTTGGCATTCCCTGCCGATCTACACCATTTTGACAATTCTATCCCATGATGCTTCTCTGTGTTTATATTAACCCTTTAGGAGCTATGTGCTATAACATTCCAGTGAGTTCAAGAACCTAATGACAGCTGGTATGCAAGAATTAGAAGATCAAGCATTAAGCAGGACAAGGGATGATTTGCTTGTAAGGTATAACTGTCAGAATACCCAACAAACCATCACTATACCAAGAATATAATATCAATGACAATCTGTAAATGTATATTTTACAAAGCATTGTCTCAAAAACACCACTTAAAGTTCTATGTGTTTGTACAATGTTATGAAAGAATACCTAATACATTGTAGAATAAATTTGTCTCATGGCAAATTAATGGGAAAATTTTTGGTACTACTTACAAGAGATTAGAAGAACACAATACACAATATAAAAATCACAACATACAATTGAGTGTCTTAAAGGCCAAATTTGTCTTAATAATTTTATAAAATATATACCTTGAGCAGAAATCCTATCATATTTTTAAGGATAAGACAATATAGAGCACAAAAAAACACAATACACAACAAAACAGGGAATAAAAGTTAATAATATCATACCCCAATTTGTTATTATTTACAAAAACAAAAAAAACAAAAAATGGACAAAACAAGACAAGACAAGACAAAGGACAGTATAAGGAACCACAACAAAGACCTCGGCATCAAGAGGGTTAACAAGGCAGGTGCTGATCTTCTTAAAGGTGTTATACATGCCCCCTGTGAGGGATGTGATTGATTATTGCCAACACTGATCACTAGGATCAATGTGATCAATTATTGCCAATACTGACCACACAGATCAATATCTGAACACAGCAGAGGCAGGAGGTTTCAGAGCCAATGTGGAGATCTGATAACAGCCTCTACAATACCTGCAGTGTATGATATTAACCTCTTTGTTTGTCTCTTTCACCTTCGGAAAAGCCTATATTCAGTCTTTGGCTATTCCTGTATGATCACCCTTGAAAACTTGTCACAATGAGTGGTTGACTGTTATTCATTCATCAGATACAGTTTTCTTTAAATGATAACAATATTCTCATTGCTTCAAGTAACAGATTTCCAGTAATCTCTAAGTAGAAAACAGAGCACAACCAGTGACTGATGTAGATATTGATCATGATGGATCCAGGAATTTGAAAAGAAAGGTTTTTGGTTACTCATTTCATGGTCGATTTTAAAATAGGTTTCCCAAAAGGGGAGGTTGCACATCCTGAACAACCATTTAGAAAAACAGCAGTGTACAGTTTAGAAAAACAGTAGTGTTCAGTTTAGAAAAACAGTAGTGTTCAGTGCACAGTTTAGAAAAACAGTAATGTTCAGTTTAGAAAAACAGTAGTGTTCAGTTTAGAAAAACAGTAGTGTTCAGTATACAGTTTAGAAAAACAGCAGTGTTCAGTATACAGTTTAGAAAAACAGTAGTGTTCAGTGTACAGTTTAGAAAAACAGTAGTGTTCAGTATACAGTTTAGAAAAACAGTAGTGTTCAGTGTACAGTTTAGAAAAACAGTAGTGTTCAGTATACAGTTTAGAAAAACAGTAGTGTTCAGTATACAGTTTAGAAAAACAGTAGTGTTCAGTATACAGTTTAGAAAAACAGTAGTGTTCAGTGTACAGTTTAGAAAAACAGTAGTGTTCAGTGTACAGTTTAGAAAAACAGTAGTGTTCAGTATACAGTTTAGAAAAACAGTAGTGTTCAGTATACAGTTTAGAAAAACAGTAGTGTTCAGTATACAGTTTAGAAAAACAGTAGTGTTCAGTGTACAGTTTAGAAAAACAGTAGTGTTCAGTATACAGTTTAGAAAAACAGTAGTGTTCAGTGTACAGTTTAGAAAAACAGCAGTGTTCAGTATACAGTTTAGAAAAACAGTAGTGTTCAGTATACAGTTTAGAAAAACAGTAGTGTTCAGTGTACAGTTTAGAACAACAGTAGTGTTCAGTACACAGTTTAGAAAAACAGTAGTGTTCAGTGTACAGTTTAGAAAAACAGTAGTGTTCAGTATACAGTTTAGAAAAACAGCAGTGTTCAGTGTACAGTTTAGAAAAACAGTAGTGTTCAGTATACAGTTTAGAAAAACAGCAGTGTTCAGTGTACAGTTTAGAAAAACAGTAGTGTTCAGTGTACAGTTTAGAAAAACAGTAGTGTTCAGTATACAGTTTAGAAAAACAGTAGTGTTCAGTGTACAGTTTAGAACAACAGTAGTGTTCAGTACACAGTTTAGAAAAACAGTAGTGTTCAGTATACAGTTTAGAACAACAGTAGTGTTCAGTACACAGTTTAGAAAAACAGTAGTGTTCAGTGTACAGTTTAGAAAAACAGTAGTGTTCAGTGTACAGTTTAGAACAACAGTAGTCTTCAGTGTACAGTTTTGAACAACAGCAGTGTTCAGTGTACAGTTTAGAGGTTAGTGGCAAATGGCCAAGGTTTTAAGGTGAAGGAACCAATCAAAATATTCATTCACACTGCAATCAGTCTATCCAGCTGTACAAGTGGGTACCTGAACAATGGAAAGTATGGACCTATGGGGTTGCGAGAATCACTGAAAAGGCTGCATTGAAGTACTTTCCTTCAGGGTATTTTGTGTGGTCTGAGCATGTTCTGTCATAGATTTATGCACAGTATAATAAAGCTATTATTTTCATCATAAACTAAGAGGAAATTTAAAGTTTTGATTAGTGATAATTAAGCAGCAATAGCTCATATTCGTGTATTTTTTTGGACAATTACATTGCACATTCTAACCCACACTCTTCCTCTGACACTGAACTACTCCAAACTTCTAATCACTCAGCCTACAGAATTGTCTACAAAGCCTAACGATGAGCACTGCAGACAGTTTTACACTCAATCCCCACATGGTCAAAGGCATCATATGTGGTGGTAGATGGTCGGAGCATAGCACTGTTGACTGCTATCAGTTATGTTCAGCAACATTAGGTGCTGCTTGCAGGATGGGTGGGTTGACCCGTCATTGCTGAGAGTTTGAAGGGTTGATTCCCTGCCCCATACTGGGACACAAATTAAAAGATTTGTGGTGTCTACTTGGGCAAATTATATGTCACTGATATGTTAAAAACTTAGAGATAATTAAATCTTCTCACCTCAACAGCATCCTTCATATCAAATTGCTGGACGGGAGTTTTGGCAATGTTGCTGGCTTTCTGATCATTCTCTGATAACGCTGACTCAGTTACTTTGGTGTTAGCTTCCTCCACTTCCTGAATGTCCTCGTTCAAATACTCCTGAAATAATAACATTAACTTGTTACCATAGCAACTGAATATAGGAAAAAACTTCTAACTGACAGCTTTCAACCTGTGAGTAAGGAATATATCATATGTAAACTGTCTCACATCTCCACTGGACCTTTCTCTTGTTAAAGATCATTCTTCTTTTCATTATCATTCACATCATCGAGTTTCTGATTATACAACTCATGCTTCCACCAGGAGCATCAATGTACCGGTAGTAGTGCTTACTCTACCCACCTACAAATATGTGGCAAATAATGGGTGATACTGCAGCATTTAACCAAAACCTTACTACATGCAGGACAGTTCTCTTCTGCAGACAAATATCTGGCAAATCATGGGTGATACTGCAGCATTTAACCAAAACCTTACTACATGCAGGACAGTTCTCTTCTGCAGACAAATATCTGGCAAATCATGGGTGATACTGCAGCATTGCACCAAAACCGTATTACATGCAGGACGGTTCTCTTCTGCAGACAAATATCTGGCAAATCATGGGTGATATTGCAGGATTGCACCAAAACCTTACTTCATGCAGGACAGTTCTCTTCTGCAGACAAATATCTGGCAAATCATGGGTAATACTGCAGCATTGCACCAAAACCTTACTACATGCAGGACAGTTCTCTTCTGCAGACAAATATGCAAGTCTAAAAACTTTTGATATATTTCAGAATCAGTTAAATCAGAAATATTGCTCTTTGATCACCATGGCTTGCTGTCTTGCGGGCACAAAACAATTCAATAAAATAAAATGCACTGAATTAAAACATAGCTTTCCACCCAAAACGTTTCTGAATTTTGTAATAGTTCTTCAAAATCAAGCAAAATCTAGAAACAGCAATCAATTAGGATTCTGCCTATTATTTAATCTTGAACTAAAAAAAAAGAATAAAAGAACAAATTATTAACCTGTTGCCTGCGGAGAGCGTAGTGAACAGCACTCTTGACCAGTAGGTCTGTGATAACCTCCTCCTGTGCCTTCTTGTCCAGGCTAGCATAGCTCACTTCACGCTGCTCCCCATTCCGTGTCCGGATCACCTTGATCGAAGTTGGGGGCCGTGACCTCATAGACTCAAGGTCAACATCTCCCTTGGTATATTCATCCACTGGATGTCAAAAGACACTTTACATCACTTAATTCATAACATATTGAGCAAGAGTGTTTTCTGAGCCATGACCTATCACCAAAACAACAACCTTCAAAGGGAAATGGGTTTGTTGAATTGCTAAGTATAGCAAATATTCAAAGAATGTTTTAGACAGCTCTCCAGAATACACATAGGTTTAGTCTAAAATTCCATATTTAGCATTTTGACCTAATGAGTCCTTTATTTATTAAGTAAGTGAGTTATTGTTGAACGCCGCTTGGGCAATAGTTCAGCCATTATCGGCGACTTATATCTAAGTAGGGTGGTTCTTAGTATAGTCATCAGAATGAGGGAGCATATAGTATTCTGAATATATGTGATGTAGGAGTAAGTATTTACTCCGAAAACTTGTCTCACTTCCAAAGAGAAGTTATTATCCAGAATTTTTTTTTTTTTTTACGAATTCAAAACTTTCATGACCTTTAAAATCAACATGGTTTCCAGCCTGTGATTAACCTGGGAACCTGGGAAAAGCATACAAGAATTAAACCAATAGGTGAAGGGTTAATGAAATATCTTTCCAGAGAGGGAAATGAGGAGGAAGAATAAGGCATGATGAAGGGTCCCTAAAAATAAAGTAATGTTTTGAAACTTTAAATTTTGATAAACGTAAATTAAATAGAGAGCATACTCACACATATCCTCGTATTCGGGTATGGCTCGGTAGAAGGTGTAGCCGGACAGGGAGCCGGGGGATAGCAGCATGTTGCGCATCAACCGGTAGGGGGGCGGGTAGTGGGAGAGATCTTCGTGGAAGATACGTCGCCGCAAGTGTGGGATCACAAAGTTGTATTGGAAGAGTGACCTCTCTGTGATATAACCTGAAATGTAGATCATAGAAACAATAAATGAATGAATGTTGGATGGATGGATGGATGATTGCTTTTAAACACTTCAAAGATGGTATGGTGTCAAATCCATTAAGTATTTGTGTTAACTAAACCCTCATTTGTGGATTTCTCCATTCTCATATCTCCATGGCATTTGTAATAATGACTTTTTTGTGTGAAAAAAGTCCTTGATACTGAAAATTGATGATCTGATCACTTTCAGGAGACCTACCTTTATTGATAACCGTTTCCAGGACATGATCATCCCAGCTTCTGGTCCAGGTTGCTAGGTAACGCTTTGCAGAAAAACCTGGTCTAATTTGACGTTGAAATTTTGCCCTTTTCCTATGTAAGAACTTCATGTAGACACTGTCCCCTTCCTGAAAAAAGACATTAATAATTTACTCCATGTAGACGCTGTCCCCTTCCTGTGATAATTTTAGCCAGTTATTATAAAACTGTCTTTCAGGACCTCTAGGGTTAGTTAATTGTCTATGATTGTCTGTCTGTCTGTCTGTCTGTCTATGATTATTAATTAAGACAAGTCTTTTAAGTGCTGTGGAAGAACATATTTTAGTAAGTCTTTAGAATGATTGTAACTCTCAAAAGCTATAGGTATTAACAACATAAAATCATCACAAACTTCAGTCAAATCTCTTCCTAAAATTATCAGCTTTTCCCAAATATTAAAAGTGAGTGAGTTATTGTAATTCTTCCATTAGCTGAGTGTAAAAGTATTCAAAGCTTTGATCACCCAAACAGAACGTGCCCAACAGCACTGGTATATCATGTATATATACTTGAGGAAATCCCCCTTGGAAGATAAGAGAGTACACGGTATTCATATCCAATACAACATGACAAAACAAGGAAGTGACTCACGAATACATTATCAAGGTAAGACAAAAATCTGTAAACTTACATTGTTCCCATATGACAAGATGGACTTGGCAAGATCATCCACAGTTTTCAGATTCTGGGCTTCTGTGTTATTCTCAAAATCTCTGGATCTTCCAAAGGTATCATGTGGGTCTCGCTCACTGTCCTTCAATGCTAAATCTTCAGAAAACAGAAGCAAGGCACCTTTTCTGGTTGTAAACGTTTTTGGTAGATGAATTTCATGATTCTCCTTGGAATCTCTTGAGGAAAACTGAGCCATATCACTGACCATTGCATAGGTGGGTTGGATCGGGGGCAAGAAGAGACGGTTTGGATTGTCACGGAAGTTGTAGTAGTCCTGGAAATACAGCATGATCAATGGTAACAATAATGTTCATAATCACACCTCTTTTCCTAGTAAAGAAAAGCACTTTGTTTAACACATGTAACACTTTCTGTACAGATGTTCAGAATACAAAGATAGTAATAGAAAAGCTAATAATAGAACTCAATCTTTTTTATTAAATTACAAAAATACAAAAAAAAACATCCCAGCATTTCATATCTAGTTTCTCTACAACTATAGAAAACATTCTTGAATTATGTAACAATTATGTTTTTATCTATTTCACATTTCTTTCTGCATTCTAATCTTTTAAAACAGGTTTAAAGGCTTAGCTTACATTTTCCAAAATGTTAACTACATTGGAAAATTGATCAAAGTCAATAATTACTTATAGGGATAGTATATTTTATGAAATGACTCCATGTAGTGAAGCAGTGAACTGTACTATATAAATTCTAGAAAAATAACATAGTCAAAATAGGTTTTGACATTGGTTGAAAGAATTTTAACGAGTTTATACAAAGGTAAAATGTTGTTCGTACATTATTGAATTTTTGTTTGTATGGCAGTGGAAAGGGTATTCTGTTTGGCAGATACAGGTTTTTATGCTTTTATTCACTTAAATGTTTGTAAAATGGAAAATGTTTGTACATTGGCGGAGAGTATTTATACCTTGGTAGAAAGGGTTTGCACCATGCCAGAAAGTGCTTGTGTCTTGACAGAAAGGGTTTGATTTGCATTATAGTGGAAAGGGATTTGTACCATAGTAGAAAGGTTTTGCACCATAGTGAAAAAGGTTTTGATCAAAGTGGAAAGGGTTTGTACCTTAGTTGAAAGGGATTGTTTGTACCATAACATAATGTTTTGTACCTTGGTGGAAATGTTTTGTACCATACAAGAAATGGTTTGTACCACAGTGGAAATGGTGTCTACCACAGTGGAAATGGTTTCTACCACAGTGGAAATGGTGTCTACCACAGTGGAAATGGTGTCTACCACAGTGGAAATGGTTTGTACCACAGTGGAAATGGTCTATACCACAGTGGAAATGGTCTATATACCACAGTGGAAATGGTCTATACCACAGTGGAAATGGTCTATACCACAGTGGAAATGGTTTGTACCACAGTGGAAATGGTTTGTACCACAGTGGAAATGGTTTGTACCACAGTGGAAATGGTCTATACCACAGTGGAAATGGTCTATACCACAGTGGAAATGGTTTGTACCACAGTGGAAATGGTTTGTACCATAATGGAACAAGTTTCTACTTTACTGGAAAGGGTTGATACCATAGTATAATGGGTTTGTACTATAGTGGAAATGGTTTTTATCATAGTGGAAAAGGTTTGTACCATAATGGAAAGGATTTTTATCTTAGTTGAACGGTTTTGTCCCATAGCAGAATGATTTAATACTAAAACAGAAAGGGTTTGTACCTTAGTGGAAAAGAATTTCGTTGAAAAGATTTGTATGAAAGTGGAGAGGGTTTGTAACAAAGCATAAAGGGTTTTTACCATAGTGCATAGTGGATAGGGTTTGTACATATAGCCACAGAAAGGGGTTTCATCTCAACTTTTTATCATGTAGGTTTTGAAAATAAAATTTCAAGGAAATAACAAAAATTCAGATATTGTGGATAACACTTAACATTTGTATTTCATGGTTTATTTTGAGTATCACATCTTTTGTTTTTCAGATTTCTACATTTCAGAAGAGTTTTTTGATGTGATAATGTTGTTTCATGTGGTTGATAAAGAAAATTATCTTATTGTCCAAGTTTGCCACCAGTCTTGGTATCCCTTCCTGTTTTTAAGACATCTCAACACGATATTTCTTTCACTGCAAGTGCTCCTGTTATCTAAATGTGTCTCTGACATGGAATACAGATATCTTGACAACTACTTCACAAGTCAAGAGAATTTTAAAGCCTGAAGAGTTGTCAGGTATTGACATTGCAAGATAAGAATAAACACGGGGATAGTCTAATCTCCAATGTTTCCTGTCTCTACTCCTCCTACAAGAAATTATTGTCAGTTTTAATGATCCATGTAATTAGTTGGTGGAAAACATTATCTAGAGAGTCAGGTTACATGGCTGATATAGCAGTTGGTGGCTTTGTGGTGTGTAACAATTAAGCTAGATTTTATTACACATAAAGGTTTTGGTCAATAACCGTAAAGGTTATTAAGACTTTCAAACTACCCATAAATTATTGTGTTTGTATATATATATAGTAGAAGTAACTATTTGCATGATACAAGAGCATTTACCTATTAAACAAAGGTTTCTATCAAGCTATACAAATTATGCCCGAGACGCGTGTAGAAGCCATTTATTCTATTGTACAAGTTCCAATGAAATCAACAATACAGATTAAAATCTTGGAGTCTAACCTACATAAGTATTTAAAACTTAAATGACTCTCAATTCTATCATATCTGATAAAATGAACTTTACAAAATTTATTCCATAATAGGATTTGTGTATTACCTCTTGATATATCAAAGAAATATGTTTCCTCTGTGCAATAAAAACTAGATTGTTGAATTTGTGCAAGTAAATGTGTGTTGTTGTTTTTATTAAAAAACAAATTGTTAAATATGAATAAGTCATTTAAGAATGAAAAGTGCAAAGGAACTATCATGCATATCTCAAAAGAACAAATATGATTTGGCGGTTTATGTTTGATATTATTCATTGTCATTTTGGATGTAAATACTTTCTATAACAGGTTTTAATTTTAATTTTATGCTTTGATTGCTACATGATCTAAAGTGATTTACATAACTTCCTTTAGACAAAATTTATATAAACATAACTGGGAGTGCAAAAGGTATGCATCTTGAACATGATATTTTACTTAATTCTATTTCAAATATAAAGTTTTTAGATATTGCAATATTATTTTGGGCACATCTCATTTCAGGAAAAGTTACATTGATATTTTCATTGACTTTACAATACACTTTAAACTTTATACTTCTAAAATAAGATATAAATAAAAACATTTTATCTTAAATTTTTGATAATGGAAATGTTTGATTTCTAATGTTATTGGTAAAAAAAGATATTCCTCAAAATGCTTAATATAATTTGTTTAATAAAGTTGATATTTTTAGATTTAATGAATATACATTACATAAAAAATACCTTATTCATTTGAATAAATTAAATTCTTATAGAGCAATTAAATATCTATCCAAAATACAGAAATATCTTCACACAAGTGGTTGAAATTTGCATGTTTAAATTATTACATATAAAATTATCTTAACACATTTGCTTTTTTTAAATATTTAAAATTCAAAACGTATTGCAATACCTCTGGTTCCAGGAAAACTTCCACTTTCTCATGTCCATTTCTTTGGACCTCCCCGACACCCCGACTGAGAAGCGAGAGATTTAGAGCCCCTCCCCCAGCCATTGCGATTCCGTGGGTCCAAAACTTGGTTTAAAACACACTCCGAGTTCCAGTGGTATAAATATACATAATTAACTCCACAGAGTTCTTCGTTTACAACGACAATTGATTTCACGCCTCGCTCGAAACATATCCTGTTGATTACATTATCTATCGAATTAATTATTTACAAGACATCATCATTGTCTATCACCAATTCAAAGTTTCAGTCCGTCACAGAGGCTAACAGTCGCCATATTGTTTATACGTTGCTGGGTGTTTGTGACGTCACAACAGGTGCCCGTCCGTCTGCCGAGGGGGGTTAAATCTCGGAGTTTATCAATGCGTGAACGTCGCCGACAGAAAGATAACTTCGAAATTATTCGAATTTCACGCATGATTTGTTATCAAAATAAAATCCGCACACAACATTGTCAGAGATCGGCAAGAATATGTCAGTAGACCGGTTTGCGGTTTGTCCCTACCTCTACCTTAAATGGACTGAACCAGTGATCCAATCTCAGTACTTGGGATCCGTATCAAAATAATCGGCGTTTAAATATCTGAATTAATTTGATTAAGAAGAAATTAAGTTTAATGCAGTCTTAGAAAACTTTTCAGTAAACGTTGGTGTCGTAACTGTTAATTTTGTTTAATGAAAAATAAAAATAAAAAGTTGTGTGTCGACATTTAGGTGTTTTTTTCAAAAGTAATAACTATAAAACACTAAACTATTTAAAAAATTATTAAAATAATATTAAAAAATCAATTCTTGGAATGCCTGAATATTATTGCGCCTCTAACAAGCAATTTTGTTATTAGAACCCACAATAAAAATAGGTACAATAAACCTATCAGCTGCGTTCAGTCTATGTTTATCAATAAGCAAACGCTATTGTGAACAAAGCCCGATGGTTTCGCTGGGCAATGAATCAGGCTTATGATGGTATTAGATTGCACCGGAGCTGAACGCCATAACAAAAACACTCAACGTAATATGGTTCTAAGTACAAGTGACTTATTGAAAGCAGGCATGGTCGTGATTTTTTCAACAAACATTTTATATCGGTTAATTCATTATAATATTCAAACAAATATTTTCTTTATCAACGTCAACAAACAAATATCTTTGAGGTAATTATAAACAAATAAAAAAATCCATTTCGATAAAGGATACCACGCTGTACACGCTTTTTAATGGAAACACATGAATATTGGCCCATATCGTGTAAATTTCTTATCAATCAAACCAATGAAACAACATGATGATTTGACGGGGCGGGGATGAATGATCTAGATTAACCGAGAGTATTTGAATATGAATAAAGACATATCAAACATTAAAACAAATATCAAATAAAACCAACTGTCATACTGAAAATTATAATGCATAAGTAGCAGGGGCGTAGGAGCGAATTTGAAAGTGGGGGGGTTGAATTGAAATTTTGTAACCAAAAAAAAAAAAAAAGGAAACTTGCTGGCTGCTTATCCCATCTTATCATCAATTAGGACATAATACTGAAGTAAGGAATATCAGTTCCATTCATATGTTTGCTATAGGAAACGTTTTAATCTTTCAAAGTGGCATCTTGTAAACAGTATTTCACCGTATGTTTTCCCCTCATTTTGCAGAAATGGACGAACTCGATCGATTTACGGAATCTCTTTTTTATATACAGACTTTTAAACATGTTAACTTCACACATCCAGACCAGGCATACATCGATTCTTCAACGTCATCATGCATGTAAGTTTACTCAAGCTAATAGGATCTTAAATGAGCTTTCTCAAAGCGATACTTCATGTTCGAGAAATTAATCAAATATATTTTGAGACAGCCCCTCAGCAATGCCCGGATGTGGCTATGACCTCCGCGCACAGCTCATGGCCCTCTCAGTCGGCAAATCGACTCCTGAGAGAGAGGCAGAGAGAAAGAAGGAAGCCCCCGTTGTAATCTCCCGTCAAACGCGAAAAACGTCAATTTTGGCCATTTTTATGACCATAAGTTGCATTTCGTGTTTGTCTTAAGAGTTACTAGCACTGTGAATGATAGGTTAGACCAGTGATTTCAGTCATTGTTCCTCGTTGGGCATAAGTAGATTGACATTTTAGACTATTTACGACGAAGATCGCTGGTAACTGGTGAAGATCTGAACATTGGTGTGTAGTACTAGGCTATATCTCCCCAAGATGAGATACAGCTGACATAAGGAGTGTGTAGATCGTCCTTGTCAGCTTAATATATCACTTCTTCCATCCCAGTATCGCGGTGGGCATTTATTTGACCCACATTCGACAATCGCTCTTTAACATGGCTGATATCCCATATATGAGCATAAAAGACATTCGCCCAGGGGTGAAGAATATCAACGTCATGTTCATTGTTCTTGAAATGGGTAGGTATTCATCGACAACGCCAAGGGTCGTCTTGTAAGCAGTGAAAATCGGCACCGGTCCGACAGCTGTCCCTTTCCAGACAGGTTAGACTCTTCTGACACAACAAAGGGACGAGTCTATCTTGCCGTGGGAGGGTTAAAGGGTACCGGATCGCATTTCCCTTTCGAGTGCGCTTCACCCAGTTGTTGGCTGAATGCCAACTGAATCCTTTCCTCTACTTACTCGACGAAAAAAACCTGCACAATATGTAAAAAAAAACAATCCTAAGGATGACTTTTAATGATATGAGATACTTAGATTGTCAATATCTTTTTATTGAATTGATCAAAACCATTCGAACAAACTTTTTTCAGGGAAATAAAGATGTAGCTGGATCTCCATCAGAATAGATAAATTAAAATTTTGATGAATATTTTTACAATATTTGGTTGTTTCAGGAAAACCAACAAGAACAAAAGACGGACACGATGTTCGATCATGCAAAGTCGCAGATAAATCTGGATCAATCAATGTTTCAATATGGGACGAAGCAGGCGACCTGTTACAATCAGGAGATATATGCAGACTAACTAAAGGGTAACAGTATATATACAAATGTTTGATCCTAAGGTATTTGTAAAGAAACTTTAAGGTTTTTTTTACTCTGATCTGTGCAGTTGATCAATATTCTAAAAATTCTTCATTCATTTCAATTGAATTAAAGTAAACTCCATTTCAATATTTTTCATTCATAACTGAGTTAACTCTTTACATGCTGGTTTTGTAATATTTGAAGTAAGCTTGTCATTTATTATTTGCAAAGTTGGGAAGATTTGCTCTGAACACTCTTAGCCAACAAACCTTTTCCAAAGAAGTTATTAATATTTTGCCTTGTGACCTCTGTTATTAGTGAGCCATACCTCTTGTTTCTTTCCAAATCATCAAGCAGTGGAAATTTCTCTATAATTTTATAAAAATGAAAAATTGTCTTACATCTCAACTGGCCTATGCCATGTAAGAAGTATGTGCACACAAACCAGATGAAGGAGCCCTAGTCTTTGCAACTGAACAGGCCATATCAGTTGCCGATAGCACAACCAATCAGGATTCCGTATTTCTATACTGGAAATAGCTGCACTTGTAAAAGAGGCTACCTAGGAATGATGATGTTTGTATCCTCTGATCGGGGGAGAGACAGTTGGACCATAGCTTTAACTTAGTCTAAAGACCTGCCTTTGATCTATAGGTATTGTAATGTTTACAGAAAGTATGTCACCCAAGAAGGGTTTGATATTTCAGCATGTGAAAGGTTAAAGTTTTGATAAATGATTGAATTAAAATATTTAAATCAATCAACAATAGATAAGACCTTAAAAAAAAAAGGAATTTGTCATATAAATGTATTAAGTATATTTATGGGCTTTTATTTCAGAAAAAGGCTACAAGCTTATAACAAATTTGCATGAAATTAACACTACCAATGCAAATTTTTAAGGAATGTTTTCATGTTTTCTTCATTTCCTACCCAAGGTATGCTTCTTTATGGAAAGGATGCCTGACAGTATATACGGGTAAAAATGGAATCATCTCAAAAATAGGAGAGTAAGTACTGATCAGTCTCACCCCCAAAAATGAGACGGTATAAATAAATAAATAAAAATCTTGGAGCATTTTTATAAGGTTTTTGCAATAATGAAGCATGTTCAAATTGTTTAGAATAAATTCTAAAAGTTCTATTGATATTTTTACAGTGTTGAGCTAATGAACAAGAATCATGTAGTTTTTAAAGATAGCTTACTCCTTATATCTCTACAGTGTACACAAGGGTTGAGAAATTATGGTTTATAGAAAACTGTATTATGTGTAACACAAACCCCTTGTTATTGTGCTTGAAAATAATAAAAATTCTGATCTGATAATTTTACAGATTTTGTCTGCAGTTTTCGGAGCTACCAAATATGAGTGAGCCAAATCCAGATTTTGCCTCTAAAAATGTAAGTCTGAAAAATAAGTCTTTAAATGTTGGTAATCTTATTAATAAATATTAAGTCAAATAATAAATATTGGGGCAACGACCAAATGTTGATACCATCACAAAATGTAAAGGACTTGATGGTTTTAAGTTCTAATAGAATTTATGTTGTAAACTGGTTTGAACCTATCATAGATCACAGAAATTGAGGACATCAGTTAGATATATCATGACGAAAGGAACGCTAAAACATTTCTTACCTTGAACAGACATCTACTTTCAGTCGTTGATGATATGTTTAACTTTAACAGGACCAGCCCCCAAATCAACGAAAGTCTCCAACAGAATCTGACGGGGGACAACCAATGAACCAGTCCATGGGCAATCGACCACCCATGATGGGCAGTGGTCCCCCAAGTCAGATGGGCATGTCAGGTATGGAGTAGACTTAGTACATACAGTAAGCACCCTCTCCCTAGTGCCCACCAACCACATCTGTAACTCATAAACTAATAAGCGCCCACCAACCACATCTGTAACTCACGAAATAATAAGCACCCACCAACCACATCTGTAACTCACGAAATAATAAGCGCCCACCAACCACATCTGTAACTCACAAGATAATAAGCGCCCACCAACCACATCTGTAACTCATGAAATAATAAGCACCCACCAACCACATCTGTAACTCACGAAATAATAAGCACCCCCTTCTCATAACTTTCTCTGTGTGACAAAGTTGGACAGTTAAATAGAAAACATGAGTTACCATTAGTCAAGGAGCTGCACTTCCAGCAGAATCTTGCACGTGCTCTACTGTGTTATGATTCCCTATGTTGGCAAGCCTAAACTTTAAACGTCAAACAATTTTTAACATAGTTTGTTTGCAGAATTTTGTTTATTCCAAATCTTTGGAATTTATGGAAAGCCCTTTTGACAAAGATAGATAACATAAGGGCATGTATATTTTTAATATAGACATTCTGGTGAAAATCCTTTTGTTTACAAGAGTTCAAGAAAAAGGTTGTTTTATGTCTTCGTAAGATTAACTTGTCATGATGGGCAAAGAAACTGCTAACTACCTTTCAATTTCTAATGTGCAAATAACAAATAGCCAAGTCAGGTGATTTAGACTACAAGACCAAAATCTTAAAAACATTTTGCAAATTTGAAATTTGTTGAGATTTATGTACAAAAAAACATGACAACTGTTGTTTACATTTGCCTCTGATAGCTTGACATTTCCTACAACTTATGTTCACAATAATAAGTTGTTATTCAGAATTTTTTTCTTCATCTATGCAACTTCTAAAAGCCCTTCAGAGATAGACTCTTCTTTGTATTTACTATGAAATAAACAAAATTGAATCCGTGTCTTTCAAAGTTTACAATGCCTATAATCTAATGTTAAAAGGCTTATGCCATGCTACATCTGGATCAGATGAAATCAAAGAAATCTAATAAGTGAATAAAAAATGTTATTTCCTAAAACTGTGATGTCATTCCAGGCGGAAACGGCCAGTACCGGGGACCACGTCCATCACATCCAGGACCCCGTGGTCCAAACCCTGTTAACGGGAGCGGCAACAGGGGCCGAGGAATGAGAAGATAAAATGGATTTTGTTTTTGGTGGCAGTTCTCTTCCATTGTTGAAACAGACAAAAGACAAAATATTTGGAGTAATCCTTCTACATCGAGGTGTCTGTATCTGCAGATCTCCTACCCTGGTGTCTTATTATCTATCAGGCCAAATGCCTCGTATCACTGACTAGAATGTAAATTTGTTTCAGCCAATGAAATGATTTTATGCAATGAGCTTAATGCAGTTTTCTCAACCAGATATTGGCGCTGTTGCTAACTTCAAGTCATTTCATTAGCTAGCATTTGGCGTGATAGATAACAAGGTACTGTATAAGTTCTAAGGATACAAATACACTGATGTAGTAAGATGATTCCAGGGTGGTTTTTTTTGTTATTTTTGTGTAAACAGTGTTTTGTAATTCCTGTTGCAAAGAAAAGTGCAAAGCTTGGTATAATTCTTTTTCAGATACATTATTCCAATCTAATTGGAAATTATTTTTGACTTTGTAACTTTGTAACAAGTTATTACTATTCTGAAGTTTTCTCTTGCCTGAAAGTGAATTATTTCACGGAACTGACGTGATCAAGTGCAAATAAAAAACATGGCAGTAAGAAATCAAAGCATTACGAATGTCTACCAGCAGTTACAGATGTAAATATCTAACACTCTGCTTGTGACTGACATATTGCCCATGCGGCGCTAAACCTTTACTCACTCAGTCTCTCACTCAGTCTCATACATGAATGTCAGTTGAATCATCTCCCTTACTGCAGGAAAGGATATATTATTATGTGTAATCGTTAGGGAGGGAAGAGTTATCCCCCTTGTTGTTTCAAAGTAATGATATTTCAGAAGATTGTTTTCACAATCTGATATAATCTTCACTTAAATTCAATATATATTGAAAGGTTAGAATAATTGATTTTGTTTTTCCAAAAAAAGGAGAAAAAAGGCTTGATTCAGGTATGTTATTACTACGCAACTCTTATATTGAATTGGTGAAAATCATGTCAGACTTTGTGTTTATGTACAGATTATGAATCATTTTTGAAAAAATATTTCAGTATATCACTCAGATGCACTGTATTACAAACAGGAACACTTGTGAATTATTAATGCTTGATAACTCTTAAGAAAATCAGTAGACTGTATGTATGACATCTCACCTTACTCCACCACTTTCTTGCTAGCTATTGTCCTTAATGCAAAAAGTTTATTTTAATGTTTCCCATAAATGCATGTTCAGATGAATTTTGAAATCATTTCCCCCTTATGAGTTGTCTGTACAATTGCTTTGTGGATATATATAAGTGAACATGTTATATGTATATCAATGTATTCTGACAGTGGTGAAGTTGATTTGATGTTGAATGAAAGAGCCGAGGTAAATCTATGTGTGTCTCTGTAACGTATGAAAATGAAAGTTTGCGTTGACAAGTGCTGCAATATTTGATAGTTCTATATAAATCGAACATTAATGAGACATAAGGGTCTCTAATCATGACAAGTGCTACTTAGAAAACCTTTTGTTCAATGCAGACTCATTGCTTAAGACACGCTTAGCCTATTGATAGCAAATCATTCAATGTTTATCAAACTGTTAAAGCTATTTAAGCAAAAACTTTCCTTAAAATATGTCTATGATAACAATGTTGATTCTAGAAGCTAATGGATTCTTGGAGTAAAAAACCGTACACTAAGACTAAATGTCCTTGAAGAAATCTTCAAACATTGCATGAATGATATTTGGTTTAAAGGATTTGTGCAAGTTCTTTTACTTCAAAGGATTCCTTTACTTGTCTCAACCGGAGAAGAGGGACGAGAACAAGAAATACCTTCATTCTCCTTAAAACATGTTATGAAGAAATACATGTTAGCAGTTGATCAATCCAGTCAACGAATAGATATGCAAGGGACAAATAAAAGTTATGAAATTGCATGGCAAGATGTTTTCCCAAAGAGTAAAAGATAATAAATGTCTTAACCAATATACATTAGTTTGTATCATTTCCCTGAATTCCAATAATGTTTAACATGGTCAATGAAGCTGAATTGGAATATGGTATTTGTGTGAACAGGTGACTTGCTTCACTGCCTGCTGATCTGATGCAAGTGAGTAATGGCAAGATATTGAAAATGTAACTGTAACTGGTTATCCACCTTCCCACTGTGAAATGTGCATCCACCCTCGTTATGTCTCCAGCTATACCTATGACCATAACCCTCCAGTGAACCAGATGATTGCACAGAGAGCCAGGGGATGGGAATCTCTCAAAGTATTGCACATGTCAAAGTATCAAGCCATTTTCAAGGTGGTATTTTATGATTCATACAGTCTAAATATTGACACAAAATATTTACATAAAATCTGCATTGGTCAAGTTTTGTCTGAACCAAACTTCAGTATGTCAGGACAAAGTACAAACTTCGATATCCTAGTTTCATGGCATCTTCCAACAAAGTATGATGCAGTTCTTTTGGAGAACTTGGAACGTGAAGATTTACCAGACATGACGGACAGCCGATTCATTTTTTAGGCCTGATGATCAAACATTATTTCCTGAACAAAGGTTCACGGGACGCCTTTCAATAGACATTAGATGGATTATCATCAAGGTAAATTTTGTTAACAACCAATCGATTGCTGGGATCAATGTTTTCATCAGGATGATAGAAACTTACTATTTTAATAATAATAGTTAGGGAACTTGTATAGCGCACATATCCACACCAAATGTATGCTCAAAGCCCTCCCTGCATTATAACCCAACCAAAGCTCCCGGTTTCAGCGCTTAAAGTCACCACCAACAAGGATTATGGATATAAAGCTGACAGATGTATTTATTTTGCCATGAGTTCATCTGTCCAGTCTAAGACTTTTCATCTGTCATTGCAGTTGGGGTTTGACGCTAATTAAGGTTTTATGATTGGATCTTACCTTATTTGTGAACTCTTTTTTAAGAGAAAAATGATAAGGTTTGATTTGAATAATTCAGTGAGCTTGGGTAAACTGATGTTAACTTTGCTTAAAACTCCTGGAGGTGCAGACCAGATAGGTGTACAGACAGTTGTAACCTTTGAGTCGCTGCAATATATCTGTGTGAACTAAAATATCAGAAATATTAAAATTTTGCTTACAGCAGGAAAAGTTATGGTTAATCAACAACAATGATTATACGTTTATAAGTTTCAGGACTGTCTTAGTAAACAATATCACATCCTTTGTTGTCAGTGAAAGAGTTAAGGTTAATTAAAAAGCTGCACATGACTAGTTCAGCTGTTCAACTGTCCATATTTTTCCATTTTGTGCAGAGCTGACGATTATTTTTTTAATTACTGAGGCGACTTTGTCTTAATTTTATTGGTTAGAGGTAAATTATAAAGAATAAGTATTTCATTGGATTGTTAGAAACCAAAGTGAGTGCCAATGACCTCGTATTTTGTCATGAAGATCTCGATGATCTCTGATGTACCTTTCTGCTGCATCAAACACGAGGTTGTTTTAATGGAACCACATCCATTTAAAAATTATGATTCAAGTTTGGGCCAAGAATCGGTAGAATTGGATTATGCAACAATGATGAAATGACTTAAGTAACAATAAAAGTACTTGTAAAAAAAAAAAAACCTCTGTAACAATGTCCTCTTTGATCCTAGATCGATTATTAGTTTGTTGATGTCAATATGGCCTTAATCAGGTCAATTTTTTAACATTCAAGATGAATAAACCTTCCCGAGGAACTAAAGTTACAAAATATTTTCTCCTCAAGGATAGGTGCTTGTTTGGCCATGTCTTCTATGCACTTTGAGGGCAATCTCAATAGTCACATGTTCTTTTATGATCACAAAGCCTCTTAAAGGCCGGGATCCAAACCTCCAAAAAACCCATGGGTTTCTTATCTTTGTCATCTTTACCGTGATTGGTTGATTCCATAAACAGAAGATATAATCAGTGTTTGAGTGACAGGGCAGTAACGTGGTTTTTTTCGGTGCCTGGGAGAGCTCAGCAGGGTCGAAGGTCACAAAACTTTACTACAACTTGTGGCTTGTAGTAGACTATTCAGTTTAAGTGCATAATAATCTGGAAAAAAACCCATAAGTTATAAAACATGAAGTTTGCTTTTGTGAGATAATATACTGATAATATCAGCTTAAGATTTATTCATATGTAATGAGATAACCAACACTAATTTAATTAGATCTTTAATTAAAGAATTAACTGTAGGCCTAACAAGGAACTGTAGTCTTTTAAGAATGTTTGGATGTATTTGAAGTGAATATTTCACTATTGTTGACAAAAGTTATACAAAATCTAAATTCATTTCCTGTCACAATAATATTTTCATAACCTTACTCTATAGCTTATCCCCACAACCATGGCAGAATATTTGGGGGACATATGGGATGGGGGAGGTTTTGATTTACCAGTCAGGGTGGGAAGGCAGTGATAACTGACACTCTGAATGAGTCTTTTCGTCCACTAGCAGACTTGTTTGGTATGGTAATGACAAGAATCTAGTCACGTGACATTTACCGAGTTATTAAGATTTGGAAACAATAATGAAGTAAATGCAGTCAAAGTACTCTTAGTTTTTACTTGGGATCAAACATGTTTAGGAATTCCCCTTCTTTGAAGTGTCAAGGATATATTGTGTCAATATGATAACTTTCGGGTAAGAAGATTTTGATTTATTCTAATTTGAACATATGTACCCTAAATTTTTCCCTTCAAGGTGTAGTTTTTTTCAGGTCAACTTGGCCATGCCAACACCGTGTATAGTGGCAGATGCCGGCCTTTAAAGAAACCAGTTAGCACAAAAAGTTGGGGACCACAGTCCTTGGCACCGTTCCTTTGGCTGTGTCCATATCCTAACATGTAAACAAACGATATTTGGGTTTCAACTTTCAGCAATTCATCCCGCTGAAAGAGGCGAGCTTGGGCAATATTTCATCCATTAGTGGCGTTCTGCTTAAAGGGATGACTTGAATCTGAAGTGAAGATACTTTCTTCTTTGAATTGCTCATCACGGTGGAAATACCCAAAGTAGGACAAAAAGCATGTTTGTATAAAACACCATCTTTTATTGTTGTCATGCACAGACTCGACAGTCAGCTACATCTACTTTTGGGTAGAGCGTTACAAAAAGTGGCATGAATGAATCACTAGATGATGAATATACTACTTAAACATCAAAATGATAAAATCTATCAAAATTGCCTCTATTAAATGCAAATACTATATACTTTGTAAATCTTTTCACAAATATTCATCCAGTAGAGTAGTTTATAGATAATATATAGATAAAAAGATGGAGAGTGAGTTTGAAGCTGATGAGTGGTAAATGTATGAATATTTATGACATTTGCAAAGTTTATTCAAATTTCACAACCTTTGGTCTTTGAGGGACCTGATTAAGACAAGTTTAGATTTCCACTTTTGCATTCTATAGGGCATGTTCATCATACATAACATTCATGAATACTCAAAATAGATGTAGACAAAAATAAAAATCATGTTCAAGAAACTAAAAAATTGTTTATGACAAACATTGAACTAAAATAATCAGGTATGCATTGCTGATAAATGGTTTTCAAGTGTCACATGTTTTCATGTTCATGTTGATAAAAATCTAACCCTCGTTCACTTCGTTTCGGGAAGGAATGAAGAAATGAGACTATGTACATCACTGGTCCTGCCATTATAAACTTCAGATTAACGGTACAAGTACAAGCTTTACGATACCAATCATACACTTAGCCAACAAAAACACTTCGGACAGTTAAAAGAAGTCTCAGTTCAGTAAACATAAATAGATTTTTGTTTTGCTGCTCTTAGTCGAGAGTCTTGATATGCTTGAAGGCTTAACCTGTAAAACCCTGTCCAACTGCATAGGCTCGTGTACAGGCCTGCGTGCACACCATGGTCCTATGCGCTTTCATTGTTTGTTCCGATGGATTGACTGACAGATCTAGATTCTTCACAATTCAGCGGAACAACCAGCTGAACTGCTGTGTCTTTTACCACTTCCTCTTAACAGAGTTCAAAGGTCAGCTGGCTCAGAGGTCTGTATCGAACCAGGCCATGCCCTGGTTGTTATCCCCTTGTGACTGTTGCGGGAGACTTGAGTCCAGATTTTCAAAATTGAGATCTCCCGATCCTGGGCCAAGGTCTGGCAAATTGTCCATGGCGCCATATCCACTTCCTTGGTGACTGCCAATTTCAAGACCTTGCATGGAATCCACTGGTACCTGGCCGTCATATCCTGTAATTGTTAAATTGTCGATCAGTTTTAAATTTCAGCTGGATTAAACTATGGATACATTAAATAATGAACATTATATTTTATAATGGTATAACCTATACATTTCAGCTCTTGGCTCCTTGGTCCTCTTTCTAATATGAATCCATTTAATAACATCTGTTAGTGCTTATATGGATAACCTTTTCATAAGTTAATAAATGTAAGAAGTATATACATACCTTGTCCACGTGGCATCTCATGTTGTGAACCACTGTACATGGATCCCTGACTGCCGTGGTGGGGAGGGGGGTACATGGCATCTCGCGACGCCTCCCCCGGGGGCATATTCATCCCAACATCCTCAAAGCCTGGTGGCTGCAAAAGTTAGACAAACAATGGTAATTAAGACATTTAAGGAGGGGGGAAATCATTAACCTGGTATTTAAGTTTGTGTACAATTGAGTAAAATGTACATGTAAAATCTTTAGGTGGGATAAGATCAGGGGTTTCAGTCTGCTTTTAAGAAATTGGAATTGATGACTAATGTGAATGGCGTCAATCCACAGAATGACAATGACAAAACCAGCTCATAAGGTGTTTCCTTACCTCTGACCACGCCATATTCTGGTCTCCTCGGTACAGTGAACTGGTAAGTTCCATCGACAACCTTTTCTTGTAGTCTTGTGGTTTATCTTCAGACATACGGAACAAAACTGCTGCTGCGTAGGTGGCTACAAGAACAAAGATCATAGGAGTTTTTATGATCGGTATTTTATCAGGGGTTAATGAATTAATAGATTTTTCTCAAATTTGCAAATTTCAAATATCTTAAACTAATTAACATTTGAATTACATTGTCAAGCTCTGGGTATCTAAAGTCATGTCACATCATAGCTTTAATTTGGGATGGAGCTGATCTCTCAGGGTGAGGTATACATGTTATATGTGAATGTTTCAAACTCACCAACACCCTCATTCCTGGAGTGGAGCAGTTCAGTGAGTGGAGCAGTGGCGCCCTCTTGTTCGATCATCTCGGCGCCCTCCTTGTCGGCCGCCAGTTCACACAGCACGCCCGCAGCCACTCGCTGGATGTTCTCTACAGGGGAGTACAGCAGCTGCCGGGACAAGGAGACTATGTTATAACTCATCATCTCATTAGGTAATGAGCTACATAATTACCCTTATTTCAAGTACAAGTCATTAACATTTACATCAAACTGGTGAATTAACCAGTGCCAATTATTTTGGGTAGCCAAAAGCCCTGGTTATAGGTGAGCTTCAGATGTATCTGGACCAAAGTACAACGGATAGTGATGATATCAGTAACTTGAGACTGTATATAGACAGTGTCAACAACTCACCAATTTTAACGACTTTAAGACTTTAAGCTATTTTACAGCTGAGCATACCGGAACAAAGGAAACTAGCTTTATCAATATCCTGGTAGCAAAGTTACCTGAACGAAAAGTGGGATGCAGTTGAGTCCTCTGATGACAGCCCGGTTGTGTGCTTCCCGAGCCAAGATGTGCAGAGCTCCAACTGTTCCTTCCACGATTTCCTCCATACGTACTCCATCGACATAGCTTGAACCCCCATTGTTTGAACTGATGGAAGCTCGCTGCAATAAATGTAGCAGTGTAAAATATTAACTTATACCTAAAAATAATCATTGAGTTGTTATAAGGGAATAGATTGAATAAGATATGATTTCAAAAGGAGCAGAAACTTGCATGACAATGACTTTCAGGACATCTTAGGTTTTAAGTAATTGATTAGCTATCATAAAAGCACTATTGCTTAAGGTAAGAATACTAAACCAAGGATAATAACTACATTCAGTCATTTCTTTAACTCTTATGATCAATTCAATTAGTTATGTAAACTTGAGTAATACGTGTTGAGGAAATACTGAATCTTTCAATAAATACCCTTTGTGTGTCTTGGTGAGCTCTGATGAGGAGTTGAACGATGCGTGGAAGAGCTCCGTGTTCTCTGAGAGGGGCATGGTTTGCAGGGCAGAGCGCCAGGTTACGGATCAGGCCTACAACTGCCTTGATCAGCGGCCATCGGCTTGGTGGGTGGAGTAACTTGACTAGAACTGGAAGTCCGTAGTGAAGGCGCACTGCATTCTGGGCCATCTCTGCTTCAGGGTGACGGGCAGTCAAGTGACGAAGTGCACATACCTGAAAGGTGGGGAAAATATTAATGTTGATCGTTGAAGCAAGTCGTAAGGATATGATAAAGGAGTGGTGGCTGATTTGTACTTGATACTAGCAGCTGCAATTCATCAACTGATCATTAAATTGACCAAAATTGCTCAAATAACAAAATATGCAAGGAAACACTCTGGATATATATTTACATTATTTACTAGTGTTAAGGCAAGGAAGGGAAAATATCCATTATTCTACTGTGACAATAAGTTTAGTTCCTTCTACTCACGGCAGGTTCAGTGATTTCCTCGCGGTCGCCCGCCTGCATGATGGTTCTGACGAGGGCCTCGATACCGCCCACCTGGCACACCATAACCTTGTTGCGCTGGTTGTTGCAGGTCAAGTTGGACAAGATGCCTGCGGAACACGTCACGACGTTGATGTCATTAGATGTCAACAGCTGAACAAGCATCTGGAGGATACCGTCCACTTGATCCTGGAAGAGAAAATTCATATTACCAGTTCATAAGATTGATTGCTTTAAAGAGTTTAAATAAGGAATATTAAATAGGTTATTGTTAAAAAGGGAAATGACTTCACAAGAATAGAATTAAAACCAATTATATTAGTGTTTGAAAGGGAACTAAACCAAAAATAATTTTGAAAGGAATAAGGATATTTTGTTGAACAACCAAGTTGTTTAAATGCTACATTACAGGTAATGTACTTACGATTCTTGTTGCAGCATCAGACAGATTTCTGAGTGTCCACAGACAGTTTTGTACCAATCTTGTGCTCTGGTGTGCAAGATGCATGGCAAGGGCTCCCATACCACCTGAAGCATCAAAATCAACTTACAACCTCTGCTATTGATGACTGAAACTTTAATGCAGTTGCAACAAAACATTAACTAACATGTTAGACTTGTGAAACGTCTTTCAGTTTGAACTGGTAAGAAAGAAAAATCCATCAGCCCTCAGACATGAGTGCCTATCTACAGACTGATCCAAGAAGCCAGATAGGCTTACTGATCCATTTTTATCGGTCTCTGGAGATTAGGAGTTGACTGTTCAACAGTAAAACATAGCATGAGAGCAAGTACCTGCTTCCACGATGGCTGGCTTGTTGCTGGAGCACACTGACAGCACCTTGAGGACTCTCGACGTGGTCCACAGCAGCTTTTCATATGTGTAGGATTTCATGATGCGCACCAGCTCGCCAGGGCCTCCGCTTGCTAGAATGATCAGCTGAAATACACAGGAAATAGTTTTGAGTAAAACCTCAAAATGAGAACATAATGGGCAAATACTCTAAACTAAATATATCAAACTTCTGGTCATTTTCAATCTAGCATTTAGGTTATCTTTACATAATAGGAACAATATTTTGGTAAAAATTATTTCGGTTCAAGCTTAAACAATAAGGTGAGCAAGATCAATGCAGCAAGTAGTATCAAAGCAAATTTTGGAAAGTGAATTTAATTTTTCAGACTATTCATTGCTCATATGCGGTAGTCACATACTCAACAAATTCTCATGTCTTGAAAGGGCACTACCCAGTAAAGAATGGTTTTCAGGATAATAACTTAGTGACTTTGGTCACGATTTTAGTAACCAATAACTCGTCATGTCACCAGCAACGACAAGTAATCAGTTCTTCATAAAGTTCCCAAAAAGACGGTCTCTCTTAAAGGCCGGGATCCAAACCTCCAAAAAACCCATGGGTTTCTTATCTTTGTCATCTTTACTCTGATTGGTTGATTCCATAAACAAAGATATAATCAGTGTTTGAGTGACAGGGCAGTAACGGTTTTTTTGGTGCCTGGGAGAGTTCAGCAGGGTCAAAGGTCACAAACTTTACTACAACTTGTGGCTGGTAGTAGTCTTTTCACCTTCAGTGCATAATCATCAGGAAGAAAACCCTTAGTAATACTACATGAAGTTTAAATTTGTGCGATAGGCTGATATTATTTTTAGGATATTAAATTCTACATATTTTATGAGATGACCAACACAAAGGAGATCTTTAATTATAGAATTAACTATAGGCCTATAAAAAAACTGTATTTGTTAACATTTTGTAAAAAACGTTAACAACAATCATAGTCATGGGTGTATTTGAAGTGAATATTTCACTATCGTTGACTAAAGTTATACAAAATTGTCTAAATCCATTTACTGTCACAATGATCTTTTCATAACCTTAGTCTCTACAGCTTATCCCCACAAGCAGAGCTAAATATTTGGGGGACATATGGGATGGGGGAGGTTTTGATTTCCCAGTCAGGCTGGGAAGGCAGTGAAATCTGACACTCTGAATTTATCTTTTTCTCCACTAGCAGACTTGTCACGTGACATTTACATAGTTAATTCAAATTTGGAAATAAATGCAGTCAAAGTACTGTTTTAGTTTTTAGTTTTGATTAAATATGTTTAGGAATTCCACTTCTTTGAAGTGTCAAGGATATATTGTGTAAATATGATAACTTTCCGGTAAGAAGATTTTGATTTATCCCACTTCGAACATAGGTACCCTCATTTTTCCCCTTCAAGGTGTAGTTTTTTCAGGTCAACTTGGCCACGCCAACACCGTGTATAGTGGCGGATGCCGGCCTTTAACCATACCTTGCTCTCTTGGTTTCCATAGGCAAGGATCTGCAGACAGTCTGTGGTGATGGCGAGGAACTTCACATTGTTGTTTCTCTGGAGAAGTGCCACCATCTTCTGGAGACCCCCAGCGAGACGCACCGCCATCTTGGACCCTTCTTGATGAAGCAGCAGGTTGTGCAGGGTGGTGATTGCATAGAACAGCACCGACTCCACTGGGGAACTGGAGGAAAAATACACTTGTCAACAATTTCTCTTGGACAATGATTATTGCTATATGAATATGACCTTTCACATCTATAATCTCTGCTATGCAAGGTAGGTGGGAAAGATAAGTTGGTCACTGCTTCAAGTTGAGCATAGTTTATAATCTCATTTTGAAATGAAGAATCATGTCTATGTCATGAAACCTTTTCAGTACAAAAGCAGAAAAACCAGAAATCAGGCTCATTGTAAGTTTTCTTGTCTGTTTTCTTAGGAACGAAAGGAGAACTCTGAAGTTCAGCAAAGGGAGGAATGAGGAGGACTAAGATAATTTTACTTGATAACTTATGAGAGAATTCTTTAAACCTCACCTGAGGAGTTTGACAAGGGCGGGAATGCCGCCAGACTTGAAGATGGCGAGGAGACCCTGGCGGTGGTGTGAGAGGTTGTGGAGTGTTCCGGCGGCGCAGCGAGTCGTCTCCAGGTCATCTGTTGTATTCATGGCTCGCACAAGGGCGGCAACCATCTGTGGTGAGTTCATGATGGCATGGCGACTCGCTTCCTTCTTGGAGAGCTGGTGCACCATCATGGCGGCCTGGCTCACCACCACTTGGTCCTCATCATTCAGCAGTTTGATCAGTTCTGGGATTGCTCGGGTTGCGAGGTCCGCGTCATCCTGAATGGTTAAAATAGGTAAGTTAGATTTCACAGCAAAACTAGCAGTTGGATAGGAAATTTGTCTGTCCAAAAATATTCAATTATCAATTTAGTCAGAGTGCTTATCAATGCTGTAAGAACAGGTTCTAAATATTGAAATGTCTATGGATTTGGGGTAAGCCTATAAATTTTCTGAGTATGTTGATATTAAGATTTTTCTTTTCATTTATTCAATATATAACAAAGAATCTTCACATTATTTCATATACTTATTTTTCTAACACTAGTGTTACTGGTCAAACTTGTTTCTTATGGTAAGAGATGTAAACCTTTTCCAATGGTTATTAAAACACATACCTGATAGTTGATGAGGTTGACGACTGCATGTTTTAGCATCTGTGAGGGCTCGCTGAGTCTCTGAACAGCGGTTGGCTGGTCTGGGTGGATCTGGGTGGATGGGATTTGAACCCCTTCTGGGAGGGTTTCTGGGAACATGGCGGCACGCACACGCTGGGAACGGGTCTGATTTAACTGTTGGTTGATATCTGTTTGAAGAATTGAAGTTCATTATATTATTATTAAAAAATTTTATTATGAAAATCACTTGTTGCCATTTTTTAAGTGAAATTCAGGGAGTTTAGTTTTTATACCCTCTTTTTGGCTGTACTGTTTGTTGTACGCTGGAATTGTGGCCAGAATAATTATAATTTCTGTCAATTCCTTCTCTTCTAAAAGATGTTCCATAACCATTTCAATTAAGCAAGAAAGTTTTCCTAAACTTGCATGGTCATCAATTTCAAAATGTTCTTATTCTGGGATGCATTGAATTGAGTAGATCGAGTGCTCGTACCATCCACTTGTTCCTGAGCATACTCGGTGCCAAAGTTCCCCTGGCCCCAGTCGAACATCATCTTGGAGGGGTCCATATTCTCCTCCTCAATCTCCTCCCCAGGGCCAGTCTTGCTGCTCACTGACGGGGCCTGCAGGGACAAACATCACAACATTAGCATCAACCTACTGATACCATTCTGAATTTTACAGGAATCATTGGCAACATCCTGCTCTGATAGGACCTACAGACTTAGGCTATAATGAAATATTCTGGCACCTGTACAGCAATTTTACTTTGCTGATTGCCAAATGATCTCCATCTGAACTTAACGTAAGAATATGAGGATCATTGCTAAAATTTGGGAAATCCAGGAAACTTATTTCAATATATTTTGGAATATCTAGTTTCCAATGAATGCAAGTTTTAAAGCAAAGAGAAAATTTTCCTCCATATCATGATGAAAATACTTGATAATGACAAATGCCTATTTCTTGTTGATAAGAGATATGCTAAGCACTTTAAATCAAATCTAATCTAGTGTAGCCCTCGTGTTCAGAAAGGGTTATAAATGGGGCTGAAGGTAATCTAAGAAAAGCTAGCCTCGTTATCTCACCTGTGTGGTTGCACCTGAGTGGATGCCAGAGTCTGTCATGTAGGTGTTCTGTTGCCACATCATGGTCTGTTGTTGCTTGTTCTCCATCGGGATGTCCGACAGATCCATGTAGTTGCCGCCGCTAGGAGCACCCACTGTCAACAAAAGATGAACATTAACTTTTGAATTCACACCTATCTTCACTTATATTCACTTATTCATATATTTTGTTCTAAAAACTGCTATCAACAGTCACACTCTGTTGCATGAGTTAATTTTACCAAGTTAGTGCTGTTTAGGCAATATTTCAGTCGTAATAGTGAGAGTTGAGTTGAGAGTTGAGCCAAAGTTTATCGCTTTAACATGTATCTCTTTCAAGCAGCAAGAATTATTGCCGATGGCAAGACTACAATGCTAATATAGCTTTGAAACTTGAAAGTCTTACATAACAGACAATGCAGTGAATTTCAATGTACCAAATTGTCACTGGACAGCTTTGCATTTTAATATTACTTTAAAATCACAGATCTGCCAAGCACCAAGAGCATCAAGAAGTAAACACAAAGAAGTTTAAAGATGAGGTGACTTGAGGTTTAACGCCGCTTTCGAAAGTATTTCAATTATATCATGTATGCTAGTATTATTGCAGGAAGAAAGCCCAAAACACCATAGTGGCTATTAATTTGGGCTGGGACTGCACTGAAATTCACTGAAAAACCTGACTGCGTGTGGAACAGTTTTCTACTGCAGACAACGTTGTCGAGTCGGGATTGGAACCCAAGCCAAACCCAGTTACCACTGCGCTATCGAACCCCCGAGGTTCAGTGTAGCATTGCTCCAAAACCATACTGCATGTAGAACAGTTCTTTAGTGCAGACGAAGTTGCTGAGCCCCTGAAGGGATTCAAACTCCAGAACTCTTGATCCGAAGCTGAATGCGCTAACCACTGTGCTATCCTGGCCCATTGAACTTTATAATTTGGATGACTTGAACCCCCAAAAGCTGCAAAAACTTTCAATTCCATTCAGTCAATTTTTTCTCATAGTCCCAATTCCTTAAGTAAAACTCTACAGGACTTTAAAAGGCTTAACTTATCCAAGTTCAATTCCATTACAAAAACAAAGAGTACTTATCAAAGTTCTTTTCTTATCCAATCTTTAGTTCACGAGTTGCAAGTGTACTTGTTTCGGCACTACTAGGAGTGATGGTAAAATATTTAAGTAGTATACTTTAGATTGAAGTAAGGTAGCGATATTTTGTAAGGTATAATTAAAACATCTTATTCACTTTATTAAATTCCTTTAGGATGCAAAGAAAAAATGATTTACCCGGAAAGAGGGAAGTGACAAACTAAAACTTAACTTTCCACATGAGGAAGTTAAGTCAAAATGGAAGTCAACATTATTTACCAAGTTAAGGGGACGGAAATTCCATGTTCACAAACACCTTTAATTCTTTCGAGCAAGCAAAATCTGAATTCCAACTGGTCTGAACACAAGACATGCCTAACACTGTTTACAGTGGAGTCCTAAACATGCTGTCACCACTTGACAAGGGAGAAAAATGTGACACTTCAGTTTTACATGGATTACGCCTCAGACAAAAATAGTCCCTGTCATTTTGCTGGGTCAATAACTTCATACGACCTATTTTTCCAAAAGCATGAATCATTGATATGATTTTTTCTTGAAGTATTTTTAACCTTTCTGTTGAAGAATTTGTTCAATTGATCACCTAACATAAATACTTTTATTAAGACAATACCAGAACAGTAGCATAGCACATTACAAGCATTTTAAATACTGAATCACAAAATTTAATAAATACTTAGGGATAAAAATTATAATAGACTATTGGAATGATCCAAAACTTGCAATACAGTTACAACAATTAAACAATAAAGACATTCAATTGGAATGCTTTTTCAAGGTACTTACTAATGTTTTGCAATATGCTTAAAACTTATTCCATACATATCTAATGCCTGATCCAAACATTACCCAAACTACTGCCTTGCTGCACAGAACAACAGTCAGTTTTGTTAGCTGTCTGATAATAATACAACGCTTCATCAAACTGCTTGGCCATAAATACAACAATGGGAACTCCATAATATATGTATCCACATTCGTCTCCATACACAATTGTACAAGCTTTTTTTGAATTTACAATTGAGCTGACAGAAAACAGTTTGGGCCGCCTAAAGCATATCTAATACAATGTAAATAAAATCAATACTTACTGGTCCTAGCTGGGCCCCCAGAAGCATTCATTTGGTAACTGCTCATTGTTCAGTGTGGTCAGATCTGAAATAGTGAAGTGTCAAATATTAGATAAAAGCATAACATTTAAGAACAATAAAATTGGAAACATTTAACCCATGCCAAGATTATTCGTAAATTTCACTTTTTTTCGTATGATTTTAAAATAGGTTACATTAAACAAATGAGAGTCCTACTTTTACAACAATGCTATCAGACTTTTCTTTTCAGGTATCTGAAGCATGGTTTACAATCAAATTCATGCAAGTTGTTTTGAGAAAAGACATTTCATAAACTATCACAAACATCGCAAAAAAACCTGCTAGTTTCGCTTCTTACAATCCTTCCATTATTAATTCATAGAAGATGGCACTTGTCATTTTCAAAATACTATTGTGTCACTAATCCTTTCCGAGATGGCAGCCTTTCTGACCTACACTCGGCAAACTACAAAATGTCACGGATGATGTAAACAATACACTGGTTTCCTCAAGACCCAAATAAATGCTACGGCATGCTAGCAGTTTTGTTGCTGACAGGCGTTCTAGTTGGGCAAGTGTGAAAGCGTGTCAGTATTCCCCAGTGTCGTGTTTGTAATCACAGCCTTCTTAAGACTCCAGTGTTGTATCACCTTACTACATCTTACAGCTGGGCATCACAGCCATTTAATATGCCTCCATATCTCATACAATTGTTGACGCTTGTATCATTTTACATTGCAGTAAGCTCTATATCAGACCTCCGGAAGCAAATATCAATACTATTTTCCCCAAGTCTATATATTCCCTTGACAAAATTCTAGCCAACCAAACAATGACATTTCCTGTTTAGCAAGAATTCATAAAACAGCACGTCAGTTTGTGCTGTCAGATTTGTCAAGTGTCAATCAACCTGTCAAAACAACCTTACATTCATAAAATGTCTACAGCAGTTTTATGAGATTCTAAATTATCCTACTGTAACCCAACACGACTTGAGCAAAATACTGCTGATGGGTCATAGGAAGAACTCAAGTAATAATACAGTAACAAAATTCTTATCTTTATCATAAGACTTTATCTAAGTGTCTGACTTTGCTGGTTTCATTATTTTAATCCCCTCTCCACAAAAAAACAAACCCAACACTTTCAACAACATCATTTTCAAGACCTTTTGAACTTGAATTGAATTCGAATACAGAAATGTAAAAAGAAAATTCCTATGTGAAACAAACCAGTGACAGGCTACAACAATAGTTCATTGCCTTGTTTGGCCAAAGGATTTTGAAAATATTTAAAATGATATACACTGACAACTAATGACATTCAACATTAATAAGCATCTAGCCATTATACTTGTACTAATAATATATATATATATAGTTTGCATTTGAGCACGACAACCATTATAACAAGTTTTGAACAGAAAGTTGTTGAATTATTTGAACCTGATGTGAGCGAGTGCTAAAGAATTATGAGATCAGTGACAGCTGTGAAGCAAGCTTGAGGTTTGGACCGACAGACATGATTAACTGCTCCTGGACTCCAGCAGACAGGTGGAAGTAGGCCACTAACCTGTCACCGCTCACCGCAGTGAGATTGCACCCTGGCTTTCACCTACTCCACATTCATATATACTGTTCAAAATAAGTTACTGTACATTTCATGATACTTCTGTGATATTTCACATGAAGGTCACTATAGCCTCAATTCTAATCAAAAATATATTCACAAGTAGCATTGCCTGTGAAATTTTTCTTGTCAAGAAAATGGATATCTAACAAAAATATCAAAATAAGTTAAATCTAAAATGAAAGATTGCTACACGTGAAGTTGTGAACACTACCAAAAGTTTTTTGAAGGTTTTCCCCACAAACTGAAAATGTCAAAGACAAAAATCTGAAGAATGCATGTTAACAGTGACTAAAGTATTACCCCGATGACCTCAGCCCTAACACAATGCAAACCACCCACTCTCGCAGGGACAGTGGACCGACTCACAAGCTGTCTGAATTCACTACAGCCTACACTCCCGGTGTCCTCATATTAAAGAGTAACCCAAGCACTCCCTCCATACTCCCCCTCAGCCTGCCTGACAAGATAATCCCTCAGTCCTGTCACGCTCCATTGAGCACAGACTACAATCACAATGAGCAACAGGTAGCCACTTTATTAACAGCTGTCTTCTCCCTAGGCCGTTGCAATTCAAAAATTACAATCAACTTTGAACACAAATACTTCTGCCAATGAAAACGCTTATAATGGAGGTGGTTGTAAAGCTATGGGTTTTATTTGAATTAACTCGTTTTATTTAGCGTCTCTTGATTTGATTTATCAATTTTAAGAAAATTATTTCAATTTTTAAAAATGTTTCAATCCTAAAATTGAGGGTGAATCTTAAATTTGCAATATTTCCTGAAAATTAAAAAAATTCTAACATAAAGTCTTTAATATTGGCTAGCCATATTAAATGCATGAAAAAAAACTTTAAAATCACAGTAACAATTCTCCAGAAAACTTTCCCTAAATTAATTCAACAAGCTTTATCTAAATGAGGAATGCCAACTGCAATATGTTGTATATATCAGTGTCACTGAACCAGAAGCGAGCCTACTGAATAAATACACCAAGAAGAGTGTGGATCATGTAACGGTGACGTCAAGAGTTGATCCTATGCCAGGGACTGTAATATATCTAATATGTCAATGTCAGGGGAGCAATAAATGAGATCCAGGTAGACAGAGGTCAAGAATGATATGGATCATCATCAAGTTACATTCAGCAACCCAAGAAAAACCTAATTAGTAATTACCACTAATAAGAATTTTTTACAAGCCCTTACTCAGACAAATTGAAAAAAAATGTTAACTTATTGAAAAAAACAAACCCAACTTATATTCAATTATTTTATCATATTTTGAATACATTTATAATATTGAATAAAAGTGCAATTTTAACTACAAATCAATACATAGTTATGCGTCTAACACACAAGTAATTATGCATACACTTAAAGACCACACACAATGTTATTTAGTATATAACCCACCTGAAGTGAGAACTACATCCAATATCACACGTTTGTATCCAATATTAGAATGAGGTAAGTACACAAATCCAGAAAGGCCAAGTGCTGCAAGCAAGTGTTATTCAAGACACAAAGTCAACTATTCCCACTTGAGAGGCAAATGAAACCATTAAACCGGGAAGGGGGAAATTATAGGCAAGAGCTGGAGCTGATCGTTATCTCCCATGGGCTAGGGCAATATAAGCTAGGCTGCTGTAAATATTGATAGCATATCGCCCAAGCAGGCGCTTTGACACATGTCACAGCAGAGAATAGACTCACCCACTCCCACTGCCGGAGCTGACAGCTGCCAGTAATGGACTTTCCCAACAGAACAGTTTGACATATGCCAATCTGTGCTTGCTGACAGTTTGGCAGCCACAATAACACTCCATGAAGCCCATAGAACTCAAGTATTAGCTTGTTATTACTGAGTAGTTAAGCCATGCCTAACTTCATTTAAAAACATACCTCATGCGTATTTTTAACCATATAATTTGACATGATTCCACTCAAGTATAAACAATCATTATGCCAAAATTGAGTAGGATATGGTAGCTGTCAGTTGGCATTACACATAAGTAATATGTACTTGTCTACCCTTCTATCTTAAATAATTATACATTTTGACATGATTCAATACTGTAAATGAAAAGATTTTTCATTAACATTTAACCAAATTCACTAACATTACCTGGCAAAATTCTCTATAGGTTATAAAAGGATAATTATAAGGGTATTTTCATTAAAAAAATCATTTTTCATTGAAAATACATGATCTTTAAATTTTCATAATTGATTTAATTGCAAGTCATACACAGACTGTTACATTAGGTTAATCTATCCTGGTTGAAAATTTAATCAATGGGGATGGTTGCAGAGTAATTCAACTAATCCCATCTGCCTCTGGTGTTGACATCAACTGCCTAAAGACAATCAGTCGCGCTTTCGCAAGCACCTGCTTAGTGGCAGTCTATAAATAGACTCAGGCCAGGTAAGCCATTTAAGAGCCAGCGATCAAGGTGTGGCAAGTGACAGCTTCATCTGATTTCTAAAGGTTTGCCTGACGAGAACAATAGAAGTAGTACACATACCCTCGAGAAAAGTGCAAAGTGACACTTGACAAGAACCAACACAGATTTACCATCAAAGTTTGTACCAGCCTTTGCTCTGGGGTGGGCACACTGCTTGTTACAAGGCATTATATTCAATCACTTGAGAATTTGATGTGTTCCTAACATGTTCATATCCACAAAAAGATTAAAAAATAACAACGGATGACGCTGCCCACAATCAGCTTAAAGTCTTAGATAAACTAAATTAAATTTGACAAAAATGACCTACTCTTGTGCATTGTGCAAATTTGTCTTCAAGTTCTTGTGACAATAATGGCATTCATTTTCACTTCATAAATTAAAAGTAGAACATGAAGCTCTATCTTTCACAGTTTATCAACTTCGCTCGAAGGCTTGTAAATAATTCTTTGAACATTATTAGTTATAATGCAAAGAGTAAAACCTAATTTTATTCCTATGCAGCCAGAATTGTTTAGATATTACCAAGCCACAAAGTTTTTTGCATTTTCAAATTCTAATTAAAAAATTCCATGCATTCTTGGGCTCTCCATTTATGCTTTTGAAAAATCCATTATTATATACTTGTGTGTATCTGGTGAAAATGGACCTGAAATAATGTTATTCAATTGTACTTAGTTTACAAGCCAAAATATCCTACTAAAATGTACAAGGAAATGTAACCCAAAGAAAATGGAAATAAAAAACAAAAAAGCTTTTCTTGAAGACTCGCATAAAACAAAAAAAATCATTCGAAAGGGTCAAATCATAGCCTTTTGAAGTGACCCCTACGATTTGCAGCCACAATTCTGATCACACAAAATTTGCTCTCAACTATCTTATGATGACAATGCTTAAAAGTCTTGTTTTTTTAAAAACCTGTAAGAAACAAAAAAAATAGCCTTTGGCCCAGTACAGTAGCTTAAAAATTCATTAATACCCCCCCCCCCCCCCATTATTTTCATTGACAATGTCTTACAATTCATTCACCACAACAGGAAGAGGAATTTCTTCAAAGATAGAAGATCAACAGTAGAACCTATAAAAGATCAATGGTCTATTGCCAGTGCATTTATTACAAACTGAAATATTAATCTATTTTTTAGCTTTGGTCTCTATCGGAATTGATTGTATGCTCATTGTCGGCCAAATTGTAAACTAGCAATCGTTCACATATAAAAAAAGTTTCTCTGTACTTGGTCATTTTAGCATGTACGAGCAGTTGGCCAATTACGGTACTAACATCAAGATGTATTTCATTCAGGAAACATTTTGCATATTGCCATAATGTAGGCTTGTCATCGAATTTTGAGTGAAGAGGTTCACAAGAAAATACACAAGGATTAGAGGTGAGGAGCCATTTCACGATGGGCATCAGGATATCTCATTATACGATTTGATATCATGCACTATTTTAAGGGATATGTCAAAACAAAAGGTTAACTTTTGATAAGCAAAATAGACTATTTTAAAGTCAATGATACATATCACGTCAAAGACATCTTATCACAATTTGTATATCATCAGATTAAGGTAGAGCAAATGTGTTAAAGAGCCACTGCGTGAGTTGTTGGAATCATATATGCCAAACTTTATCAGTGGTCTCATCTGATCACGAAGTATCAACTGTTGCCAAAAAAAACACATTTAAAAGCTTATTTGGTTTTTTACAGTGACAATATGAAGGTAGATTGTTGCAATTATGATTGAAAACCGGACAGTGGCGCGCGTCAAATAGTCAAAAGTAATTTTGGAGACTTGTCTAAAACAGCCAGGGGGGCAGTTAGGAGTTGATAGCGTTTGTTAGGTAATATAACTAGTATCCATGTATAACAGACGTGATATCTACACCTCTGTGCATTTATAAGGCTGTTTTTAGATTTTCATTGAAAACCAGTATTTGTCATATATATGTCTTTTGGACATGAAAAGTAAGATGTTTTGATTTTATATCGCCACATATGAAATTTAGGTTTGTATCAATAAATAAGGTAAATAATATGTTATGAAAATCACCGAGTGGCTCTTTAAGTTTGATTAGATAAGGGCTGCTTAACAAAGGCCAATCACATTATGTGTTTAACAATATTTTAAAACAGTTTCACAGGGGTTAATGACATCCTTAATAGTATTTCAAGAAATCAGGAATCTAAAATAAACTTTAACAAACAAAAAAGTGATTGTGGCTCACTATTACCATCAACCATGTATGATTTGTATCCTTGCTCAAATGAAACACTGGTAACTTCCCTAAACTTCGTCTACTAGCAGATGTCTGTCATTTGTTCCCATAGATCAGTTTAAATTTCATTTTAAAACAATTTCAAACACAGAAATTTACAACAAATAAAGAAATCACAACATCATTTGTTGCATACAATTGCAATTCTTGGTCAGACAAATTGTTACCCAAGAAATGACTTAAAAGAAGACAATTCAATTTGTAACATAATAAAAAAATTTATATAGGTAGAGGCACCCCTTCATATAGGTAGAGGACATGTAAGTATTACTTTTTACCCTCACCTTGGCTCAGGGGTATAAAAATGTGTTTATCGGTCAAATATTTGGTGGTGGTTGACCCTTTTGCAAGGGAAATAACTCGTGCGGTTCATCTAGAAGCTAACCAATTTGGTTTCGAATCCCTGCTGTAAAGTCCGATATCTATGATTCTAATTTGCCGATCTTTTCATAAAATATTACTAAGGAATTCCTTTTTGGTGTAAATAATTTTCATGATTATTTCCCATCAAGATAAGATTATCTCAAATGTGGTCCCCCTTCTTTCGCTCCTTATAGAGGCCGTAACGAGGGGGACCACATTTCTTACGAGACAGTTTTTGAAGCTTAATAACTTTAAACGTATTATGTAATGCCCCCACATTGTATTTGAGGATCAAGTACGACATTATTTAAATAAATAAGTACACTATGGGAACTATTCTACGAAGTAATGTGGATCCAAGTTATTTTTGGCCGACTGAGAGAAGGACGATCGTGTACACAGCCATAGCAACGAGCAGGGCTTTCTCATTGGTCAAAAGAAGGTCAGGTCAGGGATCATGGATCATCCGTGTACGTTCATTGGTTGATGCATTTGATACAAGGTCAGGACAAAGTTGCGATGGAGCGTGGTTTCCATCTACGATTGAGACTAGACAAAAGTTCGCCCACATTTCAAATATGAAACAAAAACCATCAGAATCTGTTTCTACCAGTGTAAAAGAAAATGCAGTTCAGGACTTTTTAAAGTGTTGATGGAAACATCTCAATAAAATCCAAAACCATGCTATCATGTTTTCTTAAAATTCAATTGATTTAATTGTTTTGTTCCCCTCAATATGAAAATAATTTTTTTTATATCTTAACATGTTAGAATCCACATTTTCTGTATCAAAATCATGATTTTATAGTTTTTAAAAATGTGGGCCCCCTAATTTTGTGGCATGTAGGTGACTGATAAAAGAGGGCCCACGTTTAAGATATTAAACAAAACGCACTAGCTGTTTATAAATACCAGTGTTCCCCATTATATAAGAAAATGCAGTGAAGGATTTTTTAATTGTTGATGGAAATATCTCAATAAAATCAAGCAGGTAAGATTTCATCGAACTAATCATTTAATATAAGTTCTCAAATACCTTTCTTGTTTTCTTAAATTCAATTAATTTAACAGTTTTGTTCCCCTCAAAATCAAAAATAATAATTTAAAATTCTCAACATTTTAGAATTCATATTTTCTCTATTGGCATCATGATTTGATGCTTTTTTAAAATGTGGTCCCCCTATTTTTTTTCTTTATAGTAGAATGACAAGAGGGACCACATTTGAAATATTACACAAAAACATCAAGATTACAGTGTTCCCCATTATATAAGAAAATGCAGCTAAGGATTTTTTAATTGTTGATGGAAATATCTCAATAAAATCAAGCAGGTAAGATTTCATCGAACTAATCATTTAATATAAGTTCTCAAATACCTTTCTTGTTTTCTTAAATTCGATTAATTTAACAGTTTTGTTCCCCTCAAAATCAAAAATAAAAATTTAAAATTCTCAACATTTTAGAATTCATATTTTCTCTATTTACATCATGATTTGATGCTTTTTTTAAATGTGGTCCCCCTATTTTTTTTCTTTATAGTAGAGTGACAAGAGGGACCACATTTGAAATATTACACAAAAACATCAAGATTAAAATCTGTTAATTAATATCAGTACATGATTTCATGGGTTTTTAAAATGTGGGCCCTCTTAGTTTGTCGCTTATAGGAGATTGACAACAGAGGGCCCACATTTGAAATATTACACTAAAACATAAATATTAGAATCTAATTCATACAAGCCTAGTCCAAAAGATGCAGATCTTCCTTCTTAAATGTTGATGGGAAAATATTTATAACGACAGGAAGAAAATGTTTAAATTAATTTTAAAAAATAAAACTTAAGGGCACCTGTTCATTAGTATTTTTCTTATACTAGTGTTGACCACGTTTTGACTTCCAGTTTAATATTAAAATTACATTTGTTTGATTTCTTGAAATGAGGCCCCCGGGGCTTGTCATCATTATAGTACAATGATATGCATATGAAGTCAGTGGGTCCACGTACACTACAGTCTTTTAATATGAAGCCGATATTCTTTGACAAACTAACAATTATCGGAACGTACCTGTTTATTTATTGATTTTCAAAACCAAAAAAATGCGTCAAAGCTTTGAGACAACATACCTCCCGACCACGCGAGCGCGAATACGTAAACAAACCGATAGCTCTGCATACTTGATTCGACTTTGGAGTTACTTCCCTTGAAAAACGGCAAACCACCACTAATGCGGTTAAGGAAAACTCAAAGTTTTCCTATTTTCAATGGCTTGTTTCATAGGTCATAAGATTAAGTTTTGGATTAAAATTTATGGAAAAATTCACATTTTAATTGTTCAACTGATTAAAGATTTTTTAAAAAAAAAGGACTTTGCGAATCTATCGTCTTACACAGTATATAATGCAAAATTGAAGATAAAAACACACTAATGACTTCATTTTTTGTATTCATGAGTGAATCCTGTTACGCGATCGCTTGTTGACATTATGCAAATTAATCGGGTCAAGGGCAATGAATGAAACACTGCTGTAAAGTTTATATTACGACATAATTTGTTTTTGATTCATTGGGGGAAACTTCACTGTTTTTCGTTTCAGTTTATGAAATTGTATTAATTTATAAGTCCCGTTGTTTTCCTCAATACAGAAAGTTATTTACGACACTGCCATCACGGAAATAACGTGTTGACAGCATATGGCAGGAACCGTTCAATGTATTTTTTATAAACAATTGCTTATTGTGGCAGTAATTTTTATGACAATTTGGAATTATTGTGATTTTTGGAAGAAAAAAATTGATAAAGAATACATTCATATGAGTTTTTTTTATTTTGGAAGAATGTGAGATCCTAAAATCGTAAGTGAAATATGGTGATTATTTTATGTATGTTTATCAAAAAGCGATCTTTTGACAAAGTCACATTATCTCCACAACTTTCTAACGAAGAAATATTTCCTCTCATAACGTGACAGAAAGCTAGAATAGAATATTCTGAACAAAATGATACAACAACTATGTACATTTCACGCACTTGAAAATGCATCTGATCACTATGAACTTGATTGGTAAAAACACTGAGGATAAAACACGAGCACCTGCTCGTTGATTTGTGATTACAAACACGTTGACGATTTTTAATTCATCACTTCTTTATAAAATATTCTTTAAGAGTAATAATATTTTCATCATATGAAAGCCCATTGAAAGGTGATTCAGAAAATGTTTACATTTTTAGGATTAAAGAGACTTTGTCACTCACTTTTGTCAAATGTATTTTGAAGGGACAAATAACATTGACATGTCAATATGTCAAAGTCTGCTCTGGTCCACATGGAGCCTACAGCAGGGAGAAGTTAAACGAATTGTGAAAAATATCATGCAATCTTATCAATGACCAAACGTTCAGACCAGACGAGCTAAAAAGTTACCCACAGTTCTGAAAGAACGTTACACTATTAGGTGACCAAATTAATAGGTGAGGTGATATTTGGTTTAATGCAGCTTTCAAGAGTATTTCACTTATATCGCGGCTGCTAGTATTATTGCAGGGAGGAAGCCTGCAACACCATTGTGGCCATGCATTGCGGTGAAACCTGCGAACATCGGCTAAAACTGGCAAACCATGGGTGGTACTGCGCTGAAATTCAGTGTAGCATTGCACCCAAACCTGACTGCCTGTAGAACAGTTCTCTACTGCAGACAAAGCTGCCGAGCACCTGGCGGAATTCGAACCACAGACCTCTTGATCCGAAGCCCAACGAGCTAACCACTGCGCTATCCCACCCCCTAACCAACTTTATTATAGCTAGGCAAATCATTGATCTTCTTGATGAATGATGGAGCTTGAACTTTCAGAATCATATGTTATGCAAAGTTGCTTAATCAGGCATGTTTTAGTAAGGTTCAGTACAGTTTGCAAATGCCTGTACAAGTTAAACATGGTACTCCTAAAAATTTCAAGGCACACATGCATACCAGTATGGGCAAAAACAAGTTTCAAGTTCACACTGTCATATGTGCATTACCTTTCAACAGCTCACATGAAACTTATAAAAGTTTCTATTTAATTATTACAACTTAAAAAGAGTTCTTAGTATTCAGCACACCTATAGAGCTTTTTGATAACTTTTATCAAGCTTGGATTATATCTATGGACCATACAACTCCTAATTAACCCCTCGGGTGCATCAGAAAAATATGTACATAATGCACATTACGTTTTTAACACTTTGCACTTGAATGGTAGAAGTTGATTCCATAAAGCATGATGTGGAGCGTGTAGTTTGTGATCCCTAGAAGTAGAACTCTTACAACAGTGTTCAAATACACCACACAATGGGTCAAAAGGGTTTTCCATTTGAAGGTAGAATTATGCTTTGCAATACAATTTTGGTCAGAGTTTTAAAGCACATGGAAACTCATTCTTTGTCATGCTTTAGTTAATAAGTACCACGCATAACAAAGAATTTAGAAGCACACTTGTCTTCATATTACAGCTTAAAAACCAGCAAAGATTCTTAAATAGGAAGCCAGTAAAGGAAATTAAGATAAATGTGACAGATGTAAACTTTGAAGCTTTTTTTAAGTCCTTTATAGTAAAATAATATTTCCTCTCTCAATATTACTTATTGATATCAACTTTTATTTTTAAGTGATCTAATACATTTAAATGTTTCATCTTGTAAATGTAAACAAGCATGACAGATATAAATGATGCCTAAGTATGTGTTAGAATGCTCTATTCAAACTTTGAAGATGATCCTTTTAACCCAATTTGTTTTGAAATTAAGAGGAAGAAAACCATGACCGTCTGAACAAAGACTCTTAATTATTTCCCCAATGGCCACTACCGACCTTCTCCCCTCATGTGTCTGAGAAGCCCGGCAGGTCACGTCGGCCATTTTGCTTCTTCCTGATAACTAAACTGCTTACAAAATTAAGCTATTTGCAAGAACAAGACGATTTACGAAGATGCAAGTGCAGATCATGACATAAGCAATACAAATAGCAATTAACAAAGGCTTCGCGACATTAATTGCATGATCGCTAATTAGCAAAAGGGGGAAACTTGGGGGTCGACAGCGTCCACTGCTGAAAACGGGAAACGGATTGGTTTATTTTGGATAGTTTTAAAGACAAATACAATCGAATGTACGTGGGTTAACGTTGCTTAACCGTGTACATGTTCAAAAGAGACATGTTCCTTACCGAAATCAGGCCCCAAATGGACCGAGGAGCGTAACGAAACAGCTTATTTTCTCTCCCAAGTTGAGCCTTCACCAATGTTTTACAGACCCTTCTCAATATATTCAAATTCCAAGATGGCGTCGCGTCTAGGAGCATGCGCAGTTCACGGGCACCTGCTATTCAACGTAAAGTTAACATTATCAGTGCGCTAGGAAATATAGTCCGTTAATTCATCCCCCGCTATATCGTATTTGAAACAATATTTTCGACTTCCACATTAATGTTTTGTTACATTATGTGATAAATTAGATTTCAGCATCTTAAGTACTTACAAGTATAATGGATAAAGTCAGTTCAAAATAAATAAGAGTTCAAGATCCACTTAGTATCGTTCCCTCCGCAGTGATGTGTCTGAATGGAATGCTAACAAACTGACACGAGAACAAAGACTATGTTTACAACTGCACGGCCAAATCGTGCTGCACGTGCTTTTGCGACAGTTGAAATTGAATTATCTTTCACGCACAGCACAAAGAATAGTCTTTTCTTAAAACATGACCATCTCGAACTCGTTTGCCTCACTTAATTACTAACATCGTATACTGAAACCTGACATAGGTAAACAAGAATTTGACATTGATAAGCTTTGCAGGTAGATAGACTGTGCGACACACCTTTTGACTCACACGTTTGAAATGCGACAACTCGTGAACGGTGTTAGGGTAATTCAATTTGTTTTCTTGTCAACAATAACTTCTTTTCTTCCATATTAAAAATTATATTGTGCATTCGTAATTTTGGATATATATTCCTCAGTCAATTGACCCTCTCTGACCTGATAATATGAAAAAATAAATTGTAGATAAGTACGGACCTGGTACGAATATATGAGTTGCTTTGAATTATATCCAAAGGGACCTAGGAGCGTAACGAAACAGCTTATTTTCCTTCGTTACCCATCCCGACTATCGCTAGTCATAGTTAAAGTCACGTATATAGAATGAGAACTTTATACGGCAATTTTTGTGTGAACACCGTTTAATCATTTGAGTGAGGGAAACGGATTTGGGAAACTAAGGACGCTCGTTAATTATTCGTATAAACAACGAATGCACAGATGATGCATATCTCTCGATATCACTAACGATCCACACTCAGGTAATCTACCTGGTAAGTTCTTTTACAAATAAATATGTACGTATTCAGTATATAAAGATGATTTTAAAAGAGCGGAAGTATTTAATGCGACGTTGCATCAAATCCGATGGAACTACGTTATATATGAAATAATAAAATCTTGCTTACAGCCAGAAGAGCGAAAACGGCAGCCGTTGTCCAATAACCAATCCAATAACAAAGCTTATATATATAATTAAATACTGGTTTTCCATGAAAATCTAAAAGCAGCCTTATAAATGCACAGATGTGTAGATATCATCTCCAATATACATGGATACTAGTTACATAACCTAACAAACACTTTCAACTCCTAACTGCCCTCCTGGCTATTTTAGATAAGTCTCCAAAATAACGTTTGACTATTTGACACGCGCCACTGTCCGGTTTTCGATCATAATTGCGACGTTCTACCTTCATATTGTCACTGTAAAAAAAACAATAAGCTTTGAAATGTTTTTTTTGGCAATAGTCGATACTTCGGCCCCTCCCCTTCATCGTAATTCGAGTTTTAAAACACTGCAGCTCGTTTTCTTGGGGAAAGGGATTTCACAATTGCAAGAGAATACAGTACAAGGATTTCTAACACGGAAATGCCCAGACCTGAGATAGACTCAAGCAGTTTTGAGTAATACGATGTTTTAAGATCTGTAAAAATATAAATTATATTAAGTTATATTCTATTTTATTATAAAATGTCTACTGTAAAAAGTTAATGTGATACTTACACAGTGTATAACAATTTATGAACTTATTTCGAAAATGTTTCCGCAAGGGTATCGTTTTAAAATGATTGTCAAACGTTACAGTATAGTTAACTTTAGTATCGAATATTCGAGATGCATATTGCTTTATTATAGCCAATACTTTACACTTGTTAAAACAATTTGATAATTATTTAATTAATCCTGGGTGTGGTTATTCTATAAGGCCGACAAAATTGTGTTTACTGCATTTTATCTTTTCCACGCTACTAGATTAGTAATGTCGATAAAGGAAGCGGGTAAATGGTGATGTACAATTGAGAACCAAGGAAACAATTCAAGAGCGTGCTTCCTGCAATAGAACACGCTTGCTATACTTATCCAAACAATAGTCATATTCTGTGTGAACGAAACAAAACTTGCTTAACACCGTCACGTATAAATGCATAACCAAGCTTATTCATTTCACTTAAGTAATTGTGAAATTTGTTTGACTAACAACATTGAGCATGGATCATGGTAAAATAATGTTCTTGGTTCATTCTTAAGAACTCATGAGTTAAATTGTTGTGAGCTTAGGCCACAGAGAGTAAAAGTTGCATATCTTTAGACAGATATTGAGAATCAAAGTAAAAACAACTTTCACAAGAGATGTCTAGTATTGGTGTACTGTTTCTACGAAAATGATTAGATGAGAAATAAAAGGTCTAGAAATATGTGGACTCAATTATAACATGACATGATTGAGAATTATATGAATTTGTATAAACGTCTCTTATAACGTGTCTCGTTTTATCATTAGCGGAGGGAGCCATTGCCGGAAAAAATGTTTTAATTTTGTTTTTTTTTTCTACGGAGGGGTTTTAGAAAATCGTCTTGTAGCCAGGGAACAACCATATAACTAAATGAATGATGCGATTGATCAACGCTTAAGGATCAAGGATAGGACAACTCAACCCATGATATTATGGACCCTACATGATCACGGTTTGTTATGAAGTAAAGGAGTCTACTATTTATATATACAGTTGTCTCAATTATCCTGTCTATCCAAGAAGAGCCTAAATTAAAACATTAACTCACAATATTAACAAATGACATATAAGACTCAAATCTGGTTGCAAACTGCTTGAATTCTAACGAGTCGTGTACGGAGTCGCATGATATATATTTTACGGATGCTTCAAATGTGATATTACTTGGAGTTTTCATCACCGAGAACTGCTTAAAGATAAGCAATTGTCTTACTTGGTATATAATTATTTCAACGTTTTAGCTTGTTTCCATAAATATTCATGATATTCCTCATACAGTGTCTTTATTCTTATTACAACTGATGCTATATGGAACTTGACTTGTAAGTTCTCACGAGTTATCTCCCTTCAACCATTTGTGTGTGTGTGTGTGTGTATGTGTATATATATATATATATATATATATATATATATATATATATATATATATATATATATATATATACACACACTAAACAATACTAATTTAAAGGTGCACCAGCACGTTTTTGTAATAAATAAGGTGATCTCGAAAATTTTTTATTAATGTTTCTAAATGCAAAACCATTTTTGTATTCAAAAGAAACAGTTTCAACACGAAAGTACCATGATCGGTTTAGCAATGCAAATACATTCCCCTACCTCAAATGATGAAAAGGTGTCCACACAATTATGGTAGTCAGTGGTTTTTGCTTGGTACTAAATCATTTCCTTTAAGAATATGGATGATCGGCTTGAGTAAGAAGATGCTTTGAGCATCTGAAGATGGTATATTTGAAGAAATAAATCCAACCAAAATCGTGCGACAGCCCTTTTAAACCAACGGTGAAACAGACTCTCAAAATTGACGAAACCCTTTGATGGTCAATTAGAAGTTGCATTAAAGGGAATGCAAAATTCTCTGAATAACAACTTCTCTATTGTAAACTTACATGGCGTTTCGGAGTATGTGCTTGAACCTTCTTAATCATGTTTCGGAGTATGTGCTTACTTCTTTACCACGTTTCGACTCTCTTTAAAAATCATAAAGTGATAAAGTGCATATATATATATATAGATATTATGCATACCAAAGAAAGTTGTTATTTCCCTTATTCCACCCTAAGGAGAACGCATACACTCCGAAATATCCGCTTGTCCTAATAAAGAAGTTATCATCCACAGAATCTTGCTTTTTCACCCATAAACCATTAATTCAAATTCAGCATTAATATCTCAAAGAACGAAATCCGATACTAACTGACGTTTCATTTGAATTAATGATTGAAAACAATTTTACAACGAATAAGTTTATAAATACATGTATGGAAATTTATTTGAAATACTCTTTGGGTGATGAACTAAATTATAAGTTATAAACTATATCAGTTGCTACTTATCGTCTCTCTCAGCAGTAGCTCTTTCACTTCGTGTACGGCTCGATTTACGTCATGTCTTGTTTTAATAAATCATTGACTTAATTAATATCATATTTACTATTTACAAATATGGATACTAAATGAAGCGCCATAAAATATTTTAATCTGCATGGTGGAGTTAGTGCTAGACTGTATTCACACGTGAATGAATCTTTCTTTTGCGCTCAGAAGTTAAGTGAATAGAAAAAACAACCCAAGCACCCCCAAAATAACTCTGAAGTAAAACGGACTGAAGTTTTCATCTTTATTCAGTTTTCAGTGAACATGATTAATGATGAACTGTTTGAGTGGCATTTTAGAAGTTGTCAGTTATAAAGAAGACAAGGCGTTTTATGGATTATCAACTTTCGGTATAGGTTCTTATAGCTCGAAAACGGTATAAGAACCTATACCGAAACGATGCTATCACTACAATAAAGACGTTGATCCACAAAACTCCATGATTAATGATAAGATATAATATGATATAAAAACATCTTTCTTCTATGGCCCAAATCATGTTATAACTATCTGAAGGGGAATAATTAGAAATAACATATTGAAATGAGACGAAGTTTTATTGTAATCTAGTGTTCTGTTGAGCAGGATAAGTTATGAGTCTGATAGAAAACCGGACAACGACACCCGTCAATTAACGCAAATTGTCTTAAGCGTGTAGAAAATAAACACATTTGAGCTGAAAGTGTTTGAAAGATTTATAGGGTTATAAATCACTCTAGTAAATTGAGCGTGTGATATCGAATGTATATACACATAAGTATGTTTTTCGATTTTCATCAAAAACTAATAATTTTCATATATTTGGCATTTTTTATTAGAGATGTTCAGAATAAATATCATTAAATGTTTCATGACACTTTTTTATAGTTTCCATGGAAACAACACCAACCTGGACGAAGCCCGAACTTGATGTTGTAACTAAGGTAATCAAACGCAGGATGACAAGGTCTGGTATTCCCTGCCCTTCCTCTCTAGGACTTGATCAACTTCATTGCGATTTCCTGGAATAACAGCCCTTGCTCTGACTTGACCACCTGAATGGTCGCATAAATGTCCTATTGGCGCTAGGTCAGTTGACGTATTTCGTTTTAAAGATAATATAATGTTTAAAAGAGGTGAATATGAAAAAATTAAAATGAGATCTTTATACCCGGTAACACACACATTTAAGATTGTACAGTACAGGAGTCGTGCTGAGAATTTCGCACACAAAAAGGGATTTAAAAAAGGCAATTTTCAACAAGCTTACACGGACACACCATATTTTGTTTCTAGTGTTTATCATTTTTTATAATCTACCTAAATTATATGCTCTAAAATGAACTACAAATATAGCTTATCATTACTCGAAACCAAATTTTTGAAGAAAAATCCCGCTAGAAAAACTTTATTTAATAATTTATATTTATAATTTCACATAATAAGCTTCTCTTGATTTTCAAGCTTCGAATGAAATTCTCTACTGTTACACTTTGGTAAAGTTTACGACTTAAAAACCAATCACGTTTTTTCGGAAGTTTTGATAATGGGTGCCACATGTCGACCATAACATGTTTCTCATCTTATAGAAGGCTAAAACCGAATAATGGCATCGAATGTGTAGGTAACTGAACTGACTGATTTAATGTTTTACAGTTATTTCACATCTTCATTTTAGATATATTAGTATTAAAAGATAAGAAACGCTTCACTTCTAATAACGTTATGGTTTTTATTTGACCCTTAATCTCCTTTGGTCTATTGTAGCTGTTTGCTAATTGTGGTATAAAGAACTATTTTGCTGACGTTCAAGCTATCCAAAGCGAGGTCACTAATACTTCTACGGTTGGAGAGGTGGAAGGCGATAACCTCATCCTTCAAAATGTCATTTTTTGTTTCTTTCTCGGAACCGATGACGTCAAACCAAGGCTTATTGCTAGTTGAGTGGGGCTTCAGAAATATCTTCCTGATTTGAATTTGCTGGTTTAACTGTCAAAAAAGGAGCCAAGAGAATTTCTCATAAGAGGACATCCGTAAACAACTTACATAACTGGTGATTTTGTTTGAACAGTAATCTTTAGGGACCTCAGCTGAGGTTTGCATGATTGTTATAGAATTTTACACAAGTCAATTTATAAAATTTATCTTAGTCTAATGTAATCTCTATAACCCAGGATAATAGTTTATATCTACTAAAGTAGCTTAATTTCAAATAAACATATGTGAATTACATTGAAATCCAACTTAGACATTAAACGATAGCCCAAAAAAGATTAAGATTAAACCATTGAACTATACATTTTAAAAAAAAACAAGCAATAATGAATTCATGCATTTAACACCATTGTCCTTTCGATGCAAGATTGTAGTTAGCAAATAATTAAATGGTTAATGCTCTATTAGAAAAACATGTACAGATTCCCAGGATGACTCTTTTCATCATCTCATTTTCCAAATTAAAGGATGAAAGTTCATTAATAGGACGTTGATGATACATTTCCCTATCTAAGTGATCAGTCTTATCAAATGACACACTTTCTGATTTCAGTGATCAATCTTATCAAATAACACACTTTCTGATTTCAATGACCAACCATACAAAATAACGCACTTTCTGATTTCAGTGATCAGTCTTATCAAATAACACACTTTCTGATTTCAGTGATCAGTCTGATAAATAACATCCTTCTTGATTTCAGTGATCAGTTTTATCAAATGACACACTTTCTTATTTCAATGATCAGTCTGATAAATAACACACTTTCTGACGTCAAGGATAAAGGATGTCTTTTTCTGGTTTCAAGATGGACTAGCAAGAAACGCAACTTCAAATTTCATTTTTCATTTAATAAAAAAACGTATTGTCTCAAGGATGACTTTTTCATAGAAATCTTCGTATTTTTAAGGATGATTTATCCAAGAAACGCATGTTTGAATTTTAAATAAAGTATCCATCGTATTTTCATAAATATTGATATTTGGACAGTACTTTCAGTTTAAATTATTGCTTTCTGTAAAACCATAATGTTGTGATAGTACTCACAGGTTTTCGGACATGAATCACTGCAGAAACCTGACAGTTTCCTGTGACTGAATAGAAATAACATGTGTCGTTAGTCTGTCAATCAAACCGACCGCATGTATACGTTGAAATCTGACAGTATTTTTCCACAGACAGTGAAAAATAAATGCATCATTTTAGTAAAACTGACTAATTCAGTGTCACGTCACTTGTGATAACTAGGTGATTTTAAAATGCCACGTCACTTGTGATAACTAGATGATTTTAAAACGCCACGTCACTTGTGATAACTAGATGATTTTAAAATGCCACGTCACTTGTGATAATTAGGTGATTTTAAAATGCCACGTCACTTGTGATAACTAGGTGATTTTAAAATGCCACGTCACTTGTGATAACTAGGTGATTTTAAAATGCCACGTCACTTGTGATAACTAGGTGATTTTAAAATGCCACGCCACTTGTGATAACTAGGTGATTTTAAAATGCCACGTCACTTGTGAAAACTAGGTGATTTTAAAATGTCACGTCACTTGTGAAAACTAGGTGATATTAAAATGTCACGTCACTTGTGAAAACTAGGTGATTTTAAAATGTCATGTCACTTGTGAAAACTAGGTGATTTTAAATGTCATGTCACTTGTGAAAACTAGGTGATTTTAAAATGCCACGTCACTTGTGAAAACTAGGTGATTTTAAAATGTCACGTCACTTGTGAAAACTAGGTGATTTTAAAATGTCACGTCACTTGTGAAAACTAGGTGATTTTAAAATGTCACGTCACTTGTGAAAACTAGGTGATATTAAAATGCCACGTCACTTGTGAAAACTAGGTGATTTTGAAATGCCACGTCACTTGTGAAAACTAGGTGATTTTAAAATGTCACGTCACTTGTGAAAACTAGGTGATTTTAAAATGTCACGTCACTTGTGAAAACTAGGTGATTTTAAAATGTCACGCGGCGTCGTCTTCATTGATCTTCATATAAGTGATTGCTGTTTTTATTTTAGTTGAGCTTTTTCCAATCGAAACCAATAATTGCTGCGCAAGTTTTACTGAGTAACATTTTAACAAGTAAGATTCTCAGTGAAAACACTTAGATAAAACGGGTTTTAGTGCGGTTATTTCGTGGTTAATTCAACATACTATAACAATCGTAAGCATTTTTTAGACATTAACTGGAAACAACAGCACACCGTCACCAACGTAAACCACATAGTAAAGCATTCGCATAGAGATAGACAGACAGATAGATAGATAGATAGATAAATATATATATATATATATATATATATATATATATATATATATATATATATATATATATATATATAGTTAGATAAGATAGGTAGATAGTATTGATAGATAGATAGTATTTATATACATACATACATACATACATATATATATATAGTACGCATATCTTCGTTCCCATGGAAAGTAAAGAAGCCTCTAGTTCCGTAGTTACACGAGAACACCCATGAGTCCCATCGGTGAAATATACTCTTGTTATCAAGAAATATTTGTTCATGCGACACGAACAGATAGTTGTTTCCTGACACAGCGGATATTTTGAAGCTTTTACCGCACAATTTCTCGAGTATGTTTGAGCATCATGTTAGTAACAGAATTCCGGGTAACAACCTCTTTATTGTGAAACTAATCAATAATTCGGGGTAGATGATTATTTCGGTTTGGTGAGCACAATGGGGATGGGAATAACCTCCGTATTTTCTATCAAGTTGTAATGAGGACACTCTTGCTTGTATTATGTATGTCACTTCTAAATGACTAAGTTAGATGTTGGTTTTGATGAGAGGATGTGCACCTCTTCTCTATTTCATCAGTATACAGCTCATGTCATTGTGACCAACAATTTACATTTTAACTTTTGTTTCTTGGGCGGGTTGCGGCTGTCGCAATAATTGACTATTGATCACAACTATGTCCACGTTACATTTACAGGAGGTGCTCAAGTAGGTTGTATGTGTGTACAAGCAGTTACGTTTAGCATTACACACAACTCTTCGTCAGTTTATGATAGACCGTAGGAGCCTTCTGCTCTAGAATCGCTATTTGATGATGTTACTACGACATTAACTTCTGTATTAACATCATTATATGATATTTGACCACAGTGACATTTAAGATATTACAACGGCAATTTTCTTTTGAAATGTAAACATGTAACATTTTAAAAAGGCAGAAATTAAAACGAAAATACTTGGGGACACCTATTCTTCCTCTATCTACGTGTAGAAGAGCATGTTCACCCAAATGACATCAGGCAATTGTTTATAAAAGTGGAGAAAATGCAGATCAGATCCCCTCTCAGTATACAATTTTACCAAGAGACTATAAAGAGTAAAAATGTCACCATCGGTTTTGATGAATCTCATACCTCTTTTATTTACACTAGACAAAAGTTGCTCTAGTGTTTTTCCCATGCCTCTAGACTTTCCACCTAAAAGCCCGTTGAACGTGCAATTATTCTTTATTTGTCTGAACAACATGGAAGAACAAATAACGATAGACCTTTAATCCTGTAAGAGTTAGGTTGAACTGTCAGTATTGCATATGGCTGAGGTTAACTTTTCCCCATACACTAACCTTAATAATTTTCAATCTTAAGTTTTTAAATGTAATTCTTCAATTGGCTTCAACATAATTATCAAGGGTAAAATTACGGTGTTGCCAACTAACGACTGGTAATGTGAATGTTGACACTAACTCGTTTCTTAGAAACGCTTTAGAGTTGATCAATTGATTACAAGCATTAAGAGCCTTACAATCTTCTGACTGTGACAATATTTTTGATTCACATTCAGATAGATGTCTTATATGTTTCGATGTAAAGGATTTAGTGTCTATTTCTTAAGTTTAATAATTACGATTGCTCCTTTGGAAAGTCTTCTTATACATGCGTTGATATCGACATAACGCTATATGTGTCATACAATACAACTCTTTGAGACAACGTTGTTGGTGGCCTAACGCAAAGAGATAGTTTCTCTCATGCAACGGAAAGACCAATGTTTTTATATTCTTACTATGTGTCAAATATACCTCCACACTGTCTGCTAAGAACAACAGATTGTCGATAAGTTCTGTGATTCACCGGGTATCAGCTGTCCTTTTTTGTTACATTGTTGGTGTTATTCGCATTTTCTGTTGGCACCTATGGCAGACTTCAGCCGTCTATTAGTATTAGGTTTAGAGGTTGAATAATTTCCTAGGTACATGACTAATCGCTTCATTTGTATATCGTAACAAAGCAAATGAAGGTTATGAATTTTTTAACACCGTCTTTTAAGCTTACCATATCAACCTTTTTTATTCACTGACGTCAAGATTCGTGTTTCAAATGTCAAAGCTCTTGCATAGAAATACATAACAATCAAAGACTGGTAGAGTTCTTGTAAATTGTTGTACTAAAGAACAAACAGTTTTCAATGAATACATCAATTCTAATAATGACAGTTATTCCCTACCTACCCGCTACCGTGACAAGGATACAAATACGTCAACTCAATTTTCATCTCAAAATTTGAAAAAACGTAATCAATAAATCTTCCAATAGAAACTTCCAATTTGATTCTTTAATCAATAATATTAGCCAAGATAGTTTTTCGTTTGAAATGTAAACAATTATGAATTAAGCCAGTTGAAATGTCTTTACTACAAAAGAAATGTCACAAAATACGATGTATTATTCTGTTCCATAGGTGTAAGGGAGTCTAATCTCCTAATGGAATCTCCAGGAGCATAGACAGCTCTGGCACAGTGAATGGCACCGTCGTCCTGTTTAAGAATGGTCGTGCTAGGGCGGTAGGACTATGATGCCGCTCTCTCATTCTGCCTGGCCGGCTTCTCTCTGAATGGCTCAAGTTAGACACTGCCTTCAAGACGGCAGATAATAAGCGGTCACGAATAGCAGACTCTTTAGGCGGGAATGGCGTCCATTCATGGCCATTAGCACCGCTAGCTCTTGACGTCATCACGGAGACCGGAAATCTGCTTTGACTGGACTTTTGACATTTGAACAAATGCTTTTTTGCACGGATTGGCAGCGAGTTGAGCATATGTCTTCACATGCATTAAAGACTGAAATTATTTGGAAGAAAGTAGGTCACTAGGTTAAGGTAGCGCAGGTGAGGACCAGGCTTGTCCAGAGTCTCATGGTAAATACCATAGGCAGCTTGCACTTAGATCGAGGGTTTGGACTGATCGTCACAAGTGTAAAAAGGTAAATGTTTAAAAGATTTTTTACAGGTTCTAAGGTCATTACTTTGTCAATGTAAACTTACATTCAGGGTAATCGCTGCTTGTGGAAATCTAATGGATAAATCAATATTATATGGAAAGATTAAGATTATTGTCCCATATCTTGGATTCTAATTTGGCCCAAAATGTTAAAAACGAAGTTAGGAATCTAAAAGTCATCCGTGATGTATATTTAATGTTGGCACGAGTTACCTTTACTTCGAGTTATCATTTCCTCCGCGTGCAATAAAACAATTCTCTTGTGTCGAAGAGAGGACCAACTGTTCTAAATACTTGAGCTAATAAGGAACCATGGCAAACTTTGAGCGAATAAGGAACCATGGCAATCTTTGAACCAATCAGGTGACAATCTTTGAGCCAGTAAGGAACCAAGGCAATCTTTGAGCAAATAAGGAACCATGGCAATCTTTGAGCAAATAAGGAACCATGGCAATCATTGAGCCAATAAGGAACCATGGCAATCTTTGAGCCAGTAAGGAACCATGGCAATCTTTGAGCCAGTAAGGAACCATGGCCATCTTTGAGCCAATAAGGAACCATGGCCATCTTTGAGCCAGTAAGGAACCATGGCAATCTTTGAGCCGATAAGGAACCATGGCAATCTTGAGCCAATAAGGAACCATGGCAATCGATGAACCAATAAGGAACCATGGCAATCTTTGAGCCAATATGCACTTAAAAATCAGCGCATCAATCCAACTTCTGTTAGTGGTGCCTTCCTCCCGTTTAACTATTTGGAACTGCACTCAAAACAACCTGTATACCATATAGATACTAACGTCTAAGCAGCAGGCATTTACGATGCGTATCATTTGGTCTGAACAGTGTTCTTTACTACACGTAAATCGTTTCATCATTTTGTTTTGCCCCGTGAATCCATTATTCATATGTTTACCATATATTTAAATATTGATTTATACAATCGCGTCTCGTACGCCTGGAAGTTTCTTTTAACACGATCAATTTTCTAAAGAAAATAAATAATGCGTATATAATCTTCTTCATAACACTTCTACGTTCCAAATAACATATGACATATCATTTAATTTAGGCTAATTGTCATAATATTCATCTAGGGGAATCGAACGTTGACATCAATTGAAAGGGATTGTGTGTCCAGGAAACTGAATCGACTTGGTAGTCTTATAAAAACTTTAAACGGGCCATATTTCAACGTGCGATCTTTGAAAATTACACCAGTAGGACAAATAGTTTTCATGAACCATGAAAATCTACTACAACTTAGAACCCTTTTTGCATATCTAGTAAATGATAAAAGATGGATTATCAATGAATCGGTGGATTATCTGAGTAAATAACATGCACAATTACAGTGCATACCATAACGAAAATGGTTAATTGTTACATACAATGTCAGGTGTTAGTTTTGTTGTATCTACCACACCTACTAGAAGTTTCTTAACGTCATCGTCTACCTCCCACTGCCCCTCCTCTGTATGTAATCTCACATTAATTGATATTTCATAGTATACTTATACACATCATATTAGATTAAAATGGTATACAAAAAGGACAAGACTAATGTACACAATTTGCATAAATCGATAATTTATTGTCACAAAAAGATAAGCTGATCATACTTATTTACTACCGTAAGCAGTATGCCTGCGGGCTTTCACCTCGAGTTGCCACCTTACAGACGGATACGACGCAGCCATTAACCAGCGCTGGTTGAGTCTGAGAAACAACCATGGGCGGGGAGTATGAGTGGTGGTGGTGGGGGGGGGGGGGGGGGGGGGGGGGGGGGGGATGGAAGGGTGTTGCTTTGAAGTTTAGATGAGTCCATTTCCTTGATCCTCTCCCATCAGGTGATAGTCACGTGACCCTATTGCGTCAATGGTGGCTGTTGAGTGTCGTCTGCGAGGTATATAGGTCACACAGCACTGCCGTCCACTTCTTCGATAACAACAGCGTTCCGTGCTGTGAGAGTGGGGACGCGGAAAGGGGTCGGGAGGGGGAGGGTAGGAGAAGAGTTGTCTGGATCTGACCCTTGGGTGAGGGGGAAGAGGTGGGGATGATTGGTTGAACAGGTTTAAAAGAATATCCGGGTACTGGCTATTCTCTTTGTTTCAGGAGGAATTGAAGTGGAAGATTTTATTTTTATGTGTCAGAGACGGGTTACACATTAAGGGACCAAAGATCTTTGAACACTTGAACAGTTAGACATAGCTGTAGTACGGTTAGTCTCTTTAACCAGAGTAGCTGCTTTTTATAGGTTCAGAGAAATCTTTGGTATTTGATAGCGAAGAAGGTTTTTAATGATTTGAGATGAGATGACAGGCAGATATTTGGTAGATATCGTTATCGTTTGAAACACAGTGTTTAGATGTATGGATGAAAGGTGTAGGAAGGAAAACAAGTATGGTTGAAGGTTACCATGTCGAGATGAACTTTTTGATTTAGATTTTTGGTAAGAGGACTGGCGGTACTTGTCATATTTCGTCGAGATGTACGATCGATAGAGGCAGATATCATACGAGCACTGGGTTTCGAAAACATGAAAAGCTGTTTTTGTATTAAACACGGCGCAAATTTGATTCCGAAGATATTTTTCTCTGATAGACATTTAACATCAGGATGATTATTAATTCATGTTCATATTTTTGTTAAAAAATGAAATGCAAGTATGTAAATCAAACTATAGAATTGAATCGTTATAAAAAATAAAGCAGCGAATAAAGTTGTTTTGTAGAAAACAAATTAGAGGTTAGTGTAATTAAGAAAATATTATACAATGGGTGATTTAGTATCCTTTCATATACATTCAATACATTCAATTCTTTATTTTGAAACTGTATAGGTTAATCGATGACGTTTTGAAAATATCACCCATATCCATTGTCCTCACGCTTCGTGGCAGAGCAAGGAGACGAATTACGACGACATCAACCCTGTTGAAATCAGAAACTACCATTGGTACATCTACACTTATCTGAGTAATGCTCCGTAGGGGTCCTCTCAGGTGGCCTTGTCAGTGATCTCTCACCTTCAAAATCAGAAACGAGATTTCCGCTAAAATATATAACCGTGCCGATGGCTTTTTACCCACGTTTCTAATTGGCTTGAGTTCAAAGGTCACCTAACACAACCCCTATGTAGCAGTACCAAGATCAGATACGCACTGAGGTACGAGTCATATGTTCAATTGATCTCAATGAGATCGAGATGACGTAACGCTGCAACTTATAAAACAAAACAGTCTCTTGCCGTTTCGAGAACTTATAGCTCACTGGTAGTTTAAGTACACCACTTTTGACAGACAAACATTTTGTGTTGTGACCTTAGCGAAAATTGATTAAGGGAGAAACGGGAAACTTGGTGTTTACCATAAAGACTTTGGTAATGGTTCGGATATGAGGTATGGACAGCCTTTTAACGATAAAATGCTTTGCATAATCAGAAAAAGTACAAAATACTTAAGTAATCTAAAGAATTATCTAATTATAAAGAAGTGTATACTATACAAACACATAATTGACATTTATGGTTTTGAAATAAATGGAAATATGGTAAAGAAGCGCTCTGACACAGTTCAGAAGCGGAGTAGTACCTTTAAGCGTCGAGAGAGGAAATGTGAATACTGCAATGACCAAAAGTAAGATAAAATCCATGCGTAAATTGATCCCCAATACCAATATGGAGAATATAGTTTTTAAACCTGTGTAGACTGCATACTAAAGTCATGATTTCGAGGAAGATGGCCATTTTTCTTCATCCATTACATGAAATGAAACCAAAGCTAATATCTTTCATAGAACAGTACCAGTAAATCAGGCCTCAAACCTTTACCAGACCAAGGAAGGTAGAAATGATCAATTAAGGTAGTTTTACTCGGGTAGAAGTGCATCCGTGCTATAAGTTCTTATGTCCAGTATACAATTCTATCAAAAGCATGGTAGCATCGTCTTTGAAGTCCGGTTTAACACCTTATTGATGGGGTCTGGAGTCAGAGATCGATAGTGTGACACGCGGAGCACATGTTAGTAGTTGTTCCGTGTCATGGCTTGTTATTATCTCACAATTTATGGCGTCTGGCTACAGGCAATCGTACGTACATGATCTAGAGCTGGTCCAGTTTGTATAATGATCGTAATTGTAGTATGTAAGTAAATAACGTAGTTATGTTCCCGTCTCTGTTACAAAAGTAATAAGAAATTGACGCTGTTTCCAATGGAATAAGCAATTAGGTTAGAAAACACATGCACAAAATGTACAGCTGCATGCCAAAAGTTTTTTCACATACCTGAATATACTAGTGCAAATATCATGTCATTTGAGATGCCTTTGAGGAATCGTAGCGTTGCGGAAAAGAAACGTATAATATTGAATTTCCAATACACATATATATGCAGTTCCATTCTTCTTTAAAGCAAATGTTTATCGTACCCCCACAAATACCCGTAACAGTTTTAGCAGGCCATTGAAGTGACCAGGGGTCAAAATTCCGAAAACATTAATTTTTATTTTTCTCCATTAAATCCTTGATAAGTTGTCAATTTCTTTAAAGATTCAGCACGTGTGTTCCTTAGCACAAAGTCAATGTGATTATGTTGGTTTTATTCTCAGAGAGTCGATATGGAACATTTCATTTGACATTTAACTCTATATCAATGTGCCAAATTCGTTTATCATATGAGAAAGGATATATAATTCACCTACTTCACGGAGAGACAAAAGAAACGTAACTATCTTTTTATCAAACTAATATAAAAAAAATCTAAAATGAACAGAAGAGAAAATATTTATAGCAGTCACAAAAGAAGAATTACAGGCTGTTGGTTGTCATGAATACAACAGTTGTAAATGCTTCGCTAGTTCATGAAAAAATATTCCTCGTCTCAAAAGCGTCGCATGAAGACGTTAAAGGATAATTCCTATACGTTAATATAACCACCTGGCATCCTCATATCAATTCATTTGAGCTGAAGTCTTCAGCGCCGGGTCTCCAATAGCGATCTGCCCATTTAGTGAACACAAGAACGACTAGATGTGTTCATATCATAAGCGCAGGACCCACCACTTATCGACGAACACAAGAACGACTAAATGTGTTCATATCATAAGCGCAGGACCCACCACTTATCGACGAACACAAGAACGACTAAATGTGTTCATATCATAAGCGCAGGACCCACCACTTATCGACGAACACAAGAACGACTAAATGTGTTCATATCATAAGCGCAGGACCCACCACTTATCGACGAACACAAGAACGACTAAATGTGTTCATATCATAAGCGCAGGACCCACCACTTATCGACGAACACAAAAACGACTAAATGTGTTCATATCATAAGCGCAGGACCCACCACTTATCGACGAACACAAGAACGACTAAATGTGTTCATATCATAAGCGCAGGACCCACCACTTATCGACGAACACAAGAACGACTAAATGTGTTCATATCGATGGACCTAATCATCGGATTGTAAGGTTGCTGCCTACTGCGCTGTTTGATAATTGTTTTGGTTAGCCTTGGGAATCTCATTAAATCGTCTTCGGGATGTAATCACTTTCGTGTCCTTTTCAATCAGTAGATATTTTATGTGTTTTTTTCTCTCCAAATACTTCTTAGTGCACCAAAACTATGCCGCTGATAACTGGGGCTTACTACCTACCTTTTACAATTGCGTTCCTTTATACCATTTTGTACAATTTTGTATCTAAAAGCAAAGAGCATGAAACACCGTAGAATGGCGATTTGTCATGCATGATTGAACTATCGACATATTCTTATTCTCTACCTCACATTCATCATAATGATTTGGTCAGATTGTTGAAGTGGCAGATTATCAAACCTCGAAAGCTCCAGTTCCATTATCAAATTCAAACTGGACTTTTGGTTCAACTCTGATCTAACGTATTGCGCAGTTATCTCTCTTATCATAGTCGAAAGGTATATACTATTCAGAATTTGAAATTTTGAATCAAACTTATGCGTATTCCTTAAGAAATAGATTTCGCCATATGTTTGTTCACTTGATTGTAAACGGTTTGATGGGTGAAATATAAAGTGGTATAAAAACCGGAGCTTGTCGACGGCACTTTTACTCAAGTTTAAATAGAACTTTCAAACTGTTTGTATCTACTTCAATTCGGAGACCTGAAACTTTGAGAAATGGGAAATGTGACCATGGACATACTGTATGAGAAACTGTCAAAGCAAGTAAGTTAACAGACGTCAACAGAATATTCTAAATCAAGGCGTTCTGTGATTTTTAAAGTAGATACAGCTGTAAATGAAGGAAAAAATGATTCTTACTTAATGGTAATGAGAGTCCGATACTATTGTAGGATTAAACTTTGGTCCGGTTTGCTTCAAATACTTTAAAAGTAACGAACTTTCCTATTTTCTCATATCGAATTCAAGACTGAAGGACGAAAGATGATCGTGTTACATCATCATATGACATGGCATTGAAAAAGACATTCCACCTAGCAGTCTCCCAATCCGTCATGTCGTTGCCCTTGAGAGAGGCGCCTAAGAGCACCTTGATCGTAAAGACAGATGTCAGCTGTTCGTTCAGTGATAGCATGTTAAAAAGATTGATGCCAAAATCTAAAACTGGACCTGCCAAAATATGCTTACAGGCACACAACTTAAATTATACAAATATTACGAGGGGAAGTCAATAAGTTCACAGTAGTGCGTATCTATACATCCCCGAAGACATCATGGTTGATGTTATTCTGGACCACAGTTTACGGAAATATATAACCCTTCCCGATCATTTACTTGAGATTTACAGCCTGTTGGCACAGGTTATCAAGATTCTCACGAAAGAAGGAGTGAATGCGACCGAAAAACATAAACGTATGTGTGTGAAAAAAAGGAGCCTCTCAGTATTTTACTGTTGCAAAATGGTCAGCTGAGTTAAAGCGGGGTCGCAATTTTTTGGACGATGACCCACGGTCAGTAATGCCTAATGAAGCCTTTATAGATGATATGGTTGTACTTGTCCATGAGTTAATCATGACCGATCATAGAATAAAGGTGGACGAGATATCAGAGTGTGGCATTCCCCATGAAAGAGTTTGCACCATAATTCACGCGCACTCTACTGCTCCTGCAAGACGTTCAGAACTCAGCCCTCCCCCCAAAAAGTCCACATCTGGCCCCAAGCAACTTCTATCTGTTTCGAAATTTGAAATCACACTTGCGTGGTACAAGATTTGTCGATGATGATGAACTCAAGGCAGTAACTCAGGAGCCAGTCAGAAGACCCCTTACGTAAGTAAATAGGCAGACTCAAAGGCAAATGGGAAAAGTGCATCGAGGTCCAGGGAGATTATATTGATATAAAATCAATATCACAACCATTGGTTTATGTTTTATATTTACTTCAATGAATTTTGTTACTTCCCCTCGAATATGAAGGCTGGTAGGTAGTTAGACTTTGATGCCAAAGTAAACTTCTTTTATAATAATCAACATATTCGCCGGTATTTTGGATCAACTGTAAAAGTTTTTTTACGTATATGAAGCCATTGATCGGCGCTATGACTGTGAGAAGCAATTATATGGCATTGATTGTCTTATCATTTGTAAATGTGTCGTTATTCTATCCAATCATTCTAAATTACGCAACGAACTCTTTAAAACTTGACGGTTATCAAAGTTAACACACTGTGCATCCTACAGTGGAGATGGGGCGTGGACGTGATTCAATAGCTTAAAACATGTGGTGTACGAGTTCTAATGATTTTCTGTACTGTCTGTTTAATATTGTTAATTGCAGTATTGTGCGCTAACTATATACTTCACACCTCTACTGTATAATCATCATCAATAAAATACTGTATGGCACGTTTACTAAATAATTTTTGTCTGGGTACTATGTTTTTTGAATTTTTGTTCATAGCCATATGTTAGTGATGATAGAATAGCAAACCTGGGCCTATATAGCCCCAACATGGTAATGTACAATATTTACATCCATAGTCGTGCTATCATAACAGACCGAATCGGACCACAATAAAAATATATTGAAATATAGATTTTGAATTTAATGTGTATTATACTGTCGTCACAACACAAATATCACTTAAGCACAAAATGACATTTAACGTTTTATATCAGTACCATGTTGATTCTAAGTCATTCATATTTGGATGAGTCATGAAATTTTCGCAAACACTTTATACATTTATTCATTTATAGTGTTTGTTGTAAAGATAACACATCTAGGGACATCACGATGAAAACAAATGACTATAAACAAGCTCATCAGCGGAGGAGTAGCCTCGACGACATAACGAGGAAAACTTTACGAATTTAGATAATGGATTTGAATGAATGATACATAACTAAATATCAAGTGGGCGCATTAACCAGCTTCTATTTTGTGTCCATAATATATCACTGTTCATGTTTCGATATTTATCGTTGTGCAACCCTTGTGCGTATTCTGAAACTTCTATTTGTATCAATTCCGTGATTCCAAATCTTGTTGGAGGAATTTCCATATTTATACACATAATTTGTATTGTACAAAAACTTTCTGCCAAAGGATAATTGGACAATGCAAATTTTTATATTACTATTACTCCAAAATTGTAGGACATACTGAAAACAAAAAGAAATTAGGTTACCAAAAATAGTCCTTGGATCAAAACATAATGTTACTTTATGGATAACATATATATAAATAAATAAACTAAATATAACATAACTTTATGAAACATTTGTATATATCGAACACACACATACGCACACGTGTTGGGACAATATACCTACACTTTCAACAAGCGAAAGCATGACGTGGGGCTGGAGTGGGGTATAAATGAGATTCAACGTCACTTCACAGTCAAAACATATATTCGCGAATTGTTCAATGTCTTATATCCATGCGTTGTTGTTTATCGTTCTTTTTTGTTTCCAGCAGATAAATGAGAAAGCACTTATTTTAAACTTATTTTTAATACTGTTCAAGAATTCATTTTCTCTCTCCAAATTTTCGTAATTACATTGTCCTCACATCAGAAGTTCGACGTAGTCGGATAGAAGCTCAACAACATTCGTTTTGGATCCTATTTATTTATAAGAATATTTTGGAAGACATTTGATTAAGAGAGTAGGAAACTCGAAACGTGTGTTCAAAGTTTCCAAATATAGAAAACGTTGTCGCAATTTTATCTTAGGGTCCGACTTCTACACTTCACTAGAGATCACTTAAAAGTAAGTAACTCGTCGATCGAAGATCGTAGGAAGAGGGAACGAGCGCTGATTTAAACGACGTTACATTAAGATATTGTATAACCATTAAATTTGACATTAGATAAAGATTTTCTTTACAAATGGCAGGGACGAAAATACATTATGTATTTTAGGAAAGCGTTATGTGCAGTTCCACCTTTAATTGAATTGTTTTGACATTTCTGCCAAATGATATGTTGCATTGGTTTAGTTTATTAGATTAACCCTATTAGCCTCCTTGCAGAGGTAAATATGACGTGCCACGTCTCTACGAACAGTGCCAACATGTACCTATTGAAGACAGACAGTTTGTGAAAGACTAACCTCGCCATTATCATAATGCGGATAAACTATCTACATAATAGTACAGCGAGCAACCAAAATAGGCCAGCAGATAATAGATATGTTGTGTGCAAGATGTGATATTGTTCAAGTTATAATAATTGTACAGTTTCGACAGGTATAACAGCATTAAACTCAAAACAAGGTTGCATCAACTGAGCTATTAATTTACCTCTGCATGAAATATAATATAGTTGTAATTGCAGCATATATAATCGGTACACAAGAAGTATTGATATATAATTTGCAGCTGTTTGTTAACGGTACGTGTTGTCCAGGAAAGTCTTGTCTCTTGTCTTTCTTATGTACATCACTTAATCACTTAATGCCGTCTAAAAACTTCAAGTGAAACATACTACACACTATCATACCATAAGCAGGATCAAGTATATGAAAGATATGTCGCATGAGAAGTAAAATTGTTTGCTATAATAACTTCTATGACGGAAAGCGGTCCTGCTGAGCTCATCAGATCGTAAAACAAGGATGTTAGCAGTTTTCCGACAGTTCTTAACCCTCGTCGCGTCTGACTGTACTCGATGTTTGAAACTACATCCATCATGATATGTGATACATGTGTGGGTAAAGATAAATAGGTCTCTTTTAACTACTTTTTGTAAATGTTTCTTGTTCACTATAAAGCACCTGTTTTTAATCTCCCGACACAATTTATGATTGCATGGAATTGTAATTATGTCATTGTGTCATTGCGTGGTTAACCCCTTAACGTGCACTGCTATTTTTTAAACATCCAGTTGAACGTTAATATGAATTCGCTTTTGCTTTGCTATTTTCGTGTTTATCGTAAAGACATCAACACCATCAACTTGGGATAGGTATTTGTATCTGCAACATTGAAGACTGTAACAGACATGTACGAGCACCTGGTTGTCGAGACCATCTTCACTTGTCAGTGTTGTAATGAAATAGATTTCTTCACAGAGCTTTACTTGTTTTTCATTTGTTTGTGTATGTAAAAATCAATTAGTTATGTTATACATAAGAAAATATTAAATCTCTCTGAATAAAAGCAATTTAAATTTCTCGAATTGAAATTAAGTGCACCTAATCATTATCTCATTTAAGTATGATCCACTGATAAGAAATATTGATAAATGTGCTTACAAGTGAAAATGGTATCATCGGGTCAAACTTGGGAATTTTATCAACATATGTTCTTTACAAATTACTTAATCGCGTTGACTGTTTTGATCAACGGCTGCTAAATGCAGGAAGATATGGGTGCGATGATCTGAAGTGTTTGTCGCTCCAGCAAGAGTCAACTGTTCCAGCTAAACTGTAAATCCTTCTTAAGTCTCATCTTTCAGGCCAACCGACTCGTCGCTGTTTAGTCGAAACTACAAAACGTTTTTGTCAAGTTATCATGATAAAATAAATCCCCATCAAATTTATGGCTTTTCTCACACTATAGGACGTTGCAAATGTTTTCGGTTTAAGCCAAGTCATCGACATCTTTATCTGGTATCTATAAAATATATAAACCAAGGCTAATAGATATATAAATCATACTAATATAAATGACATCTCCAGGTATCAAAACCGATCTTATGGTCCCTAAGCCTATTGACTATAGCCATGTTCATAACATTTAAGTGTATATTCCAACTGATTGATCCTAAACCTATTGACTATAGTCATGTCCATAACATTTAAGTGTATATTCCGACTGATTGATCCTAAACCTATTGACTATAGTAAAGTTCATAACATTCAAGTGTATATTCCAACTGATTGATCCTAAACCTATTGACTATAGTCATGTCCATAACATTTAAGTGTATATTCCAACTGATTGATCCTAAACCTATCGACTATAGCCATATCAATAACATTTAAGTGTATATTCCAACTGATTGATCCTAAACCTATCGACTATAGCCATGTCCATAACATTTAAGTGTATATTCCAACTGATTGACCCTAAACCTACTGACTATAGTCATGTCCATAACATTTAAGTGTATATTCCAACTGATTGACCCTAAACCTATTGACTATAGCCATGTTAATAACATTTAAGTGTATATTCCGACTGATTGATCCTAAACCTATTGACTATAGTAAAGTTCATAACATTCAAGTGTATATTCCAACTGATTGATCCTAAACCTATTGACTATAGTCATGTCCATAACATTTAAGTGTATATTCCAACTGATTGATCCTAAACCTATCGACTATAGCCATATCAATAACATTTAAGTGTATATTCCAACTGATTGATCCTAAACCTATCGACTATAGCCATGTCCATAACATTTAAGTGTATATTCCAACTGATTGACCCTAAACCTATCGACTATAGCCATGTTCATAACATTTAAGTGTATATTCCAACTGATTGATCCTAAACCTATCGACTATAGTCATGTCTATAACATTTAAGTGTATATTCCAACTGATTGATCCTAAACCTATCGACTATAGCCATATCAATAACATTTAAGTGTATATTCCAACTGATTGACCCTAAACCTATCGACTATAGCCATGTCCATAACATTTAAGTGTATATTCCAACTGATTGATCCTAAGCCTATCGACTATAGCCATGTCCATAACATTTAAGTGTATATTCCAACTGATTGATCCTAAACCTATTGACTATAGCCATGTTCATAACATTCAAGTGTATATTCCAACTGATTCATGAACAAAATCTTGAAAAAGAAATTACTTTTAGTACAATTGTAACGTGAGCCGATTTACCGTTAGAGTAAAAACGTGAAATATAAAAGGAATTGCTATTTGATAGTAATTTAGTAATTGAAGTCTTAACTTATTACAGTCACTTTCCCTAACTTTTGTTTTCGACATTATTTGTTAGATACCCCGAAAATGATGAGTTCCCTTGAGAATATTTGGTGTCATTTCTACACCGTGAATGTAGATCCGACTACTGAACATATTATAATTCATGTAATGTACTCGTCTTTTATCCGTTACTACTTTTATCTTATGTGATATTTGTAATGCATGAAATTTTGACTATCTGATTATGTTTACATTCCTAGGCGCGCGTTAGATATTCCTGCACCTACCATTTCATTCATGGCGTTTATATAGTTCATTGCACAATTCGCATGTACCTTACCGTATCAACAGTGTTGCGTGCTGCAAATTTTCATCATTTTTACCTGAAGAATGGCAATTTTAATGATAATTATGGGAACAAAGATCTTTTTGGGAAAAATCTGTTAGAATAACAAATCTTGATTAAGTTTGAAAACAAATATGAAATATAAACGAATGATTGATTCTTAAAAGAATATCAATAAACAAAATATTTTACAGTCCGTGATCATTAACAACTGGTCAAACACAACTTTTGAATCAATATGCTTAAAGAAGAAACAAGATTATAACCCAAAGCTACTCATGTATAAACAAACAAATTATAAAATACATTTAATTTCAATTTTTTTTCAAAATCGGTAAAATTTTAAATTGCTGATGCACCAATATCGCCAAAAAATCAAAATTTCTTTTAAAACACAGATCGTTAACCTGAATTTTCATTTTCAAAATGTCAAACGACACTGCGATGCAAAGATCATGAGAAAGCCGATCCGGTGTGAGAGAGGCATTGACGTCAGACAGCACCTTCGACTGTCAGCAGTGTCGCGATATTGGTTCAATCTCTTGTCCTCCGTCCAGTCGCTGTCCACTGCTCCAGCCGCTGACTCACGTCAGTGCATAAACAACACCTAGAAATATGAACCAGACTTAAGGAAGGTAATTAATTCCCTGGATCAATTCTATTGCAATATTGTTAAACAATATTCATTTCATATCATACATATTAACATTTGTATATCGACAATGTCCAGATACGCTGCACAGAGGCGCTTCATAATATCAAGTTTTGTGAAATAACAATAACCTATTGTTACTTTTTAAACGAAAGCAATATTATTGCGATTTTGTTAAGCGATATTAATTTTACTGCAATGTGTTAACTAATATTTGGTATTTTAATGACTGGGTATAAGAATAAGGTTAGATAACGTATTTTGTAAATAATATGACTGAATAACCACTGTTTCGCATGTGTGTCATATCAAAGTGTGTTGATTTCTATTCAGCAATAAAAGTAAATGATGTAATTTGAATTTGAAACTAATGTTCTTCTTTCCAATATATGTATGACCCTCGCTTTAGTTCGGGCAATACATACATATACAAACGTTTCTGAATGATTCAAATGGTACAACTGATCGTAAATAATTTCTATACAATGGAATGGAAAGGTTGCACCAACAAACCATGTAGAGTCTAAGTGCAGGTTATTGGAAGGTTGTGTTTTGGTATCAGGGATGAACCGACTGAGGTGATTCAACAAAACGATCAGACACCAATCAAATGAAAAGGTACTACACGTCATTGCAAACTTCCTCTGAAGATAAAATTTGAACAAGATCAGCAATGAATCGTGATAGCGTTCCAGTTTATCATTTGTTCTCGAAAAGAGTTGCCGCCGTACTTTTGACTGTTAATAAAGGTAAAGTGCGTTTCAAAGAAGGCGGTCAAGGTTTTGTTTGGTTGGTAGTCTATTCCATGACCTGACAGAAACTATTAATCTGTTTTGGTGTGTTGTATTACAAGGTTTTCATTATCTGACATCTACAGGGAATGAGGTCACGGCGATGTCAGTGTTTGCGTCATCAGTACAACCCAGTAACAGGGAGGAAGAGAGATCTGGTGACTGTCGGCCAAATCGATTACCTAGCCTTGAAACTCGCTCACGTTCACCGTCTCGTGCTTCAGCGGCCTGGCAGAAATTCTGTTACTTCTTTGTTAGGCATTTAAGAAGTTATGGTACTAAAACTTCCTTGATAAGCATTATATCAAACAAGGGACAAGTTTTATGAATTCCAACTTCCTTTTTGCATGAGAGGTGATGTTTCGGCTCTCTCCAGTCAACTCAGTTTGTAATGGGCATACCTCCTTATATACAGATAACGACCAGTATAAGAATCTATACCGAAACGTCGCCTCTTATACAAAAAAGTGGAATCAATAAAATTTCTCCCTTTTTATTTTGAAATTCTCTATTAAGGAAACAAACTTCAATTTTATCTTTACCATGTTATTAAAGTTATTGTAAAAGTGGAGAAACACCTAGTTTTGAATGTCTCGCCAAAAGTTCTAGGTCGCCACGTTGTATGGATATATGAACTAATTTTTTCAATTTGTATAATATCGTCCCTTTTCACAGAGACCTTTGTTTAATCCATTCGTAGAAAATATTTGAGTCTTGCAGGGATATTCTATTAGAGAACGTGGTATGGATATTTAGTGAAGAATATGTTTTTGATATATATTTGGGTTTCAAATCAATTTCTAACATTAGGAGGTAGCGCAAGGTCTTATTTCAAACAGAGTCTTACAATGTAGCAATGGTTTAAGATACCAAGTCCTTCTCCAAAGTGATCAAAGATCAAAAGATGTTACCCCTTGAGATACATATAGTTCTTTGACATCTCTTTTGTCTGGCAGTGAATCAACAGTTACCTCGCCTGTCCTACTTTCACTGACAATTGCAATAAGAGTGAATAGGTAAGTATTTATTTAATAAAAAGCGCAAGCATGGAGAGAGCTAAGTCGCACAAGAGCAACGCAATAACTTTCAAAATCAATACCAAACTATGTAATCTAAAAAAGCGAATATGAATGACATAAGAAAACTTGAACTGTATTTTGAGAACGAGGCCAATTTATGTTTTCAAATCATTATAGGTATCGATCCGCCGTTGAGTCTTCCACTCTGCATGTATTCTTCCAGTGAAGTTTTATCTGGATGGTGTAAGTAAGCAATTTCTTGCATTGGCCTCGGAATTTGAAAGACATTTTTTGGATTTTGATGGTGCGCGCGTCAACAAAAGGTTTTTGGATTGGTACCACGTAAACAAACATATTTTTTACAAAGGTATTGACTTATCATTTAGAGAGAGAGAGAGAGAGAGAGAGAGAGAGAGAGAGAGAGAGAGAGAGAGAGAGAGAGAGAGAGAGAGAGAGAGAGAGAGAGAGAGAGAGAGAGAGAGAGAGAGAGAGAGAGAGAGAGAGAGAGAGAGAGAGCTGAAACAGAGACAGGGAGGCAGAGACAGAGGGACAGAGACAGATACAGGGATACAGTGACAGAGACAGGGATACAGAGAAAGAGACAGAGAGAAAGAAACAGATAGTCAGAGCGAGAGAAAGAGACAGAAATAATTAAACATTAAACATATAGTCAAATATTAATTATTGATAGTATATTGAAGAAAAGAATAAACGTAGGATGTCTCAAAGTTGTTGTGTTTAGCGTCTTAGACACAAGGTCAAAAGAAGTGTTTACACAGAACTACACTAATTCCAGGGAATTTTTCCTTAAAATTTTGTACGTCAGTAAAATTTTGTGTCAAGGCCATTTTGTAAGTTGCTTATGCAATGGATTGTGTGTTTCTGAGGAAAACCATCCTATCGGCTTACGTGCAAAATGTGTATTATATCATCTTGCTTACAAATGGTTTGAAACGATAAATGATGACCGACTTGTTTTATCAGTTACGAAATGGATACATTGAAGTAGGAATTATAGATTAGTGATTCTCAGGAATCAGTGGAATACTCACTTAAATAGTTATAATGTTTTCTTCTTGCATATGTTTTTTACGACTTGGTTAACAAGGATCTAACCTCGTGGATACTTTGAAGCAAAGTAGCATTATATGATTTAGAAAATATTAAATTGGTACGACTTTTTCCTGTAGAAGCAACTTTTTCGTTTCTTTAAAAAGAATATAGTTTGCGAAAAGCATATTTATAAAAAATGCATTGGTCTTTCGTTAAATTTTTTCAGAATAGAAAATACTTTGCTTTAAGTAATATCATATCATTTTTACCGCATGCACCAGAGAACTAAATTACGTTATACTATTTAAGATTAATCAAGTGCACAAAACAATTTATTCAATATTATGTCAACGAACGTCGTCTCTGAGACGTCTGATAGAAAGAACGCCACTGAGCAAATGCACAATAGAAGTCTGTATATGAAACAAAATAGGTCCTATCAACGAGCGTTTAACCAAACAAAACATTGCTTAGAATGACACAGACTATGTTTCATGTTTATATAGCTTAAATAAGAACCAAAATATCCTGAATCAAATCCAGTTTTCAACCCTAAACGTGCATCTTTATCTCTGAATTACCAAATTTAGGACATTTTCCTGTTTTCATTGATAGTACAAACAGTCAGATGTTAATAAGTCGAAAGTGTGCGTTCCTTTTACATGAATAACAGTTAAAAGACCTACTAAACCCTACAAACAAATATTTGTACCTGTGTCTGCTGAGAAAAAAGTTCCTAAAATTACTTTTTACTCATTTCGATGACAAATTACAACTTAAACCTGTTTATTGTCTCTACACTGAACTGATAAGCTCTAAGATTTTGATTTACAGAATCAAACAATGCTTCTCAATGAATTAACATAATTAATAGAGTTTGATAACTTGACACCGATAACATACAATGCGTCCCTTTAAAGACATTTAGACGAAGCAACCATAAGACTTAGTCGAAATAAGATCTAAGGTACACGGAGCTTCGTTATGTTCTGGGGCACTGACCTTAGAGGAGTTTCTACCATTGATCACACATGAGACAAATTCTACCACACTACTTCCTAGTCATACTATCCGTCTGAAATCACGAAATTCACAAACCATGCATTTACTAATCCGCTTACTGAACATGAAGAGGAAGATATCGACTGTAGCATTGACATGAAACCTAATCGTAACCATAAGAGCTACATAGGACGTTAATTGTCAATAAGACACTATTTGGAAGACAAGATGATTAACAAATCAACGCATTTAGAAATAGTACTTCAGAAGAAGGGATTAAACAACGAAACGCACATCGACATAAACCTTTTGTCAACGCAGGAGATTTTCAACAGGTAAATTATCAATGAGACACTATTCAGAACACAAGATACACTTAAAGAGCCACTCCGTGAGTTGTTGGAGTCATATATACCAAACTTAATCAATGATGTCATTTGATCGTGAAGTATCGACTGTTACCAAAAAGACACATGATAAAGCTTATTGTTTTTTTACGGTGACAATATGAAGGTAGAACGTCGCAATTATGATCGAAAACAGGACAGTGGCGCGCGTCAAATAGTCAAACGTAATTTTGGAGACTTATCTAAAACAGCCTGGAGGGCAGTTATAGGAGTCGATAGTGTTTATTACGTTATATAACTAGTATCCATGTATATCGGACGTGAGATCTACACCTCTGTGCATTGTAAAGGCTGTTTTTAGATTTTCATGGAAAACCAGTATTTGTCATTTATATATCTTTTGGACATGAAAAGTTAAGATATTTTGATTTTATATCGCCACATATGACATTTAGGTTCGTATCAAAGGTGAATAATATGTTATGAAAATCAGGGAGTGGCTCTTTAACATCAAAAACAGTAAAGAAACAGTACTAAAGAAAAAGTAACATGAAAAGCGTATGGTCATTGGTCATTTATCAATACAGGAAAGGTACAAAGGGGTTAATTATCAACCACAAGATACATGAAACATTAAACAGTACGGCGGCAGTATTTTATGGCGCTTCCTGTTGTTGCATGTACGTAATCGTAACAAGATTAAATGACATTATTGAAAGCTTGGTTGTCGTACCAGTTTGGCCAATAGCAGCACTCTGCCGGTTCAGGCGTAAAGCAGAAGTAAGTTTGGAGGTGGTTGATGGGCTAAAACCATTTAAGAACAATCAGCAACACACAAAAGAACGCCACTCGAGGAAAGGTAACTCATTTGATTAAGAAATACACTCGGCTTAAAGAAATTGAAAATGAACGAGAAAAACGGTTAAAGGTTGAAAACTTTGAAAAAGAGTATTTTGGAAAATGAAACAATATTGAACAAGTAACGCATCTGAAGCCTGAACATCAAACTTATTTCATGACAATCGTCACGTGGTAACAATGGTAGCCAATCAAACTCAAAGTATGGATGTTTAAATGACGAGAAGACACGTGAATGTGTAGTGGAACATGAGACATGTTAACAACAAACACATTAAAACATGAGAAACATTTAACCACAGCGTGAGTTGCATTTGAACATGGGCGACAATGACATAAAACGACACGATATATGTGGAAGAACGAGATATGGAGAATAATATCCCTTTTTATAGTCATGTGGTCAATAATACATCCTGTACGATTTATAATTGCCATGGAGCTGCATCATAAAACGTGTCAGTCAATATGAATAACTGAAGGAGATACTGCAAAGATAGGAGAAGTCGTTGCACCTGTGTCGTACACAGCAGGTAATGTCTCTGTCCTATCGACCCGCAATAAGTGTATCACCAGAGGATTTTGACCTGAGAATCAGAGACCTTGAGCGAACTCGACACCTGTGAACTCGACACCGCTTGAGGCTATTGATTTCTGAATTGTCTGTAGTGCGAGTGTACAAAGGTAAACAGTTTACTTATATTATTGGAACTGTTTACCAACACAGGGACCTCTCAACAAACCGCCATCCCTCCCATACGACTCTCCTTCTAAACCAACATTTTTTAATGACTCCAGAGTTTTGTTGCAGAAAAAATCCCTTTTTATCTGATATCCATTTAAGTAATTATCAAAGTTAACCCGCAGTAGAGATAACTCTTCATTGGAAGAATCAATATTGCTAACACTACAATCGATTTGTGTGAACAGGCTATTACATGGAGACTAGGAGTTATATAATCAATTATCATTCATTCATTCATGTACTTACTTATTCATTCATTTATATATTCATTTATTCATTCTTTCATTGATAACAATATTCAATCATTGAACTGAAGTGTCAGATTTAGGACAATGTACATACAGCTAATGATATGCAATATCTAGATGACATAAACAGTGTGTCCATGTTCTCCAACCCCTGATCGTTATGAACCGGTAACATTGTGCTGCTTTATTCATTATTCTCTGAGAGTACTACAATTACACTGTGGTGCAAGCGTCCCGTCATGCCCTCCATTAGAAAGCACGTCATAATCCTGACCTTCAAGAATGAAATCAATATCGTTGGTAGTCATTAACTATCGTTAAATTATTTCTTACAACCTTTCGTAGTCATAAAGCTTCTCTCGGAACTAGCACCATGTACATGACCTATATACACATCTCAGTAGGCCAGAGAGTTTCTAGGTCAATGTGTAATCTTGTAAACAATACTTCCCATCCTGCAGCTTTTAGGGCCATCATTGTTATTCAATGTATATTTCATATACTCGAAGGTTTTATCTGTTTTCTTATGTCAATTAATGAAAAACGTATTTTCATGATTTCGTTATACAATCCATACATTATTATTGTATTTAAAATGTTCATTTTAAAACTTATCCCACTTAAAACCAGTCGACTTAAGTTTATTTAGATTGGATTCTGTAGAGAGAAAATGTGAAATTGTCTTTCAAGACAAGACAGGAAAACTAAACAATACATGTCTGGTAATCAAAAGATTACTGTCTTTCACTGATTACAAAGAGACATCCGGTGTTGTCAAAACATCGATAATGTTGATATTCATTCAAAATCTCGCATCTCACTTATTCATAAAAAAATAGTTTTCCATGAAAATCATACAAATTACCTTATGAGAGGGACGCAATCTCATTGAAATGATATCTAAATGCTCCACTAAATTACGCATGTAGATCTCACCAGGCTCCGTTACGTGATCCGTCAGGTTTGCCTCTGACATATTTCAAATTAGCCAATCAGCAAATTCGCAACGTAATCTATGGTGCAGGCGAATTGCATTTCGCTTGTACGCTTTTCAGATCTCGGAAACCAAACCCTTCCGACTGTTTTCCGAATGTCGAACTGCCTAAATACCCGAATTAATGTATTTTATGTACATTCAATTTACCCTAGCTCGGTTTGTTGGACAAACAAATCAAATCGGAAGCCATGAAGTTATTGTTCGCAATGCAAACTCTGCATTCCTCAACGTTATCCTTTAGAAACCGTAACAATCCAAATGCTTATTCTGGAAACAGATACGTTGAATAAAACGTTTAGTCTTTTAGTTTGTAGTAATCATTAAATAATTTTATTCGTGAAACCATTTAACCATAAACATGCTGAGAAACAAAAACAACCAAAACTTGTACAAATACCAATACTAGGTTTCTTAATAATTATATATTAGTCATATGCGACGTTTATATGCTAATGAGATTGACCCTTGTTTCGTCAAAGACTGAAATCTTATAAGTAAATCTGCTGGGATAAGCGGTATTAATTCACGCAGTAACCTACGACGCATGGAAACAATCAAACGTCTGACGTCATAACGTGGAATGCGCTGCCATTCTTGGAGACGTTTAGCAAGTTGCTTGCGGTTATCTTGAGATTGTCGTCGTTGACGAATACGAATGCGTCCAAAAGATGTTCGATCGGTGACATGTCAGGCGACCATTCTGGCAACGGCAAAACGTCAATGTTGTTGTTAGCAAGAAGTTCTGAGTAACTCGAGCTGTCTGCGATCGGGCATTGTCTTGTTGAAAGATCACACCTTGTGCCATTTGTCGAAAAAAGGGACAGACGACGGGATGGAGAATGTCATCGACGTAACGCTGAGCCGTTAGATTTCCATTCACGATAACCAGTGGCGTCTTCTCAAACCATGACACCTCCTCCGAAGGGCACAGAACGCCACAACATGCAGTGGTTCTCTCTCCCCGACGGCCGTAAACACGTACTCTTCCATCTGAAGAGACTGAACCGACTTTCGTCAGAGAAAAGCCTCTGCCACTGCCGTCGGTGCCACTGTAAAACCGTCCTCGCCCATCTCATTCTACGTTGGCGATGTTCGGCTGTCAACAGCTGTCCCCGGTACGGTCTGTATGCCCTGATGCCATGGGACCTTAGACGTATGGCTACTGTGCGTCTGCTTACCCGGTGACCCAGAGCATTCACTGTCAGGTAGCGGTTTTTGAGGTGCGCAGATATTTGTCGTCCTGGTGGGTTGTGACCCTCGGTCGGCACGATCTTTTTTTTTTTTATTCCTGGCATCTCATGATGCATGATCTTGGTCTGTCCCGAACGACGATAACGTTGCATTAGTCTTGTGACAGTTGTACGGTGACAGCCAAATGTTCTTGCAACATGGGTGTGGGTCACTCCCATTTCAATCATCCCGATTGCACGTTCACGTTGTTGCATAGTCAATATTGTCATTCTTCATGTGTTTATTTTACAGTTGGTGTCTGACAACCAATTCGCATTAGTTTTATACTCGTCTGGCATGGGGCTATTTTGCTTTGAATAAAAAAGGTGAAAACCATAATTTTAAAAAACTTTTTTTTCAAAATCGATCGAATGAAAATTTATTATAACATCAAAAGAGTTCAAATAGTCAAGTGAATGTGCAAATTAATCTGCCAATCAAGTCCATTGAAAAATTCAAATATTTACTTTAAAATTACAAAAGGTGGTTGGTATGTAAGATAATGTTTCATGACCAAGTTTTGGACGAAGTACGTGAGTCGCCGTGACTGAGCGGCAGAGGAGTGGATTGAGCTGACGTCTTCTGGTAATCTGAGAGGGGAAGTGACATTTCATATGATATATGTCGATTACAGCCTCAATTCATTGTAAAAAGTTTTAATGAACCAGATGTAAAGGTAAGACGAGATCGATATATTTTTTCCCGATGACAATCGTTTCTTTCATTACATGTGAGAGCCCCGGTTCATTATCAACCTTTCACGACAGCGCAATTGATTGCCTACATACAGCATGGAAACCGACATATCTCGGGGACAAAGTCAGTCCACTAAGATTCTTCACTTCGTGTATAGCAAGTACATTTCTAGAGACAACACAACATTTATAAGGTTAAGGGCAAATTCATTGATTCCAAATCAGTCACCCATTAACATGCACGCTTTGAAATTAGTCCATGGTTACAACAGCACTCCGTTGTGTTAACAGTGGATTGTTCATAGTCACAGGTTAGTGTTTCTTATACAACACTTTTTACAAACAAATCGAAATGACTTCATTCGGTAGATAAATGTCCCATCTACAACATTGGAATTGTGAGTATTATGATTCGCGCTGAAAGAATCATTGCTAGGCACTGAAATGCGCACATGTGCTCATATCGAAATTATGTCGCGACTTACGATTAACCATATGGGTAAATAATCTCAATATATCTCAATAATGATGAAATGTAATCAAGGACGTTCAACTGATTGGTGGTACTTGATTAGGCAGCAGAAGTCCAACGGCCCTTTCATCCCAGCAGGAAGCAGTAGCACCCAGGGCCATTGAGAGCGTGGTCGAAGCATCCGGATTGCGGGGTATCTTCCTCAGAAAGAAGTAAGATCTCGACCTTTTTGTCCTGTGAAAAGAAGAACCTGAAGTACAGCTGATGATATGACGGCATGTCATGTATATCCCACATACGTAGAGAAAAAATGCGCTCAAACTCGGTTAATTTGTAGAGTACTCTAAAACATTCACTTTGGATAACTTGATGTTTGTTTCTGAGCTGAAACTACTTTTGAAAAATATTCATTGCAAACCGATTATCTGTGCTACTCACAAATACTCTTCAATATATTTAATGTTAATGCTAATTTTTATTCGATAATAAATGATAATTTGAATGCTAATTTGTTCATTTATACTAATCTGTTTAATCATGTAAGAAGACATAACCTTGTTCAATAAAACACTGAAAAGGTACTCTTTATGATTCTATTCTCAGTATATTTTGACCAGTATAATACAGATAGGTAACAATGTCATGATTCACTCAGATTCAGGGACAATCTAACTAACAGTATATTAGAACGTCCCTCAGCGACCAACCATAAAGATTTAAACTATTAACTAGTTTTTATAGGACATTTGATATTTGGAGGAAGTTTATGGGAAAACTTTACAACGTAAGCTATTGTCCACTTTCTCTACACCGACATCGCTTTGGGCCAGAGAAAAATGTCTGTTTAGAGGGGTGTCACTTTAGAGGATTTCGGAATAGAGGGATTTCAGATATGAGGGATCGTCGTATGTTGTAGTATATCAAGTCAAATTTGGGGCAAAATTGATGTGTCGGTTTAAAGGGAATGTCGAAAAAGAGGGATGTCGGTCTAGGGGGAGCCAACCATTTGAGGAGCATATATATGTGTATATAAAATCATTAAATTTTTATTTCAATCAATTACATTAAATACTTTGAGTATATCATTCAAAATGATTCTAATATATATTCAAAGATAAATAGCCAAAAAAAGATTATTCTATCAAATATAAGAAATAGAGAAAAGATAGTTTAATCCGAATCTAGACTTGCTTTTTAAGAGGTTATGATTAGGTCAAAATGCCTGTAGCGCTTGGGTTCGACCACTGTCCGGATCAGCACCGATCCGGCTCACGTATAACCCGGCCCACAGTTTCTGTTGGAGTTTGACACCATTACAGTTTCATATCCCTCGTTATATTGAATTGAATTTTATTTTAAAAAGCGGTGAAATCAATAAAACAGCTCCAAAGGTACAGCAATTTAAATGTTTGTGGAACAAGTAGATGAAATATCATCTTTATGGCACATAACTTTAAGGGCCCCAGTTAATCATTAATCAAAGCCAAAGTACATAAACGGAAACATCCCGGGTACAGCGATATCCCTCTAATCCGAGATTACCTATAAACCAACATATCTCCTTGGTCCAAATCTCTCGTCGTGTAAAAAAATATTTAATCCAACATTCATTCTAACTGACTTAATTATAAGCTCCTAAAGATGTCGTTTTACAGAGAATTGCGCTGACTTTCGGTGGACAAGCTCAAGGTAATTAATTAAAATGTTCCATGTATGTGAGTTTACAAGGTCTATGTTGTTTAATTAAATTCTTCAATAATGTAACTCAACCTGCCCTTATCAGATGGACAATGTCACTGAGATCAGCTGTGGAGACTGCCTTGGCCGACCTCCTGTTTACCTCTCGGTGCTAGAGTCTGTTTACTACTGGCTGTGCTGCAGGTCGCTGGGTTGTCATGACTTGTACAAGACTCAGTGTGAAGGTCTTATTGGTGTGGTGATCTTCACAGGTATACAGCTGTCCAGGTGTTGTTGTACTGGTCACAGGTATACTGCTGCCCAGGTGTTGTTGTACTGATCACAGGTAAACAACTGTCCAGGTGTTGTACTGGTCACAGGTAAACATCAGTCCAGGTGGTGTGGTACTGGTCACAGGTATTCAGCTGTCCAGGTGTTGTTGTACTGGTCACAGGTAAACAGCTGTCCAGGTGTTGTACTGGTCTCAGGTATACAGCTGTCCAGGTGTTGTACTGATCACAGGTATTCAGCTGTCCAGGTGTTGTTGTACTGGTCACAGGTAAACAGCTGTCCAGCTGTTGTACTGATCACAGATAAACAGCTGTACAGGTGTTGTTGTACTGGTCACAGGTAAATAGCTGTCCAGGTGTTGTACTGACCACAGGTATTCAGCTGTCCAGGTGTTGTTGTACTGGTCACAGGTAAACAGCTGTCCAGCTGTTGTACTGGTCTCAGATATTCAGCTGTCCAGGTGTTGTTGTACTGGTCACAGGTACACAGCTGTCCAGCTGTTGTACTGATCACAGATAAACAGCTGTCCAGGTGTTGTTGAACTGACCACAGGTATACAGCTGTCCAGCTGTTGTACTGGTCACAGATAAACAGCTGTCCAGGTGTTGTTGTACTGACCACAGGTATACAGCTGTCCAGCTGTTGTACTGGTCACAGGTAAACAGCTGTCCAGGTGTTGTACTGATCACAGGTAATCAGCTGTCCAGGTGTTGTTGTACTGGTCACAGGTAAACAGCTGTCCAGGTGTTGTACTGACCACAGGTAAACAGCTGTCCAGCTGTTTTACTGACCACAGGTAAACAGCTGTCCAGCTGTTGTACTGGTCTCAGGTATTCAGCTGTCCAGGTGTTGTTGTACTGGTCACAGGTAAACAGCTGTCCAGCTGTTGTACTGGTCTCAGGTATTCAGCTGTCCAGGTGTTGTTGTACTGGTCACAGGTATTCAGCTGTCCAGCTGTTGTACTGATCACAGATAAACAGCTGTCCAGGTGTTGTTGTACTGACCACAGGTATACAGCTGTCCAGCTGTTGTACTGGTCACAGGTAAACAGCTGTCCAGGTGTTGTTGTACTGGTCACAGGTAAACAGCTGTCCAGCTGTTGTACTGGTCTCAGGTATTCAGCTGTCCAGGTGTTGTTGTACTGGTCACAGGTAAACAGCTGTCCAGCTGTTGTACTGGTCTCAGGTATTCAGCTGTCCAGGTGTTGTTGTACTGGTCACAGGTAAACAGCTGTCCAGCTGTTGTACTGGTCTCAGGTATTCAGCTGTCCAGGTGTTGTTGTACTGGTCACAGGTATTCAGCTGTCCAGCTGTTGTACTGATCACAGATAAACAGCTGTCCAGGTGTTGTTGTACTGACCACAGGGATACAGCTGTCCAGCTGTTGTACTGGTCACAGGTAAACAGCTGTCCAGGTGTTGCTGTACTGACCACAGGTAAACAGCTGTCCAGGTGTTGTTGTACTGATCACAGATAAACAGCTGGACAGGTGTTGTACTGGTCACAGGTATACAGCTGTCCATGTGTTGTACTGATCACAGATAAACAGCTGTCCAGCTGTTGTACTGATCACAGATAAACAGCTGTCCAGGTGTTGTTGTACTGATCACAGTACCACACGTAAACTGTTGACCATGCACTGAGTAACAGCGAAGTGGTTGACCTGCTTCTAGCTCATGACGTAATGTAATGTAGAGTTTTGGTGTACCGATGACGTGTTCATCAGGGCAGTTTGATGTCTTACCGATAATTGATGGTTTTGATTTCAATATCATGTTGGTTGTTATCACCACTTACCTTTTCAGTAATGTAGGGGCCACTGATGTTTATCATGCGTCCTTGCGCCGTTATAATGTGAGGTTCTGTCAAATAACAGGTTTCATGAAGGTAAACATTAATAAAATATGATTATTCCAATGTGTGGTTAATGAAATATCGATTTTTAGGGTTTTACAATTTAAAAAACAAGCATTAACGAGTTTACCATTTTTATTCATTTTGAAAACTTTGCTATATAAAGCAATCTAGGGGTAGTACTAAAAGTCTTCGACTTTGCTCTTCTCCGTTCTAGTAAGCATGTGTATTTTGGTATCTTTGTTTTCATTAAGCCAAAATAAATTTGAATAAACACATTTAAAACGTCAATTTTTAAGATGTATCAGTTTTACAACTAGCAGAGCCAATAGCCGATGTATACATGTAGCCAATGATGTGTAACATGGCTCTAAGTCAAAGCATAACAGTAACCATACACTTCTAAATGCTCGACGTTGTCTGCTGTAATGCAAACTGTCGTCTTTTAGGATTTAAAAAAATATATTACTTAACCATTTTACAGAAAGTGAGAAATCTAAGTATGCACACATGTTTATGGCATAAATTGGAGTTGCATTGTGTTTGATGTCATTGTTGATGCAGCACATTGCGTGAGTGACCCGATACCTACAACCAAATATTGTAATGATATTGCCCTGTCTGTCCGCGCACAAGCGTATTTGTCACAATCTGCTGAGTCAATATTTTAAGTCAAGACCCCCGCCGCCCCAACGATAATTTATTCACAAAATATAAACAGAATGGAATTAAAAGATGATAATGATAGTTGATAAAACAATTGCAATTTGAAGTGTTTCATTCGCAACTACTTCTTACATAACCTATAAATTCATCATTCGTGATTAGAACTAACAAATGCCAAATTTGATGAAAAATATCAATTTGATTCAGAAGAGACAAATATCTTTCTTTTGAACTTGTAGAGCATCTGCTCTGCTATAAAAAGCATCAAGGTCATCGTGGTTCATTAAGGTTACTTGCGCAATGGTAGAGCGGTCCAGTGCAGAACAGTGAAATACATTCAACAAGACAGATTGAGGCTCCTCGCCATATCATGCATCTGAATTAACCCTCACTCAACACGCAATGATGATTAAACAACTTACAAGTTAGGGAGTAAAGGAGAAGAGGGTGCTGCTGAACATTCCAGACCTCTTGATTCTATCTGGCTCTTGTACGGAACTGCGGTGACGAGTTGAGAACCCACACAATGACATTGTCAACCATTTGAATATTGAATTAAGAATTACTAAATTACTAATTTTTCAAAAGCATGTTTCTCGATTCTCGAGTCGTTGATTCACATTTGATAGTTCAATTCCTACCCGAAACTACTAACGATGATAATAATAATGATAATAGTTAAATAATATTGCGCTATTTCCAAGAGTAGATATGCTCAAAGCACAGATTCTATCAGTCCCTGAAGTATAGTACTTTCGAAGCAGTTGTAAAGCACTTCGCTTGACCGTAGTACGCCTTCCCGTGTTTAGTTGCCCATTTTTACAGCTGTGTAGACGAGCGCAGTGTGGATGAAGTGTCTTGCCAAGGAACACAACACAGGATGTATCTTGAGTTCGAACCCAGGCGGTGTTTGTGAGAGGCCAGCACACTAACTACTACACCACTATGCTCCAATCGTTTAATTGTACTGAGTAGCCTCACGCAATGATACTGTCAAGCGTAAAATATTGATATGAAAAATATTAAAACTATATTTTTCTAGGTTAAGTAGAACTAGAAATGTCAGATTAAGACCATAAAGTTCAGTCACTGCATGTGTAATGGTGTCATCTCAATTATTTTTTTCAGTCAGTTGTTCATATCAGGATTAAGAAATGTTAGCTTGAGTATATTGGTAGTCTCAAATCCTCACGGAATTAAGCACGCTTTTTGCTAGTTATACCTGTAGGAAATTTGCCTGTTATTTTAAAGGTTTATGTACTTTATATTTACAGAGGACAGAACATCCCATTGCACGACCCGATTATCTGATGTAGTTCGAAACGATGCCCGGTATAAAGCGGATACTGAGTGGCGGCCATTTTGATATCTTATCATTTGTTAATACAAAAACGTTTCCATGGCTATACCGAACCGTGTAAACTCCTTCTTGAAGTTGATTTTGCGAAGACAGAGGACTATTTATCTTTTGGGGACATTAATTTTCAATCCATTTCAGCGACTACCGCCCCTTAAAGAGAATCTTAAATCACGAAGTTAGGTTTGGAAAGGTGTTACTGCTAGACAAAACAGGTGAAAGATATCGTGTAACGAGAATCCATAGCATGGGGTACCAGTAGAAGTGACTATGTCAACAAAAATACTCCTTTTTTTGGTTTGGTTAGAGGTTCATACCGGGAAATATAAACGTTAAATCTAACATAGTTGGTACCCAGAACAGGCGATAGCAGCAAGTGTGAAGAAAATCCATTCCTCGTGTAACGCTACCATCAGATGTGCTCGCACTGGCACCGTATATCATCACTCAGACAGAAACGCGCAGGTGTGTGCGTCTGTCTCCTGGAGATAGGTATGTAGGTGGCTGGAGACACGTGCGTCATACAACTTGTAGGTCACCTGGATTAATCACAACTGAGACAGGTAAGAGGACAAGGAACCTTGAACCCAACAGGTGTTATGAAATGTCCTCTTCGACATATGGAAAGGATCTGTTCTGAAATCGATGCATATCTGTAAAAGTGTCGTTAAATCTTTGTTGAAATGGAATGCAATTTTTGTTTATTTATTGCATGGTTTCTTTTTGGATGCATGTCTTTAACGAATGCATTAAGGAACTTGTATGATGCATATGGTTTGAAAGCATTCAAAAAGAGAACAAAATAATTGTTTTGTCATGATGCATACCTGTAATAGTTTGAAAGAATATCTTCAATGAAATGATGTCGAGTATTCTATCACGCTTGGGTTTATCAAATGTATGGTCATAACTAATTGGTTTTACAAGAACATGTGACGATATCATATTCATAAAAAATGCAACAAATCAGCTTCCGTTATCAAAGGTAAAGTCTTCGATATTGGCCTTGGGGTCAAAAAGTCCATGTTCACTGTCATGACTGATCCCGGTGCAGGGAAATCCAGGTTCAGTGTGTTGAAAACATTTCACTTTAATAACGTGTATGGCCTCCCCTTGGCCACCCCTTCCCTAACCCTCCGATGCATGGAGAAAATCAAACGTCTGACGTCATTATGTGGAATGCGCTGCCATTCTTCTTTGGGAGCTTGAGCAAGTTGCTGGCGGTTATCTGGAGGTGGTCGTCGTTGACGAACACGACGACCCAAATCATCCCAAAGATGTTCGATGGGTGAAATGTCAGGCGAGCATTCCGGTCACGGCAAAACGGCGATGTTGTTGTTAGCAAGGAAGTTCTGAGTAACGTAACGCTGAGCCGTTAGATTTCCATTCACGATAACCAGCGGCGTCTTCTCCTCACCAAGTATGCCATTCCAAACCATGACACTTCCTCCTCAGTAGGGCACCACTTCCTGAACGCAACATGCAGTGGTTCTCTCTCTCCCCGACGTCGATAAACACGTAATCTTCCATCTGCTTTGAAGAGACAGAACCGACTTTCGTCAGAGAAAAGCACCCTCTGCCACTGACGTCGCTGCCAACGTAAAACCGTCCTCGCCTATCTCAGTCTTCGTTAGCGATGTTCGGCTGTCAACAGCTGTCCCCGGAACATTCAGTATGCCCTGATGCAATTGGACCTTAGACGTCTGGCAACTGTGCGTTTGCTTACCCGTTGACCAGAGCATTCGACGCCGATGACGTCACTGTCAGGGAGCGGTTTCTGAGGTGTAACGTGCGCAGAGATTGGTCGTCCTGGTGGGTTGTGACTCTTGGTCTATCTGAGGTCTGCATCTGTCCCGAACGACGATAACGTTGCATTAGTCTTCTGACAGTTGTACGGTGACAGCCAAGCGTTCCTGCAACATGGGTGTGGGTGGCTCCCATTTCAATCATCCCGATTGCTCGCTCAAGTTGTTGTAACGTCAATCCTGTCATTCTTCAAGTATTTTATTTACAAAGTGGGTGTCTAACAACCAATTCGCATTGGTTTTATACTCGTCGGGCATGGGGCTATTTTGCTTTGCATGAAAAGGTGAAAAACATTATTTGACATTATTTGGTAAAAGCATGCGTTTGATACCACAGTTCAATATGAAACACTCGTTGTATTTTGGCGATGAAATTTCAGACAATTAGGTTTGAATCTGAGTTTGATTTATTTCGTAGTTTTAAATCAAAATGGTAGCGTTTCTTATGCCCGTGAGTTTATTTTGAGGTTTTGATGAACATGTGAGATATCTCAGTTTATATCAGAGTATGTTATCATAGCAAACACGTCAAATGGAAAAATGTTACATATCATATTCTTATACAGTATAGTAAATTTAAGTAGTTCTATTGAATATATAATGATTTCAACAGGTACAGCAAATACAACACAGGAAAAGTTTGAAGTTCGTTTTAATCTGTTTTCTTCAATGTCCTTGATTTGTTAAGTCTGTGGATCAATAAAAAAAAACAAATTTGTTATTTAGATATTTTATGCATTAAAGAAGTTCTTTGGATTGATGTATTTGGGCCATGTTTAACACGGCCTTGACTTGTTTTAATCTACGCTTATGAAATGTCTTTCAAAAGAGTAAACAGAAATGTTTGAAAAACGTATTATACCCAATAAAATGATAAAAGGAATCCTTCAAGAGGCAGCTCGTGTATTATGAATTGTGGGGGAGAATTACGAGGTAGTGTTAGCGTTTGTGCTCTCATTCTATTTTAAATACCTTCATTGCCAGAGCGTCCATGCCTTATGGCTAATTCTGACATCTCTATAGACATTTTTGTTTCAGATTTTTAAAAAACACCTTTTACTTGACAAGTTTCATGGTTCAACAACTCAATTCGTCATTGAAACCGTGCGCCGTTTCGACGACGGAGCTATCATTGTTTTCTTAATCGCCTGCATTCTTTGAATAGGCTCAATTCTAAGGAAGTATTTTCATTACCATCAATCTCATGTTTAAAATGCTTCTAAAGACAAAATGGAATTAAAGGCACGGTTTAAGAAGACATGAGTATCAACAACCGGACTTTGTTTTCAGATATTACAACAGCAACACCTCTTGTTCTAAAGAACATTTCAGAGAATAGTCTAAGATCAGTTTCTAATTTTTAGTTGAAAATAACCTTATGTAAATCTTCACGTTGAGACGAGCGTTTGTGGTCTTATTTGGCAACTTGATCATCCATGAAATCTCTCTCGCCTCTGAGAATATTCTGCATCAAAATGATTGCTTTAAAGTGCTTTTTTAAATTTTCTGTCAACAGCTGTCCACGGAACATTCAGTATGCCCTGATGCAATTGGACCTTAGACGTCTGGCAACTGTGCGTTTGCTTACCCGTTGACCAGAGCATTCGACGCCGATGACGTCACTGTCAGGGAGCGGTTTCTGAGGTGTAACGTGCGCAGAGATTGGTCGTCCTGGTGGGTTGTGACTCTTGGTCTATCTGAGGTCTGCATCTGTCCCGAACGACGATAACGTTGCATTAGTCTTCTGACAGTTGTACGGTGACAGCCAAGCGTTCCTGCAACATGGGTGTGGGTGGCTCCCATTTCAATCATCCCGATTGCTCGCTCAAGTTGTTGTAACGTCAATCCTGTCATTCTTCAAGTATTTTATTTACAAAGTGGGTGTCTAACAACCAATTCGCATTGGTTTTATACTCGTCGGGCATGGGGCTATTTTGCTTTGCATGAAAAGGTGAAAAACATTATTTGACATTATTTGGTAAAAGCATGCGTTTGATACCACAGTTCAATATGAAACACTCGTTGTATTTTGGCGATGAAATTTCAGACAATTAGGTTTGAATCTGAGTTTGATTTATTTCGTAGTTTTAAATCAAAATGGTAGCGTTTCTTCTGCCCGTGAGTTTATTTTGAGGTTTTGATGAACATGTGAGATATCTCAATTTATATCAGCGTATGTGATCATAGCAAACACGTCAAATGGAAAAATGTTACATATCATATTCTTATACAGTATAGTAAATTTAAGTAGTTCTATTGAATATATAATGATTTCAACAGGTACAGCAAATACAACACAGGAAAAGTTTGAAGTTCGTTTTAATCTGTTTTCTTCAATGTCCTTGATTTGTTAAGTCTATGGATCAATAAAAAAACAAATTTGTTATTTAGATATTTGTGCATTAAAGAAGTTCTTTGGATTGATGTATTTGGGCCATGTTTAACACGGCCTTGACTTGTTTTAATCTACGCTTATGAAATGTCTTTCAAAAGAGTAAACAGAAATGTTTGAAAAACGTATTATACCCAATAAAATGATAAAAGGAATCCTTCAAGAGGCAGCTCGTGTATTATGAATTGTGGGGGAGAATTACGAGGTAGTGTTAGCGTTTGTGCTCTCATTCTATTTCAAATACCTTCATTGCCAGAGCGTCCATGCCCTATGGCTAATTCTGACATCTCTATAGACATTTTTGTTTCAGATTTTTAAAAAACACCTTTTACTTGACAAGTTTCATGCAGAATAGACTCAATTCTAAGAAAGTATTTTCATTACCATCAAGCTCATGTTTTAAATGCTTCTAAAGACAAAATGGAAATAAAGGCACGGTTTAAGAAGACATGAGTATCAACAACCGGACTTTAAAAATTGTTTTCAGATATTACAACAGCAACACCTTTTGTTCTAAAGAACATTTCAGAGAATAGTCTAAGATCAGTTTCTAATTGAAAATAACCTTAGAGAGAGTTTGTGGTCTTATTTGGCAACTTGATCATCCATAAAATCTCTCTCGCCTCTGAGAATATTCTGCATCAAAATGATTGCTTTAAAGTGCTTTTTTAGATTTGTGCTTTGCAAAACTGATGAGTTCTGTTGACGAAATTCGAGAATCCGTTATTTCAGTGTATTGAAAACCTCAAGATGAAAAGATGTTCATAACATGTATCCAACAATTTCAAGTGGCTCATAATTAAACATGAGGATTTCAGCAGATAAACACAATCCATAGCATTATGAAAGAAAAAAAAGATTTATCCAATTTTGATCTCTTTCATCCAATGGCCTTGAATTGTTAAGCCAGTGGATCAATAGATACAACATAACAACTGCGACAATTTTCCTTTTTACAGCGATTTTGGCTGGTTTGAAATTGCGGTTAAAACGATTTGAACAAAAAGAGTGAATATGATTGGCGGAATTACAAAATGATCAGAGTCGTTATAGGGGCAGTTCGACTGAAGCACTTTTCAAGGATGGATCTAGGATCTCTCTGGCAAGGGACTTGGTGGGTGAGCTTCTTCACCTATGTCAATAAATGGGGACAGGGATTCAACCGTTGGGTTTGCCCTTCTTATAAGCAAACCATTGAAAAGTATAAGCCGTTTCCCTCTACACGCCAGCCTAAATAACGATATCTCTTGTTTCCATTGGGAAATTCTTAATCCATATAGCTTGTTTCAGTGCTATCTCTTCAACTTGTAAAACGACTTTTAAGACACTATGGAATAAAGAGCTTTGTAATATTGAAGTTGTAGCCTAACGTTTACCGCTCTCTCTTAGATACCTAGCAACAGTAACGCCTTCCTTGTACAGATATTACCATTTGCTTATGATCATTTGAAATTATTTTGAAAGGCTCTCAGATATTTTCCAATGTTTTGATTGGTCTTTAGGTTTTATCTAATTGTTCGGTGGAATTTTTATGAAAAGTTATTATCATGTATGTCTGGCTAATCTTATACGCATGATATCTTTAATCAAAGAATTGTAACCTTCGTCGTCATTTTCTTTAGAGCCTTACTTTCACGATCGAGACGGACATGGTTTACACAAGAGAATGGGCCGCATTTATTCGAAGGAGATGTCTGATAGTCCCGATGTTTCTCAGCTAGTAGTGGCAGGACCTGATTGTCTGACTGATGAAAGGGTCCATGGAAAGGTCACGGTGAAAAAGAAAAAACAGACGCTCCCACGCGTATCAGAGTTTTTAATGTGTTCCCACCATTAGAGCTTCAGTCTTGCTGTCATTCAACTTAAGCAAGTTTAAGTTCATCCATTGTTTTATGTTATCACTGCATATCTCCATCTCCTGAAGATTTGACTTAGAATACAGAGAGCGAAACATCCTCATTCGTTGATTGTCATCCGCATAAAAATGATGACTAACGTCATTAACTGCAATCAGTTGGCCCAACTCACATGTGTACAGAGTGAACAGGAAAGGGCCCAGAACTGACCCTTGAGAAACTCCATACTTAAGAATAATCTGGTCTGATGCGTGGCCTTTGACAGTCACAGATAGGATTTAATCCACCTGAGGGCAGTTCCAGTCACACCAATGTTAGTCTCAAGAGTTTGAAGCAGTCGTCCGTGGACTATTGTGACGATTATCAACAGCAACTTGTAGATCATTGAGAACACGGAGGAGAGCAGTTTCACAACTATGGCCAGGTCTATATGCAGACTGAGATTTGTCCAGCAAATCATTCTGACATAGATGTGAAGAAAGACAGACCTTAACAGAACGTTCCTGGACTTTTGATAGGAACGTTAGACTGGACACAGGTCTATATTTTTTTAATTCCGATGAATCCAAGTCAAGCTTCTTAAGGAGGGGCTGGACAATGGCCTTTTTCATTGAAATAGGAACTGTTCCTGAACACAAACTTGTATTGACGACTTTTGTCATGACTGGAATCAATACATCGATATGCATCAAAAGAATCTTGGTCGGAATGGGGTCAAGTTCACAGATTGTTGGTTTGCTTTGATGAATTCGCGTACCACCTGGTCTAAAAACACACGAAAGCAGTGAAAATAATCACCTGCAAACTGACGAAAGTAAGGGTGTTGTACTGGTGCCTGGTCAGCACTTTCAGATGCACGGAAGGATCGGATATTTTCAATCTTATCTGCAAAAGAAGTTGTTAAAAACATTTGCCATTTCATCATCATGATCTGCATCAGGCAAAATGTTTTCTTTCTTCTTACCAATCAGTGAAATACAATATATTTTAATCAAAAGAAGCAGTTTTAAACCGAACGTACGAGTACCATGATCAGTTAAACTATGCAAATCCCTATATTTACCTACAATGATTAAAGGGTGTTCACACAAAAATGGCGTCCAGTGGTTTCTACTTGATTCTTTATTACTTCTTTTACGACTACGAATGATCGGGTTCAGAAATAAAAAGTTTCACCATCTGAAAATAAAACTTTTGACACAAACCAATATATATTTGAGAAAATTTGAAGAAACGTGCTACTGCCCCTTTAAGATAATTATATCAGCGTTATTCAACGTCATTAAATTATTTACTGACCAGTTTCGGGTATGTTGCATTTGTAGCGATTATCTCTTACCTACTTCAATAAGCTTTCTCACAGACAGGTTCAAATGGGTTTTTTTTCTCAAAAGGTATCGTCAAACCTTCATCGGTTACCTTAAGTGACGAGTTCGGGAGAGATCTTGAGCAAACATTTCCCTCGATCGTTATTTCCCTACCTACACTGACCAATTCCAGAAACAATATTTTCAGACAACATATGACCCTCATTATCCATGAAATAGCTCACCGTAAGGTTGTTATGATGATTTGTTTTAAAAACAAAATATGATGAAATGATGTTTGCAAGAAGACTATATGAAGACGTTTGGTAGTCTTATATCCTGCCATGTTGACGCGTGATCTCTTTGTTCGATATTAAATAACCATCGAGACGACGTCATAGGATTCATTTGTGAAATCGATCACATTGTACACACATTACGTACATCTGATAAAACATTTTTAAGATAAAAAGACAAATATTTACGTAACAACTGTGTGTCGTAATCTTAATGACACCGTTTGACTTTCAGAAACAATGGTTAAGATTGATGATATGTTAAAAACAACTTTATTAGACAAAGCGATTTTACCTTCTTGATTTCAAACTGCTTAAAAAGATCATTTGTTTTCGTTTGGGTATTGCAACAGAATGACGGCATGAATGTACTCAGTGGGTGACGAATGAGACGCCAGGCGGGCAACGTGGTGCCGGACTTGAAGCAACTGTATCGGGTGTACGCATCTTGAAATCAAGCTTGTTTAAACTCACGGTGTTTTCGCTAACCCTAACGTGCTTATGCAAATTTTAAATCTGAACAAAACGACAACATTTGTCTCTAGGTATCGTTTGACCAAATAGTGCCCCGCTCGACATTAGGCGCTCACATAACATTTAAACTAGAAGGGAACAGCAAAATGATATATCTTTCTTTAAGAGACACTCATTGATAATCAAGACACTGTATTTGGCTTTGGTAGGTGCCAAATAACTATATAGGATGATAAACATTCATAGCATCCATCTCACATATTCATTTTAATGTCAAATATATGACAATTGATAGTTTAAATGTGAATATCAAAACAGAAACCGAAATAACGCCATGTACGACTTCTAGTTATAAACGAAAGCTATCAAACACTATTGGCGTCAATCTGTCCTTTCATAAGTTTTCATAATTACTTTGATTCATTGGCGTCCGCCAACAGTACATTTGGCAAGTCTTAGACCCCACATCACGTCATTATACCTCTATATTGTCACTTAATTCAAGAGCAACTCCGTGATTTCCATAACATATCATTTACCTTTGATGCGAACCTAAATTTCATATGTGATAATATAAAATCAAAACATCTTAATTGTTCATGTCCAAAAGACATATGACAAATACTGGTTTTCCATGAAAATTTAAAAACAGCCCTATAAATGCACAGAGGTGTAGATATCACGTCCAATATACATGGATACTAGTTATATAACCTAACAAACACTATCAACTCCTAACTGCCCTCCTGGCTGTTTTAAATAAGTCTCCAAAATTACGTTTTACTATTTAACGCGCGCCACAGTCCGGTTTTCGATCACAATTGCGACATTCTACCTTCATATTGTCACTGTCAAAAAACCAACAAGCTTTAAAATGGTGCTTTTTGTTAACAGTCGATACTTCGCGATCAAATGACACCATTGATTAAGTTTGGCATATTTGACTCCAACAACTCACGGAGTGGCTCTTTAAACGATGTGACAAGCATTGAATTACTAACATTCTAACTGTTAATTACTAACTGTTCCAGAAGGTTCGACCAATGCAAACACTTGACATAAATGACTCAAACTTAGTAGTGACGCCGATCAGATACGTCGCAAAATGGATCATCAGTAGTCGTCTAAAATGACGAGTTCCTAGAGAAGATGCATATACACGGGAGACGTGGGCGAGATACAGATCTGAGATTAAAGGTAGATGTACAGCCAACAAGTCGTGATGTGCTGGTAAACATGATATCGAGAAGCAACATCACTGTGACGCCAAGTAGGGTTGTTTTCAAAGGCCATCGTGACGTCAGAAGCTCTTTCTGCTCGTCATGACTTCACTGTGCTGGCTTTCTTAACGAGTGCATGACAACTGATGAGTATGAAAAGTCAAGGTTACAGATCACTAGCACTCATAAACAAGTTGTTTTCTCCATACGTTATATACTGATGTCACAATACAGTGATCATGAGCTTTTGACGTCGCAGTGACTATCAGTTTACAAATTTTATCTCTAACGAAACTAGATACACGTAAATAAACGTTGAACTAACATTTATCAGATTTCATAACGATTGCAACGATGAAGCAATATGTATATTTCATAATAGATATATTTTTTCATTTCTCTGTGTTTTGTTCTCTTTGAAATACGACAGAAATTTTAATTGTTTAAATAAATTTTACAAAACGAGCGGCTAAGGATACTCCGTATAGACTCCTAGAGGAATTTGAACACTTATCACTTAAACTTTCCCTCATATACCGGCTGTGATTCCATTGTCCCAAAACTTCAAATATTCTTTCAGTAATGCGAGTTTATATATATATATAGTGATAAGTGTTCAAATCAGTACCGGCAAATATAATAATAATCATATAAGAAGTTTACTTTAGCACCTTAAATTTAAATATAAATACATACCAACCTACATATACGAGGAGAAGTAAATAAGTTCATAGAAGTGGGTATAAAACAGAAGCTAACGGTTGTGATATTGATTTTAGTTTTCAATATATACTCCCTGGATGCCCTTTGCCCATTTGTCTTTGGACCAAAATTTGGCACTATCAGTATGGAATGTGTGAGCTCAAAGGAACTGAGTTCGAATTTCACATAAGACGAACACATGGTGTGTCGAGAAATAATTTCATTCCTTTGGAAAATTGGATGATGCCCCTCTGAGGTATATCCATTGTGAAATACACTAGATAAGGCATCCATGCTTATGGTTCATTTATAGTTTAGTATAGCTTTAACGAAAGTCAAAGATACTGGCTTAATTTGTCTTTTGCTCCCGTTGTTTGATCGAGGGTAAATACACGACTTGTTAAAAAATATAAACTTTTATTTCACCTCGGTATTTATGCTAACGTTGACCAAAACTTATACTTGGCCATTGTCTTGTGCAATACCACCAATGAAAATTGTAACGTATACTGTTCCGGCAGGTTTCATAGCAAAGCATATCCATTCTGATTTTTAAAAATTCCTTTAACTGAAGAAAAATAATGTTGAACCACAAATGACCTCAAAGTTAATTATATAAAGAAAGAGGAGAGAAAAGAAAACCTCTTTTAAAACGTTGTAAAAGGTCAGAAGGCTGTACGTTGGAGCCCTATACACAGTTACATTGTACAAACTTCATACACATTCACTTGTGGTTAATAGATATTTAATGTACAAAATATTTATGTGCATGTCGTAAATCTAAAAAACAATGCAAAAAATACCATATTCTTTCAAGAAAGCAAAATAATGAAACGCATTTAGAAGTCTCGTATGAGAAAAACAAAATTTCTGGAAAAAAGTTAGTTTTTGTGAAAAACTCCTCGTAGATTATATACTTATTCGGCAGAAGACTTCAGACGTAAAAATAAAATTGCATTATCTGTTCAACAACAGCTTATTTAAAACCTAATTACAAATCTGAGGTGACTTTTGAGAGGGATCGGATAGTACTAATTAACATCTTCATTAATTGTTCATATCGTGAACATATGGTTTATTGGAAACTGTACACGATCACGTGGTTCTTTTTATCAGATAGAAAGAACTTTCCAAAATCTAGCATCAAGATGTGAAAAAGCATAAGAAAAACAAGATTTCTGGAAATCTAGCTGTTAAGAACATGACGTTTCTGAGTATATCGCTCCCTCATCAAGAAGGGCAAAAAGGACATTCAGATAACGTCTCACTTTGAAGAAAGAGCAAGACACTTGGCGTACACGTACCTTTTTGTGTGGCAGTTAAAATCAGAGCATAGGACAGATGATTAATTACGATACATGACTGGCAACATTTAGAAATTGATGAACAATGGTAATTGGACCATTACAAACAGCATTGTTAGAGAGAGAGAGAGAGAGAGAGAGAGAGAGAGAGAGAGAGAGAGAGAGAGAGAGAGAGAGAGAGAGAGAGAGAGAGAGAGAGAGAGAGAGAGAGAGAGAGAGAGAGAGAGAGAGAGAGAGAGAGAGAGAGAGAGAGAGAGAGAGAGAGAGAGAGAGAGAGAGAGAGAGAGAGAATCTTGTAACTACAATGCGGTCAAACACGGGCTATAAGTGCCGATTCAATAAAATTACATACAATTTTGCAATATTCATGTAAACATAAAATAAGTTGGTATAAAGTTATTTAAAATTGCTTTAATCACGGAAACGGGGATGTTACCTGGATGTTAGCCCTACAAGTAGCCTTGCCTGTTAAACGTACTGGTCATGCCCTCCTATATAATCTTTAAAGACGTTCCTCGTAAACACACAGATTGAACTTCAATTCATCAATAGAATCCCTCGCAGTAGTCTCTCGAGGATAACCTTCCCCTCACATGTCGGTTTCCTCTATGAAAAACATTTATCAGCTTAGCTATCTATCTCAAAAACATTCCCGCATTCCCCATACCGATATTTACCCATTTTAGGGCTTTGAACAGTATATGGAAAAATTACATCACTCAATGTGTTTCAACATGCAAAATGATCATTCTTACTTTATCAAATGTAATGTGCTGAATTTTTTTGTTAAATAAAAACATTAAAAATCATGAAAACTTTATGAAAACGAAAGTTACTAGAGGACAGGTTGAAAAGCATTGGCTATTCGCTGGTACAAACAATTGAAGTTGGTGCATCAATAAACTGCACAATTAACTGACAATTGCATAAAACATCGATTTCTTTGTCATGAAATTAATATCAATCTTATTTTGCATCAAAAAGGAGATAGCGTTGATTTGATCTCCTCAATTTGTTTATAAATGTCAACATATCACCCCTGGATCAAAATGAGATTGATATAAAATGGCCCTATCTAATATAACCAATTCAACTACCTTTCGACCAACGATCAGTAATAGCTTGCCAATAAAACATTAAGCACAAAAGTTTTTCAGGTTCTTGATCAAACTTACATGCATGATCAAACTTACACGCATGACCAAACTTACATGCATGATCAAACTTACATGCATGACCAAACTTACATGCATGATCAAACTTACATGCATGATCAAACTTACATGCATGACCAAACTTACGTATGCATGACCAAACTTACGTATGCATGACCAAACTTACGTATGCATGACCAAACTTACATGCATGACGAAAACAGAAGTTCGCTGTATTTAGTCCACTTAGTCCATAGCCCAAGCTGGTGATGAATGAAACACGAGAACGTGCACAACCAGATCACACATGTACGCGTTTCTTTAAAGCAGTGAGTAAATCAGAAAAATCAGTTTCTTCCTTTTTGAAAGGTTTGAAATCGGACAGTTAGGTTTTCGTCCTGACTGGTCATTTATATGAGTTATGTATCAGTCCGGCTGTCTGGCTTGAATTTTAGAGATGTTTCCACACTGCGTTAGCATACTAATTGGTTGTCGAGACCATCAAGCCTAAAAGGGTTGAAGGATGCTGACCTGTCAGTGCATGTCACACACGCGCTTGGTGTCAGTTTCACGTGCAGATCATGTAGTACAATATGCAACTGGGTTTATTATTGCAGTCACGATTAACATTACTATCACGGTAACTAAAATTAGGTTTTCATATGCCCTTTTTACAAACACAAAATGTAAAACAGCTTTTTGATCTCAACATTTTTGTTTTAAACACATGCAATTTTAGATATGATATGAGGTATTTAAAATAATAGTATTACTCGCCCGTGTAAGATACTGCGATATCAAACTAGTGTAATACCGCTGCACGAACGACGTCACAATGGTGCGAAGTTCCTACCGTTTGATACTATTTTCATAAAACTCGTGAATGATTAAATATAAAACTCGCTTTCGCTCGTTCCATACTAAATCATAAACTCGTTTAAAAGAAATAGTATTAAATGGAAGGTTGTTTATTATCCTCTATGCATGCATTCTCCATGTGTACGAGTACGCTGCAATCAAACTGTATACGTCCATCTGTATGATGCTGTTTAATACTTTATGTAACCGCCGATAACTTGTTCAGATTAATGAAGAATGAGCTAAATTTAAACTCGTTTGCCCAATTGCTTCTAAGTTACCTATATATCATAATTCCTGATGCCGAGCATTAATAAGCACCACTTCACTGTCTGTCTTCAATGTACCACCAATAGCTGTGTGTTTGGAAGAAAGTTTTGCTTAAAAAGAGCCAATCCGTGATTTTCATAATTTATTATTTACCTTTGATACGAACCTAAATGTCATATGTGGTGATATAAAATCAAAAGACATATATAAGACAAATACTGGTTTTTCATGAATTTTATAAAACAGCCTTATAAATGCACAGAGGTGTAGATATCACGTCCTCTATACATGGATACTACTTATATTTATATAACCTAACAAACACTTTCAACTCCTAACTTCCCCCCCTCGCTGTTTTAGATAAGACTCCAAAATTACATTTGGCTATTTGACGCGCACCACTGTCCGGTTTTCGATCATAATTGCGACGTTCTACCTTCATATTGTCACTGTTACAAAACAATAAGCTTTAAAATGTTTTTTTTTTGGAAACAGTCGATACTTCGCGATCAAATGACACCATTTATTAAGCTTGGCATGTATGATTCCAACAACTCACGGAGTGGCTCTTTAAGCTTGGGAATTCGTTTAATTTGTCTCATTAAAACTATCTCTTTTACTTTTAATACAATATTTTCTACAACAAAGCTTTGTAAAGAAAAGTTACAAATATATGAGATTGGTAGTGACATTTCTTTCTCGAAGAAATGATATTTGTAAATGAAATCTAAAATTATGTTTTAAAATTTTGTTTGTCAAATCATATTTTCTGTACTAACTTTTTGAGTTTGGGTTACTGACCTAGTTAGAAGGAGTTATGTTAATGACCCTTGTTCAGCCCTTGATATGAGACGAAGGGCACGTTGTGTGTTCACACACCTAAGCAGGCAAATGAACAATACAGGTAATAAAAAGCAGCCAAGCGGACGCATACAAACAAATATTTCCCAAACCATATGACCGCAAACTTGATATTCTGCCAGTTCGGTAACCCGTGACCTGACCTAAATTCGTGACCCGAAGAGGCGACGGGGTCAAACCTCCCCCGCACGCCCACTGCAGAAAACACTCGTTCTGTGAAGCGATACTAAAACGAAAATAGAGGCGAAATACACATGCACGTGTGCCGAGGCGCATGCAATGTTTGATACAACGGAATTTCCAGCCAAACATTTTTTCCTGAAAGTCTGTAGACATGAACTTAGCAGCCCGGGGAATGCCTTAGTGACGTCACCCATTACGCAAATAGATTGCCTAGCTACCGATCTTGATTGAATTATCATACATTTGAGGCTTGATAGATTTTTTTGGTCAATGATTTCAACAACATTATAATAATGCTTCTTCTGTGTCAATTTTGCACCAACATTTATATGTTGACGCATTATTTCACAGATGCGAAACTGCGGCTCGATGACCCAGTCTGGTAATGTCTGCGAATAATCCAAAATGGCTGAAGGTGCGTGGGTGGGGGGCGAAATTTGAAACACTAAAAAGTATACGCAAGGTGGAAGAAAATGATTTCATGTCGATGTCGACAGTGTAAAAAGGGTTTGAACTTCTTGTTTTGATGACTATTTTGTTACTTCAGACTTTGTGTGGTGTTTACTAAGCGTCCAAAGTGAGCGATTCAACGCTGCGATTTTCCATGATTTCTTAGGACCTCTCCGAACGTTTTCATTTGACAACTTATTCTTTTCTTATTTTCACAGATGACGTTTTTATGAAGTCAAACTTTACAAAGGAAAGCCACTATTGCAGGTTAGTATTTTAGCTCATGTCATATTACTCTGTCAGTAGCGTTATGTTGCATAGTCGTGTGGAGACTCACTTAGTTCCGGGAGAGGCGAGATCAAATACTTCTCCCACACTCACACTCGGTCACGCAACTTGGTACTTACAATAACAAAATTGACTTTCAGCGCTGCACATCTTATATGTATTCATGTCAATCTACTTCTAGTTATTTGGACCGTTTATATTTAAGTGTCATGTCCTTTATAAAAGTTAAAAGTCTGCAAATGTTTTGTCTGTTCTGAGCAACTAAGGGGATTTGCTCACATGCCTATGAGTCATATCAAAATCCCAAAAGCTTAATCTTATCCTAATTATTTTTTAGGTCATTTGGTGGATGTTATTTTAAAATGCTTACAACATCATTTGGACACTTTCAAATTATTTGTAACACTGAATTTTTGATTATATTCAAATTATGAATAAAAAGAGAAGCATACTGTGCACTCAGTTTGTGGAGGGTTCATGAGAGCTAGATTACCATGCAATATCTATAAATCCAGCTTATTCTCAGAATCATTAAAATCATCATTTTTTTTCTATTATTCAAAAATATATGCATAGCTTTTTTTGGATAGTAAAGGATTGTTTTTTAGATTTTATTGTCCATGATATCATCAATTAACAAAAGATAGATTTGCTGTTGTCCCCGTTTGTAAAGATTCAAAATTTGTTTATTGAGACAACCTTATTAATGCAAACAATTTGGTGCTAAACATCAGATTGTGCCATCAGTGGTATTGTTAGTAATGCTAATAATTAACTCTATAACTTATCGTTTTATTCACAATATTTCTTTAAGTGTTTTTATAAAAGCCTTAGTAAAGTTGTTATCTTCAAAAAGTATACAGATTCCATAATACATTATTTCTCCGTTCCGTAATAGAAATCAACTAAACATCCTTAATGAAACTATTAAAAGAATTTTTAATTAAATAAGCTTGTTAAACTTTTATTTGAATGGAAAACCTGGTAACTAAAACATATGTTTTTTATTTTTTGCTTAAAATATTTTCAAAATGAAATTCTTTTGATGTTGCTTTGTCAATAATGCTGTCACAGATCTGTTAAACAATTTCAGCTTAAATAAAAGAGAGCGACATCATGAGAGCTGACTGCTCTAATTCTTTGTATTAGTTTTGTTTTGAATTATTGATCTGAATTAGATGCTTTTGATTGTAAATGTGTCACCTTAATCAAACTTATTTCAATAAAGTCTCTAAATATTTGTGTCAATAAGGAACTTGAACCATTTTCCCAGAAAGTAAAATAAAGGTGCTTTTTTAAAGTTATTTTTTTTAGATATTATTCTTCTGAGACCTAATGATTTTCATTCAATGCATACAAGTGAATCAAAATAGTAAATTCTTTCAATTATTAGAGATATATTAGTAAATATTTTCACATAGGTTTTTAAAAAAGACCCCAACTTTTTGTCCATTAATTTTAAGAACAATTCTCTGATACTAAGTCATAACATTACTAATACATACTATATGCCTCAATACATTACTAATTTTCCATATTCTAAAAGTACTACCTTAATTTTTGCAATCATTTTTGGAAGTCAAGTTTTTGGAAAAATTAATGTGGTTCAAGCAAGTTTAACATAATTAAACCATCATGCTTCTAATGTCGGTTTTCAAAAACACCATTTGGTTAAGTGAAGGAAATACTCTATGAAAAAGTTTGGCAAACAAGTTGTTTTAATTGAACAGTTTATCAGCACAGAAGTATATAATTATTTTACATGAAAGAGTCATCAACTCTGTGATGTCAAATGTTGATGCTTTTTTTAGTTATAGTTATTTTATGTGCAGTACAAAATGAGTTTAATTAAGATGAAAAGGATTTAAAGATTTTATTTCATGCAACAAAATAGAATTAATTATTTTATAATGAACCCAGTCTTGATTGTAATGCATTCTACTCTCTGTTGTGATGAGGTATTCTCTGTGATCATTTGGGTTAGTTCTTCCTGTCTTACTTAAAGATTTTTTACTTCTCATAATATTTATCTTGTATGATTGAGTTATTTTTCTAAACATGACGAGTCAAAGTTCCAAATTTTACGGTGATTGACCTTAAAATTGTTTATTCCTTTCACATTCTTTTGATTGAAATGAAATTATCAAATATCTTATGGACACTTAATGATTCAATGAATTTCAACCAGAACTCGCTTCGATCCGCCACTGAAATGTGGTCTTAATCCACAAATGTTGTTTTTTCGAAATTGAAAAAAGATTGAAACTTTGAGTCTCATCTCAGTCATGTTGATTAAGATTGTTGAAATAGAGAAGGGAGATGCATAAGAGTGGATGACGATCTGAGGACCACATGTCAAGCATATTAATTTAAAATAAGTCAATGTTTTAACCATTTCAGAGGCAGTTTTGAGTGACAAGTTCTACAAAGAAGTTATTTTGCTCAATATCCATGTCTTGATTTTCAAAATGGTAAGTGTATTATTTCATATTTTTTGTTCATTATCTGTTATACAAGCAAAACACTGTTATGTCACAAAACTTATAGGCCTTCACAAGGGTAAAATCCTAGAATGATAATAATCAATAATGACAATTTTATTGCCTAATATCCAGTTCAGGACTGCTTAGTGGCGGTACAATGTACTTTATTACCCTGAGGGATTTGTACTTTCGAGGCGGCTACTAAGCGTTTTCGCGCGACCATATAGGTCCGCACATCCCATATACAGATACCCAATTGTACAACCGGGTGGAATGAGTGCAATGTGGATGAAGTACAATGCCAAGGACACAACATACTATAAAGCCCAGGTCAGAAAGTTTTGGTGTCGTCTCCTGCCTTGTTTCAAAGGTGGGCTGTTTGTGTGAAGCCAGTGTGCTAACCAATGCATCGCTGTGCTCCACATAAAACTGGGTACTTGCCATTCGGACTAGTGCATTCTAAAGAACTGGCTGTATACATTTACATGATCAGATTGTCTAGGTGTCCAACAATCATAAACACTATCAATTATCACATTGTAGCTCAGATTATTTTCTGAGAACCACTGTCTACCATCTAGCTTGTGCTAGTTTTTGACCATGTTGCTTGTATATTATCTAAAGCCAAGACTGGAGTAAGGGAGCACCAACTGCAAACTTAGAATGTCTTGTGGCAAGATTTAGCTTGGACTTGAACCCAGACCTGACAATAGCTGGGCAACCACACTGCTCCTGTGCTGCTGAGTGTTTGAATGATTTCAAAAGCAAATCTTTGCAGCAGTTTTAGAAGGGCAATACACAAGAGAGACAAGATTTTTTTCCACAACTCAAAGAACATGAAGAATCCCGCCAGGGGCTTGGCAGCCTCGTCTGCAGTGGAGAACTGTTATACACGCAGTCAGGTTTGGGTGCAAAGCTACATTGAATTTCAGTGCAGTACCACCTATGGTTCCCTAGTTCTAGCGGATGCTTGAAGGTGTCACCGCAATGCATAGCGTCTGCGATATAAGTGAAACACTCTTGAAAGCGGCGTTAAACCCTATATCACCTCACCTCACCAAAGAACATGAAGAATTATGTAACCAGGACTTTCATAAAGCTGCTTATCCATTTATTGATGTAACAATAAAGTGTTTTCCTCTTTGTCTTCATATTACAAATCCTCATTATGTAACATTTTCATTTATGGTCTTCTGTGATTGAGATTTGTCACAATGGTGAATATGTTTTTGTAAGGCATGTAATTTTATGGTGTGATTTGTACGAGTACTGAGCTACTGATGTTGATGAGGTATGAGGCGACACTGAGTTGATGAGTAGAAACTTCTTTCAGTGTGTGAACCATCTCTCGGCCAATTAAAGTTTTGAAACATGTCTAGTTAATCAGGGTTCTGGCATGGCATCTCTTGGTGAAATATATTTGACGGATCTTATTTCTGATGTCAGTCACTTATTTGATTTAGACTTTATAAATATGAAATGAATTCCTGTTCCTGGTAGCTGATATTGATTAAACTGTTCTTAATATAGTGGATAGATTTGTAAATTTTAAGTCAGAATTTTTGTCTCTTTGAAAGATTTGGTCGGTGATTTGATTGCAAATATTTAAGAATTCCATTAACAGTGCTATATATATTTAGAGTCATCCGTTTATTTGAACCTGTTATATTTCAACAAGTGCAAATATCTCATTAACCCTTTGCATGCACAGTTGGCTAGCATCAGTTGATACCTTTGTTATCACAGGGACTAATCAATGTTCAACTAGGGGCTAACAACAATCCTGCTAAGACAGCAATAGCAGGTTTAGGGTTAACCCCAAGCATACTGAGTGCAGACTAGTTCACAAGTGCCTGAACTAAGTGTAAACAGGTTGAGAGTTAATGTCATTGCCACAAGGCTGTGAGTGCATACAGCTTGTGTGTATATATGTAGGAGTGGGCTGATAATGACATCAGGCCCCGGGATAGTTGAACATGATTAGGTACTTCCCCTTTGTAGCTGACTGACTCACTGCCACACCCTATTAAACAATAGCCTTGCTTCAAGTTGCTTCTTCACACAGGTAATAAAATCCAATCTGTTGCACCAGGATGCCTTGTAACTGTGTTATTTGGTTCTTGCTTGGGTACAAGTGCTATTTTATTAGTCTAAACTTATAAGTTGTAGTACATGATAACCATTTGAAAAACAATTCCTTATCTTGATCCGAAATTCCCATTTCATTGAAGCTAGATCCTTTCAAATATTTTAAAAATCATTCAATAACTATAAGTTTTATGTTTAAAGAGACTAAATTTCATTCTATGTTTTTAGAATATTATGTAAACATTTTCATCTTACTCTATTGTTGTTTTTTTTGTCTTAAATTTATTTTCTTAGGGAAAAAAAGGAGAGATTTATCGTGATTGTTATTTTTTTCTTTTTCTGTAAAAACCCAAAAGATGGGTTTTATGCCGCTATACATTCAGAACTGAAAGATACTTGTACTGTTTAACCACTACCAACTGTTCGCCCTGCTACATAAGACATTATTCATACTGAATATGTGTCTTTTATTGACAGATGTCTTGTTTATACCATTTAGTCCAAGGATTGAAACTATATTTTCAAGAGCGACATAATTAAGAAATAAATTTTCTTTCTTCACAAAATGAAATATTATGGCATTTGTCTTGAACCTACAGTATCAACAATCACTGCAGCTAGTATTGTGCAAAAAAACAGTCATGAGTCAAGTGTCATTTTTCTGATAAGTAGGTTCTATGCAATGAAAGTTTTTGAACTGCGTGTTTATTTTAACTCGTCATTCCAATCCGTTGTTCTACATAGAATTTGTATGACTGACTGCAGTGAAAGTTAAGAGTTGACATTTGACTTAGGAGGCAAGAGTTGATTCATCTGTAAAGTGGAACAGGCTCAAGTGGTAGTGCATCTAGACTTGCTGCAGGTTGAGTCTTCTTCTGTTGACGGCTTCAGCTGGTATGCCTGCTTATTTTAATTTGTGTATTGTTGCTCCATGACATGTCAAAATAATGGTAACTTAAACACAGTCTAAACTCCATTAAGCATGTCTCGATGTAAGGTACCTAGTGTAAGCCCAAAAAAAAGAAGAAAAGAAAATGAAAATAGAAGTTGTTTACTCTCTTATGGAAAATATTCAATAGACTTCATTATAGCTTGTAAGAACTAGTTACAAGGTTTTTTCTTCAGTGGTTTTCATTACCAGGTAATCACATCAGATGCTTACCTAACCAGCCCTAACCAGCTAGTTCTGCTCACGATAAATACATTACATGGTAACTTCTTGCCCTATTCTCTTCAGCTGTGAACAAAAGATTTGATACACGTTAATTATGATGATAACTCTATGCACTTACACTGTAATGTTTATTTTATCATGATAACTCTATGCACTTGCACTGGAATGTTTATTTGGGAGACAAATACATTTTTTCACACACCCATCTATTCTAAACTTGCTGCAGATTGTCCATCAGAAGCTGTGAGAAGAGGTTACCATGGTTTTCAGGCTGAGTTTATGATGCAGCTTTGATACACCCATGTTTTGATCGCCCGTTTTGTAGTATTTGAGCTCATTAAGAAGCTAACTTAAACCTGCTTTTAAAAAAACTATTTCTAAAGGGGATCAAGAGGCTTTGTGTCACTCATGTTTTGAAGTTTTGCTTTTGCCTTTGCAGAGAGTTACTCGTATAAACTATTTAGTTTAGACCCACTTAGTAAGTGACCAAATGAAGTTCTTTGATTGAAGTTTAGTTTTCTCAGTTCATCATTGTTTAGCAGAGATTCCAAACCATATCAATCTGTCATCTGTCAATTGTTTACTACCTGCCTTCGTTATACAATGACTAATTTAGGGTTATTCAATTTTTTATTATTCTTTTTGATTCACTACTTCTATGGTTTTTGTTGTAGTCAGTTCATATTGTCTAGGAGAGACTTGAACGCCAACAAATTTCATCATGTAGTCAACGCAGTACCACCCATGGTTCACTAGTTCCAGCTGTCCTTGCAGGTTTCACCGCAATGCATAGCCTCAATTGTGTTGTTCTAGCTTTCACCCTGCAATGATACTTGCAGTCATGGTGAAAGTGAATTACTTTAGAAAGCAAACCCCTCAATCACCTCACCTCATCTCATGTAGTCAACTAAGCCTTAAATCATCAAATCTAAAAAATCATTCCCTCTCTGTTTGAAGGCCCTTTAGTTGAAAGCACATACAATGTTTTCATCCAGTGATGTAGTGGAATGTATTTATGATACTTCAGAGTGAACTAATTATCTTTGTCATATGAAATTGACAACATGATCTAGCGAAGAGTTATTGAGTTCATTGAATCAAACTGGTATGAACAGCTGGCTAGCCTCTGATGATTTGTTTGGTCCAGAACAGTCAGTGCATGAAGGTTACATTGATTTTCATTGTGGAACTTTGTTCAATTTCATTTAGCATCTTTTTTATTTCAAAATTTTTACCGCTCCTTTTGGCATGCAATTTTATTAATTAACAACATTTTGCTTATATTTATTAATTTTTAGTGTTGTGCTCTGTCATTTATCAAACTGCTTTTACCAGCAGGCCATCCTAAATCATTTAACAATTTGCCAAGCCCTCTGTTGACAATTTCCGATTTCTGTAAAGTAAATAAAGATATTGTATGCAGATCTTAGTGGTTTCCATTTGAATGCATTTAACATAATGTTGCTGAAACTGTTAAATCTAAATTTCGTGTAACCTTTAGAGCTATGATGATATATCGTAATATTAGAATCGTGATACTTAATCTGTTAATTTACATATCATGATACATGCTCTGTTCTCATCGTTGACTTTCAAATTGCTCATTTTGCCTGCAAGTAAAGCTGTTTTTATAAGTTAACCTATCTTTTTGTACGAAAATCCCAGAAAATAATGTATCATATTAAATCAAATTAAATTGATTCGAAATATCATGATTGTAACTACTCCAGTAACTTTCCTTAAAATATGCTTTTTGTACGCCACCTCTGTGTAATTATTGTCAAGAATCTAAATAGGGCTGTTTGTCTGGTTGAAGTATGTGGTCTCGGTTGAGCTAGTCAGGAAGTGTGTCAGCAGCTCACGGTGTAGTGTAGGTGGGCTGTCTGTGTTGACCTGTGTCAATGTTCTTACAAGGAAGTATTCCCGCACAAGAATGTTACGGGTAAATTCTATATTTAGAATGGTGTACACTTCTTTTGCTGTATGAAACCTGACTGGTCTCGACCATGGTAGGCAATACTCATGTTTATATAATTTCCAAAGATACAGTGTACATGTCAATTTGTCGTGTTTACATTTTCTTCAGGACACTTCTTGCCTTGTGAATGATTTTAACTGCTCTTTTTGCCCTAGTTAACATTGAAAATATCAAGTCTGTCTCGTGAAGTCGTCGTGTATTTGTCAGGTGTCACTTTGGGCACGATTTGGAGATTCCTACCTGTAAGTATATCCAATAATGGATACTGCAAAGGAAAAAGCTTTGAATAAAAATTCTGTAAAATAAATTACTATGATTTTTTTAATGTTCAATTACTATTAATATAAAGAAATTGAATAAGGCAGAGACATCCTTATTATCTATTGTGGGTATCAGCCTATGTTGGCACTTACGAAGGAGTTCAAGTGCATGTGGTAGTTTGCTGGACATCGAGCTTCACCTCACTAGAAAACTTTTATAGTTTAAAGTTTATAGATTTTCCCAGGTACGGAGTATGCCTTAGCTTTGATTAGTTGCGCAGTCTTTATGTCATGGTAAACGTGGTAAATAAATGTGATATCTCAGTGGTGATATAAAGTTCCTGAAGTTTCCTTGTTAACAACTTTTTATGAACGAAGGCAGTAGAAGTTTAGCTTACTTATTCAGCATCTAGAATGTTTAGAAAGATAGATGATTATGACAATTTCAAAGTTAATCCACGCAGATAGGAAACAAGTTAAACTGATATGGCTGTTATCAAGTGCACTGTATAATTGAAAAGTTTATTCTAGAACTGGTTGTGTGAGAGGCGTGCAACAAGGCCCTTCCCTTGAGACAAAACTGGAACTAATTAAATGAGTGCCTTCATTCATTGTGTGTAGTAACTTGTTGCTGATACTGCCTTGTGTGAGTTGTCATTAAAACAAATACTGACCCTTTATTTACTTGACTAGCTCCTAGTCATGTTGAAAGTGATTTAAGAAGAACGCCTAGAAATAGAAACTACTTTTTTAAGCTCTCTTAGTGCTAAGATAATCTTAAGTACGATACATTAATACTGGATTAAAACTATCTTAGAACTGAGAGAGCTTTGGAAAAAACAGTCGTGGAGAGTAGTTCACCTTTACAAGCAGGGCTTAGGGGACTCTGGGCTAGCCCGTCCCTTTGAAGTGGTTAAAACATATAACATATCCTTTGTTTATGATTTATTTCTGTGATTGGTTGAGACTAACTATATCAACAACTATGGTGTTAATCCAGCCATCCATACTTGCTAGCTTATCCCTAGTGAAGAAAGGTGCTGCAGTTAGCCTCAGTTGCAGTGAGTGCTACAAGGTTGTGGGTGCTACTGCAGACTGCTTGATAAGGATGACAGTACCCCTCATTCACTAGGTCTTGCTTTCCCTCACACCCATGCAGTTTTGTCGTTGGAAAGGTAGTTTTTGTCCCTAACATCATTGCAGATCTGTTCATGGTCCACTAGTTTTTGCTTTCCCTCATATGTGGATATCCACAAATGGATGCTAAATTGTTAAACAGGTGAATCCATCTTGAAAGTGTATGGTCAGCCCTCATCATTTTGTTCTGATCAATCACCTGTCAAGATTGAGTCCTTTCTGAAAGTGGTAGCGTTTTTGATTGTATCAATTTCTCTGGCATGTTGTGTTAGCTTCTTATCAGTCACGATATCAAATGTTGTGGGTCATTAACCCACATCGGTGACCTTGGTTACAAGTGGAATAACACTTTCAACATGGTGAGATTGTTGCTTATTATGGTGAATTATTAAGAGGAAATAAAAGTGAGAGATGGTTTGGGATATCACTGGTGGTCCAATGAGCTTCAAGACAGACTGAAAATCACTATTATTACTGTTTATAGGTAGAATGATGATTGTAATATACTAACATTTCAAGATGGAAATTTTGGTGTAACCTATTCCTACATGTGTTTCAGAAAATTTAATGCCATGAAAATAGCTGAGTGAACTGTCGTTTCAAGCTCAGGTTTTGAAAGTTCAATCACATGATATTTAAAGAGACATGTGTCCCTTGAGAGGTGACACTTTCTTTATTGGACACAACCGTATCAACTACCTAACACAAGCACTGCACTTGCTGGACTTACAGCCTTATCTATATAAGTCTATAGTGTCACTGAAAAAGCTTTTACTTTTGTTTTACTATTTGTGAACAGAAACTTTCATCTGGGTTATATTTGATAAAGAATCTTGTCAACTTGTCTGAGGTTTGATTACACAATAGTGTAATTGATCAGTTAAAAAACTCAAACTAATAGAGCCCTGCTTCTTGTTCTAAGACTGAATGTAATTTATAGAACATTGTAGTGGCTGTTCCTTATTCCCAGTGTTTGTTTAATAATGAGGAATGCAGTATATCAATCTTTTATGGTATTGTAATATTTTGCTTTTGTTGGTTTGTGCAATAATATCTGAAATTTGTCAGTGAAGGTTCTTCGTTCTTTTCTATTTTCTGTTTCAGAACCAAGTATGATTAAATAATGATACTGCTGGTGCAAAAGTACTTAAATCTATGATCTTATGAAACATCTGTATAACAATGACATATAATGTAAAAAACATGCTCAATATACCTGAAATATATACAAAACAACACACATATGTTTTGACTTGCCCTTTTTAATCAACTTTTATTGATTTGGTCTTTGTTACACATTGTGTGTCAACGATTGATTTGTAATCAAACAATGGGTTGTATTTTAGGCCGACCTTGGCTGATATTAAAGTTCAATTTGTAACATATGTTCATTACTGATTTATAGATTCATTTGATACAGCGCAAATAAAATATGATGAATTTAAAAAAAGGGTTGTAGCTTTATAATCCACCTAATTTTTTTTTACTGTTTTGTAATTTCCTGATGATTTTATCTTTTTGGTTGTTGTTGTTTCATGATAGATAATATTTTATTTTGTTTAACTTTGTTATAATGTTTGTGTTTAAATGTAAATATTCCATAAGAATTACTTCATTATATGATAACAAACACTGCAAATATCAAGTATCAAGTTGTCTAACCCCGTGAGCTTGGTATGTCAGAGCAATAAAGTTTATGGACATATAATTTACAGAATGGCAACATTTTGGAATTGGTTACATGGATCTTAACACAGTTTTTAAGCTTGTACAAGGATCTATTCCAAAGCGTCGCAATTCTGTGACTAAAGAAGTTTGATAACTGAAAAATCTTCTACTTTGTCAACTCTACAACTTCAGAATTTGTCTCTGTTCTCCTCTTTTGATATCAATTATGTAAAATAGATTTTTTGATCTTTTTACTTACATTTAAATCTGAAATTCTCAATGATAGACAATTAAAATTGAAGTTTACATTTTTTTTTAGAAAAGATAGTTATGTTACTGTGTATGTTATTAGATGTTTTAAAGCGTTTGTCAATCATTCATTATTTCTTAATGTAGAATAAGATGTTGATAAGTATTGAATTTGAAAAGCCAATCTTTGATGTAATAAAGGAAATTTCAGATATTTATCATGGATCTTTAAGAAGACAGAAATTATTTTGAATTTCAACTTCTTTTCTATTTTGACGTCCTTTTGATTATTGTCTTATTGCCAGTTGGATTTTGTATTAAACAAAATGTTGTAACCTAGATGAAATGTAAATAAACCAGTACCCTTTCTTTATAAGATAGATTTTTCTGATGTTTCTTTTTTCATAACTTTTAATATTTTAAATTTTTTAAATTAGGGGATAAATTATGTAAACAGGTAATCAATAATGTTAGTTTTGCATGATGAGTTTGGCGTCAAGTTTTCTTTGTACCATATGTTTATTTCATTGATTTATTTGTCATTTTTATGTAAAAAACGTGAACAAGCACCTGTTGCATATGAGTAATTTTCAAAATATGTACAAACAAAGCACGAGTTCAGACATTTGGGTCATAAAACCACATCAACTGTCAACCAATCAATTATTATATATATGCCTTTATCTCTTTCTACCATGTAGGCTTGTGGTGTATTGGCAGATTTAAACCTTTGAAATGTGAAATGATCAGCTCCATAAAACCTACATATTACATGAATCTTGATTTACTAACACAAGTGTTTGAGTAGCTTTCTAGAAGTCGGAGATACAGGAAGAAAAGGATCGATTTATGATTTGTTGAAAATAAGTGTGTAGATTCTGATGCTGTTTTCAGGCAATGTTGAATAATGAAGAAGTTTATAACCCTTTAATCTCCTTGTCTTCCCGCCAAGGGTAATAAACTAAGCTTTGTGACTATAAACATCAACAAAGGGGTCCATGTATGTCTTTCTTTTCCATAAATTCTAGAAACTAGACTAGTGGTGTCACACTCATTATTTCTTTTCTAATGGATTACTCATCATCAAAGCTTGATGAGCTTGGTTAGAAATAAAACTGAATCTAGTTTTGAAATTATCTGCTCTACAGGTGAGGCGAGTTTGACTTTAACAGTGCTTTCAAGAGTATTTCATTTATATAATGGCTGCAAGTATTATTGCAGGGAGAAAGCCTGCAACACCGTCATGGCTATGCATTGCGGAGAAACCTGCAAGCATCAGCTTGAACTAGCAAACCATGGGTGGTACAGCGCTGAAATTCAGTGTTGCATAGCACCCAAACTTGCTGTGTATAGAACAGTTCTCTATTGCAAACAAAGTTGCCAAGCCCCTGGCGGGATTTTAACCCGGACCTCTTGATCCGAAGCCGAAGGCGCTATCCACTGCACTATCTCACTCCTATCTGCTCTACAGGATTTTGGCCTAATGGTAACAGTGTAAATGTCAATTGAGTAACTGGTGTTTGAGAAAATAGAGAAGTTGAACTTTTATTTTGTGATTTTAAAAGTATTTTGCAAAAGCACTAGCGCTATAAACTGTCCACTATGAGGTCGAGGATTTGAAATATACCGGGATATGTTTTACAGTAGAGTAATGTTTAGTTATGAATACAACATTGAAGTATTGTTGGGTCCCACAAATGTTTTATGGTTCCTGGTTTTACAACAATACCTAATGAAACTATTATGGCAAGCTTTCTATGTGTTGTGCTATGAGAGAACTAGTGTATGAAAGAGTTAGTTTTATGAAAAAGCTATTTCTTAATGTCTACAAATGAAAAGTTGATTGCAAAAGACCTTCCAGGTTTTAACCTCTTGGCATTTCGTCCCCTTAACCCAGTAATCAGTGGCGACAATTACTTCAGTCGGGGCAGTCAGTTCAAGTACACATGAACGGGACTCACTTTATTTATTGATCAGTTTTGCCAGAAGATTTACTACCAGCGACTTCGCTGTTGATTATGAGATCAATAATTGTTTACTGATGTACTGTAATACGTCTTGGTTGGTTTGCTTCTTGGACAAGTTCTCTGATAAACATTTTCATTGACAGAAACACGGTCACAACAGATCGATCAGTGTATTGAGTTGATTGACACTCTAGCTATGGAAATAAATGGCCATAATATTACTGAGCTATACCAATGATAGTTAACTAATTTCAGCTAACTGTCCACATCACCTTCATCTTACTTGACCTCTCCTCATCCCTCCTCATCCCTCCTCGCCTTGCCTCGCCTTGCCTGACTTCTAACAGCCATAACAGAGTGTTTGACTTACAGGAATCGTTACAAGTGGAGAAAGAATTCAAAGCTCATATTTTTATTTTTATTTTTAGTGTAGTGAAAGGCTCTACAGTTCCCAGAAATGCCCGCAGTGTCCTCCTGCAGCATTGAGAGGGTTAATTCATTGTGGTCAGACCATATTGATGAGAGTGTTGACACTGGTGGGTCAATCAATCCATCATGTGTTACAGTGGACATGTCAGTGCTTCCCTCTGGTAGCTGATGCTTATCTTTATGACCAAACCACTCGCTCAACTGCATGAAACTTGTCTAGTGCTCGCCACTTGCAGAAATCCTTTATTCATTTATCGGCACTTATGTAAATATTTTGTTTTGGTGTGGAGGTATTTTCTACAATGCATTTAACCCTTTTGGTGTTGGAAACCATTCATATTTTAAAAATCTGAACTTTTTTTGTGAGAAATTGTTTCATTTTGTTCACTGAACATAAATTACTATGAGAATGTGTAGGAACCAATATATGATTTTGAGACACAAGAACCAATGAACCTGTCATTCTGTCAACTGTTAGAGTAGCCTGCTAGAAGGTATTGAGGTCATAAAGTACACGTTCATTACAATATATAACTTTTTATTTACAGAATTATGACGTTGGAAACCAATAACCCCTCTTACTATATCACTGTGATTCCTTCAGGTGTACATGTTCTGCTGAAGTGCAAGGCGTCCATGTAGGAAATAGTGATGTGGGTCGGGCATGTTGTGAGGGCGTGAGTGCTGGACAGCTGAGTAGGTGAAGAGAGTTTTACCATGAGAATTTGGCATCCTTCCCTAATGAAGCAGCTCCCATTAATCTCAGCCACTGAACTAGCGAGGGTGTTGACCTACTCTGTTTTCTGCCTTCCTCCCCCCTCTCTCTCTCTGCCTCTCTCTACATCTCCCAATCGACTTTCTGTCTCTTGTGTGTCTATCTTTGTCTCTCTTTCTCCGGATCTCTGCTGTTTTATAGGTGGAGACAGACTAAAGACGAATGTAAACATGCTAACTGAGTGTATCTATTTACAACCTGTATATTTATACTTATATATGCAGTGTATATACATCAGACCTATCTGTGAGTGTAGAACCAGTCGACTAGCTTAGCTAGTGCCAGGTACATTCAGCTGGGTCATATCTAAATGTGGGTAAAGAGGTCAGAGGTGAAGGGAGCTTCTGTGAACACACATGTATAGTGTCAGGTTGTACGGCCTGACCTCACCACTGTAAAGTGTAAACACAGCCCCTACCTCCCCGTCCATACGCACATACACACACACACGCACATGCTGGTAGACATACAGAGCTGGTACAACACCCTCTCCATTCCACTCCACTGCATGTATGTACCAGCCACTCTGAGACAAACCTGCGTTATCTACCAGCCTGTCTCCTGTAAGTGTACATGGAAGGAGTCCTATTGTTTACACTCGCTTCGAGCATAGTGAGACGGCTCTTGTTAGACGGACTGGCAGACAGGCACGCTGGCAGGCTGGCTGCAGGTGATGTTGATGTTGATGAAGGTTAGCACTGGCGTAGTGAGTGTAGTGTAGTGAAGTGTACGTTCTTACGAGGACAAGAACAGGCGGGGGCCGTTGTGACCCGCCTCAGTGCAGAGCCTTGCCTCGCCGGTATGTCGGTCAGTCTGTGATTGGTCGATACCACACATGCTGATCAATGAACAGTTATTGATTCATTTACGATGTGTGGCTGGCTGGGCTGGGATCCTTTACACTAGAATGTATTTAGCATGTGAGTGTTGGAGAGAGAAGCAGCAAAGGGGTTTCTCTCTGGAGATCGTAGTATGGCTTACTCTTGCCCCAGGTAGGTAAACTTTACTTACTCCTCTTGGTGTGTCACATGGCATGCCACCTCATTACCATCCTGTTCCATTCATTACTCAATGTCTCTTTTTATTTTAGTCGAGATACTACAAACATTAGTTTAAGAAGAAAAAGTTTTTGGAATAAAATTCCTTTAGATTAATTGAAAGCAATTGTCATAGTTACATTTGTGCAAGAACAACTTTCCTTTTTTCAAGATTTTTTATGATTTTCTTTTTGTAATCCATTGAGAAATAGTTAATCAAATTTACAAAAAGCATTTATCATCTGTGATGTGTAAGTCCATTTTTTAAAAATTAAGTAAATTAAATATTAAATGTTTTTTAATGTCAAAAGATCACTTTTGCTCAAAATATCTGTTCGGAGATTAATTAGGTCAAACAGTGTCTCTGATGAATAATGCAAAAATCTTGTTTTTGGTTGAGCCGAAGTCAAAACCGAAGTTTCTCATTATCTGAATTTACTGTAAATTACATTCATTATAGATTTGAGATATCTAAAGTAACTGTACATATTAAATTTTCAAATGTTAAGATTTTCTCTCTTTGTTAAGTGAATCAAAATAACCTTGAGTAAATCTGAACAAATGTTTAGAAGAAGAGCCCTGATTTATTCATCATTCCTTTAATACTTCAGTCTGATTTGATTTAATGCTTAGGGGCTTTCTTTGTATTTGAGGGCATTTTAAATTATTAATAGTTTATTCAAGGTGTTGCTAAATAACTGTGCCTGTGAACGTTGGTTGTATCAAATGGATTTTAGATAGTTCAATCAAGAAGGTTGCCAATAACAAGTCTTGATGTTTTTGTTTATGAAAACTGACCATGTGTCACACCAGCATAAACTCATCCTAGACATGTTCTTGCAATGAATGAATTTAAATTCTTATTTAAATTTGGTTAGGAGATAAAATTGCTTCAGAGATGTGAGATCTAACCACTTTGTTATAAACATATATATATAAAAAATTCCCAAATTACAAATGCTTTGTTTATAATGCATAAAGTATTTAATTGATTGCAATTTTTAATACCTGCTAATTTTATAGATAGAACTGATTACATCAACACTTAAATCTTTATGTTAAAAAATATCTGATGAATATGTGTTATATTAATACATTATGATGTATGTTACCTCTTCTGGCCAATGGCAGGTTGAGAGTTAAGGTTTATCATTGACAGTTGGGCCTGGTTCAATCTGACAAAGCTTATCTTTAGCAAGTGGACAGTCTTGGGTAGCTCCATAGGTATAAGTTGTGATTCATGTAACGTGGCCACTCAGAGTGTTCTCAGGCTTATTGTTTAAAGTTTGAGGTTAACATTTGAAAAAGTAGTTTGAAACTCCTGCCTGCTGGAGTACTGAAATTTGCAGAGGATATTTGTGAAAAAATTTGTTGAGATTAACATGGACACAACAACATGCTGGAAGTTAAGCCGAGGATTGCGAGTGCAGATGTGTAAATGGGTAAAGTTGCTCCTGGGCTGGTGTTGAATGGTAGAGGGGAAGCACTGTCAGTGACTAGCCTGTTCTGTTAGTTATACCCCGCCGGGACGAGAATAAGGTCATCAAGTGTGTTGTAGTGTACACAAGTATACAGGGAAAATGTGCAAACATGTTTATATCTGAAATCATAAAATGGTGCACGGATCAGCTGCTTATCTGACTTTTCTCAATTCAAGTAATGAAAATGTTTCTGTTTACATAGGCATGCGCGTGCATGCATTCTGTCGCATCTAATTAGCTTTTCTTTGTTTAGTCATTTAAACATTAAGCAATTGGAATAAATGTTACACCTTTATCGAGTGTGGACAAACGTTTGTTTTCCGATATATGTGCAACAATATATCAATGTATATGTCTCTGTATAAGTCTCTATATGAAAACAATCTGAATGTTCAAGTTTCTCTGAATGTAACAACAACTTGTTTATGAAAGAGTTATGCCCTTACATGGCAGTGTGTGTGTGTGTGTGTGTAGCAGCTTGTCTTTGTTGGATATATTGATCTGATGGAGAGATACTACAGTGGTTTAACTGTGCATTTACCTTCACATGTACACCGACTCTCCTCACTGGCTGCTTGTCAATGCAGACCAAATTATGTCATTGAAGTTAACCTGTTCATTTAAGGTATTGCATCTAGTCTAAAGGTACATTACGCAGATTTTATTGGAAGCATTTTGACTTCTTTCACCTTGTCTGTGTTGATACCAAGAACATTAGATTATTTGCAGATTACACCTGAATCACACCCCTACAGGTTTTCTTGTTAAATAAAAATAAAATCTGTGAAATTAATCAAGAAGTGGAAAGCAGGTTGTTTGAATCAAATCTTCTCCATTCTTTGAGGTGATGAAGAAAGCACAGATGACTTCATGGTTATACAACTACTGTATTCTTGGAGATTAACATTGGACAGAGATATTAATGTTATTTTAGTGTACTGAAATTCAACTTACCTGCTTGAAAACAACAAAACATCTGGCTTCTAACCTTCCCTTCCCAGAATAGAAGCAACTGATATGCATGAATTTCCTCCATCATTCAGCACTTTGTATTGTATTTGGAAGGTTGGTAGCTGATTTGTGATGGATTGTATGCTTACTCCATCACCATCATGTCACTGTAAGGCTCATACTCTGAAAGCTGTTCACATTAAAGAAGTTATTACCCTGGAACCTCTCATTTCTTCTGAAAATTATGGTCTTGTGGAGCTGCTCATTAGGTTCCTTATGACATAGTGATACAATTGTCTGGTAGATAATTTAGAGAAATATATCAAGTTCAGTTTTGAAAGATGAATTTTCATGTTTTATTTTGTATGTATGTGATTAGGTCAATATCGACAACTTTACTGTATATTTCAATGACTTGCTTGCTAGGAGTTTTGAATACATATAGGGGTAAGTAAATACCCAATTTTTAGCGTGTGTCTATCAAGAAACATGTGAATATTTGCATTTGTATCTTTGTGAATATAAACATTCAGAAGTATGTAAGTATTCACTACAGTAGGTGTGTCTTAAGGTCTGAAAACACTTCAAATGTGTATGTTGAGGAAGGCATGTGCACGTAAGTACAAACATTCAGAAGTATGTAAGTATAGGCAACAGTAGGTGTGTCTTAAGGTATGAAAACACATACATATGTTTATGTTAATGAAGGCATGTGTATGTAAGTACAATGATAGACGTATGTAAGTATACACAACAGTAGGAGTGTCAGAGGCTGCTGCTGCAGTGGGAGTTGGGTGGGCTAGACCCCTAATGACTCTGCCAACTGTCTGTGTAGCAAGTCAGTGCGTCAACTGCGGCCAGTGCCAGAGTATTGATGAATGTACGCTGTGTGATGCACTACTCGCGCTGTTCCCTCGCTGGCTGGCTGTTCAGAGAATGAGGAAGTAGCAGAATCGTGTCAGCTGTCAAGGGTCAGCTGTAAGTGAGTTATTGATTTTCTCTATCTTCATTTATGTCAGATAAGTTGCTCTTGAAGGACAGGAAATGCATCGCTTATGAATTATCTTTCATTGCCGATGTTATATAAATTGGGTTTGCATTTTGCGAAATGCTTTGTTTATGAATTATCTTGTATTGTAGATGTAAGAGACCTTGTCATTTGAAAGTAGTTTATTGGATAACTAGGTTATACAGTATAGGAAATGCATTGTTAAGGAGTTATCTTACATTGGAAATTTTGCATAAATTGTTCATGCATCTTTTTCTTTTGGCGCTGTTTGATGAAATTTCTATTTGTAATGATTTTGTATGAAAACTTGTCATTGAATGTTAGATAACTTGTTTGTGCACCATATAAATGTTTCTTTATTGAATTAACTTTTTTTAAGTTCGATTGATTCTCTTTTTATAATGGTTCTGTTGGATAAATTGTTATCTTTTGTGATGGTTTGTGCAGCGAACATACTCATTTATCATTTATCTAATACTGGTATTGTTGGTTATCAGGTCATCTAGTATGGGATGAATTGTTTGTGCAGTAATGGAAATTTATCTTTTCGTTCCTAATCGATAGGGCTTCATTGAACGGTGCTCTTTTGGCAACAAATCTTTATGTAATTATAGAGATAGTGTTCCAATAAAGTTAAGTTTATCATTTTAGACTGGCTTTAACAGGAGAGGATGCTTGTTTGTGATGTCAAGGTACATGTATATGCAAACCATATTGAATTAGGGCATCGTCATAAGGCAGTTAAATTATTAGTCAGTGACTTCAAAAATGACTTTGTTTACAACACAGTTGACAAAGCTATGACATCACAGAGTTCTTTTGCTTTTTCAGAATTATTTTTCATCAGCGTTACTTGTCTTCAAATATATGAACACTAGTAGATAATAGCAATACAGCCTTTGAAAGATTGGGATACAGGTTTTGTTAATTGACTTGTTTTATACAGTATATGAGGATACATACAGCTGAGATTCTCTATGTTCATGCAGGCTTTAGCACCAACCATTCCTCACTTCATTAACCAATGGAAATACTGGAAAATAATGAACTTAATTTGGAATGAGTGGCAACTAAAAGTTGACAAGAGTCTTATGGACTATCAGCTTACTTACCATTAAAAAAACTAATTTTGTTAAAGATCCATTTTCAAGCATTACTTGCATAACAGTTTTAAAAATCTGTACCAAAAATGAAAGTGAAGTTCATAAATGCGTGATACTTATTTTCAAGTTTACACTGTCATCTATCTGAGGCTCATCATTCAAACTTGCTTATTTGCAAAAAAAACCAGTCTAGAATTTCTTTAGTGCTAATGAATAAACTTAAGATTATTTTGCCATCCCTACTTTGGCCTAATTGTGATGTTTATTCTGTTGAGAGACTGATCCTGATCCTGATCAGCAGCACTAGTTGAATTGACTGACCTAAATACGATGTTTACATTGAGCCCAGGGCCAAGTCAATGAGAGCAGTGGCCCAGCTCCCTCCCGCCCTCCCATCTTGAGAGAGCAATGTTTGCCACTGCTCCTGGCAGGGTTGACCCAGTTCCCAGATCGATCCCTCTGTGTATATAGTCTGTAGTAGGAGGGCGGTCTGATTGATTAGGCCACTCAACCAGCTGCTACAGCTTGCCACCAAGCTATCACAGAGAAGTCTGACCAAAAATAAATAATCCTTCCTTGTTGTAAATTTTGAAATTGTGAATTTAGAACTGTTTCAGTGTCTGTGTTTGTGCAGCTACTTTGAAATTAAAGGTTATTCATACCTCCTCTTGGGTCTATATACGGTTAAAAAATTTAAATCACTATGAAATTGTTTTTATTGGATAATGTCAGTCTAATTTTTGAGATATGATAAGGGGTTGCAAACCAAAAGAAGTCTATCCTCAAACTGCACAATAATAACAATAGTATGGCTCTAGAATCAAGAACTTTTGAGAAGTGTATTTGTGCAGCTACTTTGAAGTGAAGGAGATCTTCTTTGGTTTATGTAAATGGGGGCAGGACAGCGCAGTGGTTAGTGTTTTCGGCTTCGGATGAAGAGGTTCGGGTTTCGAATCCTGCCAGGGGGTCGGCTACTTTGTCTGCAGTTGAGAAGTGTTCTACATGCATTAAGTTTTAGGTGCAATGCTACACTGTTTCAGCACAGTACCACCCATTGTTTGCTAGTTCCTGCCGATGATCGCAGGTTTCATCATAATGTGTAGCCACTTTCGTGTTGTGGCTTTCTACCTGCAATAATACTAGCAGCCGTGATATAAGTGAATTACTCTTGCAGTGTAAAAAAAAAAGCAGTGTCAAACCCTAAGTCACCTCCTCTACAGAAACCTCTTCCATAACAATCATGTTTCAGAGAATGGAACAGTAGAAACAATCTTTTCAATCCCCTCTCCGTAGGTTTTTTTCATACTCCAGAACCGATGGCAACATTACAATAGGAGCAGGATAAAGTGCATTTATTCTGTTTATGTGACATTTAGACACATGTTATTTCAAACAATGTTTAGAACATTCATTCAAAAAACATTAACAAATAAAAACAATATCATTATTATTGTATTCAATGCCAGAGTTACAGTGACCTAAATCTAAGAAGAAAAATTGCGTGATAAAACATTAGGAGTTACACAACGCTTATGAAGGTATTGATTTCCTGGCTGTATCCATGTGCTAAGCTTCCTGTTTGTTACACCTGTCCCTCATATCTACCTGCTCGTTAACCTGCTGACTTACCTGTACTATGTGAAGGTTTTTCTCTGGTTATAGGCAAGCCTATTCAAACTATCTTGTTCTTAATGTTCCTTGCACAAAGTGAACTGCCTTAGTAAGAATAGATAGAAATGAAACAAACTGACAAAGGAAATGGACTTTCTGTTAACCAAGTTATCCCTGTGGTCAACACATTGATATTGATGAGAATCCTTCGGGTTCCTGTCATTGAATTTACACTCCCTTATTTCCTAATCCTTTGTCAGTTTGTTTCATTTTTATCATGGACCCAGTCTCGCTTAAACCTTTAGTTGATAGGTATATATACTTTCCATTCTATTTTTATCTAGTATAATTAACTTTATGAAGGCTCTGTAGTGACCATAGCAAATTAAAAATGTAATGTTTGAATGTTGATGTGCATTTATGACAACTGTATCTTAAAATGAGTTGATCATTGAGTAGGACTGAACGGTAGTACCTATGGATTGAAATTATCTCTCAAGTGTAACTCAAGCTATCAATTAGAATGATTGAACGTTACAACAATCTTTACAAAGGCTCACTATTTTGATATTGGTCTGCTGGATGCTGGATAGAGATGCCTTTGAATAGTCTCTTGCCTAATGAAAACACTATCTCAACTCATAAACCGTTTGGAGGTTGATGGTACAAATATGAAATGTCTTAATTCATATAAAACTAATGTCTAATGGAGAACTTGAATATCCACAATTTTATGTCATATTTATCTGGTTTAAAAATATTTCATTTCCTCAAAATTAAAACAGGATTGGCAAACAAGCAAAAACATGCTTATATAAATGCTGCTCCCTAACAAATATACAATTACATAAAAAAAGATAGAAACATGATTGTGTTGGACAGTTTACAATAAAACAATAGTGTTTACAAACTTATTTCATAACGCTGATGACTACATGCTATCTGAATATTCAAGCAAGTCAAGGCACATCCTTTTCTAACATTAGTTATATTAATCTCATCTTATATCTTACATAATGGGTCTGAAAGTCAACACTCCAAACTTTCAAGATTCCCAGTCTTGTCATTAAGCTTTCACCATATTGGTTCTTACATTGTTCAAGTTCCTTGACAGCGGTTAACATTTTTATGCACAGGAAAAACTGCTTCTAACAGATTTCTTGTTTTGGCAAGTACCGTACGTGACAAATTAGGGCAGGAACCCATTTATGTTTTATAATGAGAGGATTGTCATATAACTTGAGGCTGCAAAATTGGAAATTCAGAACAAAATGGTAAACTGTTACAGGTTTGAGTAAGCAACAATACCTTGAATATGTTGTTGGTAGCAAGACGACATCCATAGTGAACTGAGCTTGCTTAAGTTTGTTTATCAGCTGCAACCTAGTATAATGCCTTGTCTTTTTAGAGGAGATGATAATCCTAAAATTATTCAGAGAAACACTCTGATGCCCTTGATAAAAATGCAACCAACAAAAGGTTATAAAAATCAGTATTTCATAATTATCTTTTGCTTATCTTTTCGTCACATTCTGTGATTTGAACTTTGAAAAGTAGATATTTGCAAGTCTGACTTAAATCAGTTGCATAGTCTGAAAAATATACTTGAATATTATGATATTCTCATGCTAATATCGATCCAAATCCTTGTCGAAATCATTATCTTGAGTGAACTCTGGGGTCTTTCCTGCTTGTTGTTTCTTCAAAGAATTATGATATTCACCAATTGGCTGAAGAGAGTGGAAAACTTGTAGTTGTAGGACACGGTGACTTGGCTTGTTTGTATCTTCATGTTTTTACTCTGGCCAAGTCATAACAGGCTGTAAACAAGTTGTCGTGACAGAAATTGTAGCAGCAATGACGTAGTTGCGAGTTTGAGAGCAGCGACGACTGACATATATCCAGTATTGATCTCTCGCAAGCCGCACCATGCTCCTGGTTTGTAAGTCACAATTTACGTCAGTGGTCTACGCTTCCCTCCGTTGAAAACACGGTAACACGGACCAATCGATGCTCGGCTCGTAGTCCTTGCTTCCTCAATTCCTCAAATGGTAAACAAATATGAAAGAAGTTGTTGTTGGATCTTAATGCTTTGAATGAGTTAATTGAAAAGTATTTCTCAATAGACTGACTTGAAAGAAGAAAATATTTTGTTTTTGTAACTTTTATTTGATTGACAAATTTGCAAGTATTGTATAGCTGTTAGTAACTCAATGTGTGACTGGATAAATCTTGAGCAAATAATTTGAACCACTATAAGTAGATATATGAGATTGAGATTAAATTTTTAATTGCAAATTTACATTTCTTTTATTTACATTCTGTACATTTCCATCAATTAAAATCTGTCTTCGTGCAGATCATTGCCAATCAACGAGAAGTGCCAGATGATACTACATTAAATTGTTGCTTCATCAACTCTCTGTTATCGTGCTGTGAAAGTACAATATTATGCTAAGGCAAAGTTCTCTATATCCAATGTTTTGTTATTTTATTGACATTACTTGCAAATTCATAAAATTAAGAGGGGATAAACTATTCTTAAAACAATAATTATGATTGTTTGGTTTACAGGCTCTTTCGAATGTAACATGAAACATGACAATTAAAAAATTGATTCAATGATGAAACCTTGGTCTGGAAAAAGGCCCGAAAAGTAACAAATACTGGTCCTTTGCCTTATACATCTGAGTTAGTGGTTGTTTGGTTTGCCCCCCTCTTTTATCTTCTTATAGCCTTGCCAACCCCCATCGGTTACTGGATCCAGACACCATTCTCTGAGGTCCCTCCTGACTTTCTAATTGTATAGTGCCATCCCATTTAAAATTTCTAGATGTTGACAAAACACTGTTGACTCCTATGGTATCAAAGGTTTACATCTAGTGAAAACAGCTCTTTATGGTGTAAAAGTTAACCTCTAGAAAAAAATGCCTCTTCTGGTGTTAAAAGCTAACCTCTTTTGAAAAATGTGGTATACTCTGTGGTATTTAAGTCAGTCTCTAGTTAAAAAAAAAAGGCTCCTATTGTGTTAGAAGTTAACCTCTATCAAAAAATGGTTTAATGTAGTTTTGAAAGGTAACCTCTGGTGGAATCAAGGCTTCTATGGTAGTAAAAGTTAACCTCTATTGAAAAATGTTTTTTTTTTGTATTAAGAGTTAACCTCTGGTGGACTCAAGGCTTCTATGTGACAGAAAGGCTCCTATGTTGTTAACAGTTTGCCTTTCATGAAAACAAGGCTCCCTTTGCACACACAGTTAACTGGAGACAACAAGGCTACCTAGTTTAACCTCTCATAAAACAGTAATCCTTTGGCAAAATAATTCATCAATGGTTACTTAAAGGTTAACATGATGCCAACAGTTTACCTATAGTGCAAAACAAGGCTGAGATTGGGGTGTTTTGGTCTGGGCGCAGTTTGTGTCGTGTATCTCGTCCTTGTGGCAGTGTTTACCTAGAAGTGTACTCATGGTTGATCTGTTATTGATTGACCTATATAGGCATTTGTACTTGCAGTCGTCAAAGAAGCGGTCATTCACTCAGGGCTCTTCAATTCTTCAGCAAAACAAGTTTATTTTGAATGTTATCATTGACGTGTTTTAACTTAATTTTTTAAAAAGCATCTCAACATTCGTGTTTCTTCAATTCTATTCCTGCATGGCTGACCTCCAGCAATGATGACATGATTGACATGAAGGGGTCATGCTTTTGACATGGAATATTTGTATATCCATTGACAAGAGGTTAAGCCATGTTTTCAGTTTAGTATGAATCAAATGTTAATTTGTTTCTTTCATTGAAGATTTTCTCTTTGTTAGTCTCAATCAAAGGGTTTTTGTATAGCCAGTTTGCAAATGATTGACAATGGTATGAGAGAGAATGCAAAGGGATAATTTTAATCCTTAAAGGCTTTATCTTATTTCTTCCAATGAATGATTTTAACTAGCATGCTGAAATCCTTACTAGACCTACCTTGACTGGCAGATATTGATTTTAGTTTGGTGACAAATTATTGCAACTCAGATTTGAAACATGAATCGTAAACTTGTTCGTGCATAGCTTGTTGAAATCTTAGCAGTTGAGTTTTTCTCAACAAATCAATGTCAGTAAATGAACGTGAGTAGGAGGTTAAGTGATCGGTTCCATCAATAGGCTCGTTTAATTGACTGACATGTTTGTGTCTAATCGGGAATCATTTTAATGGCTATTTACTGAATAGTGGTCTTTATCAAAACAAGTTGATGTTCTTAAAATTGGTTTTAGGTTTGTTTGGAGTTATTTTTGTGGCAAGGTGGGATTATTTAGAGAGGGATTGATCATCAAAACAAGATTTTTTAAAGATTTATTTATCAGGTTCGAAAACAGTGAATGAAAGACATTATGTTTATTTACATGCTTGCGATTAGAACTCTTGAATTCACTTGAAAACATGTTTGTCATAGTAACTCAAAAGTACTTGAATTACAGAAGAAAAAAGAATTTGGATCATTTTATTGTAAATGAATGGTAATATTCAAAACACTTTGATTTTAATCACTAACATAGAAAAACTCATGGTTTGGGTACAGGCTAATGATAGGTTATTTTGGAATATCACTGCATATCATAGTAGCTATGTTAGGATATTGCCGCATATTATAGTAGACCTGAAAATAATTAACCAACAAATGAAGGTGTTCTTTGGTTCTGTTGACATTAATCATACAGGTGTTTATGATGACCTTTAGTGATAACAAGGAAAGAGTGTCTGAGACATTTGTGTGGTTTGAGGTATGAATAATTCATGGTTGATTTTCAGCTTCAAGATTAAACATAGTTTTCAGGTCACTTTTCTTTTCTAGGTTACCAGGCCGGTAAAGAGCTTATGCCATGGCCCGTCATTTTCTTTTGTCTGGCGTTGTCTTTAAAACTTTTACATTTTTTATTCTTTTCTAGGACGGCTGTACAGCAAAACCTGAAATTTTGTGGGAAGGTTCTTTGAATTGAAAGGATTAAAGTTTGTAGATGTGTACCTAACACTCCTCAAATACGGGCGTGGCAGGTATTATCTCTAAAACCTTTAGACAACCATTTAATGAAAACCAATTTGCAAGGAAGCTAAAATTTTCAGAATAAAATCTTTGAAACTCGGAGACTGAAATTTGTATATTTAGACTTTAGCTTCCTGCAAATAAAAGCATGGCAAGCTGTTCACCAAACTTTTTTCAAGAATTTAATCTTTGTAGTATAGAGACTACTGTGTAAATTTCTAAGCACCAACTTAGCTTACATTGGTCTTCACAGAGCAGCCTTATACCGACTGACCTATGTGGCCCCTCTTGATGGGCAGTCTGGTCAGGAAGGAGGGTGGAGGGAGGGTGACGGGGTTTGAATGGACTGGCATGCTTTAAGCAGCTACATGGAAATCGAGCAAAATAACCATGCTATTTTTATTGATGTTATTTGAAACACAATTTAATTGGGGCCTTTTTGATGAAACAAATTTATCAAACATTATCTAACTACATGTAATGCTTATTAATGGCTATATGAACCATAATGGAGACCACATAAACAATGGCTTAATATTCACACATTGTCTTCAACCATAGTAACAATAGATAATGCAATACCTGATGAGTAGAAGGATCCTTTAGTAAATTACTCTTGTCTTAAATTTAATAAACTGCTAATTTTGATATAAATTAACCAATACTCAGACACTTACTCTGAGACATCAGATTAAGTAATTTAGAAAAGGTATATTTTCTAGATGTTTCCTGTCCATGTTTGTCTTCTACCTTTAAGTCAGCAGTTAGTGTTCAACAATACAGGTTTATATAAATAAGAGGAGAGTCATGGCCAAAATTAGTTGCTCTGCCTACTGAGTAGGAAGTTAACTTGATAACGATACAGATAAAGGTAACTGTTTAAGGTCCCTGTTAGTTTATTATATTATGTTATATTTTGATTGATTTTTTTATGAGATCCAACAATCCCCTCCAGTACTTACAATTAAGATTAGATTGTTCCCTTGGACCAATGTCCAAATAAGGTTAACATGTAGAAGTATTTCTCGGGAAGCATTAAGCAGTTTTTAAGAAGCTTACTTAGATGAAGAGGAAAAGAATTACATTGAACTAACATACAACTAAGAGTCATGGTAATAAAGTCTACAATTAACTTGTTAATACTTCTTAAGAAGTTGTACACCATCCCCAAAGAGTCATGGTAATAAAGTCTACAACTAACTTGTTAATGCTTCTAAAGAAGTTGTACACCATCCCCAAAATGTCATGGTAATCAAGTCTACAACTAACTTGTTAATGCTTCTAAAGAAGTTGTACACCATCCCAAAAGAGTCATGGTAATAAAGTCTACAACTAACTTGTTAATACTTCTAAAGAAATTGTACACCATCCCAAAAGAGTCATGGTAATAAAGTCTACAACTAACTTGTTAATACTTCTAAAGAAGTTGTACACCATCCCAAAAGAGTCATGGTAATCAAGTCTACAACTAACTTGTTAATGCTTCTTAAGAAGTTGTACACCATCCCAAAAGAGTCATGGTAATAAAGTCTACTACTAACTTGTTAATGCTTCTAAAGAAGTTGTACACCATCCCTAAAGAGTCATGGTAATAAAGTCTACAACTAACTTGTTAATGCTTCTAAAGAAGTTGTACACCATCCCAAAAGAGTCATGGTAATAAAGTCTACAACTAACTTGTTAATGCTTCTAAAGAAGTTGTACACCATCCCCAAAGAGTCATGGTAATAACGTCTACAACTAACTTGTTAATGCTTCTAAAGAAGTTGTACACCATCCCCAAAGAGTCATGGTAATCAAGTCTACAACTAACTTGTTAATGCTTCTAAAGAAGTTGTACACCATCCCAAAAGAGTCATGGTAATAAAGTCTACAACTAACTTGTTAATGCTTCTAAAGAAGTTGTACACCATCCCAAAAGAGTCATGGTAATCAAGTCTACAACTAACTTGGTATTCACTTGCTTGATAAGGAAATGAGCATGTACACATAATCACATGAAGCATATACACTAATGATGTGATGGTTGAGTTGTTATATTCATGCTTGAAGACAGGTTTGTCTACAGGACTCTTATCTTCACCTGACTCAGACTGTGAACTTGTGAGAAATTGTCATATCATTATCCACCCTTTTCCTGAGGGTTCAGAAATATTCTTGACCTTAAGCAAGTGGACCTTCTCAAGAGTATATCCGAGATGGTATTTTCAAGTTAAATGTGATAATATTATGAGTGTTCCTATAGGATTGAGGTGATATTTTATGTATGCTTCTTTGAGTTTGTTATCTTTTTATATATATCAAAGTTTTAACTGCGATGTTTAGCACCAGGCATTGGATGACATGTGAATCCGAGTCTTAATTACTGAATATAACAGAATAGAAATGTGTCAAGTAATTGTTAATACTCCTTAAAGTATAGGGTTTGAAAATATCATATGTGATACAAATAAATATTTGGAAAAACTCTTGAATATTTCACATTGAATTTTTTATACCTGCAATGTCCAAACTTTTAGAGTTCAATCTTGAATTCAAATAGATTACCTTGATAACAATAGACAGTTGTTAGTCCAATGCATTTTTTCTATTGATCAAATTAGTTATAAAATCATTGATAAGGCGGGTTGGCTATTGTGTTTAGGGTTGAAAAGTACGAATTGCATTTAGAATATCATTACTCATTTTCATTTCAAAGAAGAACAAGAACAAGATATTTAATCTAGGACTGCCGAATCTTGAAGACCTTATAACTTGTTGACAATCAACTTGTTCACAATTTGCATTGTTAAATGAATATAGACTCATGTGGAAAACAAGAGGTCCAATTTAGACCACCTCAAAGTTGAATCTCATATCTCAATAAACTGTTGCCTCCCAGTGCTATTCATGATTTTTTTTTTGGCTCTGTGTCGAATAGGTGTGTCTTTGTGTCTCATTGGTGTTTCTTTGTGTTTGATTGGCGTGACTCAGTGTCTGATTGGTGTGTCTTTGTGTCTGATTGGTGTGTCTTTGTGTCTGATTGGTGTGTCTTTGTGTCTGATTGGTGTGTCTTTGTGTTTGATTGGTGTGACTCAGTGTCTGATTGGTGTGTCTTTGTGTTTGATTGGTGTGACTCAGTGTCTGATTGGTGTGTCTTTGTGTCTGATTGGTGTGTCTTTGTGTCTGATTGGTGTGTCTTTGTGTCTGATTGGTGTGACTCAGTGTCTGATTGGTGTGTCTTTGTGTCTGATTGGTGTGACTCAGTGTCTGATTGGTGTGACTCAGTGTCTGATTGGTGTGTCTTTGTGTCTCATTGGTGTTTCTTTGTGTTTGATTGGTGTGACTCAGTGTCTGATTGGTGTGTCTTTGTGTCTGATTGGTGTGACTCAGTGTCTGATTGGTGTGACTCAGTGTCTGATTGGTGTGTCTTTGTGTCTGATTGGTGTGGTCTTGAACATGTCACACCAAAAGCTAGGAGTTATAATTTGAGTTGTTTGCAAATAAACCAGCAATTTCAAAGAAGAATAATGTAGAAACAAACATTTTATACTTAAAATATGTATCTCAAATGTGAGTAATAATTTAGACTCAAATTCTCTAGCTGGCATAGGCTGTTTGAAAGGTATTGGTTTTTCGGACACTGCTTTACCTGTACATTACCCTACACTCTGGTAGATGAACATAGGTCTAAAGATTGCTCTCATGTCTGTTCAGTTGATTGACTGATTGAGGTCTATGATGTTATGGTCAGGATAATACTAGCTGTTATATTTAAAGCTCTTGTACTTCTTGCCGCATAAATTAACTCAGCCCTAAAGTAAAGGTTTCAAATCCCTGATTCTCTCATGAATTAACCAATCAGCTTTTTGGTTTAGATATAAGCAAAGCCAAACGACTGTAATTTAGATACTTCTACATCCATACCACGCTGAAAGATGAAAATTTGCACTATTTTTAGAGCAAAAAGTTCAATAAAATAGAAACTGGACTCATCCGTCAAAAATGAAGATCTAATAGTTGGTGAGCTCCAAAATTAAACAATGTCTTATGTGTTTGCTATTTTACTTGCTTGTGTTTCACAAGTCAGAGATCTTTGCTAACGACAATTCTGTCAGTCCTCTGGTTGCTCGTTAATTGGTAATACTTACTGGTGTGTTTTTTTCCAGGTCCCACATGATGAAATTCCACCATGACCACCAGTCAGATAGATAGCCTTATCACTCTCTCTGAAGGGGATTGCATTCTCAAACTTTCTACTTGTGCTTGTTCAACGACAAAAAGGATTATACGTAAGTCTTTCATTTTGGATTCAAGGTAACTTAGTCATTAGTAAACATAGGTCTCCAGTTACCAGTAAAAGAACTCAAAGAGACAAAACATTTTTTTGTTATGTTTTAATATCTTATCATATCTTGCTCTCATGCAACTCTTATAACAATTCTGTTTTCAAGTTGCGATCTTTGTGGAATGAAATGTGATATATACTAAATAGCAGGGAAGGATAACTTGTCAAAGGAAACATTTTCAAGGTTATCTTTAACCATTTCCTTTACTTTGTACCTATAAGTGGTAGATAAAGAAATACTTATGTGTTTAATTACAGGTGGAGAAGCTGCTAGCTGTTTGTTTTTCTCAACTTCAGTCTGAAACCCCTGGCAACTGAATACTTATAGGTAAGTCATTCTTGTGATACCTGCATACACAACAAACACAGTTAAACACTCACACATACTTCTTTGATGTGCAAGTTGTGACAAGAGGTAGGATCTGTTCTTGTGGAGTGCAAGTATGGTATGTTAGTTATCCACATTGTCTCGTTTCTCTGTGTATAGATAAGTATATAACTGATGCTTTATTTCCTTGAATAACTTAGTGTCATGTCGTTATTATTCCTCATAGCTCCTGTTTATTTGTATAAGGGTATGATTTCATTTGAGCTTAGTTTTTCAGCATTTTTGGGAACTTTTTTCCTCTTTAGGTTTTATACAAGGCAAGAGAAAACTTGTTATTGTTTGTTGAGAAAGATGGATACATCTTGAATCTTAATCTTAATGTAATTGTAAAATTCTTAGCAACGATAGGTCAGAACTACTCATATTTTTTATACAGAAATGTTAAATATTAAACTACAAAGAAATCATATTCATCAGTGTGTATCAATTATGAAAATAGATTTTTGATACCAAGGGCATAATATCACTGAGACTAGATGTCATCAAAGAAGCTATAACAATTTGCGGTTTGACAATTACTGCTTGACTGTAGATTTTTGAGACATCACTTTGGTAATGAATTGAACAATATTGGAGTGTTGTTGTCTTTATTTTTTCCGGACACTTGTATGCATACCTTGAAATCTTCTTTGGTGCTTGCTCTTGCATTTAGATGTATCTGTCTCATTTGGTTACTGCTACCTAACAAGATCCAAGAGCTTGTAATTTGAGTAGATATTTTGCTGGTGAAAATTCCCAGGGTTGATGGTGAGGAGGATCAAAACATACGCTCTTGGTTATTGTGGACCATCTTCTTCACATATTGATATATTTTGAAATTAGTTAAAATTTGTTTGTCAACCTGATTCAGCAGGGAAAGAGTTACGGATGAGAGTGTGAGATGTTAGAGACTACAAAGAGTTTAGAAGTGAGCCAAGATGTCACCACCAGATGAATGATAGATAGTTCAATATAATAGATAGTCAAATTCTTTTTATCTGCAGTATCTGAAATAAGGCGTGTTAGACCACCCGTAACCTTGTAATGATGTTGTCATTTAAATTGCCAAGGTAACACTTTGGTGCTGGCTTGTTTTTCAAGGTTATTTCATCCACTGGTGTTTATGTGTTGCAGATCCGCTATGCCCAGCAAGAACCCCGAGCAGCTCTTGACCCCATGTACTCAACCTAGCCCTATTCCTCCTCCTCCCCTCTGCTGGTGTGTCTGACTATGATGGGTCATCCTGCCCAGAGCTCCGCGGAGCGCCAAGACATCCAGGCTGGCCAGATCCCTCATCTAGCTGGTGCTGGCACTCACTCTCCAAGGCAACCCGAATACCAGGCTCAGCCAGAGTTCCATCCATCTGAAATGCTTGAGAAGGATGGAAATAAATTTGGGACATTTATCCCTCCCTATCCAACACAACATATAGATCCCTCAGCAACATTCCAGGATCCTCAGTGGAAGGAGCATTATCCAAGGATAGAGCGCCAGGAGGCTGTGGATCAAGTGTCCCGAAGTGGTGAGGACTGTGAGGTGTTTGAGGACATAAGGCATGGCTGGTACCCTGGACACTACATGAAGGAGAGACCACGGTTGTGGAGTGGAGAAGCTGATGACAGCACACTGGTGGAGACTATATCTGAATCCAGCTCAAGTAACATTGACAGTGGCAGTAGTCGAGAACAGTCACCTTTCACAGGACCTGATGAAGGGAACATAGCTGTAAGGAATCAGTATCCTTCATCAGTCTCTGAACCTCATGATATAGACAGGAGCCATGGAAGACCTTCAGTTGAGACAGTTGTACAGAGATCTTTTGAAGGTGAAGAAAGTGATAGTCAGCGATACCAACATGGAAAGTTCAAGAAGATGTTACATCATCGATATGTGTCAAGCCTACAGACAGACTCTAACTATTGTGAAGCCAGCTTGAAGGAGGGACCAGTGTACATCTACCCTCCCGAGTGTGAGGACGTGAAGCAGAGGAGTTCTGAGTCAGAGCAAGGAATTGTGTGGGTACCCCCAGACTATGTGCAGGAAGGGGATCATGATCTCAAGAGGACCAGCACCCGAGCTGATACCCCAGATGATGTCTTCATGGAGCATACCTCTGCAGTTTCTTCAAGCAAACGATCTAAGCCACCATCATTGCATCAAAATGAACCACTTGATCTCTCCAAAAGTATCAGCCCGAATTTGTCTCCAGGTGTCATTTCCCCAGCATTGAGCTCCCCTGTTCTAGGTTCGCCCAATCAAGGATCTCCTGTCCTGGGTTCCCCAAATTTGGTTCCCGGAATCAGCCAACAGGCCCCCTCAGAACCTGAGCTTTCGCCCACAGCATCCAAACAGTTCTCGCCGGCAACATATCGGTCGTCACACCGCATGCCGTATTCCCCCCATGGTCTCATATCTCCACAATCACCCTTGTGTTCAGTGCCGGAAGGAGGGCGCATATTCAACTTCAATATGCCCAGTCCATTTGAAGGTCCCCACTCAGACTCGGACCTTCTGTCTCCTAGTCCCATGTCTCCTAGATTCTTCACATTCCCTCCTCATGCATCCATGTTGAGTCCTCTGGCGGAAGTGAACCGCCTGGCTGTCTCTCCAAGGGCTCTCTACCCAGCCTCACAATCACAGTTCTCAAACTATCAGTCCAAACAGTATGGACCAGTCAAACAGGAACACCAAAAAGGCTTCTATGAAAAACGATCTCTATCAGAGTCTGATGTAACCTACCTGTGTCCTGTATGTGGACAGGTGTTTCCTTCTTATGATAACCTGGCCAAGCACATGGCCAAGCATCTTCCCACAGAAACTGTTCGAGCTGCAGACAACAACAAGATACATTACTGTAAAGTGTGCAATCGGTCCTTCTCTCGTAGTGACATGCTGACACGCCACATGCGACTCCACACCGGCCTCAAACCCTATGAATGTACAGATTGTGGGCAGGTGTTTAGTCGCAGTGACCACCTCAACACACACAAACGAACTCACACTGGGGAGAAACCATACCGGTGCCCTCAGTGTCCATATGCAGCTTGTCGACGAGACATGATCACAAGACACATGCGCACTCACAACAAGCGATCTTCAAGAAAAGGTCGCTTTCTCTCAGTGCCCGAGGTGGAAAATAGTGAGGTCCGAAAAAGTTCAATATCCAGTTCTGACACAACAGATTCGGCACGGACTTGCTCTGTGTCGAGTGTGGACAGTTTGGAGTCGGACACTAGTCATCGTAAGTATACTACAGGCACAGATGGACAACAAGCAGAGAAGGAAGTCGCTCAGACTCTCCAGTGGGCTTGTGGGAGGAAAGAAGCTCCTGAGTTCGAGGAAATTGATCAGTCTCAGCTATCTGTGTCTACAGACACTTCCTTTGATCCATTCATGGGTTACCGCAAGGCCCGAAACTGGTCAACCACAAGCTACGAAAGTGTAGATTCTGAAGATTCCCGGAGAGACTCTGTGGCTGACGACCCTTTCCTAGAAGCTGAGAGACCTGGCTCCATGACCAGACATCAAGGTCAAGGGAGTCCACTCATCGATACTGTTAGTCTGCAGAAATGTTCTATAAGTTCAGATACTCCTAGTGTAAATATGTAGTACTGTTTAGTTATCTGAAGGCTACCCTCCCCTTAAATTCAAACTGAACTGCTTATCTTGATTATTTGAACATTATAGGGGCCAAGATTTAGAGTAGTGTTGTTTAATATCTAGCATTCCCACAAAGGCTCTTTTGGCCTGTTTTGGATTTTTGTCTTGGAATCAAAATTTATTTGTTATTGTTTTGTGTGCTCTACGCATGTGGATATATTTGTGATTGTTTGACAATGTTAGCCATTGGGTAAGGGTATATCTTAATGTTTGGTTTATTTGGTGCATTTTATGAAAATGTTATATATTATTTGTCAGACTGAGAAAACTCGGTACAACTAGACTCTTGATAAAGTAAATGTGAATATTTATTCCTTTTCTGCTAATGGAAGCTTGAAGGCAGCTAAGATACCCTTTATTTGATATTTTGATACCCTTGTCTCATTTTACCAAACTTTTGTAGCATTTATAGTTTTGAAAATCCCTTTTAAAGTCTTTGAATATTTTGCACTCCCAGGGAAAGGATTATCCTTTTTCTTTTAAATTGTTTTTTAAAAGGATTTTTCTTTCTTACATACCTCAAAATCAATTTTCTCACAAATTGAAACTTGTGATTTATACTATCTTAAAAGGATTCATTTCCATAGTAACTGTTACAAGTCAAGGTATATTGAAGAACATTTCAATTAGATCAGTATTATTTTAAATGATTTTATTATCAATTTCTGATTCACAAACTAATGTAATCTTAAAATTTTACTTGTTTGATATTCCTTAAAAAATCTGTTTTTGACCAAATACATAATGAGCTAATTTTGACTTGACACTTTTTAATAGACATGATAAAGTTATGGGGATAAACTGTTTTACAGAGAAATCTGACGGCATGAACTCCACAAATGTCTGAAGTACATGTTTCACCAGTGTCCAAACAGAAATGATACATAAATACCTTAAAAAACATTACACCTCAACTATCAAAGTTCATTCATCAATTTTGAAATAAATTGATAAATTATTTTGGCTGCTATCCTACTTTTGACGTATCTAAGTGTTTGAAGTCTGAAACATAAGAGGGAATCAATGATAACGCGCCTCCTGGAATGGCCTTGAGCTTCACCTGTTTTCTCTGGTTACTGGTGCTACCTCTTCCACGCACAAACATTTCTTTGAATATGTTCTTAGTAGAAAGTATGTATTTGATTAGAATTAGAACTAAGTTATCATTGTTACATTTTTGTGAATGTGAATTTTTCACAGCAAAAGAAAACAATGATGAATATTTCAGACTATTATATATTTCAGAAAGATAATTGCTACTTTAAAAAGTATTTGCTACATAAGTTAGAAAAATAATACAATGTTATTGCTTCAGTTGAAAACTTGAATGATTAGTTATTTTCAAAATTTAATTCAAAACATTTACAAGTTTTCTCAAATTATTATTGCTAGTTTCTGTAGGAGTTTACTAGTAACCAAATATTCTGGATGATTAAAAATGTCTTCCCTTTACTTCTGTAAGCAACTTCTTCAAACCTTCAAGGTTTGAAACTTGACATGGCTGTTTGTTGACCTAACATTTCTGTGCCATACTTATGAATTGTGTTTGTTTGCAGTTCTTGTTCTTGTCGAGACAGTGATATTTTGTTGCCTCTTTTTGTGATCTGCTTTCGAATGGCATGCATTGTGCTCTGTCTGAAGTTGGTTATGTAGAAACACCTTTGAAGTTACTAAGATAGTATTGAGTCTACTAATGTAGACCTAACAAGCTTATCATTCATTTTGTTGAAAACTGTAGTCCTTGTTTGTTTGTGCCAATAAGTTTTGAAATATTGTTTAGTATTAAAAAATTCTATAATGTTTTGTTAAAATTTTGTTTCAGTTTTGTTTTGTTTAACCTGTCCAGTGAGAATTGGATCTGTTGTGTAGTCAATTTCTTCTACTTTATTGCTTTGTTAATTATTGATATGCTTGTTGATGATGAAATATAATTAATTATGAAAGTGGAAATGGCTTTTGAAGTGTCAGTATATCCCTGTGAAAGAGGTTTCCATGAAGAAATGCTCGGTATCAATGTCTTTCAGTGGTCGTAACATGTAGAGTAACTGGCAGAGTCCAATCTCCTCACTATATTGATTGCTTTACCCTGTAAACTGGATTAGCTGGCGAACATATTTTACAGCATTATGATAAGGACTGTGAACTCACTTCTTTCGTGAAGACATTTTGATGGACTTGTCGTGTCATCTATGTATGAAGTGAGAATAGCAATTTTATCTTGCTGAAAAGTTATTGAACAAGCCCTAAGATTTGACTTAATGTAAAAGAAAGAGGATAGTGACGCAGTTTGTGTTTACAAAAGAATTTCCATATGAAATATGTGTTTTCTTGGATCCAGATAATTCTTCTTCTTATTATTATTATAGTTACTAAAGATGTGAACTGTTTTATTTTGAATCTTTGGATCTTTATTTTCTTCATAGCTATAAGATTGACAGCCATTAGTGTTATGTACTAAATTAGATAAACTATACTTGGATTAAGCAAATTAAAGAATATTATTTGATGTATTTTCATTTTGATATGAGTCCAGTTTCCAAAGTAAAACATTTTACATGATCATCATGGTTTCGATAAGGCCACACACTGTAAACTTTTTTGTTTGAAAAACTTAAAAAGTAAAACATTAGTTTATACCTTCTACCATAAATGTTATGCTGAATTGATAGATATTATCTGAACTAAAATGTTGCAATATTTGTTTGATGAGATATGACAGACTTGTGAACTATGCCAAAGACGGTTGAACTCAAAATGTACCCATATGTTGAAAGAAAAAAAACATTAAAAATTAAAGGTTGGTAATATAGTTTAAATGAAGCATTAAACATTTATATAGTTGAAATTCATTTGCCTGGAATATAGTCTTTATCTCTATGAACTTCAAATTTGTTAAATCTTTATGCATATGGTTTGTTATTGAAGAAATGATATGCATGGTTAAGACGTGCCAAGTTAAGAAATTTGGTCGGTTATCCGTATTTGAGTTACCCTGGTCAGACCTTTGTTGAGGTTGAACTATTGTACAGACATAACAGAGACATATTACCTATAAATTGTTGACGTGTATACATTTCACTCGTACAAGTATATTTGTGGTGAATACCTTATGTCATTTTGTACACGTAAATGATTATATTTTTTCACTTTTCATAAATTTTGTACTATGAAAGTTCTAATGATGACATAGAAATATTGTGGTGACAGTAATATATGAATATATATTATATATTTGTTTGTGAGCAATGCAGAGTCTAGTGTAATTGTAGGAGTTACTTGTTTTCTGGTTTCCAATTGTTATATATGAAAAGTTTATGAATGATACATACTTTTATAATTTAAAAGCATTTTTTTTATTTTTAAAAAGGAATACCCAGAAGATTTTTTTATGTTTATTACAAATGCAAATTTTATAAAACCGTAATTGCGAGTCTTGGAATACTTCAAAAGAGCTAATCTTTAACTAGTTTTTCTGACAAGTTGTTCTTGGATCTGTTGAATACAAATTAGTTCACCAGTTTGATTGTAATTTGAAAATGTTTTAATAACATTTGGAATCCGGTGAAACTTAGTAATTAAGATGTTTTTGTGTCATTGAACATTGAATCATATGAAAAGTCATAAATAAATACATCAATCATAGATAGATAGCAGAAAGTTCATGGTTACCTCATTGTTCTCCATAAATCATGTCATTTTGTTGTCAAACCTTGTACGCATTTCAAACATTACGTGAAAACACTTCCAGCACAAAGAGAATTACAAGGATGGTTATTCTTAAACGGTTTGCCTTTTCTAATTTTGATATTAAGCAGTTGTTTTGAAATATATGAATGTTAGATCTAGTTTTTACAAAACTATTTGAATCTTTAAGTTGAATATTGATGTTTTTTCTGAAGTAAATTGAACTATATATCTTGGAATTTGTAAAGTTATTGTTTGAAAGAACAAACTTGTTCCAAACTAAAAGTTTTCTTTATCATTTCTTATGAAAGTGAACACTGAATATGATATATGAAAAATTTAGTCATCAAAGATAAGCCATTACGTAAATAAGCTGACATTTTGTAGTCTTCATTGAAAGTCAAAGTCATCTTGTAGCTGTATCATCATTGCCTATAGTTGGTCCTGTGATAAATGAAAAGTAGCTTTTTAAAATCAAGCATGGACATTTTAGATTAGATAATTACTGCTGTTATATTAAGAGCACATTATATTCAATTAATATTTAAAAGTTCAATTTAAGTTTCCATGAAGTTACCTTCACGAAATGGTAAAAAATAATATGTTATCATATATTATTTGTTTTGTGTGCTCTTTCTAAAGAATTTAGTATAAAAAGCCTTTGTTAATTTTGTTTTTGTTAATTTGATATTCAAAGTTTTTGAATAGTTATGTTATAAAGCTAGAGCATGTTAAAGTTTCCGAAGATTATGATGACCTCTTATTCTTTTGGATTTTTCCTTTAACTTGACTTTTTGGATTTTTCCTTTAACTTGACTTTTTGGATTTTCAAAAAGTAAAACCACCAAAAGTGCTATGTTTACCTTACCATTGACAGTGAAATGAAATTTTTAAAATGCAGTTTTTGTATAGAAATTCATATTTTCACTTCATGTACAGATATGAAAAGAGATGAAATGTATAAGAAATCTTAGAGTTATTTTTACAACGTTTGCAAAATGATGTAACCACATTTATAATCTTCGTTTCTTTTCTAAAATGAGACAAATACATCTTGATGCAGAATTTTGATATGTTTTATTTAGACAACGACAACGACATATGTTTGATCTCATTTTTTATATGGGTCATGATCATTCGTTCGCCTATCATCTTGGTGAAACTGCAGGACAATTTGAAGAACACTTTCAGCATTGAACTCACATCAAATCACCTTGTTAGCATGTCCCTGACTTCCTTGTCATCAGTTGCAGGGTTGTCTTCAATATGTAACTACAGGCTTCAGTTGGTGACCTTTAGTAAGCAAAATTTATTTATTGCCATTAAATTATTGTAGCGGCAGCTACTTTCATTCAAAATCCTGAATTGACCATCTAAATTGGAATCAAGGAGTATTCATGAATAACCTTGTTTTTTTGCTTCGAACAAACCATCCTAGGTTCTTCATTGTGAAAACACATAGCCTTTTTGCGTAGATGCTTGCACTTTCAGTAGGTTTTAGATAGTAAATATGAAAAAGTTGCATTGAAATAAAAGAAGAAATCAAGTTTCTATAATAGCTGTGACTGCTTTCAGTGGATCAGCCTTTCTGCAAGTTCTGTCCATTGTAAATGATGCAATGCCAATAGTCAGCAGTCCAATATTGAACACAACCCTGTACCCTTCAATCTTCATCATTTAGATGCCCACAAGTAATCAGACATTTCTCTGGTAGTTTTATACATAAAGAAGCATTGTTTGTCACCTTTGACAATGCTTAATAATGAGCAGCCTTAGCATATTCCTAGATTTTTTCCATAGAAATTTCAAATTTATTAGTGAAAGCAATTCCTTTTCTTTTAATGTAAATTGATATTGTCCTAGTTTTAATATCATGTTGACGCAATACCTGCTCTCTTTAAAGTTCATTAGATTGTTAATACTGACATTGGAAAATACTCTCAATCAACAAAATTTGGTTTACTTTCAATTGTTGCTGACAAGTTGTTAATAGATATTTATATATCCAATGATGATTCTTTCCAGCAGAACTGACAGATTTCTGATTGATTTATTACATTTATCAAGGAGTTTGCATATGTTTGTTAATAACTCTTTGAAGTGGACAATATCTGAAAATACTGTAAAAATTAAAAACCGGTGAAGATGTACATATTTATATTTGCATATTGATAAACTTCAAGTTAACCTGATAGCCTTTATGTGGTCATCAGTAGTCAATTATTTTCCCAATCAAAGTCAAATTACGTTGATTGTAATTCCAATAGCAGGAGAATGTTTTTCACCTTTTGAGGTAGAGGAGCGAGAGTATGGTTGTTTGTATTAGTAAAGTGCCTTGGAACTCTTCAGTTCTGCTCACCTTTCAAGCCTTCAAACTTTTCAAACGGGAGATTAAACCTTTTCTAGATGTTATGCAGATTTTATTTGGCTTAAAGGCTTTTCATTATTTTGATGAAAATATTTTCATATGAAAATGTGTTAGACTTTTTTGTTTTTAACAACTTCTACTGATAATAAAGATTTGTAACTATGATTGTGAATGGAAAATGCAAACTAACTTATATATTGTACCATTCTTGTTACAAATTTTGCAGTATATAAACTATATTAAGATTCATCTCTCATTAGATATTTTTATAATGTCAAATTATGAAGCAAATTAATTATCTAAATAGTTACTTATGGTAGCTTATGATTTACATTAAATACTCAACTCAAATCACTGATGTAAGATTTTGGCAAAAGAACAGAACAAAAAAGTTTCTAAAAAATTTTGCTTTGTTAAGGATATCTACCAAGTCAAATCATGAAACAAAATATTATCTCAAATGTCAATCTTAGTCAAATGTTACCTAAAGGAAGTCATTATATCTAGGAAGTAATGTGCTGCTTTGATTGAAGCTTGTGTGTAGTTGCCATTTGTCACAGGAAGTTCATAACAATGTCTCATCATCCATTCATTCATCCATTCATTTGCTCGTTCATTCATCCATTTGTTCATTCATTTGTTGACCATGGCAATGTTTACTGTAGTGTTTGAGCAGTCACTAGGAAACACATAGCTCCATCTTGGACACGTGCACTCGTGTTTTGTATTTTGTATATGATCATTTGTTTTGCTGTACATTTCCCGAGCCTAAAGTGGGAAATATTGTTTGTTTGTACCTCCAGTTGTTTTTGTGGAGTTTTTTGGAACTCACAAGCGTGAGTAAAACAATGCTTAAATATAATCTGTGTTTGTCTTTATTTACTTATTGATTACGTAAGATACATAATAATTGACGACTTATTAGCCAAGAGGTTTTTTAGAAGTTGGTGGAACAATGATATGATGGAGAATTAACTTCTTTATTTGAAACATCGTCATTGTGAAAAAAAGGAAATTGATCCTCCAAAATCAAAAAAGTAGCGTTCGCAGTGGTGGATATTATTACGAGAAGCTCCTGTGTACTTTATACGTGTTGTCTCCAAATTATTTGTCATGGCATTAGGGTGCCATGTGAAATGATTTCTCTGCCGGGTGAACATATAACCTGATAGCTTACACAAGTTTAATGGTGTTAAAGTTGTCACTTCAACACGCATGCTACGATCTTAGACAATCTAAGGTTGTGTCCATGGTTATTAGCAGAATTTGGACTGTAGTGAAGAACTGTACCTAAACGCTGGTACCTGACTGGGTTAAAAAACTGTTTTCCAGGTTTGCAATCTGAGACAGTTCACTACCACTGAGATCTCGGGCTACCGAATTCTGAAATCTAATTTTTGGACTAACTTACAAGGGGAATCAGATCCCTGATGGCTTCTTGAACGTTAAATGTATTCAATAAATCAAAACTCTTATTCAATGATTCAACTCTCTCACACTCTTATAGACAAGTAACGTAAATTTTAAAGTCCTTTTACAGTAAATCTTTTCCCCCGTCTCCGCAGCTCGTACTTGAGTATATCCATTATTTTAATGGAGTTGAAAATTGCATCATTCTCTCTTCTAAAGCATGTTAAGAACAAGACCGCTAGAACCTCTGACATATTAAATGGAAAAGTTCTATCTGAGAACGTATTCAATCATGACATTAAGGTGTACAGTGACGATGAAGAAGGTCGACATCGGCACCAATAAATATTATATTATATGTTGGGTACAACACCTTGTTAAAAAAACCCAGTCTGGTAAAGGCTGTTGCGTTATTCAAGGGCATCGATTGGTAATCGGTCACATCTTGTCAATCCTAAAATGTTAACAACCGCTAACTCTGATGGAGAGAACACGTCTGTGTAATACAAGACTACCATGTCCATGACAGACCAGTTCCAGAACATAGGTACGCTTAATTTAAATCACGTTTTGCATCCAACCACCAGTGGTGTAAGAAGTATAACTAGAAACGAGGTTGTATGAATTGGCCTGTTAAAATTTGCATCACATCATGATAAGCATTTCTGCAAAATTTTATCATTTGCTTCACATCGCAGCCAAGAATTTTATTTTCTGCAGAAACATCAAACTCTGGAATGGTTCAGTAACTAGTTCTTTTTGATTAACGACACCCAATATCATCGTACATCGATGCATGACTCTTCTTCTCTGCGATATAGATATTATAAACACTGGCATATGAAATATAAACATATAACATGTCAAAGTGAAATCATACTTGTTCTGCCTAACATAGTGCAGCAAAACTAGGATCTTATCTAATGGGATCGCTATTTTTCGTTTTAAATGTTTTTGATTAGGTGATAAGAGTGTTCAATGTTTCCAAACGTCACTTGGGCATAAATTACGAAACCTGAAATTGAGAACCCTACAAATATTAGATTAGTATTTAACAGGACCTTTGAAGAGTAACATAAACTCAGTTATTGTTCTTCTATATAAATATTGCAGAGTTTCAATTTTCTAATGCTCTGGAGGTATACTGTTTTATGTTTTAAAAAAAAACACATCTACCTTCCCGCTAAAACTGTATCATTTAAAAGATTCCAATTCCTGAAAACGGGGCAACGGAGAACACATATCTTCTTATTTTTTCTTGACACTAGTTAATAAGAAAGAAAACCAATTACATTGAATTCTTAACCTTCAAATGGAAAACGTTTTCATGACTTTCAAAGGGACGTTAAAACTTCATTTAAGTTTCGGGGAAGAGTCCCTTTGTGGTTATAGATACTTTATTCATCTATCATACAAATTGCAATGAAACATTTTATTACGTAAATATTCAAAGCATAGATGAATCGAATCATTCAAAAGTGTTAGTGATGCGTTAATTTGAATAAAGTTTGAAATGATTGTAAATCAAACATTGTTTAGTCCAAACATCTTTCACGACAGAATTTAGATATATGTATTTACATGAATGGATCGGTTACAAGTTAAAAAGCCTCCACATAATGATTTTAGCAATAAAACCCATTACAATGACCAATACAACAGCATGAATATAATACAATCGACCAATATGCTTTCCCTTTAACCGATTTTACTCATCGTATGATTATTTTTAACATTGATTAAGAATCAATAAATAATCCTTAATATTAATAATGTATCTTGTTTGTTTTCAATCTTTTTCATAGATTATGCCGACGGCTTCCTTGTTACCTGTCAACTCTGCATGATTTACCGATAGCCTGTTCACCTGTCCCAGGGTTGACCGTTACTGATTCTGAAGGACAATTAACAGATTGGACTCTTTCTTCTATTCCATTAGAATCGGGGATCTGTTCAACAGTGTTTTCTTGGCAACTCATGTCATCTTGTTTTTGAGCTTCCGACAGTTCAGGGGAGCACCGGATGTTGCCAGCGTCGTCCTTGACCTTTACATCGGAAGTAACGTTTGAAGTAGCACTGTCAACAGCCTCAACAATTTGAGTCTCAGAAATATCAGTGCCTTGTTTTTCCGTAGATTCGTCTTTACCATTACCAACGATACCAATTGTTTCTTCGTCGTCTTCGATTTCTGCCAGAGTCATCGGTCCGTCTGACGTTTCGAAATCTTTAGGTATGGACGGGTCTCGTAAAGATTTTTTTACTACGATCCCTAAAGAAGATAACATAAATTTTAAAATGTCTGAAACATTATGGAAATTTCCTAACCTTTCAATCATTGACATTTTTTTCATTTCGAAAATTAGGATATTTGAAACAGGTTGAGAACTTTTGATTATCAATTATAATAGCATGTTAACAATGTTTACCTGTTTCACAACCGAGAGGTTCCTTTCTCCAGGTTTGCTTTACCTTCTTCGGTTCAGGTTTCTTTCTGATGTTTCTGTAGCTTAGCGAAAACGTATTGTTTATTATGATAATCAATTCAACAGCAAACATCTTTAATTTCACCTCTGGTGGTGTCCGAGTACTGCTAGTAGAATCAGACCTACGTAAAATCACATGCAAAGGATAAACCTTTCTAATAACGGCTTAAAAGGTACGATAGCGGAATTACCGGCCAAATATGCCATGTGATTTGTTATGTATATAAGATGAATATCGAAATCATACTACAATAACGTTATTAAGATTAAACGTTATTTAATTCAATCTTGCAACAGTAGCGGCACACGCTCTTCTTCATGTCCTACTGCATGGCGACCACGGCAAATCATTCGTATCATAGAAACTCAACTGTTACCTTCAGCGATTGTCAGTGTTACGATGGCTATGAGTTTGATTACAATTTTGAGTCGCCTCTATAGTCTAATTTGATTCATCGATGAAAGTGATTTTTTACAGAATGATAGGTTCATTATTGCATCAACATAGGCCTTAACCTGTAATTGTTAGGCCTCATATCATAAATACAGGATACTAAATAACCTTCCATTAAATACCATTTTTACTAAACGAGTTAATGATTTCGTATAAAACGTCATTCACGAGTTTGATCAAATATCAAGATTTGAAAAATAATTCGACCCCCTGAAGAATTTACCGTCTCCTCGTCCGTGAGCGCCGTTCCTGGAAGGTGTTCCTCAGGAGGAAGATGGCCGCCAGGGCCAGAGACTCGCCCACTATCAAGGTCACCAGGACATGCTCGCTCGTGTCGTCCTCGATGGTACACCCTGTCGGGAGGGACAGAACATTTGCAACTTCCGAAAAATGGCGTTGAGTGAGGAATAAATTCAAATCAAATCTTCTCATGTCATAAGTCTGTACTCGTTAAAGTAAAAAAGGTCCTTTATTTTGGTCGATATTGCTCATGATCATTTTTACCTTGTAACATTTGTCATTGTTTTCTAAAGAAACACATTTATTGATGATAAGATATAGTTATATGATAGTTTCGTAAAATTCGCTTGTGAATATTTTCAAGGAGATGATAAAATAAATCTTCAAACGTTCATTCATTTCATACGATAAATAAAAAAATAAGATTATTTTATGGTAACACGCTATCGTTTCCATTAAAGGAAACCGTTCCTTTGAATTTCAATATGCAGTTATCCGGACTTCATTGACAGTAGGTATTGAGCTTACTTGGTTCTCGTCTCCTGCTAGCAGTCGTAGTTGGTGCTGGCCTAACTTGCCTTCTTGTCGTAACTTCCTCCCTTACCGTAGTAGCGGGGGTTGTCACAGGAACATCACACACAGCAACCTGGCTTCTTATCAGAACACGGGCTGAAACAGTCCCTTTAGGAAAGGACGCTGTCAAGACAACTGATGATGGAATATCTTCAGTCGTAGCCTTAGCCTTCAAATAAAGTTTCCATGAAGACAAAGAAAATCTCAGTCGAAAATATTTCTCTCCCTCGCCTTGAATAGACACATTGGTCCTGTCACGTGGATTGTGATTGACCAACTGGAAGTTGAGAAGAGATATTCTCCAGTCACCCGACGAGGGTCTATCAATGACATAAACGTTCTTGTTGAAATGGAGTTCGTTATTTTTCGGTTTTGATTGTAAAGTTGGTTCGATTGACTCGATAAAGTTGACCTTCAAGACACCTTTTATCTGTCTTTCGCCACTTTTTGCAAACACGTTAAGATTAAAATTAAATGCGTCATCTCCGATTCCCTCGAGCATGGTCAAATGACCTGTTTTTTCACTCAGCTTAAACCCAGATTCTGTGCCACCTATATTAGAGAAAGAGCATAGTATTCTTAAAATGGTGCAATTCTCATATTTTAGACCAAATTAAAAGCTAGCTACAGAACGACAAATTGTTGTTGGAAACGTCATATTTATACTTGGTTTGTGATCTGACTAATGCTTAATAAATTTCTATCAGATGACCTTGCCAATCACAGACGAGACTAGAAAGCCATCAGGACGTTTTCATATTTATTCGGTCCTGTGATTGCTTTATTTTGTAAAAGGTTACAGACATGGCCACCAAATCCGACCCATATGGAGCAGTATTCAGATCAATAACGTAAACAAGTAAGAATGGTAGGCTCGACCTGAATTCAATGAGATTGGTGTTCCTATTCATGATAATAGAGAGAAACAGTATCTTATCTTTCAATGACACGAACCTAAACTGTAGGTAATATCACCCTCTCCCGCGTCTTCATCCCTCGCCTTGAATGACGTCACAAGACTTCCGGGAGGGGAGCCAATGAGAACATAGACATCGAGGAATTCTTCTGGGGTGACCATTTCCGGTGAAACCCAAACTGTTGGTGATTCATCTCTTGGTAATATCTGAAGTTGAACAAGTTAGAAGAGGTAAAGAGCCTAAATGTCATATGTTGTGATATAAAATCAAAACATCTTAACTTTTCATGTACAAAAGACATATACATGACAAATACTGGTTTTCCATGAAAATTTAAAAACAGCCTTATAAATGCACAGAGGTGTAGATATCACGCCCAATATACATGGATACTAGTTATATAACCTGACAAACGCTATCAACTCCTAACTGCCCTCCTGGCTGTTTTAGATAAGTCTCCAAAATTACGTTTGACTGTTTGACGCGCGCCACTGTCCGGTTTTCGATCATAATTGCGACGTTCTGCCTTCATATTGTCACTGTAAAAAACCAATAAGCTTTAAAATGTGCCTTTTTGATAACAGTCGATACTTCGCGATCAAATGACAACATTGATTAAGTTTGGAATATATGACTCCAAAAACTCACGGAGTGGCTCTTTAAAATGTTTATTGTTTCTGTGTAAATAAAAATGTATTACTAATGTTAATAAGTAATATTTTCTACATCTGTTATATAGTTTTGCCAAAAGTTTATTTTTCTATCAAAGTTGTTCATAGGGAAAAAAAACCCACAATACAATCCACCACGGCAAATTCCACGCATTGTATAGGCCTATATAAGCAGTCAATTAATGACTTGTCCTCGAGCAATAGCGAAAATAGTAATGACAGGGCGTTTTCGTGAAGGCTCCTCGCCTTCCTAATAAAATTAATTTCCTAGGGAAAAACTTGCTCTAAAATCTAACCAGTTTGCGCAATACGAGGCATTTGTCATGTAGGAAATCAGGGTTCCGTTGGAGCTTCGCGGTTTAAAATACGCTGTGAAGCTGGAAGAGGAATAACTAAGTTGGTACGTTAATATAATTGACCTTTATGATGATGATTACGGTAATCGCGTTCGGGAGATCACTCTCCGGGGAGTCACGAACACTGATAAGAACTGTTGTCACTTGACTCGTCTCGTAATCAAGCGCTCCCGACTTGACGAAGAGACTGGTGTTGCGGATGAAGAAGTTGGACTTTGACTCCTGGTCCTCCACAAGGGATATCTCCACTCTTCCGTTCGGCCCTTCATCCTTGTCCGTACAGGAGAGCGTGAGGATCTCTTTATCTGAAAATAAACCATTAGCCTTGGTATTGCTTCTGGGGTAAATGCTGTTTTATTTCTATCGCTTTGCTTAGACAAAGCACCTTAACTTGAAAACCTGATACAAAATGATAACATGGATGCAATGTGAAAGCTTTTACAGAGACACTTTATGAGACAAATTATGCCAAAGTAAATCTTTGTAAACGCCCATTAATAATAAATCATATTATTCAACCACAGTGACACCTAAGTGCTAATGAAAGTCTTTAACCAATCTTGGCCGAACAAGGAATATAAGTGAACGTTTGTCCTAGAAACAAAATTCCAATAGACATGAACATTTTCATTAACGGCGTTAGTGCACAAATACGAATATCGTGTATCCACTTGAGCTATGATGGCCACAGGAAGTATATCTTCTATAAAAGTATGTTCAATATGAATGAGTTTTGTAACAAAACATAAACATTCTCACCTTCTTCTGGCATTTCTTCTACGTTCAAATAAAACACGTCCTTTCCACAATCAGGGATGTTGTCATTCACGTCAGTGATATTCACTGTCACCGTAACGTTAACAACGTTTGGTTTTATGTCAGCTACCGTCAACGTGAAGGAAGGTTGAGGGTCAAACGCTTCTCTGTCCAGCGTCCTCGACACCATCAACTCTCGTTTCTCTGTTACCCTGAAGTAGGCTCCCAGATCCCCTGTGTGCGACAAAAATAATTAGCTTTTTGAAAGTGTGGCAAAATCGTTGTGTATTCCGAGGAAGTCACAAGGGGATAAATCAGTCACGTGCAACCCAAAAGAGTATGTGTTAGTGCTTGAACTATTGCCTATTTAAACTGGAACTTGAACTGATGAACTTTTTTCTTGTAAGACAAAATAGTCTGTGTCTCGTAACGTTAAACTTGAACGAACTTTATTCTAGCCTTCTTGATTTATTCTTATCCACCCAATATTACCATCAGCCACACCCTCTTGCTAAACATTGTTAAATTGAACACTATAGAAAGTCAAAGCAACCTTACCCGAGATGTTCAGCATTGCCATATCGTGCTTGTCAACATCTGCGACAGTAAGATTCCAACCAATCACCGAGCCTATAGGAGTGTCTTCCGGAATCGTTATAACGTCATCGACATTTGCAATTGGTTTGGAGTTGTTCGGCAAAGGCGTGAATGGTTTCACCACAACTGTGAAGGATGTTGCAAAACCGCTGTCCGACCTAAATGTGATGATGATAATGCTCATGGGTTTTCATTATCATTTATAAATTACATAAATGAAAATAACCAGAAAACAATGTCTACGATGTTGTCACCATTATTGACCACGCCCTTCATAAAAAATTGGAAAATATTGTTCCACTTGCCGAAGACATATATAAAGTGTTATCTTTATTGTTAATGGCGATTCACCAGATGCTTGTTTGACTCGTAACGAGAACATTTTTGGCTTTGACGTCGCCTTCACTGCAAAAACTCAAAAATACTTTCGACACACGTACCTGAGTCTGACGATGTGAAACGGTTGAGTCAAGCTAAGTGGCGCAGCAAGTTTGACAGTGTTGCCCTCCAGCCTGAACGAATCGGACGTGTTTCCAACCAGCGAAAACCTCTCTGGACGTTTTTCGTGCATAACTACAATGTCAATGACGTCACGTCCTACTTCGTCAGCATCCGTCATCTCGATAATTGTATGACCCTTTGTTATTGGCTGATACAGTGACGGTTCTAATTCCTCTGTAAAATGAAATGAATCTAATGATCATTTAAAGAGTTCCCCTAAGCACATTCAACATGATACTCGATAATTCAATTCTTAAAATAAGACTTTAATGTATAAATGCTAGTAGACTTTAACAGGACTTTTATAAAAGATCAAATTAGGAGAAATGCATCCTTTCGTAATTATGCCCCAAAAATATTTTCCTCCTAATAAAACTATAAATCCAAATCCTTCACTCAAAGGCAGAATGAGAAACGGAGTAGCACGAAGAAACTGGTCGGACCCAAAGTTTCATAAAGTGAAATTGTAATATATGACAAAACCGCAGTAGGTAAGCACTCATACTGTTGAAATAGCAATACCTTTAGGGATCCTCCAAATGGCTTTATTCTCGTTGGTTGAAGTGAAAGCGATGTTATACACGTTATAGACTTTGCTTTTTGTACCTTTAAATGTCAGCAAACTATTTTCACCAATTTTCTTTCCTCTGCCTATTTCGATATTTCCTTTCAAGTCAAACTTGGACCAAAAATCTATAAATGTGTCACATTTCATTATCTTTGCGTCTATTGTCTTCGACCTGTTGCATCGAAAACATGAGTCAGTGATGGTTATATGCGTGTTCTCCTCTGTACCTAGCATGACGAGGAAGTAGTTGCCGGCGAAGTTGGAGACAATCACGATGTCGGAGAAGACGATGACGCCTTCAGCACATGTCTTCACAGAAAACGTGAAGTTTGTTTTGCCCGGAATGAGGATTCCATGGTCGATGGCATTTTTGAAAGCTCCCCTGCCGTGAGTTTCAATTGTGATCATTTCTGTAATAGAAAGGCTGACTTGGCGTTACAACTGTCACATTCAAGTTTAAACGCACTAGTGCACGCCAATATTTCGTAAACACAACGAATGCACAGATACTGCATATATCTCGATATTACTCACTATCCTCACTCAAGTAATCTACCTCGTAAGTTATTTAACAAATATTTACGTATTCAGGTAGTAAAGTGGATTTTTAAAGGTCGGAAGTATTTAATGTTACCTTACATTAAATCCGCATGAACTACGACATCGGAAATATTAAGATTTTGCTCATAACCAGAAAAGCGGAAACGGCTGCCGCTATGGTCAATATAATAACAATGCTAATACTTTGTTTTTTTTAATCGGTTAATTTACAACATTGCTTTCATAAAAGACATTTCATGATTTGTTCTCAGTTCAGAGTTAAGGTAAATTCAATAGCTGCACACAGTACTAGTTCAGCCGTTTCCAAGTGTCAATAATGTGTCCGTTTTGTGCACAGCTAACCATAGATTTTTATATGTCCAAGCCGACAGTGGCTGTCTTAACGTTTTCATTGTTGATTGCAGGTAAATTGTAAAGAATGTTTAGTATTTCATTGCATCGATAGAAAGTTTAAGTGAATGCATAAGTCCTCGTAAACCTTAAAATGGCCAATTTAAACCGCAAAAGCGTGCATTAGTGCCTTTAAGGCTCTGTCGCATATTATTTAAGGGAAATGAAACAGATCTCATGAAAAGTAAACCAAATGTCACCGATAGCAAGACAACATTTTCAGTACGAAGATTTCTTGAAAGAGCCACTCCATGATTTTCATAATAATTTTTTTACATTTGATACGAACCTTAATGTCATATGTGGTGATATAAAATCAAAACATCAAAACTTTTCATGTCAAAAAGACATACTGGTGACAAATACTTGTTTTCCATGAAAATAAAAAAACCCCCAGCCTTGTAAAGGCACAGAGGTGTAGATATAACGTCCATTATACATGGATACTAGTTATATAACCTAACAAACACTATCAGCTCCTAATTGCCCTCCTGTCTGTTTTAGATAAGTCTCCAAAATTACGTTAGACTATTTGACCCGCGTCACTGTCCGGTTTTCGATCATAATTGTGATGTTCTATCTTCATATTGTCACTGTAAAAAGATCGATAACCTTAATAAAAAGGGGTATTTTTGGTAACAGGCGATACTTCGCGATCAAATGACACCATTTATTAAGTTTGGCATATACGACTTCAACAACTCACGGAGTGGCTCTTTAACGATCGTTCCAAGTTCGGTTAAACCTCTCGAATCCATATCCCTACCGCAAATGATTTAAGGTGGCTGCATGCAGTTTTTTGTGTGACGCATCGTCATATTCTACTCGAATTATTTTAATGAGTTGTTTTATGATCTGAGGAAAATATATTTGGCAGAAACGAAAAATTAATGTTTCGTTTAAACAAATGAAACGTACGATGTACAGTAGGGTCTAAAACATTCTTCACAAGCTCATTCCTGGTTTTCACCACTCTTACAAATTATTTTGAAAAAAGTTGTTTCTGCTGTCTAGCAAACTGTTTTCTACCACCTTCTAAAAACATACATGTGCATAAAATCGATGAAATGAGATGAAAATTTGCTATAAACGTATTTTCAATCTTGTAAACAGTGGCCAAAGAACGAAATGCTTTTATTTGATTTTGTAATTGATTTTTAAAAAGAAAAATATTTTTAAAAAAACATAAACAGGTCTTATTAGAATTAGGTAAATTTCTAGATACAAAAGAAATTTTTGTTGAAAATCTAGAATTGGCGGAGAATATTTATATTAAGATTCTGTATAAATTCATATGTGCATTTAACTCTCTAAATGCTATAAAATATTTGTATTGAAATTTAAAAATGCTGTAAAATATTTGTATTGAAATCTTAAAACGCTGGAGAAAAAACTAAATACAAGCTGAGGAATATCTAAGTAAGAATCAAATTTTAAGAGTTAATAATGAAGTAGGAATCTATATAATAGAGACAGAATAGAATATTGAAGTAAGGGAATATGTGGAAGCTGTATAATATTGTAGTAAGGATCTACATGGATGCCGTAAAAATCTGTAGTCAGATTTCTGATATAAAAGTTGTTTAATATTGTAGTAATTATCTTTATAAATGCAATGGGATATAATAGTGAGAATGTATTTGAAAAAGCTGTAGAATATCGAAGTAAGAAAATATAGAAAAGTTGTAAAATGTTGTAGTAAAATCTAGATAAATGCCGTAGAATAATTGCAGTAGAATATATATAAAAGCTGTTTAATATTTCATAATCTTTATAAAACTTTACAGTTATGGAGATAAAAAATAAACAAAAACTATCGAAGATTATAGTTAAAATCTATACAGAATTTATATTCCCAAAATTATTTTAATAAATGCCGTAGAATGATTGCGGTAGATTTTATAAAAAAAAAAGCTATTTGATATTTCTTAAAGAATCTTAATAGAAGTTTTTTTTTGGTAATAAGTATGTATGTAAAACTTATAGAAAATCGTAGTAAGAATCTAAATTTTAAAAAATTGAAAACTGTAGATTAATGTAGCGGGGTGTTAAATCATGTGCCCTATAAAGTCTTAATTTGATTGTCCCTCGTTAAAGCTTTAGAAATTCGTAATAAGAAACAGAATTAAAGCTGAATATCATTCAATAGAAGCTCTATAAAAACTGTAGAGCATGTAGAATGTATGAATGCAAATATCTATAAAATATCTGTGATATTGCAATATGAAATTCTATAAAAGCCACAGATTATTTGTAGCATATATTTGTAAAAACAAATTGTACAAAATACAAAATTTATTATACAAATCTAAGTTAAAACAACAGTTGACGATTTTTTACTGTACGATATGTAACAAATCATTTATAATGTAAAAATAAATCATGGATAGTAGTTGAAACACACCTTATCTTTAAAATGTATTTCTTTTTAATAGTTGCATAAAATCTACGATAATTTAGATACTTTTACATTGAACTCACCCTCGCTGTTACATCGTGGCATAAATGGAACTAATAGAAACATGAAAATCATGGTGTGATTGTGGAGTCTTGTGGGTCTTTCTGAAAAGCTTTAAGTATTTACTTGTTATCGTGCTATGGGAAATGAATCAAATAAACAATGTCAAGATGGGGTTACCAAAACATTGAAATGTGTTTTGACGTCTACATGACATGATACATCTATTAAGGGAACATGATAGCGCTCCTCCTTAATTATTCATACGTTTTTATTTGATAATATGCTACGAATGTATCAACTCTTCTGTAGACAGAAGTCGATCAAATGAATGAATACTAAATGAAAGAATGAATAAATGCATTTAAAATTTCGGGATTCATAAAAAGGATTAAATTTGACCTTTACTCGACTTTGATTTCTTAAATCGACCAATCAACTTGAAGGATTCGAAGCAAGGAATAGAAATGTAGCGACGACAGACGAAATTCAAAAGATACGGTGGTCAGTAAGGTGTGAATTTTGCCGCGTGACGTTATTGGCTATGTTGAAATGTACCTTTCAGTTTTCTGCAAACTGCTAATACTTATGGTCCTGCCCACAAGTCACATTATTTCCTATCAGTAATTATTTATCCCAAGCAACATTATCATTGTTGGTGAATATGTTCGTGTTGATCCTTATAGATCATAATCTTTCAGAGTTTTTCATTCAATTTATTCTAAGAACTTACAGAGTTATATTAGTCAATATGTCAGCGACCAAAAAGCTTAAAGCCAGGTAGGCTTCATTTTCTCCCTACAGAGGTAGCCCCGCCATTCATTCCTATACAACTTCTGTTCTAAAACGGCCTCTACTCGGGCTTCCGGCAGTTTCCCCCGTTGGAAAAACATTGCAATACTTCAGTCAATGAAAACACCCCATGCATGGATAACAAATTTGTTGCCAGACAGGAATTTGCAATGATGCAGTCGCTGAATAAGTCAAAAGTGTTTTGTTAAGAAGATTCGAAGTGAAAAGTGCATTTTCGAAAACGATTTAGCTTTCCGAAAGCATACGGAAATAACTGAGGCGTTTCGAATGATAACGTTTGAAACGGTGTCACTGATTGCACAACTAATTTTGATTGCGTCCAATCAGGCTTCTAAATTTCTAGACCGAGAAATTAGGTCGTCAGACAGAGGTTGTACAGGAATATATGACGGAGCTACCTCTGTGGGAGAGAAAGTTTCATGGGTAATTCTTTGAGAAAAAGAGTACAAACATGTGTTTTGCAATAAAGTACAGTTTGCCCTAAACTATCATAGATAGAACACGAGGCCGTTTGATATAGTCCATCCAAAGACAACACGCTATATTTCATATGACCCAACAGATTTGATTGTACTTGGCAGCAAAGGAACAAATAATTAAAATACAACAACAGAGTTCATCATGAAAATAGCGGTATATTTTATCTTGTTCATTTGATCAATAATGACTCACTTCACACAAAGACTATTTGACGATTGAAAAATAAGACATTGCTTCATATTATGGCGTATCTATTTAATTTAAACTGTATTGTCATTTGAAAATATGTATGTTATAGCTACAACTGCATATGTATAACTACAACGTTATAACCATGCGCATCAATGTAAAGAATAATTAAATGGCGTCGAAGTCATGTTTGATACAGGTTTCACATCATTATCATCAAGTTTGCTAGCTTTGTTAAGAATAAATCTCCCTACATCGGCGAACATGCCAGAACTGGTCAGGAGTTTATCCAAACTGCTAAGCTCCTTATAAGGCTTTGGGATCGTGTTGTGAATAGTCAGTGCTTCTTTCCGCCAATCAAACGGCGCATCTGGTGTGACGTCATAAAGGTTGTAGATGTTGTAGTCTTGCGTCCAGGGAGGATGACAGTGATGGAGGAAGCACAGAACCTGGAGATGGCGATCAGCGAACAGAACACCAGGCATACGCTCATAGGTCCGATACGTCATCAGAGCAGAGTTGTAGATCCACCGATCATCTTGGAAATCCTTTAACGTTTTGGCGAATTCTTTTATAAATTTTGAGCCTTTCTTAGCAATGAATACACCAATATTGAAGGTTTCCGGCCAGTAATCGGCTTGTAACCATTCAAACCCCATCATCGAGTCATAAGCTAGTTCGTCGTCGCTGATGAAGTTAAGCCAATACACATCCGGGTCTTGGTGCACACCGCCATATTGGTGAAGAATGTACATCTTTACCACGTCGTTGGCATGGGACGGGTCCCGGACTTCGCTGCTGAACACAGTCTCGGGCAGGTCGATTTGGATGAAAGAAACATCTTCCTCGGAGGTTACTCGTTCCCAATACTCACCGTAGGGTTCGACTGTTCCGTGAAAAAATACGCGTTTCAACCCTGCTACGTGTATTGCGCTGAGGACACTAAGGTAGTGAGAAAAGTCGAACTCTCTTTTTCCGAACCAGATGTAATGAGAAAAGCGCGGCGCAAGAGTCTTAAAATCTTGAACCGGTTTGATTATATCTTTCGTGCCATATGCTATATATCTCAAGAGACGCCCGAGATGGTTGTCCAGATCCCAGAAATATTTAGGGTACAGTACGTGATCTAGCACAAGAATAACGCACATACACGTGTCCGGGATATCAGACCAGCCCTCTACAAGACAGCAACCCTGATTATCAGTCTGGTCCGTCTTTACAGTGCGGTTTCCTTGCAAACCAATCACTCCGTTGAGATGTTTCTGAAACATTCGTGTGTGGGTAGAATTGGAAAGTAAGGTATGCAGACGATTTAGGTCCGGTAACAGGGTTATCTGCTCTTGTTGCAAGACGCGAGTTGGCATACTGGTAATGATAGTCTCTTCACCTACATAGACTCCGCCATTTGTTTTCAAATAAGTGACAACTGTTTCGAGTTTGGCTACACCTGTATACTGGCACCTATGGTTTTCTGGTAGCTTCACTATCACAAAATACGGAATGGTCAAAACGTCCCTGAACCATGAGAAGTAATCACGGTCGTCAACTCGAGGGTATGAGGTGTAGTAGAACTTTATCTTCATCGGTTTTATTGTTTTAACAACGCTGAGAACACTAAGGTAGTTTTCGTACGTGAACAGTTCGTTTTTGCACCAGAAATACGTGACGGTGTGAGTTGACGTATTTTCTCGCGGACTTTCGCGAGATACAACTTCCGATCCAGGATAAACCTCCTTGTAGTCGGATTCAGATATGATATCGATTTTACTTATCAGTTTATTTTGAAGATAATTAATGAAGTGTTGCCTGTCTTCTTGTAAGGGAGGCAACTCGGTTAAGTTGCATGCAGACTGGTTATCTCCCCTCCCTCTGAGAGTCATCAGCGTACCAATCAGTGCAAGAAGCAGGAGAATCACCAGTCCTAACAGAACGCTGCTCTCCCCTTTCATTGTGGGGCAGTCGATCTGCTACTGAAAAGGTAAACTTCTTTAGTTAGTGTAGTTATCAGGTAGAGAAATAAAGCCGAACAATTTCCAGTGATATGAATAAAGTATTTGTATGTATTTGTATATTTATATATAATTAGGTAAGATATAAACAATTTCACGAAATAACATAGTCTCAAAAGTGTTTCAATACATGAATTCCCTGAGCGATAACAAATAAGTTAATAAAACTTAGGCCTACACTTTTGATTTAAACGACTAAGATCAAATGAATCAAGGTAAACACTGTTGAACAATAACACGCGTCCTCTAAAGATACTTCAAGGGACATGGAAAAAAACAACAAAATAAACAAGTACAATTATTTTTTAGTGATAAAGAAGTTTGGATTTATTTCATATATGTAGTGACTGAAAAACACTGTTGTTATTCACGTGGATGCATTTATTCCTTTCGTGTCACTATTTCGGTAACGAAAGTGCGATAACCTAAAGTTTATAAACAACAACATATATATATATAAATGAACCTTAATAACCAATACTAAATACGAATGTCCAGTTTCTACTTACAGAAATACAATATGTGAGAATAGAAACCTCATATTAAACACGTCAAGCGGCACCTTTATTCACATCAAGATAAAATCTAGCACATAAATATCCAAATAAATATAAATAGTGAAAATAGACATGTTTTTAACATACCTTAACATTCGCTAAAATAAGATGAATTTTTAAGGTATAAAAACATTCTTCGCCCCGATTTCATATTTATTATTTCTACCGCTAAAAGCGAAGTTAATAGAGGCGCGGTTCGCTGTTTGTGTGGTTGACGTAATATTGCTCGATAAACAGAGTATTAAAAGTAGTTACACACCTCGGTGTGATATGTTCCCATTCTCTAACATTGGTTCATTCTCATATCAACCTGTTATAACGTCATTATCGGTTGTTTCCCCATATCGCCCTAGGGCACTATCACATATCATTCAATTGGCAGACGTTATTATATCCTTTGTTTTTAATTGAAGGCTATATGCCATATCCACCATCTACGCAGGTGGTTGTTATGAGATGTTCAACCTACACAAACGATTAGTATCGGAATATGTATCGTATCGTATCGTGAGGTACCTGTATCGTGACATCCCTTGTTAGGAGGGTAAATCCCTATCCCACATGAGACATGAGTTGAAAGACTTGTGGTGTCCTTATGTGGCGACTTTATAAAAAATGTGCTATTGTTCAACCTGCCGTAGAAATGGGTACCTTGTAATTGTGGGCAATGGCCTTTGGGCGACCATATGACATATAGCATAGAACGTTCGAATTCACAATTTGATTTTTCTCGTTATATTAAAGCTGTTCATTATCTCTACTATGTCCATATTCTATCACTAATGTGGTTTACTTTATAGTCGAGTTTATAGGCATTTTTAACACTATTTCAAGTGGAGTAGACAGTATAAGCTTTTGACGTATTCAATCGTTATGCTCATCTAACCGAATGTCATGCCTTATCAACTGACCCTTATTTACAATCTCAAACAAGTTGAAAAATCGGTTAGTTCATTGTCCTTATAAGACGCAGAATACAATGCATTTCTTCTTAAACATACAAATCATGCAAGCAAACAATAAAATTTGATATCATGTGACAGAGAACATCCATTGCTTAATCAAAAAGCGCATGAAAGTTCTCCGTCTCTGTTTGAGAAAGTGACAACTTAAGAATAAGCATCACTTTTGGTTTCATAAAAAATGGTTAAAGCAGCGAAAATATAATAAGCATTTTTACTAAAGCTTCGTGATCCAAAGTTATGATTATAAAATAACTTACTTGGGCCACTATTTCAGGACAGCCATGTCTTGAATGAATCAGTTATTCTTGGATTGGAAAGGACACATTTATGACTCTATTGTTGGCCAGACAGGAGCTGAGGAGTTGGCCAACTAGATCCCCTGTCTTCGGCACACTGTGTGTCGAATTTCAAGACTAGTCCATGTTATTTCTCTACGACACTTACTGCTAACATAAGATAAATCAAACAGAATGTGCGCTTGTATTGCATAATTTGGCCATATCTAAAGCAATGAACATTGGATTAAATCCATCTGATTATTCGGACGATATCGATCAACCACCTGTTGCAAAATAAGATTAACAGCCAGAAGACTGCACACAATCAAATTCTTTTGTACGTCTGGGGCGATTACAATCTGTTTCAACATCTGTATGAACATTTGGATTTCCAAGTGGGATATGTGCTGTAACGTAAAATCAATAGGGATTTTGTCACTACGTTTTGACATAGTGACGTATATCAAACAACGATATTTTCATGTCAAAGAGATGTTATGGTCGTATCTTAGGCATTTTTTTTTACATTTTACAATTTTTTTTGATTGCCAAAATAATACAAACAAATTCAAATAACTTTATGGGGTTAACCCAAATGCAAAAGACATGTACTAGTATTTGATAATATACAATATATATAACATGTAATATATATATTGATATTCATATTCATATTCGCTAGAACCATTGACTTATTGAATCTGTACTCGTGTACACCCATCGACTAATGAGGACCCCCCAGTAAGGGCCACAGAGGCCACGACCTAATTACCTATTCTCATCTTCTTCTCCCAGGGGCGTAGGAACAGGGGGGGCTTGGGGGGGGGCTAAGCCCCCCCACTTTATTTCGAAATTTTTTTTTTTTCAAAATGACTATTTTCCCCTTTCTACTACATATTTCCCAACAACTGGTCTAGTACTGTTACAAAACAGTTACTATGCACTACTTTGAGGGTAGTTCTAAAACATCCAATCAAACAAGGAATTAAACTGACTTCAGTATTATGTCCTAATTGATGATAAGATGGGATAAGCAGCCAGCAAGTTTCCTTTTTTTTTTTTTTTTTTTTTTTTGTTACTTTCAAATTCACTACTGTCTCCGGAGATCTCCGTGTACGTCTCCAGTGACCATTTATAAAATACATTATAGATAGGCCGATGAGCTACAGAGCCAATTTGAGGATAGGAACACGGTATATTGTTTTGATTCCAGAGAATATGTTTGACCACAATTTTAAGGAATGTTATTAACGAAAAATATTTTTCATATTTTAATTTTTCTGTTGGGTACCAAAACGGATTATAAATAAAGGAATTTTTTAAGTTCATTACGTTATTTCTGAAACTGATTCGGAATTTCTTACCGCTTCTTAAACATTTGAACATGTTTATGATATTAGTCGATGTTGCCATAAACCAACTTTTTACCGATTTACGATATCGTTTCATAATATACCCAGATAATGTGATACGGGAATGTATTTAATAAAATATTAACTGAACCGTAAGATGATTTTCATTATCGCTTGCAATATGCACTATAGGAAATCGACACCATGATAACAAGCTTTTCAGATATTTAATTTTTTTAAAAGCGTTTAAGGACTCTACATTATGTAACATGTAATGCTTGAATAATCGTTAAGTAATCCTTGTCTCGATCCCCTTGCTTCTTAGCAAACTTCTCAGTCTTCGGGGTACTACAGACTGTATCATTTCTTCACAAACAGGTTTATGGTAAACTATCTAAAATACTCTCCAAATATGGCTCATCGTTCAGTCACACGATAAGCGATATTATTTTGTATTGACGAGGGTGTCATGTGAAGATTGTTATTTAACAATTTCTGAAGATACCTGATTAAATAAATGTAATTTGTACGTTACTTTTTGAACTTGTAACGTCACATGTTCTCGGATAATGTTTACTGGCATATCATAAAGTAATTCCATATTGAACAAAATTAGCATACATGCCCTCATATAAATTTGATAGAAATGAACATACAAACAAAATATTTGGCACTGTCTATATTACACTATCTTGCATTGACCCTTTACCACTTTGGAACAAATAATAATTAAAAAAATGTTTGGCACAACCACAACCGAAATTTTAACATATTCGGAATTTATCAAATCGTTAAAAGAATAAAAATCTTCCTATCAAAATTTCCAGGAAAAATATCTCTTTCAATCAAATGAGACATGTACCTAATATTAAAAAGCAACATCCATGCCGAATACGAATAATATAAAGAAGTATAGAATAAGCCTAGCAAGGTATCGATGATCGTCGTATAAACTCTTCATTGAGAAAGGTAGATAAGTAAATATTAACAGAGAACAAAGATTATGTTATATATGCCATCCATATAAATTTTAAGATGAACATAATTTCTAACATTCGAAAAAAATATATCAAAGAAAAATATAATACAAATAGTGTGCCATGGTGAAAGGAACTAGATCACGTATTTTCGCGCTAAAAGATGTTAATCAAGGGCAATTGAGGGCATTTGAGGACTTAAGATTTTAGTTGACGAAATAAGCTACTTTTTTGTTCTTTACAATTAACCTGCAAGCACTAATTAAAACGTTGAGGCGGCCGAAATCACAAAAGAATGTCAAAAGCAATAACGGCCGACTGTGTACCATTAGGAAGTATTGATGGCTGAAAACTGCTTAACTAGAAATACTTTCAGCTGTTGGATTGTCGTTATTGAGATATATATCTGTAACTTCACCGTCCTTATACTAAGAATAAGCATTTCTCTTGTTTCTTCTTGCCGTTTTGGCTTTTCAGGTTGTATGTAGAATTTTGATATTGCCAATATTGGAGTTCATGCGCATATAATGCAAATACTTCCGGTCTTTAAAGATTAAGCCTTAGTAGGTGCATAGTTGCCAACTAACTAAGATTGTAGATCACCTGAGTGTGGGTCGGTAGAAATAAAGTGCATTTTCTGTGGATATTCATATACAAAATATTGGTGTGCAATAGTGCCTTTAATTATCCAAACTTTTTTAAAGTTTGAATAATGAAGAAATATAAAACCAGTCTATTATTCCATGCATCGGTTTGTTAGAAACCATAGAATTTCAATAATATATGAGATATGAATAAACAAATGTATTAAATATTATGTAATCTAGGCCTGAGGCCTTTTGGGTATCGGAAATAAGTGTATGGTGTTGATGAAGTTGAGTTTATTTATGTAACGTTGGCATGGATAGCCGTCTTTAAGACAAGTGGGGCACAATAACATCTTCATTAAAGTGATCGTATCCTCGACGATTTGGAAAAAACGCTCACTCCTTCACATAATCAGGCATTCCATTGTCTTACACTTGAATTGTAGCTGCAATCATACAAATTGTGCCTTTTCAATTTTTTGATTTTTTTTCACACGTACACAACAATCAATAAACTCAAACAGGCACAAATTTCTTGCTATATCTAAGTGACAATATTCTTAAGGCTCGTCACCAGGTTAGAAGTGTAGCACAGACAGATAGGAGTGAAGTTCAGATTCAAGGTGAAAAGAACATAGTTCTATTTCAAAACGCATTTACTTTACTTTTACGCTACTCCTTACGCCAATTATTGTAACCCACAACCATGCTGGGATTTCTTCTTTGTTTTAACTTTAAGGACACTGTTTGTAAAACTTTTCAATGTATAATTTATGTAACTGTAACGTCAAGATATTCCGTCTTAATTGACATCCAATTATATTTTATCGTAATTTTGCTCTGATCGTCTAAGAAACTCCTTTTATTTTTAATGATCCGTTTCCGGTCTATTCTCGGTCCCAGGATTATTCAGAGGGGTTGAAATTGACCAGATCGTTGTTATAACAACCAGATCGTTGTTATGTCGATAATACAGGATCCAAAGTAACCGGTCTCTACCTCAAGAGCGAGCCCTCATATGGCCTTTGAATTCATACATGGTACATATTTTCTTCTTTGTATTTCATGTGAGACAGGTTGAATTAATTTTTACCTTGACGTTTTCTGTGTTAAGATTAAAAAGTTTGTTTGTGCTATCGGTATACCCAAATACTCATTTGTAGCAGACTGAGAAAAAAAGAAAGTTTTCATCACAAGTTTATTACAAAGTCAGATATACATCGTGAACACTTATCACAAATACCTCCAAACTCAATGACTGATACATTTTCATAACTAAATAGAAATTATTTTAATAATGATCGGATGAATGAATGCAATGAACATATATCTGAACCTTAAAAAATATCAAATATTCAGTTCCGTAGATAAAGGGATTATTATCATAGATTCTGCATCACATCTTCCCAGCTTTGGTAAGAATGTTGCGTCCTATTTCAGCATACATCCCCGTTGATTTCAGCAGGGCTTCTTGACTTTCAAATTCAGGGTACGGTTTAGGAAAGGTGAGATGCACAGACAGTGTTTCTACGTTCCACTCGATGGAGAAATATCTCGCTTCGTCGTTCATATAATACTCGTTGTAGTCCTTGAACCAGGGTGGGTGACACTTGTGTTTGTAGCAGAGAACCTGGAGCTGTCTGTCTGCAAATAGCACGTTGGGGAAGCGCTCATAGACTCTGTAGGGGAGACAACCGGAGTTGTATATCCAGTGTCTGTCTCTATAGTCCTTCATAGTGAGCAGAAACTCCTGAACAAATTTAGAATGTTTCTTGGCAATGAAGACTCCTATATTGAACGTTTCTGGCCAAAACTGTGCTTTGACCCATTCAAATCCCATGACTGCATCATACGTCAGGTGACTATCAGGAATCGCTTTGGTCCAAAATACATCCGGGTCCTGATTGACGCCGCCATATTTATCCAGAATATACAATTTGACTACGTCGTTAGCATGGGCTCTGTTGTTGACGACGTTACCGAAAACGTATTCCGGAAGTTCCATGTGAACATGTGTCACATTTTCTTCCCTCTTCAACTTTTCCCAGAGTTCCCCTTCCGGTTCGATGTTCCCGTGGAAATAGACATGAGTAAGATTAGCGACATAGAGAGAGCTGAGGACACTGAGATAGTGGGCATACGTCAGGGTACGCTCTCCAAACCAGATGTAGTGTGATATCCTCGGAGCCAATGTCCTTGAATCGCGTTTCAATGTCATAACGTCTGTGTGATTGTAAAACAAGAGACGACTGAGCTTGCCAAAGTTCAGGTCGATGTACCATATATCCTTAGGTTTGACGGGTAGATTTACAGTAAGAGCGATACACCGACCAACATTGGTCTCGAAGTCGTACATCGTACATGCCGCCATGCCCATATCGGTGCTTGTGTTATTCAGATATGCCGGGTTCCATTTACTCCCAGGAGCAAGGCCAATAAAACCATCCAAATCCTGCTCAAAGTGAGGGTTCTTCTCAACGATCTCATTTATATTCGGGTTTGGGAAAGAGTAGAATACGGACTTCTGTCTGGCTTGGTTGGGATAACGGCTTAAGATCGTGTTCTCCCCGACATACAGACCGCCGTGTTGACTCAGATGATCCGTGACAGCCTTCATCTTCTCCGAGCGGCCTTGACTGCAGGAGTGGTTCTTGCCCAGGTCATGAAGCACGATGTAGGGCACAGTTGCTCGGAGGTCTCTGAGCCAGGAGTTGTACTCGAGAGGGTCAAGCAGCGGGTAGGTCGTGTAGTGGAGCACTATCTTCATCGGCTTCACGATCTTCATCACGCTCAACACGCTCAGGTAGTTGTGGAACTCAAACATCTTCTCATCGCACCAGAAATAGTGCACCGTCTTGGAATTCACACCTGGTAGCGGTGCCTCGCTTTTGTCTATTACGTCTTCATCTTGAAGAATCTTGAAATGGTTTTTATTCAGATATAAGTTCTTACAAGGAATTTCGTTAGTTGTGTTTCCCAGGACGATGTAGATCAGTGCGACAAGGAGCACGAGACCAAGAAATAGGGAAACAATCACAACTAGTCTTCTTCTTCTTTCAACCTCCCTGCTGTCAGAAAGGATCTTCATCTGAAAAAAGGGATGTTGAATTATATTTAATCTTCATTGATAATACTATACCATACTAGTTATGGTCCATTGGTTTATACTATGAAGTGCATCAATGAGTAAAACTTTAGTTGATTATGTAAGTCAGCTGTTCCATAGTCAAAAAGGGGCCATTTTAGAGCATATGTTCGCCGCAATTGCTGAGATATTGCCAAAGCTGCTCTAAACAATACCCCACCCACTTATTGAGAGCAAATGTTCCATACACTCTGAGGGGTTTTCTTAGTCACCCAGTACGTAATGCACCTTCGTTTACTCATCACTTACCTGGGAACATGGTGCTAAGGTGCAAATCGGAATGTGAACCGTCATTTACCATCCATCTTTATCCTCCAGGATTGAGATAAAATTGTTTTTGAAAACTCTTTCGTTATCGATAGTAAGTGCTTCGATAAAGCACTTTCTTAATGAAAGGGTATTGTATTTACTTATTTTTAAAGATCAGCATGAATAAAGTAATCCATCCAATTAACAATTGTTTTCAAATCAAGTATGCCTATGTGTAAGCCTGAACAACGTGAATATGCGCCTAGTACCAGCATACCCTGTCTGCTCCAAGGGGGTACTGACATCCACAAAATGAGAGCAAAAAGGACACAGACCGGCGGGTCGGTTTGGAAAATTCATAATTTAGGATACTGTTCAAATATATAATAAAAATTACTCACTCTTCACTGTGTATTATGAATTTGTACAACAATTTGTGTGACTGCTTTCGCGTAACAGTTGAATATTCGGAAACTAACCCGTGAATACAGAATATTTTCAATCCGAGAGATTAAAGGAAGCAACTTACCTTATTACCAAGGATGAACTTGTTCAAAGAAAGTACATTTCAGTCAACTGGCTGGCGCGCCGTACAGTTTGCTACAATGACGTGGTTTGAGAAGAAGCGGAACAGGTGGCTACCATGTTGATCTTTACACCTGATATAATATGTAATCTTACTGTTGATATCTCAACTCAATATTCAAAAACAGATAAGAAATATCTCTTAATTAAACTAGTAAACCGCTTTCTTCCATATTGACTTGTTGAACCGAAATGGAGCCGATGGTTAAGAAGCATGAACAAACAAACGAGACAAACCAAAGGGGTATGTAACATAATATACAGGGAATTCGGTCAGGCGACTTTTATATGAGAGTCGATGAGATCATAACTGGAGTAAGTGTGTAAATATGCTATACAATATTGAATATTCCAAAGTTATATGTGCAGTGGAAACTTCTATATATATACGAAAGAGGCATTATATTTTGTAAATTTGATTCCTCAGAACACTCGATTATGGTAAAATTACCAATTTCATAGCTGAAGCATCAACAATACGTGATTAGTTTATTCGATATCAATCTTGTGAAATCTGTGTAAAAACCATTTCCCTTAGCGGTGAAAACACAGCTGAATCTCTAAAATACGTAACAAACGTAGCATTGCTTGATATTGCCGATCTTAAAACTTGAACATGTCCAAGCGCAAGTCATGCACTTAAATGGCTACCATTCTGTTGATTATACGCAAACCGTGCGCAAAATGTGCGGCGTAATGACAATTCAAACCACGTTAAACACGAAAGGATACTCAATGAGGTTGCGATTCCGTATATGCCTGAAGGATTCAAAGACAAAGAACATGACATAAATAAGGCGCTATACTTTTACTCATTTTACATCAACATGAAAAGGAAACTATATAGAATATCCACACATTTACAAATACTGTAATGACGTAACAAGGCTTTGCACGCTAGCGGCGCCGATGAAGGCTTAACATCTCATTAGTGTTTTATTTTCCCGAGTTCTGATTTATCTTTCTTACATGTAGGTCTTCAGACGAAAGTCTGGAAGACCTTTTGTTATCGTCCTGCTCATTTATTTATCTAGGTTAAACATTGCATGTCATGGGCACGAATGTCGGGAATCAAATATGGTAAAATTTCCTGTTCTTGCCGTTCTGGGAGATTGTGTCGATTGTTAGGCGTTGAATGTGTTGGCTGGTTGATCTATATAGGGAAGGCTGATGAAGAAGGGGGTTGTCTGTTGTCTGAGAGGTTTGGTCACAGGATTAAGATGGTTTGGATAGATAGATAGAAACGGTGGCTGTGGATAATGGACAAAACGACCAAATGGACCAACAACATCCTTTGCGACACCAGCACCTACCAGCAGCTGAAAAAAGATCCGGTCAGTCGACTGCTGAGCCCTTCTTAAACGACTTCACGACAACAGCGAGTCACACATAATTAGGTGGAAGTTGACAGTGTCGGAAAGGTTACATTACTAATATTCATGTAAACAGGGCGTGTGGTTTCTGCATCTGCACGCACTTAAGGTTGCAATCGGTGTTCTTTAAAAACAAAGATTTTATAATTGGTATTTCGGGATGGATATTTGAGATATTTGGAATTTATTTCATCATATTTGGTATTTTTGACACGTTTCAAAGCCAAATAGAGATGTAAAGGGAAGGTGTGTCTCTTAAGTCTCTTAATTTAAAAAATAACATTTCATGGTTTGTCAATATTTCATAAAACATAGGGGATATTGGTTTAATAATGTTGATCGCGGTGGGTGTTTAAAAGGTTATGAAATAAAGAAGTTGGTAACGTAGTGGACACCCAGCAGTTAAGGGATTAAGGATCTTAATTGTGAAAACTGACCATTTCGATCAAAGGCTCTTTATGCGGAATATTATCCAAAATGGACACAGCACAGACCAAAGAAGAGGTTCTTCATTTTGTAGAATAATATGAAATGTGTGATTGACACACTAAAAAAACAACGGACGGATTATTTATCCAAATGTTATTTGAAAGAATTTTAGTTTATCAACCCAAACTAAAGTAAGCTACACTTGTTATTAGGAACATTTTCAGCAATGCATACTCTGAAATTAAGAAATTGAAAGCAATATGCATTTCATTAATATGTATTTAACAGTTAGCTGTTCAATTTATCTTATGCACAGCCATAATGTCATAGAATGATTGTATTATCGTATAATCATGTACCACGGTCAGTGATTATTTTGGTAGAATCATTGTTTTATGTTATCTTCATGTACCACGGTAAGTGGTTGTTATGATAGAATCAATGCATTATATGTAATTTTCATGTATCACAAACTGTAAACTAGTTATGTTTTTCTTTAAACAAGTTGTGTAAAATAATAATTGATACTGCATAATTTATTTTAATTATTATGTAGGCAGTGCGCCCAGTAGGTTTAAAGTGAAAGACGCCGTCCTCTACTCTGCCAGTTATTTTTTCCACCCCAAGGCAAGCTGTGTTACATAAGCTTAAAGCCTTCGATGTGTGTCGCTCTCATTGGTGTCTCTGTATTCAGTGGTCCCTGTTTACCCATCTGTATATGTATGTGTGCATTGACAAGCACTGGAATCAATCGAAGCTGTCATGGAGCATCTCTTCAGCACCCAATACGATTGTAGTCAAGGCATTCCAAGAACAAGTATGACAAAATAGACAGCCTTCCGAACGCTGAGTTTTAAGAAGGAAGGATAAAACAGAGAAGTTAACTGTATGGTAGACCTTCGAACTGTTCTTCATGACGGTCGATCAGAAACTTTGATTTAAAATTTAAATATTTTCCGATTGAGGTGAACATTCATCATATCGCAAACACGCCTTTAGGATTGAATATTGAAGTATTTCACATAATTAATTCAAATCGACCGGGTGACATATTTAAGGTATAACGGCCTAGTGTAACATATGCATGTGATAGTGTGACATCGATGACAGACTGCGTCTTGTCATACTTGTGCTCCGAATGCCTTGACTGCAATCGTATTGGGTTCTTTGAACAATTCGGATGTTGTTCGGTGGAAATTCTGGTAACTAAAGCCATCTTCTTTGTGTCGTTCCGCCAATAACTGGCAATACTGGCCAGAAAACTGCTCTCTAATTAACCATTAAGCCTAAACGTTCTGGTTTATGTTTTGTGTTGACGTCAGGTGTTGGCGCTGCTACCTATCCTTGAGGTTTCTTGAGTTCGCCATCTTACAGATGGTTCACTGTATGAATGATACGCCTGTGTAGACTATACTATGAATATGCGTCTTAATGAAGAGTCATAAAATGGGATACCGGCAAGCATGACTCATGCAGAATGTGGCGCGTTATATCGCAAATGCGTGGGACATTGGACACTTGGAGAGCACAACGTAACCCACAAGCCGATAACCCGTAGTGGGGCCAACTGACCTTTGCGGGACACTTGACGTATCAGTGAAAACAGAACAGAAAGTTAAAAACAATCGGCCTCCATATTTTATTGACAACTCTTCGCTGTTGACGTATTCGTGCGCTGTGAATTGAACAGTGTAATGCATGAAGCCAGGTGTATTGGTTTGTATTGGTCTAGTGCTTCCAATCTGACAGTCTAGTGTTTCAGAGATGATAGCAATGGCAAAACGCCGAGTTAAGGAGGCTTGATATGTGTGTGTTAAGTGTAATGTATGACGTTTTGTACGGTAGTACGGTAATTTTCACAAGAAAACAATTAGGGAACAATAAGTAATTCACCCTTATGAAACTCTCGTGAGTCTTTGTTTCTTTGGCGAATTTACTAGAGCTGTCCAGCATTACCTTTTTGAGAGACGTAACGGATACATACATCTGTTGTAAATCATCGTTCCTCTTGGCATCTTATCACAGCAAGTGCGACAGTCGTAACTATTTGGTTTGATTAAGTATTTCAGAAACACATTGAACATCAAACATGGTTTTGGAACAGTTTTTGGCGAATGCTGCACACGTTCTATTAAATAATGAATTACGTAAACCAATTTTAAAGGAATAAGATACGTAAGGGTAATGGCATTTTCAGAAGTTTATCGCCTATGGTAGCCCGTGAAAGTTCTTATTGCATGAGGTGTCACATCATAGTGCAAGAACTCAATTACACTATCAGCAATCACATGATTATAAACACTTGAGCAAAGGCAACATTTCAATGTCTGACCTTTGGTGCACTTGAAGAACAACATTGTTTTCTTTGCAATGAATGCAAAATAATAGTGAATACAGATATAGATATGAGCCACGGCAGTGACTACCAATTCAGGAAGATTTCTGGCATTTGAAATTCAACGTCTTTATCCTTCTTTGAATAGAGATCATTTCTGTTATTTATCTCCAATCTATCAATATATAACTAAACCTCTACAGACCCTACTTCCTCCAATTTTAGTCTGTTAATTCAATGTTGATAAAAGTGAATTAAGATAAAATCTCTTTCAGGAAACAGGGAGCTCGCCCTAAAGGTATCAATCCTGATTCTCCTGTCCTTCCTGAACGCTTCAGTCGTCGTTCTAACGCACTACGCCCGGACACGCCAAGGGGACATGTTCCTGGCGTCAAGTGCTGTGGTCATGTCCGAGCTAGTCAAAGTAGCCGTGTGCATCTCCATAACGTTTCTGCAGGACCCTTGTAAGTTCCCCCGGTCGTTCTACTCCAATACATTCGGAGACCTTAAAGGCTGGGGCAAAACTACCCTTCCTGCTTGTATATACGCCGTCCAGAATAACCTGGTCATCTACGCGCTGTCACATCTGAATTCCGTCATGTTCCAGGTTAGTTCCTGTTAGAGTAATCTATTGTTATTCACATATCATGTAGTCACAGATGAGATTTTCACCATGCCCTTTGCCTTTATTACTTTTCTCGCATTAAACTTGAAACACACTCCGAACCACTTCAATCCCATCCCTTTTCTGCAATTCACCGGATCTTAAATGTCCAATCAGAAAATGTTCTCACTTGAGCATGCAGGGATTCGTCATAAGGTGTGTCATTCAATAGAGAAATCGAAAAGAAGGCCGGCATTCTGAGAGAATATAGGTTCAGGGATTTACTGACAGTAAAGTTAATATACCATCAGAGTAATTGTGTAAGACAAGTCCATTGGATGCAACCATATGCCATAGTCAGAGTTCGATTTACAGTGTAATTTCCATAATTTTTAAAAATCTGATTGCAGTAATATTTAGTAAAGTAATTGATAATGAAATGCATGTAATCCGACCCTTGTTTACCCAGGTGACATACCAGCTGAAGATCGGAACCACTGCTGTGTTCTCAGTGATTCTTCTCAGAAAATCTCTTCATCCGAGCCAATGGTTTTCTCTCCTGCTCTTGTTCTGCGGGGTAGCGGTTGTTCAAACAAAGGGAGATAACTATTTTCTGACTATAAACGGGGACCACAAAATAATGCTGGCAGTGTGTGCTGTTCTAACTGCATGTATCCTCTCAGGATTTGCAAGTGTTTATTTTGAGAAAATACTGAAAAACAGTAATAAATCTGTATGGACACTCAACATTCAACTTGGTATACCGGGTGCCATCTTTGCCTTTGCTACAATGCTGACCAAAGACTATGAAGAGTTCACGACAAAGGGTTTCTTTCACGGATATGACACGCCAGTGTGGATCCTCATCACGATACAAGCGACAGGAGGACTTGTTGTAGCATGTGTTGTGAAATATACAGACAATATTCTCAAGACCTTTGCAATGGCGATTGCTATTTTGATATCTATAATTTTTTCAGGTGTTCTTTTCGAGACTGACATTGACCTGACAGTGCTGGTAGGTTCTGGACTTGTCATCAGTGCTGTGTTTATGTACAGCTTACCTAAATACTGACAACAAAAACAGCAGCATTGATTAAAAAACTTTGTCAAGATTCATACCTAACTAAAGCTTTATTTATTTGTGACACTTTTGGTCAAGGGTAAACAATACCCCCAGGAAATTTTCAAGATATTGACAGACTATCTTGATGTGATTTGGGTTTCAGAACTTTCAGGAATATACTTACAGTGAATGAGCTACTCTCATAGGAGGAAGAAAGCCATCAAAACTAATGTCTCGAAATATTGTGATGAAACTTGTGAGCTCTTGATGAATATAATGTTGCTATATTCTAGGTCAATGAATTACCATGAGCTTTAGCAAAACACATAATAATAAATAAATAATAAGTGTATTTATAGAGCGCATTTGTCCATCATTCAGTTTCTCAAAGCGCTTTTACAGTTCCTATAAGAAGTATTTTGAAAAGAGATAAGTCTTGATTTTGACTTGAAAACAGTTAAAGAAGGAGAGTTCTTGATTTCAAACGGGAGACAATTCCAAAGAGAAGGAGCACAGTATGAGAAAGACCGCTGTCCGAAAGATTTGAGATTTGTTTTTGGAATAGTCAGTAGAAGTTGATCGTGGGATCTTAGTTTTGGCTTGGCTTATGCTTCTGGAGAATTTCTTGTAAGTATTCTGGGGCAGCGTGATGATAGCAGCTGAAGGTTAGACACAGAACTTTGAAATCTATTCTTGCTTGTATTGGAAGCCAGTCAACTCTGGTCAATAAAGGGTTTGCATGGGAGGATTTTTTTCTTCTGTAAATCAATCTATTTGAGGTGTACTGAACTTTCTGCAGCTTCATTAAAAGATCCTGTCTCATGTTGATGAGCAAACTGTTGCCATAGTCAAGTCTGGAGAGAATGAGAGACCTGACCAGTTGACTAGTGGCATCTTCAGTGAGCTGGTGTTTGATCTAGCCTATGCTTCTCAGGTGGTGGAAGCAGGTTCTACAGGTTTGCTCCACATGCTTTTCCATTGTCATGTTGGAATCGATAAAGACACCAAGATCTTTGACTGCACCCATGAACGGTATTGTTGAGTCCCCTATACTGAGTGTCGATTCAGTGACAGCTTTCCATTTCAAATTGGTACCGACAAGAAGGACCTCGGTCTTGCTGTCATTAAACTTTAACTCGTTTGCTACCATCCAGGATCTAACGTCAGAAATGCAGCGTTCAAGGTCACATATTGCAGTAGAGGAGCTTGATTCAGTAAATGCTTTGTGTAGCTGAGTATCATCAGCATATGCATGGTGAGGAACATCATGGTCATCAATGACATCATTTAAGGACCCAGTATACATGGTAAACAAGATCGGTACCCCACAACTAAGGACGACTGTACACGTACAATAATTCTTGACTGTAAATGGATTAGGAAAACTGAAAGCATTAAAACCATAACTTTTGGTGAGAATTTCCTACCATCCTCCACCCATGCAAATATTTTGAACTGCAGACTAAAGCAAAGAAAGGACATGACTAACAGACTTAATTAAATTCATTAAAATAAAGTGTACTAGGTCAAAAAAATAATTTAAGAATACAGATTATTTACATATTTATTCTACACAATATCTACAATACAAGGCAATATTAAAAGTGTATAAATATTGACATAACAAAGAGTAAATTAGTTAAATACAATGATATAGCACCCTGCTTGCAATAAGACACTACTTACCACAGGCCTTCATGTTTTTGTTAAACATTTACTTTTTAGTACAGCAACTTACTTTGAAAAAGCCCCTGACTCATTTATCTTGTCTTAACATAAGTCAAGGTTACCAAAGGGAAGTTTTCAAGTAAAAGGTTATCTCAAAATTATAAAATATATTTTGACAACAACCTGAAGGCCTATGAACATAACATGTCTTCAAACTCTACATACTAAGCTCAAAATGAATCAACTGTCAAATCATAAGATCATTATCATAATCAAGAAATTTCGATTCTCTCAGTAAAAGAACATACTTAAGTCTCCAAGAAGTCCAAATCATCAAGACGGTCATTACAATTTTTCAAATATTTGATAATAGAGTGGTCCCAATCTTGATAGTTGAGTACACATTCTTTACATAAAAAGACATGACCATTAATTAAAAGTATCTGCAAACACTACCTATTTAAGTCATTCTACATCAATGTGTGTGTCCTATCATAGGTTCTAATAAATAGGTGATGATGGGTGAACCAAAAATAATCTATTAATTCCATAATAAATCATTGTATTGCAAAAGATGTCATGAATGAAATATAATTTGACATTTACATTTTATTTCATGGCTAACAATGATGGCAAAAAAGACTTCTTATGTGTTCAGTTTATCATGAAACCAATATTTTATGGTTGTTTCTTAACTAAAGAATAAGAACTTCAAATTCAACAAAGAAATATGTCACTATCTATATATCTATATACATGACATAATTAAACAGCATGAGGTTCAGGATATAAAATTCATAAGTTATTTTCAAAACATTTTCAGATTGGACCAAAATGCAGACAATATTACAGACTGGTTGATTCATGATTCATAACATGCTCCCTGCAATTCAAGTGTGCTTTGAACAAACTTGTCAATTGCCTTTTAACCAATTCATTCTGGCAGGAACATTGGGAAGAGCTATATAACAAAGGCGCCGGGCGGAGAAAACAGCAAGGACGGGATTAATATTGAGAATATTTTGCCATTTCCTAAACTCTAACCTGATTTTATTCTCACATCACCTGCCTCTGGCAGGGAGGGTATTAAAGCCATCCAGAGGTATTACATACAAAATGTTTCAATAGAAACTAGACCTTTCATGCATTTAGTATAGACTTTCCTTTGTTTTAAGTTTGCTGTTGAATAATAATAATTAACCCTTTACTACTGAACTTGTGAACTTTTTTATTCTTGTTATTTTGCAATTTGCAAGGCACTATTCCATTCAGCAGCAATAGAATATGGTATTTTCAACATGAGGACCTTTAAATGAACACATTCTTAACATGTCTACTATTGCTGCTCCAACCATGTAGGAGGAAAGGGTTGAATGTTTTCAAGTTCAACTATACCCCTGATTTATTATTCCCAAAGAACAGGCCATACACCGACAGGCATATGGGATATGACACATACACTGTGAAGCATGCAGTATATAACATTAAATGCTGACTGTATTATGGCTGATGGAGAAACCCGTGTGTTTACTTTGCCTTCACCCGACTGATCTTCTTGGATTTGTCGGTTGTCAAGGGAGGGAACTGCGCTCCTGCTGCTATGTGGCGCCCATACAAGCTGGAGAGAGGAGAGAGCAATGGCTAGTAAGGTAAATCATCAAACAAATGAGATGAGATGTCATTTACTGTAATCTTCACAAAAACACCCACTACTTACTTTGAGCACCCTTCAAGGTTTTTTGCAGTAAACCATTTCAAAATCATAAGCATTGTATAACATTTGGTGTCTGTTCCTTGATAACAATCTCTTATCAGAACTGTACATATTGTGTCAATGACATTCAAGTGCTTTGAACATAAAATTGTTTCCAGTGTCTTGATTAGCTTTCACTCAATGGGAATATCTCAAAAAACACCTCCTTGAACACTTTATTTATCACCTGGGATACATGACAGTATATCATGTTAATTAGCAACATTCTGTTACACTGTGTCACATGAACTAATCAAGAGGAAGATCTTGAGAGTATGATAACTTGGCCTTCCAAACACCAAAATGGAAAATTCATGAACAGGTGCAATGGTGGGGAGCTGTGTGAAGTATGCAAACCTCTAATAATGAACTGAACTTACAACTTGTATGTGTCAGATCTGATGTAGTCGAAGACGTGGGACACGCCCACCTGGAACTGGTCCGCTATGGGCGTCACCCAGGGATTGTTCTCCGCCTTGAACACCTGCTTCATGCCTACCAGATCAAGGTTACCTGAAATCATCATCGCAACACCAGGTTACCGTACATAGCCTGTTTGATATTTGACATTTTTCTATAATAATCTTTGTATTTGAATCTCCCCCGACATCACCTCTTTATCAATACAATGAAAAAACACTTCAAGCAGTGAAGTTTGCCGCGAGGATTGACACACTATTTATTTTTTATATTTGGCAACATAGTTACACACATAAAATTTGAGCTTCTCAAAAGAAAACAATTACATACAATTTTTTAATGTATAGCTGTTCTTGGTCATGAAATGAAGAGGGAATAGAAGCTCAACATCATCATTGAAAATACAGGTGTCTTAAAAAGTATCCCATAACATAACTTTGCAATAAAACTAAGTATGGCAACGCTTGACACATTATATATGACTTGTGCTGAAAACTACAGTTCATCACATTAAGTCTAACCCTAACACATCAAACCTATTCCTTCTGTTGAAAAATTCCCCTGCTACTGGCTGGAATCAAATAAAAGAATTCTTTAATCTGAGGCTTATCGCTGCACTATTCTGATATTCAACTATGAAGTGGTAGCCGGTGCTCTGTGTGAATCAGCTTCCTCAACAAGGCACAACTCATATCAGTCTTAAACTCTAGTTAATCAAGGCCTTGCTGCATTTGCTAAATGTTTCTGTGTCAGTTCCTCACCTCACTTCAGCTGAACGTGGAAGTGCTATAAGAAATCTCAGGATGGTTGCTACCTTCCAAACATTTGATGAAATGCATCAAGGCTTAAATAAACCAGTGATGAAAACTCACCCAAGCTATGACTTGTGTAGGAAGCGTGGGAATTAGTTTTGTTCTGTGTGCAGTAATGTCTTCATTCAAGAAGATAAATTATCTGGCAATTACTTCTTTAAGAGGTATTTACAAATTCGGTATATGAATGAGAGAAAGATATATGGATTGACTCTTGAAGTTATGAATCAACTTTGCACAAGTAAGATCATAAACTCATCAAGCGTGCGCATTTCTGCTTATGTGCTCCTGCAGGCGATACAAAACATGCAAAATGATTCATTCAAGTATATATAAAACTTTGTGCACCAGTGTATAAAGGTCAGTATAAAATATGTTTATGTGTCAGTTAAAAGTATTGCTCTAAGCAGTCCACATGAACTTCCCCTGAGCACAGTTGGTTGAGTGGTAGGCTCTCACCAGTGTTTCTGGGTTTGATTCTGGTTGCATTATAAGGTATTGTATGATCGCTATTAATACAGAATCCGGATTTAAATGATCAAAGTGCACAATTGTATTCCAGAGTACCATTCCACTACTCAATCTTTGCCCAAGTCTTATCCAGTGATAAAAGCTGGTTTATAACTACTTTTTGGGCTGAGATTGATAATTGGAACAGCCCTCAGGTCCTAATGATCTGAATTATACATAAGCTGTTATCAAAATCAATAATAATAGACTATACTCTTGTTATATGTTTACACATTGCATTTGTAAGTGTGTAATAGATATTTCCATTTTCAGTCTGCTCCATACCTAACAAGTCCAGGTTACCTGCAATACAACACACCTGGTTTATCATATACATACACACCTACATATGCATTACTTAGTAAATTCTGTATTGGTCTTTGTCTTGTATTGGTAAGAGTTAGGGTCAGAGGTCTCCTGTAAAAAGAAGGATTGAGAGAGGTGGTCAAATGACATAATAAAACGTATAACCCTCATGTTCCCAGGTGGTATTGATGTCCTTGTTACCATGGTTACTGACCTAACTCAGGTGGGAGGACGGTGAGTCGGTTCCCCTGGATATGTAGTTCCCTCAAGCGGATCAGATCGCCCATCTCCTTGGGTAGCATCACCAGATCGTTCTCTCGGAGAGACAGCTGCAACAGCAGGCAGCGCAACATTGTATCTCAATACTCTGAGATCACAATACCTACTACAGTGATAAATCTTGTTAGTTTACATAGTGGATTCTAAAATTGCCTGCCTAACATTTTTGTACTTGCTTTTCCTAAAGCCATTATCTTAATGCCTTAAAAAATTGCAAATATTGTCAAGGCTAAGGTAAATGTGAGGTTGAATGAAGTTTAATTGACAAACTTACAATTTGAAGATTTTTTAGTCGACCTATTTCCTTTGGCATTATCTCAAAGTCATTGTCTCCCAAATACAGGGCCCTGAGTGTATCTGAAAGGAAACATTCAATAAAGGACACAATTGATGACAAATAGGTAAAAAGAATGCATCACATTTTTACTTTCCCATTTTGAATAAATATTTTATGCCAAAAATGTTTTCAAACTTAAGCAGTATGTCTCCTTAATGCTGTGATTACTCAGAAAAAAATACCTGTGTTGCTTAATCACTATAACGTAAATACGTACAGAGCATTGCTACAGCATTGATCACATTTTCTAAACTAGCCAGAATTCTGATACTAGATCAGGACGAGATCATTGTGGTGTAGGAAGCCAGGCTCTCAGAACCAGGCCTCTAGTGCCAAAAAATTTAAAATCCATGACGCAAATTCTCTAAACAATCTTTTTTAGCTTGAATAATTATACATAATAACATATGTAAAGCAATGGTGTGTATTTTCTGTAAGGTCTCACCTAGACAGAAGAAGTTGCCGGGTAGTTTGTGTTCATTGAGGTTGTTATATGTGAGATCCAACACCTCCAGAGCAGGAAAAGCTCCAAACCCTCGCGGCAGATTACTCAACTTGTTCATTCTGTATCACAACGAACCAAATATCAAATGAAATTGATGCACTGTTCCTTTGTTTTATACTTGTGTAACAATACTTTCTCATTTAGAAAAGGTGTAAAAGGCTTTTTTAACCACTATGAAAGCACATAGATATGGGATTGCATTAATAGATTCAGTTGACCAAGTCCAATAAATTAAATAAACTAAAAGTTGGTAATGTCGTTTGTTGAATGTATTTTAACATCATCTTAAAGTTAATTTTACATTTTATTTGCTAATGCATTTGAGCTAGTGGGCCAATCCATGATCCCTATTTCTTACCAGTTTTTATTCAAATTAATTGGACAATGGTTTAAAATTAACAAATTTTTTCATTCATTTCATCTCAGTAGTTGAACATTTCATTTTGATAGCACACAAAATCACGCCAGTATTATGGTTAAAGGAACATAGTGAAGCATTCATAAAATATATGTTTGGTCACTGTTGTAAAAGTGTGTTGACAGCTCTCCATTTAGCATGTAATGCCGGCAATTACATTAATCAATCTAGTGGACATATTTTTAACTGTGGATGATATTATACTTGAGAAGACAAAATGTTTATATGATAATGACAAAATACTCACCCAACATTAAGAATTTTCAATTTTGGCATAGTGCTTAATGTGGTTGGAAGCTCCTGAAATATAGACAACAATGTGATGAAAATCTAACAAAGTGACATGATCAACGTTATGACATGATAGAAGATATTTTTTTAAATAAGCAGATGACAACCTGCAATTTCAAATGACCATTTTTAAAATTCACTACTAGGATTAGTTTTTATATTTATCTCAGGTAAATCAGAAAGCTTAAAAATAAATTTAAAGAACTTCATGAATGATGATTTATCTAATCTAGAACCGAACATTTTCCACTCACCTCAAGGCAATTGTTGAACAAGTTGAGAATTTCTAGATTTGCAAAGTCAGCAATATTTGCTGGTATGTCTGCAAAGATATGAAGAATTATGCAGAACAATTAAGATATTTTCAATTTTTGGCCAATAAAAGTTTTTTAAAATCACATTTTTTTACTTGCAATGACCACTATTTCTATTTTATGTACGGAAAAATATCTTATAAAAAAAAAAGATTAAGCATATGTAATTAAATAGATACTTACTTTGAATTCTATTGTGACTTGCTGTTATGCGAGTAAGATGTTGAAGTTGCACTGAAAAAAGGAAAAGATTGATTACTTTCTGTCAGTTAACCAAGAAATATCACACTATTTGTTTGCATATATCAATGCATGCATATGAAGAAAACTTCAGCGGCTACATTAAAGTTGTTGGACACATTTCGCAGAATGAATACACAATAACAATGAATGATAAAGAGATTAACTTGCTTGTCTGTTTTGGATGGTATATAACTTGAACGAGGGATAAACATTATGAAAAGAAAACTCCGAAAAGACTAAAAAAGTTACGCAAAGGGATGTTTCTGAGGCAGTTAGATAAGCCCTTCGTGTAACAATTGCAGGGTCTGAGGTTTCACTGTAATGCATAGCGGTTTTGCGGCTTTCTCCCTGCAATAATTCTAGCAGCCCTGATATAGGTGAAATATTCTTGGAAGCGGCTTTATGCACCAAAGCACTTCACCTAACCCCAGTCTACTGACGATTGAAGGTCTTGATACGAGTAAGAACCTGTGTAATATCGAATAAGTTATTACAAATATGGATGTAATAAAACTCAACAAAATTCAGCTTAAGAGAAATACATCCTAACAAGATACCTGAATAATAGAAGTTATTATATGTTCATTGAAAAAACTTCGATCAGCTTGGTCATTCACTGTCAACGATGAATTAAAGACATTTTCCCACAAGTTGTTGGGAGTCGCATAAACAAAATTTATCAATGTGTCATTATATCAACAAGTACATACTGGTGCTTAAATAGTATAATTATAATGCTGGTCAGTACAGTAGTCTTTACATTGAGGTATAAAACTATAATTTGGATCGAAAACGGACAATGGAGTCAATTAGCCAAAAATAGAGTCAATTAGCCAAACATAATTTTGGAATCCATCCAAAACGGGCTTGAGGTGAAACTCTATCGAGTTGACAAGTGTCTGAAAGTTAATACAATGGTCATGTAAATGGTACTGGTAATTTCAACTTTGGCATATATACATAACTTAAGATGTTGGCCGATGTTCATTGAAATCTTTTGAATGAATATGTGAGATGTCATTGGCGTATTTCAATAGCTATACATGTACTTGTGACAGCCATAGGCCCAAATGAAACTCCCGCATCCGCCCATGAATGGTTTTTATTTAATGTATTATTTGTTTTTTTTCAAAACATTTGCAAAATGAAATATCATGAACATCATGGCGTATATTTTCATGTTTTTAAACGATATCCTGCTTAATTCTTCCCATCGTCTTTATATTTTCTTTAAGTAGTTTTACAACTAAATTGGGAGAAATGATGTCACCAGTGAAACCAAGCTAAATCACAATTTACATGTAAAAGATTGATTGTATGATCTTCAAGCCAATGTTGCTACAATTGTTTTACATCATTACATAGTGAACTCACAATGCTATGCTATCATGAGGATGATGATGTCACAATGTTATTACATCATGGTATAATTGGGAAAGGGAGTCTAAGGATAGCTGGTGCATTGGTCAGAGAAGTACATTTTTCATTAAATTCATGAAAAATTGGTGATAAATGATGTTTGGTGAAATTTTTACTTTAATCAATGCGTGATGACATTATTATCAGAAGAAGTGGCGTTGATACTCTATTTGCAACTTTAAACAACTCGCAATGATATATTGGATTTCGGGACACTTGGGGGTTATTTGTTATTTCCCAGTTAATCTGCGATCTGACATTATTTGTTGCATTTCACAACCATGCTTCAATTATTCCATTTCTATTATACGCTTTATAAAGCAAAGTGTAGGAAACTACGGTTATCATAGCATCTGTATCCTTTCTACAGAGATTGATGATCTGACTCACTCAGTCCCGGGACATCCACACCCAGCTGAACGATCCCTCTATCCACTAGGTCGAGCTCGGGATCCTTCTTATCCCGGTTCTCTTCTATAACTTTCTTTAACTTTGTGGCCATCTTTATCTTGAAAATAAAACCCAAGGAAAGTGTGTTTGTTGATATCTCACTTGAATTCCACAAATTCCCTTTAAAGGAAATAAGCCTACGGAAGTGCCCTACAACACCGGAAGATGTTAAATGTGCATCCGCAAAACAAGCACCTGCAAAGTAGATACGTTTTCATTAAATATTATTTGCTATGACTGAATATATATATAACTGTGGAAATATAACAATTTCCATATTTAAGGTTTTACTCAAGTCCCGGAAATTCAGAACATGAATAAAATTATTCTAATATCATTGCGCATTAATACGTTTTCTTTCGGACTATTTGTCGGTAATAATATATTCCCTTATCAACTACTAACAATGAAAAGCGAAAGCATGAGTCTTCTTTTGAAACGGCAGGTTTTAACTTCTGAATATGCAGGGCTCGTAACTGACAACTGAAAGTTTAAAAGGTATAATAATAGTATTATTGTCTAAAATTTAATATGTCGATGACGGAGAGTAGCTTAAAAAAAGCCAACATTTTATTTAGGCCTAATTACTGTCAAATTGTCTATTTCAACAAATACTGGCATATTAGATAGTATCGGGCAGCAACATTAAGAGAAAAATAACAAGGGACTCAACTCACATACAATGATCTTATATATGTATTTTTTTTTTCGGAATATTCTTGTACTGTCTTGAAGCAGACTGCTTTATGTTTTTACTGACGAATTTCAAAATGATGTAAAAGAAATTCCCCCAGTCTGATTAAAATCGACCGTGTTCCGAGGATTAAAAGTTTCAAAATATTGACTCTACCGAGATTCGTGTCCAGGGTATCCTCTAGTCTCCAGAAGGGTCCCTGGAAATTCCTCCTTTGGATAAATAAGACTTTATCTTATCTATAGACTTATTTTCATAATATTCTCGACCAATAACATTTTTTTATGGTGAAGATTATAAGTACAGCCATCAAATATTCGGTAATGTTTTACCACATTTATAAAATTCTTCATTTTGATGTTGAATGAGTGTTTATTACCTTCTTACGGTTGGTTCCTTTGACTTTATTTGTTTGTTTTCTTTCTCACATTGAAAACGTTGTTTTCCCAAAATTCCTGTTACAATATTTAATTCTGATTCACCAGGTATATAATTATTTTCATTTCAATATTATGTTCGATTGCTTTTCAGTTTCGTTGTATATATAGGCTATATAAACTTTAAAACGATGTTGTTGGAGCTGATGGAGTGGCTGTTGATGGATGTGCTTTGATATTGGGAGTTGAGGCAGTTAATAACAACATGGATTCGATAATACTAGCCTCATGAAGTTCATCTTGTGCTTTTCTAAGTTCACGAGCACGGCACATTTGTGTTTGTAATTTCTCCCTTTCTTTGAGAACGCGACGATCAGTCTCCTGTGCTTTATAAGCTTCCTCGTCAAGCTGGTGTAATTGTTAATCAACAAGTTCACCAAATGTCCATCAAAGAATTGAATTTAAAACTCATTATTGCGTCAATCATATTAGTAAAGCGATGTAGCAAAGCACGTCTTGCAAATCTGATATCATTTTAAATTTTTATGTATGATGATGTACTTCTCAAAGCATCTATGACACATCCATTGCATACTTCGTTTATATGTCGAAAGGATAATACCATATTATAAACAAAATGGCTGCGCCCATGAGATAGATGTGAGGACGGGGCGATGGTTTGTTGAATTTGCATTTTCGACTGAATGAATACTGCTACTTATCAGAAATGAGACTTTCAATCTCCTATTTTCTAAAGAAAGTGAAGTTTTAATGTTCATCGGTGTCAGGCGGTAGATCTTTCATTACCTTAAATTGACAAAAGCGCTTCCACTTACATCAAAGGGACATAACTCTTGACATCTTTTTGATGAGATTGCCGGGCGCATATAGGTCATTTTTGGCTCAACGTCGCCCTTAAATCCACCTACCTACCTTGATAAGATTGATATCCAGTCTTGTGTCGTAATCTAGAAATGTTTCATCCTTTTGATCGTGGCTGCAAATCTTGAACAAAATGCATGTACACCCATTAAAATACTGTCAAGCTTTGAATTAATTTATTGCTATATCTTTTCAAATCTTGAAACTTGTTCAAAATAACCATAACTATCTAAATATCATAACAAGCTATAAAGATTGACATGTAAAACATTTGATTGTCCTATTGTATTCAGATGCATGATTTTAAACAATTTGTTACATTTTTACAGTTACAGAGCTGTCCAAAGAAATTCATGTACAAGAATGTCAAGACTTGTAGAATTATCAACCCTCACTGGACATGAAGACCGTGTGTGGGGCCTGGCTTGGAACCCATCTGGAACGCTCCTAGCATCTTCTAGCGGAGACAAAACCATCCGCATTTGGGGTAAAGAGGGGGAGGCCTGGGTGTGCAAGACTGTTCTCTCAGACGGCCATCAACGGACAATCAGGTCAGTTGCATGGTCACCGTGTGGGAACTACCTGGCAAGTGCCAGCTTTGATGCAACAACCTGCATATGGAGTCGTAAAGAGGGAGAGTTTGAGTGCATCGCTACGTTGGAGGGTCATGAGAACGAGGTCAAGTCCGTGGCATGGGCAGTGTCTGGGAATCTTCTGGCGACCTGCTCCAGGGACAAGAGTGTCTGGATCTGGGAAGGTGAAGATTCTTTCATGTCCTTGTTTATGTTGTATGTTAACTATTATCATTGAAATTGTTCGCATCTCAGCTGATCAATTAAAGTTTTATTACAATTAATGAGAGATGTTGTACAAAGAAAACAAGAGACAAAGATAACTTTAGCCTTTCTTTAACTTAGTACTTGGGTCAGTTAGTGATGAAAGGTCCATTTAGCAAACTTGATAAATTTATCCAGCTTTCAACTGTGTAATATCTTGGAAGAATTCTCTACCTAGCAAGATAAGTTTAATTGATTCATTTAATCAGAAAGCTGGACTATTTTCAACAAAAGACCCCTTGAGCAACAGATTTGGCTTGCATGAGTTATTTTGATATGAGTAACTTTTAAATGAACCTGACCCCTCTACTTCCAGTGACGGATGAAGAAGAGTACGAGTGTGCCAGTGTGCTGAGCGTCCACACCCAGGATGTGAAACACGTCACCTGGCACCCCCACAAGGATCTCATCGCCTCCTGTAGCTATGACGACACGATCAAGATGATTCGCGAAGATAATGATGACTGGACATGCTGTGCAACTCTACAGTCCCACAATTCCACTGTGTGGGATATATCTTTTGACGAGTCCGGCACCAGGCTTGTGTCATGTGGTGATGACAAAACGGTGAAGATCTGGCAAGAATATCCCCCAGGTAACCCTGAAGGCGTGGCAACAAAGGGAGACGACCCCGCCTGGAAATGTGTGTGTACTATCTCGGGTTACCACTCTCGACCAATTTATTCTGTGGACTGGAGTCATCTGACGGGACACATCGTGACATCAGCGGGCGACGACACCATCAGGGTGTTTGCTGAGGAACCTGGTTCAGATAAGAATGAGCCAAGCTTCTGTTTGGTGACGAGTGTTCCTCAAGCTCACTCGCAGGACGTGAATTGTGTGACCTGGCATCCTAAGGTTCAGGGTTTCCTGGCTTCCTGTAGTGATGATGGCGACATCAAGCTATGGTCTCTCAAGGAGAATACATGATTCTTGTAATGGACATCATATCTAGATGATCTAATCAAAACATAAGTGAATGATAATGGATTGGTTATAAGATGATACATCATTGACTGTTAGGTGGGTTGTAAGTCAGGATGACAATGCACAACTTACATACAGCAGCTAAAACTTTGCCTTGTGTGCACTGAGATGCTGTTCCAGTTCTTTAAACTGTGAGCTTGAATAGGAGAAGATATAGAGGATATTCGATATTTATCATCGAATACCATGTATATTTCACCGAGTGAAGTAAAAGTTTCTAATCTATATTGTTAAATAGGAGAAAATAGGGGATATTTTACATATATCATCGAATAGCATATATTATATTTCCCAAATATTGTAAATAAACTTAATTTTATGAATGGAGTAGCAAGATCACTTTGCTCTCAGGGTGATCTCATGACATTCAGTTGTTCAACGTCTCTGTTGATGTCATGGGAGGAAATACTTGATATATAACATCTTAATGACTACTGTCAAAAAGTATATGAAAGTGATGTTGAGTAAGGACATTATGTATTCAGGATTATACAAGCAATATGTGAATTGTATGAATAATATGAATAAATTGCTGAAAAGTTTCTTCTTTCATTTGCTTGTCAATTTCAGATGAAACTAAAGAACTTCAAAGGGAAATGATTTGCAAGCGACTATGAGGAGTGTTTACTCCATGTTGACAGATTAATTTTAGTGAACTTTAGTCATGTAAAAAATGTAAGAAAAGTTTATTTTACATTACTTCTTGACAGGTGGGGAAAAAACCTCTACAACCATTTTTGTTATAAATGTTTGGTTGAGAGAGAATCTAGTTTGCAAGTTTAAATAGAGTGAATGTTTCCATGAAAAAAGTCATAGAAGTAAGCTATAACCTAAATATTGCACCTTGCTTACAGATACAAGATACAAGACTGTTCTCTGGTGACCATATATATATATTATATATTATAAGTAAAATTATGCACTTGTATATCCCTTTTTAGTTGGTTTTACAGGTGCATTTGAGAAACCAACCAATTATCCTGTATTGTTCCAATGATTATATTGGCGATAAAAGAACTTTTCGGAAAAATGTCAATATAGACTGTCAACTACATCACAATGTCATACGATTCTGGCATCTAGAAACACTAATTTCATATTTCCAAGTGATGTGTCTTTGAATTCTCAATTATGTCTAATATTACTGTGTAGGATTAGTGTGATTTCGACAATAAAAAGGATAAAGTTAATCCTCAAAGCTACAGCTATAATTGGATATTATCAGCATCTAAATATATGTATCTTCAGAGGCGAAGTTTTCTTAAGGTACTTTGGGTCAGAAACTTCGGAAAAGTGCAAAAATGAATAATTATAGCGCTCAAACCGTGTGAGTAACGAATTCTCCCTGATCACGAGCTCGGGAGACATCGATACAGGTCATATACAATATATGACCTGTATCAATGTCTCCCGAACTTGTGTCCCAAAGTGCATGTTGAATATTTTTAAAGGCAAGCTTTTGGGTCGGTCGGTGCCTTTAATGTTTACGCCGATGTAGCACAAAAGCTTATTTTTACGTCTTCTCTTTTAGGACTTTGACCATGCCAAGTTAGGTTGTAAAAACTGCAAAACCTAATTTTCTAAATGTTCCCACAAGCAAAGTTAAAAAGAAAAACCCCACTAACGTCACTTTGGATTCCTTAATTGCGAGTGTGTATTATAGAACATACCTCTAAAAGATACATGAAACTAGCGCCAGAGAGCGAGTATCCGCAACGTGACGTCACTAATATACTACATCTACCGTAGAGGGTAGAGACATGAAGGCTGGAAGGTTGTACATGAAACAGAAATTTCAATACAGCACATTCATAAAATTATTGGTCACATTCATGTGAAAACAGAAAGAAACATTAGAATAGAACAATGTCTTATTAAAGAAGAGATATCCTGTTTCAAAGAAAACTTCCATGACAAACCGAGAAAACAGGTTGAATCATTTCAGCATTGCATTACGTCGTCTGGATTCTTCATCTGGACATTTGTTTTCTCTCTTTATGGTCCAATTTGACATCAATAGAAAAAATTAAAGTATCCATTTTCGATTGTCTAATATTAAACATCGGAAAATATCTTTTGTTTAGATTAAATTCTGAAAACAGGTTTTTTATTGATGAAATGAAGGACTACCTGTTAAAAGATCTGTGGCATCTATGAATTAAGTACAAACTAGTACTTTCACACACAAGTTGCTGTGGTCGACATATGCTTATTGGATGTGGGTTTAAGTAACTTTTATCCATTTGATAGTTGATAATTTCTTATAATAAAATTCATGAAATTTTTAATATGTGTGATCTACACCGAAGCGTATCCTGCAACTTTGGTTCAATCATGTCTCATCTAGACGTGACAAGTTCAGCATTCCATACGCGTGTGTTGTGTTCAGTCCTTTATTGGATTATCACGTTAAGACTGGTCGTTAGTAAAACATCGTTCTCATGTGATACACATTTAGAAAACCGGAAGTGGACAGGCACGTGATCACAAGTAGACTGTACCGGTCAATCTGGACACAGAATACAAAGGAGCGTTGTCAACAATGTAATTCAAGGTACTACACTTGAATTTCACGGGGGAAATATCAGTAGAGATTGTAAACCACAAAACCTAGTAATCTTGAGTTGACAACTTGCGAAAATTAGATCGAGCGAAGACTAAGATGGTCCGAGTCAATATCACGGTGTGGTGCCCTTAGTTTGAATTACTTTTGCAAATAGTTCTTGGGCCTCATTTATTAAGCACAAGGGTAATTTAAAGTCACTTCTTCTATGTCTAATGTTAAATATAAATACTTTTACAGAACAATGTCATTGCGAACATCATAATTAGCACACACTCTTGGCCATAATTTATCTGCTTTTATCGTACTAGCTGATACACCTATTTTTCCATTCCTTTCCGAAAGTGACATCGAGCCCTCTTTTCTGATGGCAGTTGAATAAAAATGAAATCTATGTCCTTTCACCCTTACAATGAACTTCAGTCTGACAGTGCGTGACATACATCACTGACCACAATACTCAATGTCCTGGAGTATAACAATGCTGTAAGTATCCCCCTCAACGTATGGATCCAGCATTGTCTAGTATACTCGACCCCCGGTGGTGAATTAATGCTCTGGCGACCCTTCTGCTCTGATAAGGTCCTCAGTTGTCCGGGAACAGACTCGGCGTGTATTTACAAGACAATGCCACAATGATAACATTGTGTGCCGTTGGTGAATATACAAGAAGAGTCAAGGATTCATATATATATATATATATCTGTTAGTGTCAGAGGATTAGGTGGACTATACTTTTCAATCTTATCTGGTCAGTTCCCACCACTTGTGCTTTCACGATGCAGGATTACATTGAACATACTTTCGTCTCATTGCTACGGCATATGAATATAATGCCTACATAAAGTTATTGCTATTGAAATGATTTCATAAACAAACGTCTTCTCTGACCTTTGACGAATGATCAAGATGGAGAAGCCTACTCCATTATGTATTTATCAAATAGGTTTTATATGCTTGTTTATAAATCTCATTCAGTACTGCTGTCGTTATGGGTAAAGTCAATACAGCTCATATACCAATATTTGGTCAAAGAATTACCATGATTCGTTTTAAGAAGACAAGTATGAATAAAATCGTCTGTATTTTTCCAATTTTGGATGCATTGGATAATAAATAAATAAATCTTTACCCGATGATGTATTCCTGAAGCGTTCACAATGAAACAGAAAATGGAAGCACACAAGAATTACAATCTAGCTCTAATCTCTCATACGATCCACATAACATCTACGGAAAGTGTTGTCCCGTGTGTGTCAAACATTGAAAGCAATCGATGATAACATCACTGAAGTCACTGAGTCACTGACCTGTACACGACTCAGGAAGCGTTTTCTCGAAGAATACAACCTCGACTACACTGAGTCTGTTCCATGATCTTGAATGTAATCTGTACCCTAATTCTTATCTACACAGATTGATATGTGTACAGGTCCAAGTCGAAGTGTTCCCATGAGGAATAACTCCATTCTGAAATTAACACTTATTACCAAAAAAAACAATTATATAAAAAAAAATCCAAATAGCTTTCATGAAAAATCCAATTGTGTAAAAGGCCAAGTAAATAGTCTTCTCCCATGGGGATTTTTCTCAAGTGGTGTCATCTTGACTATCTGGAACCCCAAGAAATCCTACTCTTAATCGGGAAGTTCGCAGGATTACGAATAGTCCGAGATTCTCCCTCTGTATTATTAATCAAACCAACGGTTACCTGAACTGAATTGTAACCTTTCGTGTGTCATTTTCCTTTTATATACATTTATTCCAAATATTCTGGTTGGAATAATTCTTATAGATTGTAACGTGCACTTTTTAAAATCATATTTTCAATATCATCATTTCAAAAGGAATGACTCCTTAAAGAGAGCGTTTTCCACCTTTTAGTTCGTATCTTGCTTATCTTATATATCTGAGACTTGGGGTAAAATCTAGCAATCATTTAAACAACCCTTTTTCAGAAGCTGCACACTTCCTACAATTCAAACACAGAAATAACACGTGTATAGTTAGTCCTCTTTAAAAAGTGATCTTCCTGACACTCAAGATAGGAGTTTTGGGCTTAGCACTTACGTTTCTGAGAGGAATGTTTAGAAACAGGATGTGATAGGAACATTGCATACCAAATACCAGAGCCACGTTCTAGACATAATTCACACCTGTTTATATCTACCAAGTTACAAGATAAACAGTGCATGTAGGTGGCACCGTGTTTGAGGAACAACTAGTTAAGCCTTCTGACATCTCGGCATGGTCAGTAAACGATGCTAGGTTTGTTTTGGGCTGACACGGTGTGGTCAAGGATCACTGGAGTTGATACAAGCTGTTCTGTTTGATACTGTACATAGGTTTTGACCAAACTGACCCTCGGACTGATATTCTTGCCGCTTTCAAACAACGATTCACTGATTTCCCGAAGTTATTTGTTGCTTCCTGAAATGGTAGCCATGTGGACGACTTCCTTGATGGTTGTGTATTTAAATACTACAGTGTCTTTCATTAAAGAGAATATCAAAATATAAACTTTGTCATATTCTTTTCTTTTTAATGGTATTATGACACACGATTTTACCAGGAAAAAAGTATTGACACACGCTAGCTATTATGATTGGATAAAAACTAAATCAGAAATGAAGCTTGACAGCTTGATGATTGAACTTCTCTCCTGTCTGAACTCACCGATGTTTAGATGATGTTAATTTAAAGGCTTTAAAACATTTAATTTTTCTAAATCTGAATTTTGTATATGTAGTGAAACATAATATATGTCCTATCGTTACAACATATTCTACATAAACATCAAGTCAGTTGTTCTAAGTGAACATATGGATCAAAACGGTGAATACAAAATTATATCTGATGGTATATACAAAATTGTATCAACTCATTAAATGACTTCTATGACCATCTACTAAAGACCAAGACAGAGGACTTATGTTAATGACCTGGATGACAGTATCCTGTAGCCTCGTTTAACACTGAGTATAACGTGCAGGCAGCACCTGGGTGAAAGATTCCAGGGGGCAGGGGACATCCACGTGTCCGACCCCTCGGGTATTGATCGGACTCCATCCCCTCAGAAACCCCCTCCCTCAGACCTTCGTGCTAACTCATTTCTTTCATTATCCCTCATCGTAAATTTTACCCAGCGAAACACCAACTCCGAGAACCAAGCGACATCTCACACTGCTCACGGCTCAGTCATGTGTATGATTATCATGTTAGCTACTATACACACAAAAACCCGATAAGATTTACGTTGTTACATACTTTTGCAACTAGCAAGTATTTATTACTTTTTTTGCGAAGGCCCGATTTCATCGCTCTACCTATATTTGTTAATGTATGTAAGCAGAAATAGATATACGTAGTCAAAGTAAGAAGTAAACTAATTGCCCCCTCCACCCGTTCATCTCTTCAACAGCTGTCTATCCCTTTCACAGCCTCACTGCCTCCCTCACCCCCAGCGCTTAACCCCCCAGGTATGGCGTTGTTTGGGAAACAAACATTTCCTGAAAACCCCGAAACGGCGACAAATGTCGCATGTAAACGTATTTGAACCCTGCAAGAATTACTGACTTAGCTAGCCTCAAACAAGCGACCTGCAGCACAACATTGCTTCTTTAAAGACATGTTCGTCAGATGTTCGAATCCCGGATTATCACCACGGATGGTTTCTCCGACTTTCTGACGTACACTGTATAAGAAAGCAAGGACGTATTGGATAATGCTTTCCTAACAGCTTGTCTCATAACGCTCACACGCTTCGGTTGCATATTTCCTGTTCCGCTAAAGCACACTTTCTGCTGAAATATGTTTCTGGAGCTTTTGGAAAATGTGAGCTTTTGCACCTGAATACCCGGACATACAGGAAGATTAAAGAACGAGAAGGATGTGTGCATGATATTATCTGAGTGACGCAATGCATATTTTTCTCAGATCAACCTGATTCCAGTTATGAAAAACATATTTTCAAAGAAGTTTTATTAGAATTTTCAATTCCAAGAACATATTTTTTAAAAATGATATGGGGATAAAAACAATTTTAATGTCCAAATATTACCTTTTCTTTGAACTACCTACACATAAAAGAATTGATATAAGATATATACCTTTCAATGAATATAGGATATTATGTGATTGTTTAAGAAATACGAGTGCCTCCTCATTAGAACTGACGAGTGCGAGGTATATACTGGTATGGGCCTCGTACTCATAGTACGCCATGGCCACGAATATGATATTCTATTTATTACTACAGTCAAATATAATCAGAAATTATCAAAATCAACACCCAAGCATAGGCAATTTACCCATTTGGAATGCAAAGTCTTAGGCGAACTGAGTATTGTTAATAACGAGACGTTCCAATAAAAAGTTATACTTTGCCCTAGGGCATAATATGAAAAAAATAACCCCTATTTGACTGCCCTCGAAGATAATAATCTTTATTAATAAAACCTTCTGACTTGCGTCCCAAAGAGAAAGCTAGGCGCAACATTTATCATCCACACCTGAGTTCCACTGGAGATGTCGCTTCGAGGAGATCAAACGATATCGATATCTTCAAGGAGATATCGTTCACTTCGGCAGTAGATTTGAAAAAATGCCCTGTCAGCATAAAGTACATGGAATCACAACGATATGACTTCATAAACATTACGACGTCACAATGCTATGACATCACCGCATTGGAAGTCTTAGGGTAGTGCAGTGTTCATAAATGTACATTTATCGTGGAAATGTAATGGAAACTGATTTTGGATGAGAACAGATTCTCACCCTCGTGTCTTCTAATATCAAACATATCAACACTCGTTGTTAAAAGTAAAAATATCTTCGGCGAGCCACGGATATCAGTAACTTTGTATGAGAAAGACACTTGGGTGAGATTCTCTATTTAACATGAAAATTCAATTAATATCCAGTGCCGTTACCTTTATCAAAGAAGTAATTTCATATCCTTTTATATACTTATATACCTACATATATGAATCTACATATTATTATCAATGTGATAAAGACAAAAAAAAACAACTATTTATCATGTTATTTTTAAAAAAAACCAAGAAACCATTGAAATACAGAAATACAGACTGATTCGCTGACCATAACATCCGCGAGGTGCAATGGTGTCATTGTTGTAAATTATCTTGACTTTAATATCAAATTATGATATGGGTTGATAATTTCAAAGCCCTTTGAGCAGGTGGGTATTTTTTCTATGATAACATTCATCCATTTCGTCAAAAGCCAATATAAAACTAGCAAAAGGAATGTCGACTTTCCTTTATCTTTCATGTCAAGTGCTTCTAAACTTCAATTATTATCTTTTCATATTATCTTTAAACATTCCAGCGTTCTTATCAAGATATTTTCAAACTGTACAAGCTATCCTACTTTATTATTTTTTAAAAATCACTTGATATACATAAATACATTAAACCGCCAGACTCCCATTTGAAACTTGAGTCGATATTAAGCATATTGACCCACTGGATTCACAAGCTCCCGATTGGCTCTCGAAGCAAGCCTTGTGTGTGAACAATCGGTCCAACAAATCTGCGGATCGTAAACAGAGAGGGAAGGCTAAGCGTTACACCTACAGATTCTCAGTAGTGAGACCCAGTACAGGGGATAACTCTACCCCTGCTCCTCTTAAAGCACGGAGATTCAGTTAATCCATCGTGAATGGACGTATCGAATCACATCTATTACTGAACGGATTGCATATTCAATTTGGAATCTTTTCCCCCTTTGGAGAGTTTGAGAGGTTCTTTTAAATCTTTTACACGTGACTGAGTGGAGACCGAGTGGAGACTATACTGGTGTGACTGACAGATAGTTTCATATCATGGGTTCGTTTACCGTGGATTTATAACGAAATTGGTATTACTCAAAATGGGAGCAGTCAACGAGAAAGGGATACATTTTGGTAAGATGTTTATTTTGCTATCTAACTTAGCTTAGCACTAAAATATAATCACGATATGTATTAACATTAAAATTTTCCCACGGTCGTACCATATTAAAATGTAAAAAAGGATTTCGTTACATCTGTAATCATTCTTACAATTAAAGGCCAGATGTTCTTTTACCTGTAGTTTTGTAGGTCTTAATTCACTTCGCTTGTCCACAACATTTTCATAGGTATTTGTTTTATCTCAATTAGATTTGCTTGTATCTAAACACCACTGTATACCAAACACTTTTCCGAAAAATTAAATCTTATAATGTTTTTAACTATTGGGAACTGGTCAACGGAAACTTACTGGGATCTGTGAAACAAGTTCAGGAAATTAATTGAAAATTAGATTAATTATAAACATTTCTTCGTTTTATAAAATCATAACGATATATGAGCTTCTCCGTATCAAAGGCACCTCATCGTATGAACCTCTTAGTATAAAAGCTATGAACATTTCAACAACTTTGATCTCTTTTTTGAAAAAAAACCATTCACGATTTACCGACTTCCTTTAAAGCAACCATGGACATATACATGTAGATGGAGGGATTACCCTTTTCTCTCTCCCCCGCCTCTCCCTATCTAAACGTTAAAAGGTATTTTGCCACCTCATTTAAAGAAAAACAAAGAATGTTTAACCACTTGCTATAAAGAAAGAAATAATTTAACCCTATTCTTATAAGGAAACTAAAACTATTTTGGTCTTTGCTAAGATAAAATAACAATTATGAATCAATGTCCAATGTAGAAACTATATATGCTTAATCCTATTCTTATAGGAAACTAAGATGCCTTTTATCACGAAACGAACATTCCACCCTCTTCCCTATCTGACATTCTTATATTTTGGATCATAATATCTGAATTATTCAAGCACTGTTTTAACTTTCCTTGTCATATAATTGATATATGTCTCAATATTGCAATTAACTCTGAGCGACCAGCTGGGATGAGATGAGATTTTCTGTGATTGATAACTTCTGTTTCAAATCAACCATATGGTCAAGTCAATGAAGTATTAACCAAAATTTGATGACAGAATACACGCATTGACAAAAGTTCTTCTGCCTTAGCATGCCGACCTGCTACTGTTCATATTGTGTGGCTCAGTAAATTAACCGCTGACCTTAGAAAATAGATCAAAAGATTGTTGATCAATCAGCCCAATATATACTTGTTATTCGAGCAGGACCTTTCTTGTGTGTATGAAACACATTCGCTATAGTTGAACCTTGAAGTAGCAAGTGTAAGCCTTGGTATAGTAGTTGATCTCCATGCACAAATGAACAGTTATTCCAGCTCGGCTTGTTCTTTCAGTCTAAAACATTTTCATTATTTTAAAAAGCGTGAATGTCTACAGTTATATTTCTCCAATCCAGTTGCTCGTCAACTGTTTGTGTACATCTTCGCTGTGCCCATGTTAAGAGGTTAGTTCAGTTTACTGAAAACATCTACTATATGTAAATCTGCTGGCTGGCAGTGCTGGCCTTATCATTACAAGCGGATGTGAGTATTCACTTTCCTTAATACTCTATATTTCTCTGTAGACCATTGTATCCGTGTAATTCCCTGTGCCTTGGCTGTTTTGCTTTATCCAATACTTCATAACCAGGTGTGATTCAAAAAGCTCTTTTTATGTCATCAGATTATTTAAATATGTGGGTTTTTTTTTACTGTCGGTAGCCTTGAGCTGTCTATCGGCAGAGTTGACCTATTCCTTGATCTGCAAATAGGATTCCATAACTCATTTGTATCCATGTCACCAGATTCTCTGAATATATATATATAACACAGTCAGTATTATACGCTTGTTCTCTTTAGCTCCACCCTGTTCAGGAGATGTTCTGATATGAATTTATGGCTTTTTGTTTCATGTCATCAGATTATTTCAGTGTTGGTGCCACTAGTCACGCAGGTTGTGACGATGACGGGATTGCATTGTACATTATTGAACTAAGAAAACTGCATGTACTTTATATCTTTTCCTCACGTTTTCATTTGAAATATTTCTGTGACTTAATGAATGTTATATTTTTCACCAAAGTAAAAGTGCATTATTTTGAATCAGAGATTTCGTCTGTGGTTAAATTAAGGAGGATAAGCCGAGATTCTGTACGTGACTAATAACAGTCACAGATGTCTATATGTTCTCATCTCATTTCTTTGCTATAAACCAACACACTGCATGGCAGCAGTAAATACACGACATTATTCAATCTTTCAATTCAGTGGTGTATTTACTTTTTATCAGATATATCAGTATATATATATATATATATATAGGTATAGCAATATGAATATATTTTATGTATTTAATGCCTTGAATAAAACATCATATCAGGTAGACGTAGTATATTGGAATGAGTGAACTTAACATTTCAAAAACAACAAGTAAATACAACCATTTGTTCTCTTACATTGTAATTTTGTTTACATACATATAACAAGATTGCGTTATTATGAACTTATCATTGAACAATCTGAAAATTGAAAAATGTAAACAAATTTGTTTTCAAGTCATGAAGTAGAATTGGTTTTAGTGAGCAAGAAATGTTGATCCTCCCTAACCAGAAATAATATCACACCGTGTTGTTATTAAAGCTATTAGTAAACACACGTTTTGAAACAATATCTTTATTTACTATCGTGCTTTTACAGGAAAAGTTATATTGTTTGTAAACATAATGTACTAATATCGTTGAGATGTGAGACATTTGAGCAATATTAAATAACTGAAGAGTTTGGTTACTTCAATTCTTTGCAGGTTCATGGTTGAAACATAAAATCGAACTTCTTTCCAATTAATTTTCATTGAAAACATGAGAAAAAGTAATTTAATATATTCTGATCTATTTAATTGAGATTGCCAGAAATCTTTTTCTTCTATCGTTCACATCAGACTCAAGAGGTTGATTATGAGTGTATGTCTTAAATGAATCAATGGTCAGATCAATCCGATTCAATAAAAAATATAGTGTGTGCGATTTATGCCCAATTCGTATATATCTACAATTATAAGACGTCTTGCCTTGAACCTTTAGTTTAAGTCAATTAGGCCAGTAATAAGTAATCAGTAAATCAATAGACACATTCAAAAATGGAATAATTTTGTAGGTTTTGTCTGGGGTTTTTTATTGTGCAACTTTATATTCAAGGACTACGTTCTTTTCTAGCCAATTATGTAGTTTCTTAAATAAGATTTCCAAACGGGAATAAATAGTAAGCAACTGTAGGCTAACCTTAGTCACTTACCTGGAGCAGCAGGTTATCGAATCCTGCCTCTGTTTCGGTTTATACAGGATTATACATCAAACTTGAAGCAACTAATAAGGGATGAGATCACTGACATCATACTCATTTCGTGCAGATGGCGACGAGCTGTACAGCTGCAGATCAGGTAGTCTAGATGTACCAATCACAGCGTGGGAAACAGACTCAGCAGATGAAGCTGTAGGCTTCCACAGCTGTTTCGAGATAGAAGGTAAGTTCCTATAAAAATGGGTGATGTGAATGGGTGAACAGCATATACATAGTACAGAGACCTGATGATTAACATAAATATGATTTTTCACATACACTTCAATACCAACGTCATGCAATGTCGAAATCTTTATTATAGTATTGAAATAATTGCCAATATAATTGTGAACATGATTACATGATTCAAACCAGATCCACAGAGTCATTTGCAGAGTGTCCCGACAGCGTAAACCATTCAGCCATTACGATTTTTGCTAAAGCATTTCTCGACCTGGAATCTGGAATTCTTTATTCCATTAAAGGACTTGCCCTGAAATGAAACATGATTTGCACTGTTGTAAATAGTGTTATTTTAATCACATTCATGAAGCAGTTCTAACCTTATGTAGATTTCTTTCTACTTATTCGCATAACATTAAAATTTTACCATACTTTATGAGACGATACTGTTTCCTATCTAAAATATCTTATTGACAATGTAATTGTTCATCATAATATCTAAAATAATTCTTTCTAAGATGTAACATGATATTCATGTCTTAACTTCTAAAAATGTTTTCATATAAAGACAATGTTTATATATGATATTTTACCCTATCCATTTCGACGTTGTATGTTTAATTACATGCAATTTGGAATTTAGAAGAACAACTTCAAAAAGCTATACATTTTATGTTGCCTTACTCATTTCTGTTTTGTTACGTTTAACTTCATGCGATATGGATTTTGAACGGAATATTACATTGTGATTCTACATAGGGGAGACTAGAAATCGTTAATGTGAAGGTCTTGGCGTTTGATAAAATCCCTTGCATAGCTGACTTGTTGACAGAAATGGATCGGTACTTTTTAAGCCTCTCTTTAAAGAAATAATGCCGTTGACTGTTTTAATTCAGGACAGGTTTTATCTTGAGGGAGGATTATATTTAACCATTTAAATCGAGTCCACCATAGAATAACGTGAATGTATAACGAGTCAGGTAGGGACAGGGGTCTAAAGGCAAGGTCATCCGAACCTCGATAGAGGTAAAAAAAAATGTCGCATAAATTGGAAAAAGAGCCTTGAAGATTTCAAATACCGAGGAACCATAGCTATAGTTTCTGTAATTACAAACTTTAAAATCCTAGGAATACACGAATCATTGATTTCACATAAGTCAGATTCAAGATTTAAATGTTAATAATTCTCAAATCGTAGAATTTCAGTGAATATTATCATTCACATCTGAATCAGAGCTAGGTAGTCAATTATTTCAAATATCATGGAATGAAAGAAAACCATTCAGTGACTTTTGAGATCTTTATATCAGGGCTATTTGGTCAGTGACTTCATCTACCACTGATTCGCCCACCACGACAATAGGGCCAGCTTCTGCAAAGGACAGTTCTTACTTTTCTCGTAACCATTTCAACGGTCCACCAACAGTCATCTATGGAGAAACTATGTATTTTTTCACATCTTATTTCTGCCTCGTCATGGAGAATCATATCTCTGATTACAAATCCTTCTCTTATTGCGGATTGATCCATTGATATTGTCTGACCAGCAGACTTCCTTCTTCCGCCTGGTCATTTGTCCAGTGTATCCAGCTTGGTCAAGCTAACATATCCAAGTACACCTTCAGTGTGTTGAAGCCTGGTCAAATATTATATGTGTACTCCAAGTCTCTGGATGGCTTAAACCCATAAAGTCCTATCACACACATCTTAGCGTTCTTGCTTTGGCAGGCGTCTGTTTGATACTGACTCTTGTACACTGAGTTCTTAATACACTGAAAACACTGATGTTCATTTTGGATACAGATGCTGTATATGCATGTACGATGTTGAATGTTGTCCTAGCCATTGCTTGTTTGAGGTCCTCGGTTAGAGTTATAAGAGACGTGACCTATGGAAAATTATATTCAAATTATGGTATTGTTCACTAGTCAGTCCAACATTCATTGTGCTCACCTTCCTGACTAGCACCTGTGTGGACTGACAAAACCCTATCCTTCTTTGGCTATCTGCTGGACGTTTAAACGTCTGTCTCCAAAACAAGTGACCTACTGACCACTGAGGGATGTTTTTGAGCTACTGACCGGAGTTAACTGCAGTCCTCTCCCTCTCCCCTGCAACTTCAAGGCTTTCCTTCAGAGATAGATTTTTTCGCAATGTTTTTAATACTGACGATTTAACCTCCATTTTATGGCTGATTAAAATCCTTATATGAAGGTTTCTGTAAACATACTTTTCGTATATAAACATATATTGCATTAATCATAATAGATATAGTAAGTAACCTTTGCTTTCTGAACCGTGCCCAGACACAACAGAATCAAATCAAATAATGGTTAAAATAAGAAACCAAATCTGACTTTTATCGGTATTGAAAGTTAATTCGATGCCTAAAACCAGAGCATACATCACTCCAAAATAGAATAAGATGTTTAGTTGATTCGCCCTGAAATAAAATTCAATTGTGTGATTAAGATAGCTTTGCTTCAAAGTGTTCGGATCTGTTTGGTAGAGGAACAAACTATGCTTAATTGATCGGATAATCTATGTTAAGAGAATGAACTTCTCTTGATTATTTGTTTTACAAGAACGAACAAACCTCAGAGCACTTCTCATCTCAGAATAATCTTCATGTTTTATGTGAGATATTTTTGCCTGTTATCGTGCTTTTTCTTATTTACCAATTACTTGTTATGCTCGACATGATGCACTATGAATATAGAAATGGTAGGCATATAAAACTTACCCAGTCTGATTAAAACCGACCGTACTCCGAGGAATTAAAAGTTTCAAAATATCAATATCATATATTTTGAAACTTTTATTCCTCGAACAGGGTCGATTTTAATCAGACTGAAACTTACCGCATTGCGACAATTTTCCCGTATGAAGCCAATAAGAACTAGGTGTCTCGACAAATTGTCGTTGGTAAGGTTTCTTCATTATCTTATGTTTTCGGAGAATCAAATTCAATCACGTACATGTTAATATCACAAATGTTTGAAGCAAATTATAATCATTTTTTTTCCAAAACAGGAACACAACAATTCTACCTTAGTGTCCGATAGTATACAGAATCAAAGTTGGAATCATGAAAATGTTATCGTTTGATATGATTTAAGTACGTTGTCATAAAATAATTATTGAGGTTCTATGCGGTATATGTACACCAAAGACACAAACAGGTATGAAAGGCTGGCAATCACAATCAACAGTTAATCAAGAAATTATATAATATGTCCATTTTGGTTCAGAATATCAATATAGAATTTTAGACATCTTCTATGTCAAAAGCTTACCACAATTCACAATGTTGGTCAACAGTTATAGCCGGACAACGGTTACCAATGTCCCAGATTTTCCCCTCTCTCATATGTATCGCCTTTTTGTCTCCTTCTGTTATGAAAGGATTAGTCTAATATGCTGGAGAAATTGTAGGAAGAAATGTCACCGGAAAATAATGTAGAAAATCAACAAATCTGAAATAATTGGAAACTTCAAGTTTGCTGAAACGGTTGGAGACACGAGAAATTTGCTAAACCAGCATATTAACGACAGACGAAATCTTCAAAAATTTCTCTTGTATGTGTGGAAATGTAAGAGTTGGAAAAAAGATAAACAGACATGATTTGTTCAGAAGAAAAATGAATGGTAAGTTTAAGGTGAAAATGAAAGTTCACTGCTTTTAGGAGATTACAAATTCCAACGAATTTCTATAACATGTACTTAAAGATATAAGAAATGTTTTTAATCAACATGTGCACCAGCTCATGAATTAGACAAATGAATGTATCATTAGCCTATGGCCTTTTGTCTGTTTGACTGTCTGATAAAGAAACGTAACATTGATTGATTTGGCTTTTCCACTTATTTCTGGAAGTAAAATGCATGCGTGTCATAAGTCATAAGTATTCTGGCTTTTGTGCTTCACAAGGATGGTATCATGATATCATAAACTACAACTATTTACTGGATATTTACAATATGAATATGCTGGAAGTAAGAGTTCATTATGGAACTTAACTTCAAAACTAATTACTAAAAATGATAAGAGGTTTGACAAAATAATAATTCAAGTTCCCTATTTTTCTCTCTATCTGACAGTTAACAACTTCTTTTTAACAGAGTGAAATTTAGACATACGATGTGATTATATGTTCTGTTTCATATGATATTGACATATTTGTTTAAAACCAAGCAGTTGGAACAGATACCTATGAATACATTCTCAGAGTGATTCTCTGTCATGAACCTGTGCACTTTACCGACCATGGATCTTGTTGAACCGCGGGAGTTACTAAGTTCAATTATGAAGTTACTCAATAATCAATGGCGACCTCGCTGTGGGACAACGGAATTAGACCTGATGGACTTGTGAATGACTTCTTTACACGTCTCTGCTAATCTGGCTAATACCGAACCCTCTGGTTGAGATCAGACACGTTGACCCGCCAGTCTCAAACACGTGGGTAGAGAAACACCGAAATGACTTCTCGAACAAACGGCAGGCGTTTTTTTCAGGGAGCTGGCCATCATTTAAATTCTGCTATCAACCCGGGCATTATTTAATGTCCGTGTCAAATCTGCCTGTAAATCCGTGCACGTTAACGATAAAACATGCCTTTGGAATAGATCTATTGTATTTGATCAATTGTAACAAATAGAAAATGGCTTTTATTGAGACTTTTCCCTTTTGGCAAATACATTTGTTTTTATTCTGTTTTAGGAAATGAACCCCGATTTCCGTATTGGACTTAAGGGGTTATACTCACATGTTATGTCTTTGTGTTCCTACTGAAGTGTTTGAGGTAGCTTCAATATCCTGCAAATGAAACGTGTGATAATATACATTATGGAGTGAAATGTTCTGAAGATATATATTATTTTTCAAATTGATTATTTACGTAACTGGTCTATTTAAAAAGGATTATGGTATCAACAAAAAACAAAACAAAATAGGCATGTTCAAATGAGGAAAACAAATGGCCAAACCGTTCCTAAAGAGCATTCACTTGTTCAGAACAGACACGTTCTACTTGATAGTTAAATCTGAGAGTCATAGCTGTGGGTCAACTTTTACTGAATATGAATCACCATGGAATATACAAACCACTTGCAATACATCAGGATATATGAAACCATTCGCAACATGAAGACTGTTCGTCTAACACTTAACACCAGCATACTTTCTCAAACAAAACAAGTTGACCTACACGAACCTAGAAGATTTGCAGCCGGTTCAAAACCAATATGTAAAACAAAAGGAAATAATTAATTTTAACTCCCCCGTTAGATTCACAAAATAAGTTTTTATTTTATTGATTTTACCCCGTTCACCCATATATGTATAATTCAGACTTGTTAAAGTATTTTTGTCCTGTTTCTTGAGGGAATTTTGGAAAAGACGAAGAGTGAATCACATTTATAAATCGTCTCTAGCAATCAGTAAATACTCGTGACATTGTGACCAACTAGAAAAGAAACACAACATCATATTCTTCATTTTGCTATGTCGAATCTTCAATTCATCAAAGACTGGGGACTCTTTCGCTTAATATTGGACACCCACGCAGTTGAATATCAACTGCATTCTAGATTATGTTGACAAATATGGCAGACTATAGAAGATATGACACGGATGAATGGTTTCTAGATATTTTTGTATTTTGAGACATATTATATTATTATCCATTACATTTGATCTACCTATGCTTATAAGACGGTCTTACTTTTTTAGGGTTAAAACTTTTTATCAAACATTAGTTGGCAGACGTTCATTGTACTTGTTTCCATATTACATGTAGCTATTCGTCGAAAATTCACTTAACTGTAAAAAAAACTTAAACTGCGACAACACATGTACTATTCAGAGGATCTGTTTTCTCAAAAGTTCACGCGTGAGGAAATAGAGGAATAAAAATGTGAAACCAACAGAAACTCTGACTCTTTAAATACATTTTGGGCGAGGACGATTATTTGTTCTTTAAAATGTCCATTTCCTTCATTCCAGATCCCTTTATTTTGCTGATCATTAAAACTGTCAATCGTTTATAAGGAAATATTGCAAATGTCAACTGAAACGTGGAAGTTCCATATTGTTTGTTTATTTTCTTCTCGAATTTCATTTGACAAGCAGATGATTAGCTGAAGTTGTTGATTGTTTTTCACGAACAAGTGTTAGATCTGATCCACACTGTAACCAACAAGGCTTTGGAGCACTTAACGCCTTGCCTAACTATTTGCCCACTGATTGTCTCCAATACATTTGCGGAACTGTCGTGTCCTTTGTTAGTGAATAAGAATGTGAATCTTCTTAAAAGGACAGTCCTATGGGGGTATTTTTTGTGGTAACGAAATTCAAGTGGACATTCTTGTTTATTCATTTATGTTATTTATAAATAATTATACCACCCCTTATTTGAATTATATTACTGAAGTTTACATTTTGGTTGACTTAAATTTGACAACTTGATAAAAAAAGCGCACACTCCGTATAAAACCCCCACAACAATTACAAAGTGAAGCCATTCATCGGCGCTACGAGTTTGCAGATCCTTGCTACGGCATTAAAGGCATTGTTGATTAGTCTTATCGTAAATCATTTATAAATGTATGGAAATTCTATCCATACATATAGTTTATTGTTGCATTGTTTTGAAGCAAGTAAAAGTACAGCGCATTTTGTCCTGTCATTCCCCCAATAATAACATGGCGGACGGATTTCTGATATGATAGGACGGACTCTTTAAATACACCTTACTTTTGATTCTAAACATTATCATTCAGGTTTGAAAGTGAAATATATCTTCATGATAGTATGAGAACCAATAGAAATTTGAAGTTTTCGCACCCTAAGTTCAAAAAATAGGTTTAAAAAAATGTGTGTTTATAAGCAGTAAATTCCTTGTTCAGCCGTTTTAAACAATTAATATTTCCGACTCTTCAGATTAGCATCTTATGTCCTCATGTGGCCTAAAATAGGCAATCTGCGTGCTGTAGAGCCTATGGATGAGGTTACACGAACTAACGCCTTTATTATTATTGATTTATCCGACTTTTAAATCGCTTAAATCGTTTAAAAAGGATGAAGCTTTCAGAAATGATAATGACGTTATGAGACAATTAACAACTTATTATATTTCCATATTCGCTTGTTGTATTGTAACAAACAAAAGGTCACGACAGACGCGTGAACGTGTTTACGCGTCAAAATTAACACCCTTCCATAGTGTGGAGAACATGAAAATTTAGATCAAAACACCACATACGATAAACACTCTCGTCAGCAATACCAAAAACCTCATTTTAACATATATATTTTTTCGATTGAGGAGATATTTTTTGGGTTGATTTAAGATAAAACTTCTTTTCCATCTCTAATGCCAAGACTAAACAAAATCCGCTCAATGGAGTAGATTCAAAATAGTTTAAAATTATTTGTAAATTGAAGGTGGAGGAATTCCGATGTGCATATTTGAACCTGTTAGTAGAGGCTTAAGGTGTAGCCATGTTGATTGATGGAAGGGACAACAGCTGAACTGGTTGGTGATCATTATGACTCTACAGAAGGAGCGGGGGACAAACATGGGCGGGACTGCTTCATACAAGGGATCGATCGTTCCTGTTTCGTTACACACTGCTGACACGCTGTCATCTAGTCTCCTAATAACATCTCAACCAAATTTGGTGTAATTTTAAAAACATTATCAATTAATACTTGTAAAAGAGATGGTAAGAATGTATGATGTGAAGATGAGATATTTAAATAAATTTACACTTGAGATATGATTTTTCGATTTTGCTTGTGTGTTTAGTTTGAGAAAATATAAAATGTATGAAAATAACAGATAATAGATAACCTTCAGTAAATGTTAGTAAAATGGCATTATTTTAAAAATACTTTCCATTGCACTGAACCTCACTATTTCAAGAAATGTTGACATTGTTTTTAGACGTAGAGGCATGAACTGGAAACGATACATGGAGATCAACATTTGTTTCACTGTAAACAGCAAATATTCTCAATACATTAATCCAAAATCAAATGGTTTTATTATGGCAAATGTTTTGTTGTAGCGTAGTGTTCTTGATGAATTGTTCCTCACCCAACCATATGTATGTAGTGTTCATGATAAAATTGTTCCTCACCTAGGCATGGAGTATGCATTGTTCATGGTAAATTTGTTCCTCACCCAGCCTTGTTAATGTATTGTTCATGGTAAATTTGTTCCTCACCCAACCATGTGAATGTATTGTTCATGATAGAATTGTTCCTCACCCAGCCATATGTATGTAGTGTTCATGATAGAATTGTTCGTCACCAAGCCATATGTATGTAGTGTTAAGGATGAAATTGTTCCTCACCTAAGCATGGTGTATGTAGTGTTCATGATAAAATCGTTCCTCCCCTAAGCATGGTGAATGTAATGTTCATGATAAAATTGTTCCTCACCTAAGCATGGTGTATGTAGTGTTCATGATAAGATTATTCCTCACCCAAGAATGGTGAATGTAGTGTTCATGATGAAATTGTTCCTCACCTAAGCATGGTGTATGTAGTGTTCATGATAGAATCGTTCCTCACCTAAGCATGGTGAATGTAGTGTTCATGATAAAATCGTTCCTCACTTAAGCATGGTGAATGTAGTGTTCATGATAAAATCGTTCCTCCCCTAAGCATGGTGTATGTAGTGTTCATAATGAATTGTTCATCACCCAGCCAGATGACAGGTGTGTAACCTTACAGGTAGGCACTGTTTGTCGCTGGGTACGTGTAGATAGGTTGTTGTGTACCAGATATAACCAGGATTAGTGACTCGTGCTTTCGTATATCTGTTAAGTTAAGTGTTAAGAGTAGGAATGACCCTGTTACAATTTACAATGATAATGTATAAACTTACATGATTGTTTAAAAGCATGTATAACAATCGTATGATTGTTCCACAACGTTTATAAAGTTTTCAAAGGGAGTTTTGACGTATACCAACATCGTGTTGACTCCTTTTCCCGCGACGCCTATATGATGTTTTTATATTTCTCATTTTAAGATGAAATAGTAAAAAGTAAAGCGATTTAAAAAAATTGTCCGGATGATAAAAGTCAATTGAGTATTCCTTCTAATCTTTCATCAGTTACTTTCACTTCATTGCCCCATCTTCAAATTTCATAATTGAAGGAGGAGTCCAGCATGTACACACTTTTATGGTGCATCAGATTTACATTCTACTGGAAAACTATTTTTTTTACATTCACATATTTTAAATACCCTGATAGTATAAATGGACAAACTGAACATGTTTTACCAGATGAAGCTTTGTCGCTGTCCCATTCAGCGTGAATAAAGTTTCTTAGCGATCTTAGGGAAGTTAATGTGTTTGAATTGTTCTGACTTGTCAATGTATGGAGCTTATCCTTCCTTATCTTTATAATCTAGGTGTCGGTTCTGCACACAGTGGTGTGTCGAGTGTGCAAACCTAATAAAGCTCAATGCATACAGACTGTAAGCTCATAACATAGCCTACATCATTGATGCGCTGTGTTGTACCTGCTAACACGAGACTCGTATATGCTAAAAGTATGTGGGAAGAATGTGGCAATCATTATTAAATATGCCAATTTAATCTTTATTTCCGTTTCTTGTCAACATAGTGTTTGTTATTTCGGATGTTGCATAACATAATATTTTTTGTAATTCAAAGAATGTGGGAACATAAACACAATAATGAGATCGTTTTCTATTGTTTCTTATTCATATTTGTGATAAAAACAGAGTTTGTTGAGACAATTTATCTTTGAAGTAAACTATTTGAGGAACGTCTGTTTTATATTTTCTTATTGATCGTCCATTGCTTATTTGAAATAATACATCAAATTAATAGTAAACCTCAGAGTGGAAAAACAGAATCCAATGGTCGAAGCAATGGTTGACATCGTTTAAACAAATTCATTTTCCCATTTAAAAAAAATATCTTACAACTTTCGTCATCGTTTATGACATACGATTCTAATTAAAATAGAGTTTGTTCTCTAATCGCCAACATTTCTATCCACCTTTATCTTGAATCGCTTTCAAAAACCAAGCTGACGAAGAAGACGAAGAAGGTAATAAACCCCTAGTCTTATCATTGTATTAACATTTTGTTACTCGTTTGATAATATACTTACAATTCGTCCATCACTGATATTACTATTTTGGAATAATTAAGGCCTGGGCCCTACGTAATTATGATAATTTGATTCTGTTTAGGATTTCAACAACAAGACTAAACGATTTAATTCTTATATATGAAACAAATTCATTCTAAAAATAGAATATATCGATAGTTTTATATCACGAAATAGACACACCATACGAAAACGTGTCTACTGATGTGATATCACAGGACTTGTATTTGAAGTATTTTAGAAAACAGCCCTTTTGTCTATCTTCAAGCGGAGTCTATGATCAAGTCATAAGGATGGCACTAGTTCATCATTGCCTGGTGAGTGGTCAATAAATCGGAATGTAGGCGATTAGAGATCAACCTTTAAAATAGACCTATACTGTTGGATCAACACAAAGTAAAGCCCTCGTTCCCGCTTCTCGATACTTTGGGGGAAGATGAAGTGACAAGGGGGCATTTTAGGAGAGCTTCATTTTTTACACGAATAGTAAATTTATCTTTGTTTTTTTCTTACATTTTTTCTTTTAATCAACCAGGAATAAGTTCGGATACAAAATAATTTCGAAGTATATAAATTGATGTCATTGCCATAAAATGACATAAAAAAATTAATATCTGACTTCATATAAAAGAACTCTTAAGAGGGAGGTAACTCTTGCAGCCTTCAAAAACTAGCTTCTTGTAATTCAATTCCTGCCATGTCATTCATGTTCGTCAATTCCAGTCCATGTGAAGTGCTAATGTCATTTCATGTGAAGTGCATATGTCAGTCCATTTTAAGTGCATATGTAAGTCCATTTTAAGTGCAAATGTCAGTCCATGAGAAGTGCATATGTCAGTCCATGTTAAGTGCAAATGTCAGTCCATGTGAAGTGCATATGTCAGTTCATTTTAAGTGCATATGTCAGTCCAGGTGAAGTGCATATGTCAGTCCATGTGAAGTGCATATATCAGTCCATGTGCATGTCAACAATGATTTCTTGGGCATGCATTTGGTGAGGATATGTGCGCAATATAAATATACTAATCATCATTATCAGTCATGGCGTATGTCCAGATAGTAAAACACTGGCAACATAACTGGTATTGAAAACAACAATATGCAGAAATAACATGAAAGAATATCCACTGTGAATAAGAGTGAAACCAATTCTTAATAATGGTAGTAAAATCTACGTGAACCGTAGGATATGCTCCTTTAATGATACAGATTTGATTAAAGACAGATAATCAAGCTAAAACTATATGATATGTCTCCGCCCCAAGTTCTCCATTTTTGGGGACGTATAATTTACAGTTAGTTCTTTCTGATTGATAACATTTATTTTTTTGGTTTAACCCACATTTGTCCTAAAAACGATTTTATCAAGACTTTTCTTATTCATATTAGTGCTGACGTGTAAAACATATGTTCCTTAAAGCAATATTCCCCGGTCTCGTTCCTGTTGGTTTAAATAAGTAATGTAGTCCTACTAAGGATAAATCAATGAGGACATCTGTGGCCACTAATCTGCTTTAGCACATGCAGCCAATACGATCATACCGTACCCTCGGAGGGACTCAAATTTCTTTGAAACAAACAATTTATATGACTGACCATGCATGCATTATGATGATTAATGTATCTGCTTATTGATGGAAATCTGGAATGTTATTGTTAACAGAAAATTTCTCGCTTACTATTGGTCACCAGGTGCAGACATTCCCGTACTGCAGCCAATCAGAGACAATGGATGATATGTACCGTATTTTCGCTTATAAGCACCAGGTTGATTAAAATGCCTTGGTTATTCTCAACGTAAAACATGTTGCATTTTAAAATTATATTACGACCTGGATCGTCTAATTACTATTAACCAATATAAGTATCAAAGTGGTAAATTTTATTAGAAGTGTCTATTTAAAAGTGTAAGTGAAACCATACAGGTCAAAATACGGAAATAAAGATTGTGAGTGATAATATACCATTATTTTATTATTCAAATGAATGGATTTTGTCAACGAAGTTAATTCAGTATCTGAAGTTTTTGGCATTTTACCTAAACACAACAAAAATAGGTATTGATACATTGTAACTGCAGGGAGAGATCCCGCAACAGCCGTATGCTGAAACATATCGGTGAAACCTAGCAACGTTGGTTGTAGGTGGGTGGCACTGCATTGAAATTCAACATGAGTATTGCACTCAAACCTTGGAAGGTTTCTCCACAGCAAAGCAAGTCCCCGAACCCCTTGCGAGATTCAACGGATTTGATATTGGAGTAACGACGGTACACACACTCGTATTGTCAGTCGGTGTTTTGGTTTCTTCTGTTGTTCTCCACTTGTTGTATGGTTGTTCTATAGCAAGCCTGTTATTAGAAAGGGTTTAGTCGGTTCATATCGATGTAACTGCCGCTCAAGCGTATGCGAGCTATCTGCTATTGTGTTTAAACATCGTGTTGACAGTGTCTCATATGTGAAATTGAAAGGCTTTTATTTGTTTTGAACAGCTAAAAAATGCACTGTTTCCTTTTGGGAATAATCTTTTAATACTAATTTAATTGAATTTGTTCAAGTGTACTCGTACGTCCAGGGTGTTAAATGGAAATGGTTTCGATATTGGTCCTTATTTAGTTTCAATTTTGATCGTAGTGATCTGTATGACATTTGAAATTAAAAGCTTCTTTTCCATTCACCGTTAAAGGGTAGCTACTTTGAGAAAAATAAATCATAGGTATACATCTGGGTTCGTCTCAAGTACAGTTCTACAGTTTTTTATTTAACAAAATTGCACCAATGCAAATTGAAACCCATTCAATTGGCAGTTAAAACAGATTTTAACATTCATTCTCTCGTAAACTGTACAATAGCTATAGTGTACTTGAGCATGTGTCTGTCATTTTCTGCACCATGTTAATAGTGAATATGAAAAAAGATCAATTTATCATTTTACAAGCACATAATTCTAATTCTTAGTTCAAAAGTAATTTGAGCTTAAATAAAAATGGTTAATACGTTAATCAATTGGTTTTCATAAAAACAACTTCAAGAGGATCATTGACTCCGAGCCAGGTATAATTGCCTATAAGTAAACGTGCTGCACCCGTGCTGTAATGCAGCCACACAGGACTTTGCTCTAAATAGAGTTAGCGTGACGCTTGTTTCACCATGCATATATTAGTAAGTGGAATCCTAAAGATATTTACATAGAAACAACTGGAACCAAATTGTATTGCCGCAATGAGAGCTAAACAACTTGCTGTCTGAATATTTTACCATGAAACCTTTACAATACTGGAGGCCTCTATGGGGTTGAATCAACCCAAGTGTGATGTGTGTATATAGGTAGAAGTTTGTTCGTGAATTATTTACGTGGGAAACACCTTCACAATGTTCGCATATCCAAATGGCCGTCACTCGTTTTAGATGCAAACGGCGTGAAGACAATGATCAACATTTCAATTCATTTATCTTCAAGATATTAAGAAAATATATGATAAATTTGTGTGTATCTTCAATCAATAAAACCAATTTACATTTACAATTTACAACTTAGAGTGAATGGAACTATCCTCGCTATCGACTCGCTTTCAACTCAATAATTTGTGGTTTAAGCGCTCGCAAAACTCGATTCTAAACATTGATAAAACCTAAAGATAAAATTAATCTAATTACCGTTATCAGCCATTGCTAATTTATCCCTTGATTGATGAAGATTAAGGACCAATGTAAATTGCTAAATCGAAGGTGATCATTTCAAAGAGAACAGCAATGGAGAACCTTTACACCTTGATGTGACCCGTATGATGGGACAATGCACGACTCGAGAACAAAGCAAGAGTTGCCTCCCTTGAAGTCCTCCTAATAAGACTTCCTCTCTCCATCACGTCCTTTTAATTCACCCCCACCCCTCCCCTCACAGGTACGCACACACACGTGCCAAGTGGCCGAGCACTGAGCCTTAATTACAGGTTTGTGCATTTAACTAACCTGGCTTGAAACAGGATGCACTTCATGTTCTTAGACATTGGATTAATGGCAAACGTCTTCATTCTGAAATCTGAAATGCAGTTAGACATCTGAATGAAATACAATTCCCTGATCTTCCTTTATGCATTTCAATAAATTATGCCAATCTAACGTTACTTTACGAGTTTGGTTGACATCTTGATGTTTATGACTCATTTACAAAGAAATGCGTTGATAATGAACAGGGTGTGGTTCCTGTGTGAGTAATATTATCCTACTTTGTCATTGTGGTTTGTTTGAGAGGCTTTTTGAAGTTGCCTGCAGTAATGACACCATTATCTGCCTGCAGTACTGACACAATTATCTGATGGTCAACTTCTCATGGTGCCTGTTTGTTTTCTGAAAGAGAATACAGTTGTTTTACCAACTCTTTAACCCTAAGGATAATAATTCTTATAAAAATAAGAAAATAAACACGTAATGAAAGAGGTAAACATACATCCAAAGATTGACATTCACGTAATGGTTTTGCATATATTTCATTTCACTGATATTGTATGAAAGTGTTGTAGTGCATCCAGTTATTGTACTACTAGTGCTCTGATCATGTACGTATCTTACAACAATGCTGTTCACAGACTTTGTCACACCCAAAAGTATGTGATAAACCACCCACAAAGTTGGGAATAAAACCCGAGAAATATTTGTATGTTTATTTTGCTATTTAATATCCATTTTAACCAAGTATTCACTCTCATGTTGTCACCGCATACAATCTCATTCGTGTGTAAAATGTTAAAACTCTGTAATATTTTAATCACTCCAGAGCTATACAATGATATCAAGACTTGCATAAAGTAAATCTGATCTAATCACGATACATTTTAAGGAACAATTTCACAACCTACCTTAAATCATGGCAGAAGTTGTAACACTGTAACATCAATCGACGATTGGTCTTGATTGTTACAAACGTTGAAGTGAAACTTACGTTGGGCCTTTTGATTGTATAAAACGTTGTGGTGTAAAATACGCATTTACATAAAAAACAACACAATTTCTTGAAACCAATGTCCTTATTGTGAAAAAACGCGACGTGGTATATGCTTAATTCCTAATTGGGTAGGAAACAAAATGGGATACAGCAAAATAAACATGTGAACCACAGTGAGGAAACCCAGATTCGATAGATTAGAATGCTGTACAAATTATTTTTTTTACGAAAATAACAAACTCATTTCCCCTGAACTTAAGACCACCTTATATCAACATCAAACCAATCAAAGTTATTGCATAAGAAACTATGCATTTGTAAATACTGCTGTATCGGTATTATATACCTGTCAAAACACCAAGTCATGACGTTTTCAATTAAAACATACAATAGGAAACAGTTAAATGATAGTATTTGATATACTATAAGTTACTCCAGTGGGAAATATTTATCATGTATACTATTATTCTCCCGATTTATTACAACGCATAAAGCCCGCCCGGCTATTCTTCGTGCGATATCATACATAAATATTTATCTACTGGCGGTGAATCGAAGCGAATCCCAAACTTTATAAGAGTAATGCACGGAGTAACCCATCATTAAGTCCTTGTACTGAAACAGCGATCTGTGCCCTAATCTGTAATGCCCTCTTATAAGGACCATCAATAACGTATCTTACAGACAGTGTCAGAAGGGAAGCTCTATTCAAAGGGATACGCGAACCTCCTACTGTGTTTAGGTATAAAACTTGGCGTAGGAAATACTTATTATAGCCCGCTCAAAGGTTAAACGCCATTTAGATATGGATGAGGGATTTCAATTTGAATTATATCAAGATTTTCATTTAGAAATGAACCTATTGGTTATTTGGAAGGCAGCAGTGCAGAAGATCACTGGTTGTATATCACACACAATGAGATATGACTGATGATAAATTTGAATTTTAACTGTCAAGTATTTGAACTTGTTTACGAGGAAAGATGAATAGGAAGACGTATAAACGTTTTCAGTGTGTATATTACTTACACTGATATCTACCTAGTGACATCATTGTGAACCTATTTGTATTGTGAGTCATAAAAAACTATTTGAGAAACTAGTTTGATAGGTACATGAGTAGTACTGCCTAACATGGTCAAAATATTAGGGAAAGATCTTACTCTATAATGAATTAATATAACTCAATATATGTCCTCTTATCATTAAAGATAATTCCAAATATTATTGTGTTGTTTTGATAAGAAATTGTACTCGATACAGCGGAAGGTTCACAAAGTCTCAAATATCAAAATATAATTAACATATCAACTAATTTATTTTTGCACAAAAAGACATTTATCTTCAAAAAACTTAAATTAAGTTCACAACAAAGGTATTAACGCTGAGTCAACCGAGCAAACCGATACCAATCGAAAAGAAAATTTACCAGTAACTCGTAATAACAAATTGTCCGTTCAAACGAAATAGAGAAATTCCTTCGGGCTGTTCATTAGAACCGAAATGATATTCCTCAATAAGTTGTAACGTATACGAGCTGAGAGGGAATGTCACGTTCGAGAGGATTCTGATAATAGCAGTATACAGTTTCCGCTGGAAGATAATAGTCCAATGTCCTGTAACTAATGCCAATTCGCTGATTTCAAATTACCAGCTTAATGAGTAAAATTATTTCATTATTGATAGATGAATACCAATCAGAAGCAGAGTTTTAAATTCAAAACAGCTTTATTTAACAAGAATGCCTGTCGTATGATTTTGTCTTTTGTCCGAGCGAGAGCGAGATATATGCGATTCATCATAAAGTTTGTAAGAGATCTAGTAAGATTTATTTGTGTGTGTGTGTATATATATATATATATATATATATATATATATATATATATATATATATATATATATATATGCACATTTGAAATAATATAGTAATCGGTTTTGTTTATTTTATATGGATCATTTTCTATTTTGTTATTATATAACATAAATCGACAATTTCATCAAAAAATTCTTCAAACGTAAATGCTATCATATCATCGTTTAGAAAGTGGTCGAAGACTTAGTTTTTAACAATAGATCCTATCATATCGCTCTACTAGATTATTGTGTATAGATGTAAAAATTTTCTCCGAAATGATCAAGACGTGTAATCATTCAAATTGATTAAAAAATTAAAGTAATCAAGGTTTATCAATCAAGCTATTTCCTAGAACCATAATGTTTAGTTTCACCATTACTCTGAGCAGATAATGACCATATTCCTTTACATACATTGACTTCTCCATCTTTTGTAAGTAAAACTATTTCATCGTGAATGTGAATAATAACGATATACAAATCATCTACATTTCCTACATTCCTTCTCTTATATACAGTTTCAGTGTGCCATTGTGTTGAACCTGTTTCCATCATTGTCCATAGCGGGTCAAATTCATTAAGAGATAACAATCACCAGAAAATGTCCACATTCCTGTTCAAAATGTTAAGATACTGTTCCAGTGTTCTACTGTATATAGACGTTAATATTGTAAATGGAATATACTATTCCAGTGTTCTATTGTATATAGACGTTAACATTGTAAATGGACATCATCTAACAAGTAGTTTCATCACGTGACGGAGAGTACCGTATTTCCCCGAATACCAGCTGAACTTTGAATACAAACTAAGGATAAAAAAACAACCAGACCCTCTCACACAACCTGGCAAAGAATACGGCTGCAGCCTCTCACACAACCTACCAAAGAATACATCACGAGCCTCTCACACAACCTGCCAAAGAATACATCACGAGCCTCTCACACAACCGGGCACAAAAATACAAAATGAGCCACTCACACAACCTGCCAAAGACTACGACTCCAGCCTCACACACAACCTGTCAAAGAATACATCACGAGCCTCTCACACACCCTGGCACAAAAATACAAAACGAGCCTCTCACACAACCTGGCACAAGAATACAATACAACACAAGCCCCTAAAATAACCTGGTAAAATCGGCAATATTAGATGTTGCTGAAGGAATGCTCCCCCGAGTTATCATACAGGAAATACGGTATTTGAGGTCACGGTTTGTTCATTGCTCGTTGTTAGATTAGGACCAAATCACGACCCTCTCAACTCTTTATTACCTGAAAACTACGCATTTCATTTGTTAAGCCTGGTATAATATCATGTAATCTGTGTAGGTGTGGCGCTAATGTTAGTCTTTTGCAGTGACACCTGGGCTATACTGTGACAGATTTATAAGAATGTCGAAGCTGAATCTGTGGGAGAAATATTAATGCATCTAAACCAAGTATGATGTAAAACGACATGCAGATGAGATGGAGGGTTTAGGTGCTTTAACAAAGCATTATATGTCATTATTCTGTGTACACATTTTCCCACGTTGATTTTTAATGTTTGGAACGTTATGATAATCCTCATGTTTTGTATGTGAGAGAAGGCTTTGTGTTGTATAACTTTATGGTGTCCCCGGCATAAACATGCTGGGATTTTAGCATTAAAGTTACAGCAACTGCATTGCCAATCTGCGTCCGTTTGAATTAGAATTTGTTATCATAAGTTTACTCACTTATACCTTAATCATGCTTATAGTTTGTATTTTTTTCCAAAAGTGATATCCACCATTGAACAAAGATATTATACACCTATTGTGTCGACTGTGTCAGACTGTTGAAAAAGGTTGTCTAATTGCGAGCCAAATATTCATTGAAATGATACCTACAGCAAGTGTCGTCTGAAGTATTTTATTTAAAATATATATATATATTGGCTCTTTTTGACAAATTCATATACATTCATTATTTCATAAAAGCATTTCAGGTCGTCTATTGACAAATTCGTTTGACAATCCCGGGTTTCAAATCAGTCATTTATCTATAGATATATTATATAGGATTTGCTAGTGTTAATAACATCGGAGTTCTTCCTGTACTAGTGTATATGTATGGCATAGTTTATATCCATGACACGCTTGGTGGATATTTAAAATAACTGTACTCCTTATACCGGAAATCTTTGCACAGAGCGACTTCATTGAATCACGCACTTTGATCTGAGGTGGGTGCAGATATGGAACTAGGTGTCACAAGGTGTCATGAGTCTGAAGGTCTGCAGGTGTCGCAATGTGCAGTCATACGGAAGCTTAAGTCTTGTCTAACACAAAGGAGGGACCAACGGACTAGATCTATTGTATCCTATGATCTAGCACATTCATTGGAGGGATCAAAGCAAAGAACCTGTCGGCACAATCACGAACGTTGTCATCAAGTGGTACCTTAGGGTGGCAGTTGTGTACATCGGCGTTTGCTATTTTCTTAATGGGACTCTCCGTTATTTTTCTGACATATTCCTCTGATTTGATTCGAACTTTGATGCCACCTAGATTGAAACATCTTACATATTTATCCCCAAATGTCATTTTATATGGTAACTACTTGTTTCCAATGAAACTGTCAACTTGATAAAGTTGATGACATTTATAACACTCTTATGCTGGAATGGAGCCTAAACAATTTTTCATTTAAAGATATACTTCCACAAAGAAACCCATCAACATCAAAGCTACAATCTATGGACAATGAGACAATGACGTTACCAATAACATGGATAAGAAAAAGAGGAATTTACTTTCACTTAAATCGAAAAATACCGTTGTGTATGTACCTGTTTATTGGTCTATTTGCTTTAATAAATGTGTATAATGTCAGTATTTTATTTTGGGAAAATATCTGCTTTATCTTAAGTCACAGGTATTTTGGAAGATACCATTCCCTGCATTGTTGTAGTAAACCACCACTCCCTACAGTTACAAAGTCTATTCAAAATTTCAGCCCTTTCGTAAACTGTTCAGAGCGATAAAACCTCCATTACGCAATAAGTGTCTCAAACATAACAAGCACCTGTGCACGTGCGGAAGGTTGACATTGGTAACATATACTGTCAAATCTCTGGCAGGCTTTCAGGGGGATTTGTGTCGGCACCTGTGATGAATCGGACCAGGTTGGGTACCCGAGGAAACTCAACCCCCACCCACGGAGGTTTGCACCTGTAATGCTCTGGCGTGACCCAGGGGTAAGGGTCAAAGGAGTCACGGAATTGTAACATTTGTTACTCCATAGTGGCACTAGGGCAAAGGGTATGATTCGGTTAGCTTTGTCTTGAAGCATATGTTAAACATAAATGTATACGTAACAGTGTCTTAATGCATATTTCAGGGCTGCGCGGATCAAGCAGCTGAGTTGGAGCTATGATAAGGATTGGCAGGGATTTGATTGGTCAGGGAGAGGACAAGAGGTTGGGGTAGTGATGAGGTTGTAACTGTAACATCGGTCAAGCGTAGGCCTACCTTTTCTCCTCCTACTGTTATTAAATGTATGATTATGGATGACGTCATCAATTGCACAGTTGCTCGTTTAGACCAAGATCACTTTAGTTACAACAGATTTCTTTACCAATCACCAACTTTCTGTATCGTCGTGACAGCTATGGACTAAACCATGGCTATGCAAGGGAAGGGGAAACCAGAAATGATGTTTCCACCTTTTTTGCGATGTAAGGGTTCTTGCAGGTCTATCCGAGGAGAGAGGAAAGACTTTGATGCATGTGTCACCACGGGTTGTAGGGGTGAGAGTGAGCTGAGCGGAGTGTGTCGGGTGTTTTATTATTTATGTGCACGGATACTGAATAAATAACGCGATGTGACACTAACTGGTCCATCGCGTGATAGAGAAATAGCACATTTTTTAAATTGAGTTACGTAAACCTGAAGGGTTGAATTAAATGAAAATTAACAACTTGGATTTCTCGTTTGTCACAAAAATCGTTGATAATTAGGTTAACCATTTTTGTTTTTCAGTGAATTAAACAACTCATAATGACAACAATAAAATACATTTTATTGCGAAAAAAGCAACCCTGTTCCTATACTCGTGCACGGTCTATCATAATCAGATTGTAAAAGTGGGTAACAATTCTATTATTGATAATAAAAAACATTAATTGTTGATTATCATGCTCACGAAGGATGTAATTGTGTAAACTCATTCACTTTTCATCATCACGTACCCCTTGGTCTCATTCTCGTCCAAGAATAAACTGATTGAGATATTACCGCCAGCCTGGTTTGTTGAGCTAGGACTTTACAGCCCTAAAATCAAGAATATTCTGACATTATGATCCTATATTCAACAATATATTGACATTATGGTCCTATATTCAATAAAACCCTTACATTATAGTCCCTTATTCAACATTATCCTGACATTATAGTCCTATATTCAACAAAATCGTGACATAATAGTCCTGTATTCAACAAAATCCTGACATTATGATCTTATATTCAGGAACATCCTAACATGATTGTCCTATATTCAACAAAATCGTGACATAATAGTCCTGTATTCAACAATATCCTGATAGTATTGCCCTATATATGTAGAAATATGTATTCAACGATACCCTTACACCGGGACCCTTAATTCTCCAGTATCCTGACATCAGAGCCCTATTTACACCAGAATACAAACAATATAACCCTATACACGACACCAGCATCCTACACTGTAGAAGGGATTCCGACTACTTTGTCCGGGGGTGTTGAGCGAATCATTGGTCACAGTGTCCATTACAGGGCAGGAAGTCGAGACAAGAGGCAAACATACAGAACACGTGATTACGCATAATGGCCCCTTTAAAACGAGAACCTGAGATGTTTATGTTCGTACGTGAGTACGTATCCAGCTACTGCGTGGCGATATTTGAACCTGTATATCAATACCATATTGCCTGAGTAATAAACGAAATTTTTGTGTTTATGATTTTTTTTACAAAAGGTTGTAAGATATAATTGAATGTTTGTGGGGTAATGTTAGAAATGTTTTCTTTTGCAGTTTTTCAGAGATCCTTTCGTTTACGTTACTGCTCCATACCATACTTTACAAAGATATATAAAGTTTCTAACGTTAACATACGATCTCTCAATGGTCGCCTTGATTAGACATGCTCACAAAGGTTAACGCCATCTCAAATGTAATGGGTTTTTTACTATTTGAACTTCATTCTCCTAATTCCAACGTCTATAATGCCCCTAAAAGAATCTATTCTTTATTTTCCCCCGTGACTTGAAGATTAATGGCTTGTTTTAAGAAAATAATACACAAAAACGTTCCCTATAGACGAAATATGATCAGACTGGGTTCTTGACTTCAGGGGATTGGCCTCAGATGATCTCAAATTGATACCCCCTTTATACGATCTGTCTATCCCGGGGACCCACCGCGTAGTGTTACAGCGAAGGTTTACTAGAGCTATTTGTCTCTATTGTACTCGCTTTATAAAACTTTACCCATGTTGAATCGAAACTTTACACGTCTTTATAACCACGGATCCAATTTAAATCGAATTTACGATAATAATGTAGTGACAGGATAATTATTTGATAATCCACCCCGGGTAGAGTGTTAGGAGAGAGGTGGTGGTTTACGAACTCACTACATGCATACTGTGAAGACAGAGATCACTGACTATGATACGTTGGACATCTTTGTCAATGTAGAAATCTTGATAAGGGGAGATAACACAGCTCATTAAGCTGTAGACTCACAATGTAGGGGTCTCCGCTTCTCAACCATTATCGTAATACCCAGGGTGGGATTCAGAGGGGGCTCACACTTTAGGGACTCATTCTGTCACAGAATTCTCGATTACAAATTCAAACTTTAAACTAGCTGCTATATATTTCTATTTTGAGTGTTGGCCAACTTTCTAAATTGAGTTTACTTCTATAACGTATTACTACAGATGCCCTGCTTAAAGCTACTAGCATTGTTTTAGGGAATCCTTTCTTCATTGTGTTTCTTGTTTACTTAAAACATTTTAGTTTTGGTGGTGTTGTGTTTCCATTAGGAATGAATGGCTATGTCGATGTTCATATGTCCTCATTCTAGTGATTCTAAAGCGTTGACGTTGCAGGATTTCACAACTTCAGTAAACCCTTTTTGAAATATGAAATTCATGTTTATGCTGGAATAAATGAACACCAAAACATTCTTTAAGGCGAAGATTTGAAACCCCAAACTTTTGACCCGGAAACTTAAGAGTACAGTTTTCAGGTCGTTTTTACAAACTTTTACTTTTACCTGTTATACTATTAGCTACCATTGCATGTTCAGTCCGATTCATTGGTAATAGATATGATTGCATAGGAATTAGAAATAACGTAAACTCTTTGGTTAGGATTCAATTTAGTTTCTTTATGTATGTATTGACATTTAGAACATTCCATTGTTCAGTTTGCCATATCAATCCGCCAATGGTTTGTCCATGAAATCTTGAACGTTGCTAACATTGTTAGAAAGAAATCCTGAAAAAGCTATTGTCCCGTGTATGAAATCTTGGAAGAAGCCCATGATCTGTGTACAAGAAACCAGTATTATGTCCATTAAATCTTCAAGAAGCCCCTTTTCTGTGAATGAATTCTTGAAAAATCACAGATTGATTGTTGATTATGATTCGAAAATTGTTTTCTTTCATATATATTCTATGAAAGGCTTAATAGCTCTTTATGTCAGAAGCCCACACAAGTTGCTCGTGTTGTTGACATGGGGGTTTCTCATGTACACAGGTACTCGGGTATACAGGTAAGTTATGTACACTGTAACTCTGCTCTACAGGTAACACAGGTAAGTGTACAGTGTGTACAGGTATGGTTAGATGTATCAGCTATCAACCTGTCTCCCTCTCACGTTCTGTACACTACATCTACCCGAGGGTAGGGAGCTGGTTAGAGCTTGGACTTTCGTTTTATAGCATCCATGTGCTAACAGACGAGGACACACATGAGTCAAATGACTCGTGTTCGAGGGCGGTTGGACTCAGTCGATTCCTGTTTTCGGCAGGTTTTCGCTTATTCCAAATAGTAGAGTGATAGCCGATTTTGATAGAGTTTTTTGCTACTTCTCAAACACTATGTTGAAACATTTGCGTCATCAAGTCATTGAAACTGTTTTGGGTACATCAATAATTAACCTCGCATACCTGCTGTACAATGCAAAAAAAATCAGAATATTAACTAAGGTGTAAATCATTATTCATTTCCAGGTGGAATTCGTAAAATGAGCGCCTGTTCATTTTGAACGCACCCTAGAACATTTTAGCGAGACTTTTACAGATGTTCGAACTTCACTTTGGTGTCTTACGAACACAGCATTTGAGAAGATATTATCAACGTACGAAATACTTTTCTCATTTACATAAATATATTGCAAGTGCAAGTATATTTGACGTCGGTTTGTCTTAGCGGTATCATTTTTTCAATTATAAATTTGCTTAGTTGATAGGTTGAAAGTGACGTTTACTTTGTCTTTTTTAGGGAACTTTCAGACTTTAATAATTGAATTCACGTAAGTTTTAGTGATAAAAAGTGTTTTGAAGAAAAACATTAAAAGAAAAACAACAAAAACAACATTCTGCTACTTTATATATATTTTTCTGAAAAAATAAATCAAATTTGTTCTTTCTAAGTCATGAGAGGTGAAAAGGACAATCAAATTTCAAAGAATTCAGCTCGAATTTTGAGAGACCTTTGATTAAGTAAAAGAATCCCCTTTGAATGTTTCCTCCGTGACATTTGACCATGGAGCCGAATGTCGGACTAGTGGAATGTCGGAAGAATCCAGAGTCAACCTCTGGACTAACAATGACGGCCATTGATGTCTCCCTCACAGAGACATCAGAAAGCAACTTCTCTCCCCTGTAACCTCTAAACACCACGCCAATGTGACCCTAATAGATCTTGAATCACTTTCAGATACCCAATACCTTCTACATCTGATAGTTTATGACTTCGCACAAGCCTTTAATACAGTCTAGGTCTTCTTTTAGTAAATCTAGATTTTTACAATAGATATATATGCGATCAAAGACCTGTATAGTAAAAGTATTTGTTGCGATTGAAAGACTGCTGTTGTCGTATACATATCAGTGAAGTTTTTATTTTGAAAATATCATTTTAATCATTTCCCGTTATGCACAACAGAAAAATAATGGGGCCCCTAGAAGCAGATAGAACTGTCCCTTTAAACGCTCTGTTTGAGGCAGGGGGTAGGGTAAGCTATGAGCCAGCGTGCTGAACAAACAGACGGTTGGTGAGGGTATGTTTGTGTGGGGGACGATCTCTGATCGCCTGTCTGTCTCTTGCTGAGCTCCTCACGACCAGGGATTAAGGGCCTTTGGGGGAGAAAATTGCCAGTTAAAGAGCTTTCTTTGGCGTTTAGGGGCGATTCCAGCGTTGTTTGTTCTTAGTTTAACCGTTTAATTGATACTTGTAGAGCAGGGGAGATTGTTTACAGAGAAACTGCCCGCCTTGAGATTATAAACGTCTTTGTCCTGTCCAGGCTGTCACTGAAATGGACAAACTTTCAACATTCAAGAAAAGGGAATTTCACAATATTTCACATTAAATCTTGATTAAAGTTTTATCATATTGTTAGGATGTAGAACCTCTTCATCCAGTAAAAATAGATGGACATTTAAAACAGTATTATATTTGGGTGACAAAGCAACTTTTAAGACATCAAAATGACAGATAAGTTTTATTATGATTATTAATATCATTACAGTTATTGACAATTACCGTCAAACAAGATACTTTGACAACCGCATAATTTTACAATTTCTATTCACAAGTGAAAACAACTTTTCGAACAATGACCTTAAATCTACACATCCTGTTATGTTATGTCAACCTGATTTTATCTATTTAGGTAATTCTATTAAAATACTTCTGACAAAGCCCCGCTCTGTTCATGGTAAATATATTTATGGGTTTCAATCGGCCCGTATGAATAGGCGCGCAGTGCCAGCAATGCACAGAGTTGATAGGTACTCAGTAGACGTGGATCCGTTATGACATATCACAGCAGGCCTGTCTTAGTCACGGTCAACGACCATCGAGGTTAGCGTTTTTATGCAACGTCGCTTCAAGAATGTGATACATTCTAATAAACATTGATCTTTCAGAAACAGAAAAGAAGCTTCGTTAAAGGCATTTAAAAAGTTGTTTCAAATAACATATAACTATGGAATTCCAATTTCCAACATTGGAATCTCGTTATTTGTTTCAAGTATAGGTGGCTTCTGTATAACTACTACACCAGTCTTAGTATTTCAACTACTCTCTTGGTAGCCTACTCTTACCTTATTTTTCATTTATTTGTTGGTAAATGTAAACATATTATTTTACATAAGATACGGTTTCCTTGCAAATTGGAAACGTGATTCGACAACTTATCACCTAAACGATCGATCGATAGTAATAACCTTGATCATGAAGGATGTGGTAGGAAGACACTAAAACACACTGTGCAGTCTTGCATTAAATTCCAAACCTCCTGGAAGAATAGTCACGTACAGGTTATTGTTCAAATTACATTAATAAATTTAAAAAACAATATTTTGTTCTCTCGCCTTCTAAAGACAGGCTTGCTTTAAATAGTGTCAGGTCAAACCCTCTTTTACTTAGATTTCAGATCAATAATCCCTGAGTTACTTTTAAATGAAGCAAACATATCGGTGATGAGGATAGCCAGAAGTAACAATGTGATACAGAGAAAATGTCAAACAATCCTCTATTTGTGCCAAGTCAAGTGTTCTTGTCCTAATCAAACTCATTTCCTCACAAACTATGTTAGACCACCAGGAAGTTTCCATAGTCTCTGTCACCCAACCAGCACGGTGTGACATTATGTGTTACTTTCCATATATCATAGTTCGTACAGGCGTCATGTTCTTGAGTTACTCAGTACTCAAGAAAAATGTTTCATTAAATTAAAAGCAAAAATAGGCGGGAATTAACGTATGCTATGAATTAAATAAAACATTGATTTGCGCTGCCCTTTTTGGGCAGCGATACTTTTTGTGACCATATCTAGTGTCATTTCTTCATCAAAGATTGATTCTTAATAGACGAGTTATCTGTGCATTTATAACAATAATGGCAACACTGAGATGCTTTTTCTATTCAAGCAATGCATTTATCTTTATATTATGCAAGTGTTTATTCGTCGAATTTTCACAGAGAATCTGTAGATAACCTGGAGAACTCAATCATATTCTGTTACCATTCTACAAGTGTTATCATCCACCATCGACACAACAGCTTATCAGACAAAGGAACCTTTTCAGGAAAATAAATCTTTAATCTCGAAACTGTTTTGTGAAAATGTTACTCTAATCTTCAAAAATCAATTAAATCGTACATGTATCAACTGCCTGCTAAAAGCGTTGGGTGAGTGTGTATGCGTGCCAAGGGGCAATCGATCAGGATTCGAACCTCATACTGGTGACTTTTCACTCGTCCTACAATATGTCTCTCATTGTAGAGAAACAATACCTGGGCTACCCTGAAGCGGGCCAGAGCCTCGTGGGAACACAGTTTTCTCGGATATAGTGTATCACCCGGCACCCATTCACGAGCTGTCACTAAACAGAATACCTCCCTGGTGTTGCTTGTCCAGTTGGACTCAGGAACAAAAGGACCAGAAGGGGTCAATGAGAGGGGCTGCTATCATGTCTGGTCAGTCTGGGTACCTGGGTGTGTATAGGGGGTAGGGTTAGGGGTGGGGTTGAACTGAAGGTTCAAATGGAAGTATAAAGGAACAAATGCATTTGATATTGTTCAAATGTCAGCCTTAGGTCAGATATGTAAATCTGCACCGGGTAACATGAGTCGGATGTTTGACCTCAGACGATTTGTTATCCACTGATTAAAGCAGCGTGTTGCCTCAAGCTAATCAATAATTTTGTAAACATCTTTTGCATATTATGTTGCCCATTAATTACTTGGTATTTGTACTTTCAAAATCTAATTGTAAGGTAATTTCAGTACACTTGGGTCATTTTTAAAGGTCCCGAAAACAGACTAATGCGATTTGGTGCATATTTCGAAACGATTTTTACATAGGTCAATCATGAGTATCTTGACTCAAAGTCCATTAGTAGACAAAGCGTAGCAGCTTCATTAAATGCCAACGATATCTATATAACAGGGAACATAGCTAAGGGGATGTTAAAATATGGCATGTAGTTTATGAATCAAGAGAGGAGTATTTAAAAGGAAAAGTATGTTCGCCTGTGCATCATCGTGTGTTTAAAAGCTCTCACGTTGCGTTAATGTCCCAAACAATGCGACGAGTTTGCAGACCCGACATTCCCGACAGTTAACGTTGTGCAGACAGTGTTGTTTCGTTACCCCGGTCTCTTGTCAACTATGTCTGGACTGCAGAACGACACATCGTTATTATTTATGATGCCATATCCTCACATCACGCAAAGCAATATTGAATTGCTTAAAGATTTTAATGCAAGCTCAATTGACAAGATTGACCTCTCATTAAGGATTTAAAACCTTTAATTAAACAAGGTTAGGATGTTGTAATTCCCAGACATAGAAATGGCCAAATCATGCCCCAAGTTTGTATATATCATATCTACGTGGTAACAATGATGTAACTTCTAAAGCTGCACAGAACTATGCCCAAATGATGAAATGCAATTGTTGCAAATGTCGTTTCCAGGTTTTGTATCTATGTTTCTACATAAACGAAATGAAATCAGCGATGGTGATGTTAACCGTATGAGCAGAGTTTCTTCAGCAATAATTATTCTCAATCATGCTACAGTTAAGATGATGTAATATCAATGTAACTCATCATAACCATCTGTTGACTTTACGTGAACTATTGATCTACTACCTACATCTGTGAACATTTCTTGCTCTAAATTTCTCTCAAGATATTTGCGTCGTTTTACAAAAAAACAAAAGATATCCATTGCTCGAAACACGCCACAAGACATTTCGTTAGAATAAACGCTTTAACCTCCTCAACATAAACAAGGTTATGATCGTTGTATATACGTCCCGGTCTAGACGCTGAAGATTAGAAGCAATAATGAAGGACTTATGACTACGCTTTGTCTGTCCCACACTTGAAGAGTTCGTGACAGAACTGGAGAGAGAACACAAAACTAGGTACAGTCAGACCTCCATAATCCGAACACTTCCGTTTTTCATCAAAAACGTTCGGATAGTGAAACGTTCGGACTAATGAAACGAACCAAATCTACAGACAGACGAATATTACGAATATCTAATGAGTTTTATTTCACATACACATAACAACTGGGATACATATATGAATAAACAAACATTGCACAAAAGCATTTCTGGATACTCACTCAGGTTTGAAGAATTTGCCGATTACAGATCAATTTATTACAATCACAAACTGCTGACACACTCAACTCCCGTTTCAATCCACTGTCATTGATGTTGATTACCGAACGCTTTGATGAACAGTCGGATTAATGAAGCAGAAATAGCTGTAATTAACTAATCCGTTATAGCTAATTAGCGTTCGGATACGGAGACTGAATCAACGGATTAATGAATCAATATTTAATGAGTTTATATAGAGATTAATTTGGTTACAGTTTGCTACCGTTCGGATACTGCGAGATTCGGATTATCGGTGGCCGGATTATCGGGGTCTGACTGTATAAACATGAAGCTGGGGTAAATCCCTTTCCCTTATATACATAGAGAACAAAGTTAAGCACCCCCCTATTTTCAAAATTGCAAAATGCATCTGTGGAGAAAAATACGACAATATGACTAAATGGATCCCCTTGACATAGAAACTAAAGTTTTTCGTGACTTCGTATCTATAAAATCATCATACATGATGACATTTTGAGAACTTAAGATAAAAAACGTAATGGTACTGATTTTTCACCCAAAATAACTATTGTCCGTTTGTCAAAAGTATGCGATGGATTCTGATGTTAGTTGTACAACAATTTTGTTAACAGGTACAATTTTACACTTTAAAAAATCATGTATCCTTCACAATAAGGACATTATTGGGTTTTGAAATTTGATAAGAATTTTCCATAATTTTTAGAAAATGGCCATAACCAGACGATTTTGGAATAAAGTTGGTCTTCTTTAACTTTGATTCAGTAACCCTATACTTCATTTTGCTTTGTAGTCGTTGTAACGGTTAAAACTGCCCCATTTAGTCCCTTTTTATGAATGGGTCATTTTCCAAAAAATGAGATTTTGGAGGTCCATACTGCTGTAACTAGTGACTTTTGCTTAAGAGATCCATAATGAAGTTTGATCAATGGAATAGAAATAATGGAATAATACACATTAAAACAAAAAATATTGACTTTCTGAACATATTCACCTTTTGATCTCAAAATGACCAATTTGTAAAACTGCAATTATTCAAAATATCCGAAACGATATCTTAATGAAATTACGTTCTTAAATTGCAAAATTATGATTCTATCATATCATACACTTACTTTTATTGCAATGTGGTCCCTTTATTCTTAGACAAACCTTACTGGTGAAAAACTTGGGGGTGCTTAACTTTTTTCCTTATGTATATGTTATACCGTCTGAGCAGTTTCATCTCATAGCATTAATACAAGACTGTCGTCTTCTTTTCATCTCTACTTGACGCACGCGTTACTGCTGTTTTTCGTTAACTAGTTATATGGTGACGTTTTGCGTTTTCATATATACTTAACCATAAAGGCATCATATCTTGATCGATGGCACTGGAAACATAGGCAATTTAAGAAAACTTGAAAAGGGGCTAACCTAATAGTACTGACTTACAAAGTGCCACAAACTTTGTGCGATATAGTGATAATTATTTCTTCTATTAATTTGATTTTTGGTACTATCGGTTACCATTCACAAAGCTCTTTATAATGGATAACATTTGGTTTGTGACTTATTGAACTTACACTTTTTGGTAACCTCCTATCCAATGTGTTTTTTTTATCATCATTATAATCAAAATTATAATCCATTACCTTTTTTTTCGAAAAATAAAAGGTTAAATTTCAAGCACAACTCTTAAGAATGAATTATATAGTTTGTAGTTGTAAGGTTAGGATAATATATAAATATCTAGTTCGATCGTAAGCACTTTAGCCTTCAAATTGGTACAATTGCAATTGCCATAACATTTAATCTCTAGCCGAACGGAACATGGATAGCGCTCACTTTGCAAGGGTAACACCTGTCAGTGGTTTATTTACATATCAGCATAACATTCAGACTAATCTCAGTCGTAATCGTGAATGTAAGTGAACGGACATATGTGTAGAATTGCAAACACCGGTTTGTTAATCAGCAACTACCATGCTAAATAATTATAAACATCTGTATGACAGCAAATGCCAGCATGGAAAATAAATCTCGTTATCAAAGGGTTCGTTGTTGATATCGTTAGAGAAACACTTGCTGTTACTATCAGTTCATGGATAAACATGTCAAGGGGTTTAAACCACTCTTGGTCACTTGATTCCACTTCATCTTGTTTTATTGACGTGTTGGAGACAGGCCGGGAGACGTCAGCAGTCCGGATCTCTTCTTGAGTGCTGCTGAATTATTTCATTGACGCTCAGAAATAGATATATCTTATCTGTTTTATTACTTTGATATTCTAAAATTTGTTATCGTTTTCAGTAATTTATATCATCGTTCTCCATATCATGCCCTACACCTTTGCGAAGATAATCGGTTATATATTTTCGAAATTATGAGACGTAACAAAAGTACTTGAGTTTTAAAGACGCCTTTACGAATATACCTTTTGTAATTCTGCTTTCCGTTGTCATCACAGCCGAGAACATAATGTTTAGGGGGATTGTAACGGCTACTTCTTTTGCTTTTAGTTTCTGATAGGGTTTGTGAAGGAGGGTCGCACCGGTTGGAAAGGGCACGCTTACCATTTCATTAGCCACCTCGTGTCGTCACTGGAAGATGCTGATTTATTTGATTCTGGTAGTGAAGGAGAAAAGCCAGATAGAGCAGACAGATCCAGTTTTATGAACTATGTTAGTTTACTTCGATTACACCCATCTGCAACCTGCTGACTTTTTCAACTCAAAGTCCTCAAAGTGCTAATTCTTTAAACTCGCTGTTGGTATAGGCTGTTCTTCGACAATGTCTCTTCTTTGCTGTGCACACGTTTCTCAATTTGGTCGGCACGTCTCGGATACTGTTCATTCCGCTCCGGTTGAGCTGGGAATGTTTTAATTTCACTCCTTGCTCTTTCGGGCCTCCTTCTGGGCCCTTACCTGCGCGTGACCTGCAGGCATGTTTATCAACCTGTTTTGATGTTGCCGACCCCCAGGTAGACAATAGGACTCATTGTTGAAGTTGCATTTCTTTCTGTCCCGTGTACCTGAGGTTTTAACGAAACGAGAGAAGCAGGTGACAAAAAGTGCATCTTAGCATAACATTAGTGTTGGTCTTTCTGAATCCCATTTCTCGCACACAACATTTGTAACAGCGAGAACGTGTCCTGAATGTGTTAGAAGTATTTACATTTCTGAAATACTTTTCTTACCAGGCTCTTTTTGAGTATATCTTAGATCCTGCAGTGTTGACATGACGAATGAGATCAACCCCTCTTTCAATAAAGCATGCAGTAGATTTATGACATGGTTCTATAGAACATTTAAACAACCTTAACGATAAACAGAGATCCATGTAACATTTCAACAACTTCAACATTGACCTACAAATGGAAGTCATGAAATTGAATTAGATTTTACGAGGTTGTGTTGGAGTGACACGCAGGGGGAAGAATCCTTTGTTTATGGTGGGCTCTCTTGTCGTGTAGAGAGAGACAATGAGAGGACAGTGAAGGATTTACACAAGATCAGCACTGCCCCCACCGGATCAGACCCGTCTCTCACACCTCGCTGATACAACAACAAACTGTATTGGTCTGGGAACGAATATTCTTCCTAAGGACCACAACAAACAACGCTGGTATGGTACTTGACGGGTGGACCTTCTGACAGACCCAAACAGTTCCTCTCCGAGAGACATTGGGAGCCTTTGTTACTTTAACCATATACTGATATCTTGATATCTGGTCCTCGGATTCTGACTGGCCAACATGTAGACTGGCATCTCATCTCGAAAAATCGTCCTTGGCTCAAGACTGATATATTATATCCACTTATATTGTGTGCGTTGAGCATCTGATTGAAAAACACCTAAATTTTCTAGAAGCCATATATAGGCTAACAGACGTGAAATATGTTTGTTTTAAAGCTTATCTAAATAGACCAGAATCCTTACTGAACTAGCATCAGAGCAAAAATATTTTCTATGGTTTCTTGTGATTGATATTTGAATTCTGAGAATTTGAAGTGAGCTTTAATAATGTTCCATGGAACTAATCCAAAAGGCATCGGTATTGTATTCGGCTTGAAACGGTTTTCATTCTTGAGAAATATATTTCATAAAGTTCAGTGAAGACGTTATATCGGTTGCTGTTCTGTAAACAAAGTAAACTATTTGTGACGAAGTGAGCACAGTCTTATCAATTGAATTAATAACGAAGCTTCAGTGGTCTCCACCTGATTTGGTCCATTTGAGTGGAAGGATTTGCTGGGATCCCTGTGAGGAGTCTATAAGCCAGCCATCTATTAGCCCGGTAATAAGACTGCAGTCTCACCGTGAGAGGTGTGGACGCTGCGAGGAGTTGTGACCCGTGAAGAGGTCGTCTCGGCCAGTGTGTCGAAGCCCCGACAGTGTGTGGAGCTTGTAGTATCAACTCCGTGTCGTAGTCAGTCAGGATAGCCGGTCCGTGTGTGGACTGGACACGAGGAGTGATAGTGTGTTGTGTATATATTTGCTGGGTAAATCTTGACTTCTATGAGACGCGTTTTGGATGAATTTTGTGAATGATATGTGGACAAACGGAAAATAGTCAACCATCGCTAAAGTACTTTCATATTGGACAACGTGGTATTGTTTATAAATCAATTTTACCAAATGTTTGTGTTCTATGATGATTGTTGTCAGTTTTATGGGACTTATTTCTATTCATTGGAACTCTTCACAATATTAGTTGCACGTGTTCAGGAACTTATTGTCCAAGTGTAAATAGTGTTTTGGGACGTTAATAGAAAACAGTTTTCATTGATATCGTCTTGAGAAGATACTATTTAGCGTCAATGACATGTGTGAAAAAAGACTGAACAACAAGATCTCCTGATGACTGTGAAAGAATTTAGTTGAAGGAAGAGTAACTGAAAGAGGCATCATTGGAGGACATAATTGCCTAGTCAATACTGTGAAGAACCCCTTGTATCAAACATACGTACTATGGACTCTGCCTCGACCTCACTTCAGTAAACACACCTTCACAACTTACCTGTGTGTTTAGCTTTTGAATTAGGGAACCTTTAATAGCTCCGACTGAGATTCACACAAATGGTCTTTTAATTTCTTAAAGTTTCAACTCTCCATTGTCTGCTTATGAACCCCCTAGGTGATCTGTTTTGAGGGGGAGAACAGATTTGTTTGCAGTGGCCCCAGGGCAGGTTGTGAGGGGCTATTATTGTTGTGTTGGAGTAATCCACTCAAAATAACGCCCAGGTTTACCTGTAGCCTCCCGTCTTCCACAGCTACCACAGGTAGATAAAGAGGTGTATATACATACAGCGAATATTGGTTATTGTCTCTAACCAATCAACTGAAGCCTAACGCTAATACTTAATTATCTCCTCAAGGGGTTATGTTTGGAGCAAATTGACAACTAAACGGGCAGTTGGTGTCTATGTTATATAAGTGATTGTATTATGTGTCACATTCCAATTAATAGTTAAAAGGAATTCGGATCAATGTTAAAAGCAACGGTTTGAGATTGATCAGTATCTTTATCAAGACAAGGTTGTGTTTGAAGTGTGTGATTTAATCAAAGAAAGGAATCCTCAATGGACCATGGTCGAATGCTCCGTAATTAAGTTCTATTCGCAGCTTCAAAAATGCGACTGATTGTAAAGAATTCATGATCAGTGCATAGGCTGTACGTGATTCACGAGGGCTGTTACAGAGAAGCGGGTAGCAGGCGACAAAAGGAGCACAAACTCTCGTCTGCTTCACTACGAGCAGACGACGCGTTCAGCAGACGACAGTGTAGCGTGCCATGTAAACTTGCTATAGGACCCTGCACCTGCAGGTCGGGTGTAATCTACACCAACACCACACGGCAGACGACAAATACCCCTCAGTAGACGACAGGGGAAATCTTACTCTACTTGAATAATTCCTGAATGAAGAGGAAGGAGACGTGATTTGTGTTTTATGTGCAGTGAATTGAAAGCTACTTTATCCCTAAACACCCTGATGTAAAAGTCGTGTTGGAATGTGACGGATACAAACCTCTGCACTTTGGGTCTTGGAATTTGAATCCTGACAAAAAAAACCGAGAAAAATACATGATTGTACTACACTGCAGCAGTTATCAGCGGTGTCGATATCAACCTTATCAACAGATTTCATTCAACAGTAGATAACTCTGCACCGTGCATCTGTGAAATTGATAAAAGTTAATACCACGGAATTCATCATAAACATCTGTGGATTTTATGTGAATTGTTGTATATTCCCACCAGCCGGTGCGACCAGTGATCTACTACCTACAACTTTGACCCCCTCCCCTTTTCCTCCCCCTCCTCCGTGAGTCTAATCCCCGACCTTTGATGTAGCGGACCATTCGCATGTGTCTGCTCCAGTTCTCCTCACCCCGGAGACAAGACACGCCGGTTTGAAATCTCTGTATCCAGCCTTCTTCACTGATATATACAATAGTGTGCAGATTCTATTGTCAAGTAAGTACACACAGGTTGGTTGCAGAAGCTCCGTCAATATTCAAACCATAATGTTTGTTGACTCAGTGATCTAACAACGACCTACGGACATCTCCCTATTTCTGTGCTTATATGATTCTGTGTCCACATCAGGTTCAGGGCGCGAGACATTAAAACAAAACCTGCTATAGTTGAAACAATTGTTTGAAGAAGCAAAAGGATGCATTAAGATCTTTGTTGTTTACGTCAGTAATAAGCAGTCTTGATGTATGGCCAGTGATTAGCGGTAACGCGGTCTCTACATCTGTCAGCTCCGTGCTAAATAGAAGAGCGTCATACTCCCTACAGACAACGCATCTTAAAATCTGATCAAACAGGAAGACTATATGTGCTTGGTATGTTGTTGTGACCCATTTGGGAGCAAGACAGTGGAATTGGCCAAGCGGAAGAGAAACTTTGTGTTGAAACTGACCGTGACGAGAGATGGTCGGCCAATAAGCGACTAATTGGAGGTGATATATTTGTCTGTGGACAGTGCTTATCTTGCCTGTTTACACAGAACCACAGACGCCGTAGTCGAACCACTGATTCTATTGTCTGATCAACGATCTATCGACTAACTACTCAGACGGAACGCTGGTGTCTTCCACTAATGTCCACAGAATCTTAACGCCTGTACTAAGTGATTCCCCGGCTTTCAGTTGTTGTGTTTGTTGGAAGTAATTTCTAGGGTGATATATTTCTTGACCCGAAGACCAACAACAATCGATGATTCGGAGTTTTGTATTGATCATCTCACTTGGAATCTTTTGTTGTTTTTTCATCGTTGAGTTATCGCAGGTCGATCACTGTGCACTTGGTCGATTACAACACGTCAGAAAGGAAGCGCTCTAGCTGTGAAGGCGATGTGACTTCCTGAACTCGGATAAAATCGGTCCACAAGCCACTTAAACGATCTGCAAGGGATATTACGTTACTGGCTATTTGATTGTTATTGTGTAAAACATGTTTCATCCAATATTCGTGAACGTTGACTTTATCTCCACACATCTGTGAGTCCATTAAGACATTCAATATGGGCTTGTTTAAGAACCTGATGCAGGGAAGGTTAAGGGCACCGACGCCAAAGGGAGATAACCCTGTGAGAGAGATCAAGCAAGACGTGAGATACCACGGGGGAGTGGTTGGTAACGACTCGGCCTCTTACCTCTCAATCCCCGCGAATACCGAGGATGGAGACGGCCATGAAACAGACAATACGTACGAGTCTATCAAATCCTGGGCACTGTCCGGTAAGTTGTCACCTCTTGATATGAGTTATCCCCCTTTACCTCTGAGTAACCTCCTGAGTTCTGCTTTATGACCCTATGACAACTTTAATGATCACTGAAGATTGATCACCAATATCTCACTAAAGTATTCCATCGGTTTCCAATGTACACATACTTTGTTAAATAACCAATAATATGTTAAGCTTAGTGATTTTTATTTCGTAGTCAACTTAGAACGTCGAAAAAAACAATTTATAAATATTTCATTTCACAACCTGTAGATTTTCCTCCAGATACAACGTGTTACATTAAGCTATACGCCCGTTTGCGATCTCCGTTGAAGATTGGGCATTTGCTATTGAAGAGCTATAACACCGTCTCATTGTACAGGCAGTTAGCGGTGTCTATCTGCACCATCATCGATAACCTCTTTACGTATTCATACGATGTGCGTAATATACATATTCTATAACAATCAAAGCTGTTCTCTAAAGCACGCATGTTAATGTTGAGAGATTGTCCTCTGATGTTTATGATAAAATGACGTTTATTAGATGCCTTGAATGATAAGCCGGTGTTATGTGTGTAGAGATTTAGCTACGCTTTAACGTCGAATGCCACGCCGTACAGAATAACATAATTATGTCGTATCCTTTTTCATAATAACCCTTCAACTGTTATTCCTCATCCTATCTGGATGTAGAATTACAAGTCTTGGTTTAAGTTTCTTGGAAAATGGATCAACGTATACCATTACAACATAATGGGACAGTTTGGCAAATATTATACTAACATAAAAACAAACTTGCAAGGTAGGGTCATAGATTGTAAGTACAGAACATTACAGATAATTATTCATTGTTTATAACGTAAGTCTTCACTGCCTGGATCACAAAGCAATGAAGAAAGATGCTCCTATAATGATTCATAATTGCACACTGCTTCCCAAAAGAACATGACATACAGACAGACAGACAGATGTTTTATTAAAGTCTCACCTCATAAATTTACAATAAAATAGACAGATAGATATATACATTTAAAACAATGAGCCACCCGTGCAGGGTTATGAGAGACTGATTGTAAAAATAAATACACACTATTAGCTAAAACCAAATGTATACATAAAAATTTTTTTTTTAAATAATGTTTTTTTAAGATAAGATATTTACATGAAAAGGTAAATATATAATATGATATATATAAATGTAACTCCGTGTCAACACAAGACCAACCAGCCCCTGGGAGTATACAACCAGGTTTACCATGCCCTCGAGGCTTTCTCTCAGATTCCTATCACATCCAGCCAGACGATATACTACAGTTGAATTAACATGGAACCTACTCTATGTAGCCCCCTCCCCCTTTCATATGTATGGAAATCCATTGCATAAACTATTCAAATGGTTACCTATAAATATGCATTTATTTATCTGTAAAGTTGAAAAGATGGAGTTCAATTTCATGTTTCTTTTATCATCGAATTTGCATCATCACATTACAATGAATATGACGTGACACACTATCCGCAGACTAATAAGGAACATTTCAAAGGGGAGTGATTCCTCTTGTGGTTAGCATTATCCATTACCGGACATACCTACATGAGTAAATAATCTTAATGATTCATCAAAGGTGGGTTGAAAATGAGCTTCTATTAAAATATATTGGAGGAGGGTTGAGAGAGTTTGTAATGTGACAATCGTCCTGCCATTAGTGCTGTCACTTCAGTCATATCAGTTTTGTAAATGTAATGCAATATTTGACAAATGGGGAGAAGTAAAACGCAATTCCATAATGTAAGATATGGAATGAATACAACACTTTATTCTATCCTGCACTGTCTTACTTATGCAAAGACATAAATCTTACGTCTAAATGATAGGGTAGACATTCAGTAAAGGTTCTCATTTCCTTTCTAATGGGATGCATTTGTTACATAGCATTTAAATCTCATTTCGTATGGGAACATGACTTGTTAAACCACTGTATACTTCAAAGTTGATATTAGTTACACAAAAAGATACTTTTAATTAGGAAGGTTGACGTTACAAAATGACTTTTCGAGTGTTTGCCATGTGGAAACCATTTTTCAGCCGTCATCTAAACGCTACCATAAATCACACGTCGCGTTACTTCACAGCGATTTGGAGATTACGGGGTCGAGCTCGTAGTCCGAGTAATCCACAGCGATGTGAAAAAACGTTTAGCGCCTCTGTGTGGGGAGGGACAGTCAGCGTTCTTGAGGGATTCAGGAGGGTTGAGTTTCTCCCTCGAGGGTTCAGATTTAGACGCTAGGTCGGCAATTACCTGTATTATGTTGGTGGAGTGTTTGGAGGAGTATTGAGAAGGGTTTCGCTGTGTAGAGATGTTTACTTTGAGAGGTTCTCTCATTACCTCAGCGTTACCTGTTACAAGATCAAAGACACCGACATACTCTGCCGTGAACTCGAGAAAACACAGACTGAATAGTACATAGAGTTATTCTAAAGGATAGGTCTTTATCAATGTTGGTTTGTATTCAATAATTGTTGATATTTACTCAATTACTGTTGGTCTTTACCAATATCATTGTTGGTCTTTTGCTTTAATTGTTATTGGTTTTACCAACATTGATGGTTCTTGTCATTGTTCATATTTTCTTGTATACATTTTCTAAGGTTTGTCGATCTGCCTGTATCTTTGCTCACATCTCGGTTTATATTTGTGTGTACGGGCCTATAGTCATAAAAGGCTATTGATATTTTCCCAAATATTGTGTTTAAATGATGAGAAGCTCAGCGTAAAGTGTTCTTGGTGCCAATAGAGACTGTATGGCTTCGTGAATGGGTTCTAACCTTAAATCTGACCTATAAATAACTAATGAAATCTTAGTTAGAGGACCTAATGTCATTTATAATGGCGAAGTTTCTGAGCTTGAAGATTTTTATAATCATTGGTACACTAATTGGATTATTATAAGGAGAACATCTCTGTACGGACAAATATTCAATATTCGTCTGCTCTTGTGAACAAGGCTTTTGTCCAGGCACACTTTTACTGGATATTAATAACGGAGTGGGCACGTTGAAAATCACTAAAATGATTTCTCGTTGTTTTCACAAATAATCGGGTTTATTTGTCCGTGCACCGGGTTAATCCATGCATGAAATGAGATTATAACCGAAAATCGCTTTGTGTATACGCTGTGAAACGTAAAGGTTGATATTAATTCCTAATTTGATTAGCATTTTACACGTGCCAGTTCTACTAATATTGTCATAGAGGAAACAGCGTCCCTCCACCGAGAGGAATTAATAAGTGATGGATAGAAGCTTCTACCTCAGTAACAGCGTCCCAACCTACCTGGAACACCTGCCGCGTCTTGTGATAAGGCCTCATGGTGGGTTCTTTACTGATGAGGACTCACACACCTTATTAACAAACCTCGGAGACCGCCTCCTCTTGCTTTTAGGATAATTATGACGAGAAGAACGATGGTCATAACATGCTGACTATGATTAAAGATTAGGTGATGATGATGATGATGATGATGATGGTGAAGATGATGATTATAATGGTGGAGGTGTTGTAGGGGGTGGTGATGATGATGATTATGATAATAATAATGATAATAATGGGGATTGTGATGATAATGATAGTTGTGATGCTTATTTAAAGGATGGTGACGATGGTGATGATATTAGTGATGAACATGAGGATGATGATGGAGATGAATGATTGATGTGATGAATTTGTGTGATAGTGATGCTAATGTTGGTGATGACGATGACTTTGATACAGATGATATATGTTTTGTGAGGTAATTCTACCTGTTTTATATACCATGTAGATTGCAATTCCAACTACCCATCTCCTGGTTTATGTTTTCATGTTAATAAGTTCGTTGAAGCACGTTGGGATTTGCAGCATATATCCTTGCCTCTGAACTTCATAATTCCTTTTCCAAATTGGATTGTGATCGTTGCTTTGACGTTTTGTCTTCTTTGGTCAATGAAAGAACGATATTCTTTAAAGTGTGTTGAACCTATAAACCTTCACAGCAAGTAGGTTTCTCCAAAGAGATGTGGTTTGGTTGTAGGGATGATTTATCTTGCTAATTATGTTTGTTTTGTACACAATGCTAGGCGAGGTCTGTCATTAGGCAGTGTTATAGGTTAAGAAAATGTCACTGTACTATGTAAAGAAAGTATCTCAAGACCCAGGTTTACATGGGATGGTCAAAGTGAAAAATCAAAGGACTCTCCGCTAAGGGGAAGACTTCAAAGTCACATGCAAATCTTTCTTCAGCAAACATTATCTGACATTACCTTAACAAACATTATCGGATATTTCTTTAACAAACATAACCATACAATTATTTAACAAAAATTACCTCACATTACCTTAACAGATATTACCTTTTATTACCTCAACTCATATGACCTGACATTACTTTAACAAATATTACCTTACATTACCTCAACAAATATAACCTGACGTTACCTCAACAAATATTACCTTACATTACCTCAACAAACATTACCTGACGTTACCTCAACAAATATTACCTTGCATTCTCTCAACAAACATTACTTGACTTTACCTTAACAAACATTCCCTGACGTTATCTTATCAAACATTACCTTACATTACCTTAATAAACATGACCTTACATTACCGTAACAAACACTACCTAATGTTTCCTCAACAAACATTTCCTTACATTATCCCAACAAACATGACATCACATAACTTGACATTACCATAAACAGGGACACTCGTCTGAAGAACAATTAGAGCGTCTCTGCCATTTGAAACATTACCTGACAGTGTCAATAAACAGTTGAACAATTTCGTGACGAAATCATTATAGTTCAATCGGTATCGCTTAAATAATTGATCGATAATTATAAAATGGTAGTGTCATGACTCATTGATTATTTCGTTAGCCTCATTCATTCTGTAAGTTAATGTCAGTGTGATAAGTCAATCGATTATATCTGTAAACATTGAAACATCATTAATGACTGCATTGTGAAATAAAACCATTTCTAAGTAGTCTCTACCTCCCTCTATATGCGACATCACGATTAATGGTTAACAGTATCAGTTGGTACAGTCAATTGTAAATCTTACCGAACCGTTTGTAAATGACTCGATGGTGGACACATCTGTACAAACACCAAGTTGCTAACGTGTTAAGAGTACGAAGAAAGCAATGAGTGAATGAATATAGATAAATAAATAACAAACAACACCCCAACCAACTAATAAACGAACGAAAGAATGGATGAAAGTGTGAAATTACGGATACTGTTTACATCTCTTCTCAATAAATTCTATGAGAGCACTTATAGCACCCATCAAATGTAAAGTATCACAAGGCTGTGAACTGCTAGAGAACGACTGTACCTGCAATATTCTCACAGTTTAGTGTTCAACCTACTACACCTCTCTTGACTGCTTCATCTGTGCTCTGTGATGGTTTACCTCATTCACACGTTTTTATGTGGAGAGGGTGTAGTTAGTGACACGCTGTCAGTGTGTGCCTATAGAGGCCATCTAAGAGGTTATACGTAACACTGTGATAATCTATATTTTGGGGTGATAGATGTACTGGAAGATTATTTCATGGATGGGTGACTGTTATTACAGATGGGCTGTAAGTTTACATACATGTATACCCATAACTCACACCTCATTATGCAACAAAGGAATGTATGTACTTATTCAAAACTTGCTATAATTGAACATTTTAATTTAAAAAAGATTTTTTTTAATTTCTAACTTGCAAATTGAACTAAGAAGCGTACTATAGGCGGGTACCATTGTGTCATTAAGTTAATTACATACACATTCTCCCAAAATTGGCTTCTCACGAGGCGTTGTCAACATACAAATCAAAACAGATTGTAAAAAATAAATCAACGTGCAGAGTCTATTAGATGTGGCCTTGTCCCATTTCATACAGAAAGCTGCTTTTTTAAATGAAATATAATCCAGTAGGAAATATCTATATTTTTAAACATGATTTATTTTGTTTATTTTCTTTTACAATTTCAATAGCGCAAGGTTAATAACGTTGGGATATTTTATGGAACTGGTTAAAACATAAATATACCTATCTAACAGTGGAAGCATAAGTGCAGTGTTGAAACAATAACAGAAATGGGGGGAATTCATCTGCCGTCTCATGTCAGAATTGTACAATCATGTATTAAATCACAATCTTGATGAGTAGTAATGTTAAAATTTTATTATCACTATGAAAGAAATGAAACTGTAAAGTTAGTGAAATGCAAAATCAATAGGTAAATGAATTAATCAATTCAAAAGGCCGACCTGGGACGAATATCAATAGTCACGGGAGACAATGCTGAGGTCTCGCTTTAACAAAACCATGGAAACGAGAAAAGTCTCTGATCTTCTTGACTTCGATTGTGTTCTCGGATATGACTTCACATTCTACTACTCACAGTTTGATGGATAAATGGTAAGAACGCAGTAAATTCCACTTCAATGTTATAAAACATGAAATCTGATGAAGAAAGGATTTAAACCATCTTATGAAATGAAAAGTTCGAACTTTGAAAGTTTAAAATGTCCATACAAGACAAACTTGAAATTTATCACAAAGAAAGCTGTCAATGAAAAATGGAGGGCAGCCAGCGAAATTTGCTTATGGCACGAGTCGTCGTCCGGTGTCCGTCCGTCGTCTGCAAACTTTACTCATTTTTCAGAACTGCTGAACAACCAAAGCTGAAAGTGTGGAGATTCCTTGAACTTTTTTTTTTATATTTTTAAAAAAATATTTTTATTCCTGTTATCTTACATCTTGATACATCATATTAGGCATATAGCCTATAGTATTATAGATAACAGGTGTTTTCTAGAAAGTACATAAGAAAATACAAAAAAAGAAAATTAAAAATAAGAAATTTCATTCACTCACTGAAACATACTCATTCATTCCTTATTGTGTAACTACTCCATAACAAGTTTTAAATACATTGCCCATTTTTCCACAAATTCATCAAACTTAGACTTATTTCAGTATCTGATTTTTTCTATATAGTAATAATACTTTAATTCTTTCTTAAAAAGTTTGGTTTTATCTTCCTCAACTTACATTTATAAATATGATATTTTGCTAAAAGTAAAATGAGATCAAAAGTATCATCTGTATAAAAAGTGGGAGAACACCCTTGGAAAAAGAATCAAATCACTTTGTAAATTTATGATACCTGTGTGAACACAGTTCACTTTCAGCCATTTTGAGAAATCGTGCCAAAAAGTATTAGTTGCTCTACAATGCCAGAAGAGATGAACTATAGATTCAGGTGTTGCTCCACAGAAAGTACAGAGATTATTTTCAACAATATTCATTTTAATCAAGTGGGTTTTTACAGGCAAAATTCTGTGAAGCAGTCTGATTTGCAACCATCTTAGTTTCGGATCTGAAGTAGTCTTGAAAGGCTTAATAAACACTTTAGGCCAATTAATATTAATCAAAATGTCCTCTTCCCATTTTTCAATTAACTTTAGTTTTTCCTTATTCTCAGTTAAACGAAAATAGTAGCTTTTTTATCCTTTTTTACAAGATAGAAGATTTCTAATACATAAACATGTACAATTTTATAATACAGCTTCAGGTGTTTCTTGTATGTCAAGTGTTTTTCTGTATTTATTAACTGTTTTGAAAATTCCATGAAATTCAAGAAAATTTATCTTGAAAAAAGCATGAGAAAACTGTTCAAGGGACAACAAATTACCATTATCATTCAACAGGCAGGATATATTTAGAATCTCATATTCATGGAACTTTTTATGTTTTAAAGATTTGCCATCAATAAGTATATTTCTGTTATACAATAAAGGTTCCCTAAGGAAGTCTTCATAAGTACATGGTTTAGTATTGTAGCTATATTTTGCAAAAGCATTCATTGAGTCTCTCCAAAAACTGTTGTTTAATGATTCTGAAAGTTTCAGTGGAAACTCATTACCAAAGATTAATAAGTTTAAATATTGTGGACATTCTTCTTTAAAAAGATCTTTCCACTTCCTATTATAATCATTACAGAGTAGCTTTCTTATCCATGTTATTTTCAGAGCATCAATATAAGAATATATATCAATCATTCCAAGCCCTCCTTCTGCTACTGGTTTGCAAACCACTGACCGCTTAATTTTGTCAGGTTTGTTGTCCCAGAGAAAGCAGAATAAAATTTTGTTTAACTTTTTGAGGAAATCTGTTGGTGGGTTAGGAAGAGTGAGAAACAGAAAATTTAGTTTGGAAATGAGCAATGACTTAATAATAGCGATTTTACCTAGAGGAGTTATGGTTCTTTTCATCCATCGCTTTATAGTTTCTTCTATTTCATAAAGCTTACTTTCAAAATTAAGTTTAACCATCTTGTTACAATCAACTGAAAAAATTATTCCAAGAATCCTAAAGTTTTCAGGATTCCAGCGAAGGTTTAAATCTGGTCTGAATTTTACATTGCTATTTTTTTTACCTATCCATACAACTTCTGATTTTTCATTATTAATCTTGAGTCCTGAAATATGAGCATATATGTCTAATGTATCAATCACGGCTTCAAAAGATTTTTTTTAACCATCCAGGATAAACTCAGTATCATCTGCATATTGAGCAATTAAATATTCAAAACCATCTATGGTAATTCCTTTTATATCTTTGTTTTTCTTTGCAAGTGCTGATAATATTTCTGCACATAGTAAAAATATATATGGGGATAATGGATCGCCTTGTCTGCAGCCGCGATAAATGGATATCCATTGGGACATTCTACCATTTATTATCAGACTTGATGTGATATCTTTATATAATATAGAAACCCAATTAGTGATACTATCACCAAATCCAAAAAATTTCAAAGTTTTAAAAATGAAAGACCACGATATAGAATCAAACGCCTTTTCAAAATCGACAAGTAATAGCATACCTGGTACTTTTTTTGACTCTGTGTGCAGAAGTAAGTCATATATCATGCGGATATTCTCTCCAATATATCTATCAGACATAAATCCTGTTTGTTCATCACTTATTATATTTGGGAGAACTGTTTTTAATCTGTTTGCAATAATAGAAGATAATAGTTTATATGATGAGTTCAATAAAGTAATTGGACGCCAGTTTTTCATAAATTGTCTTGGTTTATCTCCTTTTGGGATGCATGTTATAATTCCCTGTTTCTGAGTATTGGATAAATTGTCAGATTCATAACTAAAATTCAATGATCTCAATAGCAAATCTCCAAGATCAATCCAGAAAATTTTTAAAAATTCATAAGAAAAGCCGTCAGAGCCTGGACTTTTGTTATTTTTTGATTTTTTAAGTGCTAATGAGAGTTCATTTTTTTAAATTGGCCCTTCAATACTATCAGGATTTTGGACTTTACATATATCTTCTTCACATATGAGACTATCAAGATCTATGTCTTTAACCAGGTGTTCTTTTGAGGAGTATAGTTCCTGATAAAATTTTGTAGCTTCTTTCATTATATCATCTCCAGAAGTAAGAAGTTTACCATTTGTTGTTTCTAGTCCTCTCATATTCTTACTTATATAGTTTTTGCTTTCCAGATTACAAAAATATTTACTAATACATTCCCCTTCATCTATCCATTTAGCTTTAGATCTTACTAATATTCCATCCAATTTGTTTTTACTTAGCTGTTGTAATTCCTGTTTTTTGTTTTCTAGTTCTTCTACAATACATTCTTCGAAATTTCTTTCAAGGATTTCTATCTCTGTTTTTAAATTTTCCTCTTTTTTGTTCAATTCTTTTTTCTTGAAAGAAGCATAGGATATTGATTTTCCTCTGATTTTCATCAAAAGTGTTTCCAAAAAAAGGTGTTCATTAATAGAGAATTGAATGTCACTGTTTGGGATATTGTCTAAATTGTTTAAATTGTACACTGGTGCAGCATATTCCTCTTTAGTTAGATTGATAAGCTTTTTAATTTCTGCAACATATTTTTTGTCCTGTAGCAAAGAATTATTGAATTTCCAGTATGTTGATCTTTGTACTGGTTTTTCCTTATTGAAATTGAAACTAATTAATGAGTGGTCTGTTCTATAACCTGGATCTATTTCAACATGAGATGTATTTCTACAGAGATTTTCTGACATGAGAAAAAAATCAAGCCTGGCTTGTTTAACAGGTTTTGTGCGTCTCCAAGTGTATTTTCTTAAACCAGGGTTACTATCCCTCCATATATCAATAAGATTTAGTTCTCCAATTAACTCTAGTAATTGATCTCTTGCTGTAGGATTGTTAGCATGTTTATAGTTACTTGTATCTTTATCTTGATCAAGCACCAGGTTGAAATCTCCACCAAGGACACAAGCTTCATTGCCAAATTCCCTAAATTTTGTCAATATCATTTTGTAGAAATCTGGTGTATCAGAATTCGGACCATAGATATTCCCAACTGACATTCTGCAATCATTTAGTGTGATATCAATCAAAAGAAAGTTGCCAGTTTCATGTTTAAAAACTTGGTGGATTTTATATTCAGTATTCTTATTTAAAAGAAAAGCAACGCCTCGAGACTGGCTTGATTCCTTGAACTTAGGCGACTAACTTTTTAGCTTTCGGGCTGACCAAGCCTCAATAAAAGACACTTTTCCTTAATCCGTTGAAAGACTTCTCAGAAATAATTAAACATAGAAAGCCCAAATTTTATCTTTGTGGTTTTCTTTGAAACGTTGGAGACTTTTGGATAAATATGTATATATATTCACTGTGATTAACGTAATACAGTCTACTCATTATTCAAACAACAAACAACATGGGATGAATTTCAGTGACCAGGAAAAAATTGTCAAATACAGGCGACCCTTGTCTTAGCCCACTCCAAGTGTTAGGACTTTCATCAGTTCATAGTTATACCTCTAATCTTGTACAGGTATTCCTGGCCATGGACACGAACGCTACCTACCTGCCAGGTAGATATTAATTGGGTTTATCTGGAGGAGATCGGGGGGAATTAAGGTGGTTCTATCCCCTAATCCTGCGCGTTATTGTCTCTCACACACGTTGAACATCCGCCGCCTGGGGTGTAGGTAAATCATAAATATATTGAGATGTTTATTTAGGCTTTGTCTCGTATCACATATCTCCTAATAGTGGCTGTTTAAATGGTAGCTTGTTTTACTACCAGTTTTAAAGGACTATTGAAATGTAGTTAGAGTGTTATCGGCAAGAATAGTTATGTTGTTAAAGTTAAACTTTTGATAACATATTTTGAGTGAGTCAGCGCATTCTAATTTCTATCATTGTCATGTTACTCGAAGATGTCCATTTTATTTATCTAACATTGAATATATGTAAATATTGGGTGTTTTAAAAATGGTTTGTTGTTACCATCTTTTGACGGTATAATGCACTTTATGTTCTTGAAAACATGTTTGTATGTTGAACATTTACGTTTTATATTAATTTCAATTTCATTGGAATGATAGTGAGTTAGGTTATATGACATGTATTTTTTATCTGCTAATTCAAGGTTCTTGGGTGTTTTCAAATATCCGGGTTGATAGTTCTTTGGACTGAACTGTTTTATGTGTTTATAAAGATTAAGTTTAAATCAGCGGTGATCTGTGTGTAAATGCAGATGTGATACCCATAAATATATTGATGTGTTTATTCAGGGGTTACCTCCTATCGAACAGTGGCAGTTTGAAGAGTGATTTGTTTATAGCGTGTTAAGTCCCTTTGTAGACTAATGCGATGAGTTCGTGTACATTCGCTTATCATATTCTCGAAAATACTGGCATGTCTGTAAAAAAAAAGATATTTGTATTTACTCCTGTTGGACAGGTTATGTTTCCTTAGATTTTTCCTTCCTTTGACAAAAGTAAGTCTTACTCTTACAAATTGGTCTTGATGCATGGAACCATGATGACACATGTACAAGGACAGACGTAGTAGAACTCATAGGAGGACTGCAGTAAGGTTAGACCAGAGTGTACAAGGACCCATCAGAGCCTTCAAGCAGTCATCAAGCTGGTCCGTTTCTACTTACTCTCTCGAACTTATCCCATAAAATTGAAGGATTGACTCTAGTGCATTGTTTGAGTTGCGATGGAAGGAACATAAAGCGCCTTAGTTTGCAGGATGCTGGCATCAGATGATGCATTGAGAACCTTGTTTGAACACCATCTAATGACATCAGTTCTTAAGGACTTGACAAAGATTTCATTTCGGTCTACCTGATTTGTTCAAATAAAAAAAACATTGACTTTTCGATTAAAACTTTTTACCGTGAGCAAAAATAGAGCCATTAATTTCCTAAACGTTCAAGATTTGCAATTAGGTTTGTTCAATTCAAAGCCTGCATGCTAGAAGAGACAATGAGTCTCACCGCCACAGAGGAACTCGCTCCCTGCAGCACCGGTGAATACGATCTGGTCGAAAGCGTTATTATGCGTGATGGTCTCGATGAATACTTTAGCATGGAACGTGTTTCCTGCAAGTGGTGATCGATAATTTGAAATCGATTATGTCAACACAGGATGCGTGTAAGGTGTTAAAAAGGAGACAGTTGGTCTGATCAGCAAGGCGCTATTATGACTAACCTCTCATCTCTCATCCGATAATGAAGAAGATTCGCGTGTCACATGCTATACATACAATACCGCCACATAAAAACCTGGTAAAATACAGGATCTAGCAGTATGGCTTAGGAGACACGAATACACAAGTTCCAAAACGAATTAGCTCATTATATATCACACATAATGACCTCGACATAAGCGTGTACGCATATTCCTTGTAGGTTGGGTTTATCTGCAATTCTGCGTCACAAAATATCAAATTATATATTTGATTCCATTGAAAGTAACGACACAAAGGTCCTTTGATTCCCTTGTCTCTTATTCGAGAACTTTATTTCATACAAGACAATATTACAGTACAGCTAAATAGATGACATGAAGTCAAAGCTTATGATGTGATACGATGGACGAACGTAAGTTGTACTGTTGCAAAATATCAGATAGTAAATGTTTCCCAGCAATTCATAGTGCTAGACGTTTCTTGTTGGCTCTATGAACAAGCATTTTTAGCGATATGTCCATGAAATAGCAGACTCTATGTGTTCATATGTCATATGTCATATGTACATTGATCACATCGCCGATCACATTAGTACCTTTGGTGTTTTAACCTTTTTAATGTTGATAATTTCATTAACTTGAGTTGAATACCACGAATTCTTGGTTTAACAGTCAGCTTTACACATCTGTAGTTTTATCTTCGAATACAGTACACAGCGAGTATAAAAGCACATTATGTGCCGTTTGGTTGACATAACTTAAAACCGTTTTGATCATCCTTTCCATTTGTACATATACCAAGTAAACCTCTGCGCTATCAGATTTGTTGAGAAGCGAGTGTCAAGCTGGTACTTGATGTACCCATTGTGGAATGGAATTTCTTCATTTGGCTTTTTAAAACTTTAAAAAGTAATTTCTACATTTGAATGAGAGACATTCCTATCTTCGCCCATACCCTACTGAGTACGTGATGGATTCAACAGATAGTCGAGGTGCAGTTGAATCATTTGAAATGGTGCACTGAGTTTGTAGTTCACACTGTTGCTTTGAACATACGCCCTTGTATCATTTATCATATGGGATTATTACACGAGCAACTGTGTCATATACTTTAAACATCAATATCACAGTGTTGCCCGGGAGTGTTAACTATGTATTGCCCAGGGGTGTTCTGTTAGTAACCGTAGTGTGTGAGGTATTTGCGAGGAGCAGGTCGGTCAGATCGTGATAACAGGCGTCCGTCTGTCCTTACGTTGCGTTACATTGTATCTGTCTCCGTCCGTCCGTGTGTCCGCTTTGTGAGCACCAGTCGGCCCAGTGGGACACCACCTACCCACAACACACTGTAGACACCCAGGCTCCTACTCGCTTATCTGCAGCTTAGATCTAGGTGAGATTCGGGTGGGAGATCTCTTATTTAAGGGGGTCGGGGTCTTTGGCAGGGTGGGTCGAGGATCGAATATCCTATGGCGAAGGGAGGGACAGTGGGGAATTTGAAGGCACAAAAGGGGCCCTACTGCTTATAGCATCTGAACTCTAATTAATATCAAGCAATGAAATATTCTTAAATTATGAGATACATTTGATATATTACGAAACAGCTAACTTGCAAATTTTGTGTATGACCCTCGCTATCGCTCGACAGGGACTAATAAGATAGTTTACACTTGTTTCGTATAGTAATATGATACACTTCCTCGGATCATATTCACAATGTCTTTTAAAATACTTCAAATGAAAAATGCTTGTCAGCTTTCTCAGCTTCAATCAAAAACTTTATCTTTATGGGTTGAATTGAAAAGATTCGTCCTAGCATCCTATTTCACCGGAACGCCGCATCGATAGCGGCTGTACCATTGCTAATAACGTCATAAGCTCTAAACTGAACTCCTTTCTAGCCTCAACTCTTAAAGGCACACTTTCAAATAATTTTCTTACTGTTAGCATTTTAACTTTAAAGATTAACTATCAACGTTACCGTGTGCTATTTATATATCAAAATGGTAATGTTCTCGTCGTGAAAGCTATTGTTTCGAATTTTAAGATACAGAGTAGTCTTTTAGCTAACAACACAAGACGTATTGAAGAGTGGCTTTAACGTCTATTGATTGCATGCAGAGTTACTTGTTGCATGTGGGCTGTGTGGACCAACAATTGGTGTTTAGCCAGGCAGATGAGTTGAGAGATAAACACCTTGATGAGAGGGAGATATATTGGGGAGGGGAGCGGAATGTTGCTCACTACACGATATCTGTGGGAAATTAGGACTGTGCTTGCGTAAGATCTGTCTATCCATTCTTCTCTGTCTGTTTTTCTTGTTCTTTCTTTCTCTCTCCAATGACTCCCTCATTCACTCTTTCCTTCTCTCACTGTCACCCTTTTTCAACCCTATCTCCTTCCCCATGTGCTCAAAAGTCGGGATTTTTGGTGCTTACGTAAAAAGTTCTCTCCATATATATTTTTTGCCTTGACATTCTTTTTCCTGTCCTCATTTTATCTCTCTGTGACATTACTTCCGTCTCCCTCGGCTGAGGAATGTCGTAGAATAAAGACTGCCATCAACTAACGTTATCTATCAAAACTAAGGATTGCTTATGAATATAATATACAAAATCCAGTCATTTGCTTTGAGTATCATACCCTTCACTTCAAATGTTTATCTACCTTTTAAGATACATGTGCCGTCGTTTTTTTTACACGTTTAGTTTGGGGATTGACTTATACTTACTGTTTGATACTGTAAGAACTTTCTTGTGGCGTTCATTATATGGTACTAGATACATGGGAGTTTTTTTTATAATTGATTTGAGACACGCCTGTTTTAGCAATGCCCTTGAGTTAAATTAACGATTTCTCGCTGTGGCTGGTTTCAGCTACTGGTAACTGAGGATATACCAGTTGTGAACACCAAGTGGATCTACCTGTGCAGTAGGTCTACACTGAATCGAATTATATGTGGCAATTTTCACGTTCACGCTTTGTGGTTTGTCTAACAAATACATAAACTCTTTTCTAATCTGCTTGTTGGTTAACCAAGCCAGCGCTGTCCATGGTAAGATGTGCTGACGTTCCCAAAGGCACGTTATCCTGGATTTTAAGGGCGCTTCAAACATTTGACGTGAATACTAGAAAAGACGACAGTGATTAATAATCATACTAAGATTAATTTCACTTTTGTTAGATTAATTTTCAACCTATTCGTCGCGAAAATAATAGAAATAAAACGTACATGCTGAACAATGTTTAACTGACTTGAGTTACTTATGTATTTCTTTAAAACTAGACAAAGCAATGTTTATACCTATTAAGTTATCCAAATGTGAACATAGTTGTTTATAAATAAGTGTGTTAATGTTATAAAACTACCATTCTTCCGCGATATGCAGAAATTCTGCTACTTCTACTTATGTTAGTAAGCGTACAAGTCGAAGCGCACATAAAGGGCCTACCCTGTCTTCGAAAATCTAATATTTGATTCGTGGTGAGGTAAATGTTTGAGAATATGAATTTGCTTTCCGAATTTCCGAATTTGGTGCCACCACGTTTATGATTACGTTACAGATACACACTTAAACAAGAAAGGCGTTTGGTACATTTATAGATATGCATGTGGAGAGTAGTGACCTTTACCCGAGAACGAAATTTTACTCTCGATGCCTAGATTAGTTGTCTAAAGTAAGTATGTTTAGATGCCCTGTACTGGTATGATTTACATTTACTGTCTGTTAAAAATTAAGACTTTGCGTCAGTTTCAAGTTTTAATTGTTTAGGATTTCTTAATATATGGACGATCTAAAACACATTTTGAAATGCACTAAAACAGCTTAACAAAGCTACAAATTTAGTGTTTTAGTTAAGTTAATACAAACTAATAGAATAATGATGTTCTTATGTTTATGTATTTAACTTGTTTGGTCCTGAACTAACATGTCCTTCTAATTGCAATTCTAGACGATACACGACATTTCTATTTCATTATACATTCTTTGCACGCGAGAATATGTAACGCGTGGTGTATAAAATTTCAGCGATATTGAAACAAAAGTATTTTTCAAATAAGCAAATGTTTTGAATAATGGAATATATTTCATCACTTGAATACGTATCATTGAGGTCCTCATGTAGTGATTGGTTCAGTTGGCCGCTTATAAGATATAGTCTACCTCTGAACTAAGAATTGAGGAATTTTTCAGTATTTCTGTATTTGGGAGTCGCTTTAAAGACGTGCTTTACCCGTATCGCTTTGTCTTGTCCAGCCACAGTCCAGTAAAAGACAAGAAATGATATCAATTTTATTAAGTGTGCCATCAGGTAAGTTATTCAGGAAAGAGTATTTTTACTTTAATTTAGAACATACAGCACGATCATGAAGGGCAACATGAAAAATTAACTGACACTCATAAAATAAATATTTGTAGCACGTTGAAATTTTATTTTTATTGATGGAAAATTAACAAGAGCAAGTTCTGTATACCGTCAGAAACGTTAGCAGATCGTGAAATGTTGTTATGGGAGATTTATCCAGATCACGTCATAACATTTATTTTGTTTCTTTGTAAACGTTACATCAGTGAATCAGCATTCTTTTATTTGATATTTTATACATAGTTGATAACATCACCTACCGTTGCTATGGGAGACAGCTCTGACACCGATTTAATCGACATTTTCCGTGCTTTCATATTTTTGTTACTTAAACAACAATCACATATTTTTTGTCTACATCCTGTTTAATGTCAATGCGATGATAAAATAAACAGACCATGATAGTTTACGATGCATCAGTGTTTATGCCTCCACCTCTATAGTTGCGCCTTGCGTCATTCACATTGTTTCCGGGGCTCAGTCAGTGGACATCAAGCTATCCTCAACAAAGGGGAAAACATCCCAATATAAATTATATAGATCTTTATATGAAAATATTAATAATGAAATAAACATTTAGTGTTTGAGCGTATTTAGGAAAGAATCCAACCATCGGTGTTTCGAATGTCGAAAGACTTGCTACAGCATAAGGTATTGCTGATTATTACCAATAATTATTTTCTCATTCGTAAATATTGAATAAATCTTATCTTGATAAGCGAATGTTAAAAATATTAAAAATAAGCTTTTTTAAAAACATTATTCTAAATTAATAACAACAAGGCCTACCGGAAGTCGATTGCGTTAAAGTTCGAACTGTCTCAGAAGATTTCAGTGAAGATCAGTGAGAATTTTGTTGATATAACGTGCACATGTCGTAGTCAAAATAATACCTGTGACGATTTGATAAATTTAGCCGCTGACGTCTCTTATAACTTTTTCAATAAAAGATCAATCAAAATTTATCAATGAAACTAGAAAAATAGAAGTAGATTAACTCTCTAATTGCGTCAGAATCAACATCACTCTCTACAACATGTAAACATTTCCAAATCGCTTTTTCTTTCATCTTTGCCGCTGTTGAATTACATCGTTGTTTCTAAAACCTCGGACTGTGGACGACACGACGATAATCTCCGGATTATAACACGTCAGACGACGACATGAACAGCAATCCCTTCAGTGATAATCCCACTCGTTTGTTTGTGACACGACTCTGGAATATTTGTGTCTCAATTAACACTCATTTCTAACGAGCTGTGAAGCGATAGCCCCGGGCTAACATTCAGTCAAAGCAAATGACCTGGTGAAGTTTTTACACTTGTGTAACTCGGCACTTGAAGGGTTAACAACAGTGCTTCTATAAATGTTCTGAGTGCCAAAGGAACATTTGTGTAACTTATAATTTTATTTACAATGTCACGCTAATATATGGTCTATTTAATATATGTTACAATCTAATGATATAAATTTTAGTTGAGATAATATTTTTTTAAATTCCACCCGGGTATACTCCAAGGCTATACGAGTACATACACAAAATATTCATAACATTGTTATCGTCTACTTTTAAAAAAATTCCACATGTCATGAGACTCAAATGGCAGGTTTTTAAAATCGGAATTTTTAAAAAGGAAACAATATCTCTCTTAGTTTGAAAAGTTATATATAGAACTTTTAGAAATTATTAATTCTAAAAATCAATATTTCTTTTCAAATGAAAAGTACAATTTAACTGTTTAGGTTATGTTCTGAGATATTGAAAGCATTTCAAACCGCATCAACTCATTTTAATCTTATAATTATCCAAAACCTGCTATTTATTCTATGATTTGACAAATATTATGAACACAGTCTTCGCTTTGATCTGCTTTCTATGGCGCATGGCGTCAAGTCTTTTGCTGACAGAAATATCATTTTACGCCTATGTATAAATCTGCCAATTTACGTCTTAGTGAAGAAGTCACATCATCACATGAATATTCTAAAGATAGAATGGACAGGAAATGGAGTATCTGTAATTAAACAGCAAAGTTTATCACATATAAAATTGCTAAATGGAGTTAACTATAATTTATGGATAACCAAATGTTAAGTCCTATCAAGAGACGAATCAGATCAGAATTAGAATTTTTCCATATTCTCAGTAAATATCGTATTTGTGTTAAAAGGAGGTAACTCTAATTGAAAGTTGAACTAACTGTTGACCCCAATCCTCATATCCGGCGTGAGATCAATTGTACCCGAGTCGGGCCGGGTATATTAGTTTTATCCCGTTCAACAGTCGGTGGACGCGTTGACTTCGGTCTTGAATAACCTAAGGTCGACTGTTCGAGATTAAAAGCTCATTTGATGATCCCGTTCAATGTAGGTTAATGGTGAAATGGTTAGCGATATCTTTATCATGATTGAATATCGAAGCGTTTTAAAAGTTCCACTCACTAATCCTCACTTGTGTTTTTAATGCGTTAATCATATAAGTTTTTCTCATATTTTCTAGGACATGATAGAAGTAGGAAAGTGAAATTGTATGACAGTTCTTAAAGCGTTTTCTCTGTGCAGATTTTAGAACAAACTAAGTTATATGTTTTTCTATAACTAAGATACCGAATAAAGCGGAAACTGTATACTTTATTAAAAACGTGTATAGCTGTTATTGATATAAACATCGATCCGACGGGAGATAACTCTTATATGGAAGGAATGAATGTCTACTGACTACAACGTAAAGTTTGGCTATGATATTGTCGGTCTTGTTGTATTATCAGAGAAAATCAATGAAGTTTTCATATCAGTGTTGTCACCGACCTAGAAAACCAGGCAAAGAAATCAATGTCACGGCTTTTCATCCTTCGCTCAGTGAATAAAACGTGTTACTGCCCATCTAGAATGTCTTACTTTTATTTTGATTATTGTCCATCTAAAATGTGTTACACTGAATATTTTTCATCTAAAATATGTTACATTGAATATTTTCCATCTAAAATGTGTTACATTGAATATTTTTTATCAAAAATGTGTTACATTGAATATTTTTCATCAAAAATGTGTTACATTGAATATTTGCCATCTTAACTGTTCTTTTTTTAATTGTTTCAATCTAAACTGTGTCACTTTAAATACTATCCATCTAAAATGTGCTTCTTAGAATACTTTCTTTCCAAAAGGTATTATTGTTAATCGAAATGTATTAATTTCAAAGTTTGTGATTTATGATGTGTACCTTGAATACTCTGAATCTATATTTATTTCTATTAAGGTTGTTTCTTTGGGCCACATAGTAATTATTTCAATGTTTACTATCGGGATACGATGCGCTCTACATACGTTATGCTTGCAACAGTTAAGGGTGAGTGTCATGGTTTACCTTGTATAACTAACCTTAGAGCTTGACCAATCTTCACACAAGAAAAACAAAACACAAATTACAAACACAACATTTATTCCATACAACAAAATCCCCTACATTTAACACAAAAACAACAACCTACAATTACAATGGCATGCCATGAATCACAAACTACAAATTGACTTAAATCCACTTAAATCCACTTAGTTGCCCATGTTGCCCGGAAAGTTGACCTCAGGTCATGGTGACATCAGGTCAATCATAAAAGTCACAGTTCATCCAACACACACAGGTGCCTTCACCAGCAAGATTACAGACATCGGATCGCTCACCTGGTGCAGCTTTAAACCTCCTATAAATAGTAATTGTTTAATACGCTTTACTTTCCGGCCATAAAGCATCATTTTACAAAATCCTATCAAAAGTACAACAATATACACAAATACTAACATCAACATTGTCATTTACAACATTCACATTTCATCTTGAAACTTCAGACAAAATAATGACAACATTCTAATTCTTTCAACATTACAGTTTCTAAGTTCATTTTCAATCAAAGTCAATATCACAATAACAAGATAACAATACTCACAAAACTGCACCCCATGACCTCACATTGGCAACTGCACTGATTCACACACACTCAGTCACCTTTATAGTGGTTCTGCATGCTTCTCACGCAAATCATGCTTTACACACAGGGCAAGGTGTTCGCCTGCTCTTACCTACATTCTGGGTTCTACTGGATACATTCAATGATTGCTACATTAAATGAACCAACCTGACAGTGAGACGAATAATAATTTCACGCACCATTGCCAAATCTTTATGAGTATCACATAAGTACTGAAAATAAACATGCATATCACAATAGTCTATAAGATACCTATTACAACCAAACTGTATCGGGGAGTAAAAGAAAGTAAGCGTAGCAGACCTGCTTATTTACTGCCTCAATAACTACTTTTTATAGCTCTGACCTGTTCTCTCGTGACATGACATCAACATGAATTAATCGCCGAAATATAAGCCTTTTATCTATAAGCTTACTCTTGGTATAATTGTATCGTAAACAATACATCGTTTTTTACTAAATGTAAAAAAAGATTATGTGCGAAAAAAACATATATTTGATATGAACAAAATAGACGTGTAAGTAGACGTTACACTTCGAGAAGAGAAACAGGGCATAAGGAAATGCATTAATGGAAAGGTGACACGAACCATCTTTCCACAGAGGATGTTCCACCAATCGCTTTGATATCAACAGTCACACAAAGTGCGTTTTCATCTCTCTCTAAGATCCACATTTTAGTAAGCATGTCTTCCTTTACTGCAAATAGGGATAAAAACGAGCACTTAAAACTACTTAAACGTTCTAGTTGATGAAACAAATTAATTGGCGAAAATGGCCAATCCAAACATCTTTCCTTAATCTGCAAAACAAACACGATGTTTCTCCATGCCTCATTAAGCAAACCTGACTGCTACCAGGCCCCTAATTAGATTTACCAGGCCTTTGTTTCTCCGACTTTTTACGGGACTGTGTACTGTGTGATTCTCATTCTAATCACCGCGACGTTTGAAACCTGTTAGTATTCGGGAACGATACGCCTCAGTCTACGAGTAGCTGGGCCTGTCAACTGGTCACGTGATCTAAGCGCACGCTTCGGCTCGCGGTGATCTCGCGCTAGATCTAAAGCAGACGACATGACCGGAGTATGTAATGGATAGACACTGTTTCTCTCATGGAATACTCGGACGATAAACGACTCCGGACTGGAAAAATGTATCCAGGAAAACGGAAAACTAAACCTTCGACGGACTGGAACGGGGTTCTTCAGGACTTGTTCGGGAAAGGTTGGTTTATCTTTGTTGTCACACCTGTCGTTTTACCTGACTCGAAACGCTCAGGTATTGTATTGATCACCTGTGTAATCGCGTTATAACCGCTGCTGTAGTCGGGGCTGAATTTCATAATAATCGGAGACCGATGTAGAAAATATGTCAGTAGTTTGATTTTGAATTTAACCAATATGATGAGTTTGCTGTAATTTAGAAAGACACAAAGAAAAGTCAAACTCTGAAGACATTTTCATACTTATTTCATACGTCGCTCTGTACAAAGATTCGGTTTCTTTGGGGTTTTCTGTACGTTGATGAACGTTGACAGTTTATCTAATCCGTTGTCAACAAAAGTGTGATACAATTAATTTATTACCGTTGTCTGTAGTGAGACATATTCTTGTGTTTAACTGATATTCAACACAATATTTAGATGTCCGTAGTAGAATGATATCCACAACAGGATATAGACCAATTAAGTGGAGAGTGTTAGTAAATGTGTCACTATACTGTGATTTTTACCAGATTAGAAAACAACACTCATATGTACAATTATTAAGAACAGAATTCTACAAGCATGTAAATATAAAATATCCCCAAACAATTATGACATTTTGTTATGGCTAAAATGGCTCTTGAAGAAGTCGTAGGCTACTGTAGCAACTCGATAGGTCAACAATTCGGCCAGTTTTCTGGAAGTGTGCACTTTTTACCGTTCATTCTGACGTTTATTTGTGAAAAGAAAACATTTCTCCCCTCATACAACAACCAAAATGCTGACAAACTCGACACATTACGCCCTCCCGGGATTAAGGACGTGCTAGAGAATGCAGCGTAGCCGGTTGGACTAACAGAACACTTGTAGTTTTTGCAGTATGGGTGCATCTTTGTTGACGGGATTGTTTGGAGAATGGGATGGTGACGTCATGTTTTGTAACAGCATTGTTTGCATTGGCAACATGACATGAAAAATGATTAGGGTAAAGTTAAATTACGGAGCTTTATTGATTAATTAAGAGGAAATTGAAACTGCTACAGGGCATAACAGAGATTTGTAATTTTACACACACACTTCACCTAAATTTAGAATTGGACTAAAAACAATATTGAACATTTATTTTTGACACAAACACAGGTGTCATGAAGAAATGAGTCCAATGATTTCTTCTGTTATCATATAATAGTTGTGATGCAATTACCACAGTTTTTGAATGGGACCATATGCCCTTAAATTGGTTTCTATCATATCATATGATGTCAGTAAACAAGATAATACTTACATTTCCAAATAAATTATAGAAAATCTATCTCTGAATCTTTCCTCTTCTGAGAATTTTTAAAAAAATATTCACCAAAAAATGTAAAAAATTAATATTCCATTTATGATATTACACACATGATCAATAAAATATGATGTAAAATAACAAATTATGTTTTGATATAATAGAAACCAAGCTTTGTTCAGCAATTTGGTTAAGTGTCATAATGTGTAACAACCTTGAATAATGTATAACAGTGTATGCATTATAACTTTATTGCTCAGCATTATTAATAGTACTCTATATACTATTTTATATCTTGAACTATAACTGAGTCCAGTTCATATCTAATGATCAAACAGAAAAGTGACTATTTATCATATTGGAGGAGATAAATATGCACACATTTTTCGAGTTATATATAATTTTTACCACCATTTCCAAGCCAAAAACAATTAATATGTAAAAAACAAAAGCAAAAGCTATAAGTGAATCATCTCGTGGAGTTAATCTAATGTGCTCAGTGCCGACAAAGGGTTTATCTCAAGGGATATGTTTCGGTGAATGGTGTCTACGATTTATCATCACAACTCATTACTACCACCACTGCAGCAGTAAATCTTCTGTATCACCCGTAGCTAGGCAGCCCTATAGAGATAGAGGGTAGGTCTACCCGTGATAGCGAAATCTTTGTCTCATGTTGTGGGCCAACACATTGCCTTAAGAATTCGTGCATACAACTAAGGAAATTTAATAATGGCTAAGACAAATTCTTGCATGTTTTAGGAGATTTAGAATATCAAATTTACTTTCAAATCCTCTCCTTGTTATCGCCTTTGACTTGTTGAAACATGCTGGTGTAAATTAAGTGAAAGGCTATATTGTACTGATAATATTCTAGTCTACTTTTTTAAATAAAACTTTCAATATATGTTATGTGGAAATCTCTAAATGTGCATATTTCCTTGTTGTGGTGATAATTGACATTAATGTTTAAAATTCATTCAGCATATTAATAGAATTGAACAAAGTATTTGTCAAGTAAGAAATATTTACCATGAATGCATGATTTCATGTTTTTAAAAATAATTCTGATGTCATTATTTGAAGTGTAAATATTGTTCACAGGTAGAGGGGTGGTTCTTGGATGAACACAATGATGTTGGGAATTCAGTAGGAAATATTTTCACAGTGACGTCACTCACCAAGTCTTATCAGGGTACATAAACACATTGAATAACCATTGTTCGAAAATTCTTGGTAAAAAAACTTTTTAGAATTTGATCTTCCAGTTTTGTTTTTTCCAGTATCAGTTATTGTTTAAAGACAACAATATACATTTATCTTATGAATTCAGTGAATATGTAATCATGAATTTCTCACACATGAACTATATGATTTTGAAGACTGTTTAAGACTTGAAGGCTAAATTTTAGATTAGGAGCATATTCATGAAAGAAGATGAGATATAAAAAGTGGAAAGGTATTTGGGGGGGGGGACCTTTCTAAGTTTACTATTTGCTAGAAACAGGCCTTATATAGGTGAGTCAGAGCTTGAATAGTCGACATTCTGACTACATGACAAATGGAGGCATGGCTGCCATGGAAATGTTCCAAAGTTTGTTGAAAATGTTGTTTTGGATTCTAACCTCCCAGCATACCAGGAACATGTCCATAGAATTACTGCAGTGTCATCAGAGACATGTGCAGTCTAGCTCTGACCTTAGAGAAATATGTTCCCATGTTCCCATGTCCTGACCCAACTAGCTGGTTGTAACCGTAGACCGATGTTTTCATTCCCTGCCACTGTCTGCAGCCTCCCATAATGGAGAATGTGTAACATGACACATAACGGTGACAACGTAAAGTCGGCCCCAGCGAAGTGAATATTAAATGCTTTATTAGAGGAAATATAAGACTCAACTCTCTTACAATAAGTAGAAGGTTGTTATCTTCTCATTTCTCATTCTTTTCATCGCTGTTATGAAAAACTCTGTTATTGTCTACATCTTGCAATTCACGTGCTTGTTTTGTGGTGGGAGAAGAGTATTGTTTACAGATTTTGGATATAAACTTTACAACCTTATTGTTATTCACCTGAATCAATACCAAGCTCTGCTGTTGAATTTCACATTTATTTGCCGCTAAAATTATGTTTACAATTCTACCTACTAAGGGTTGAAGTTGCCATTCATTCCTGACCTTCAAAGTTTGGTTTAAGACCAGTACAATATTGACATTAAACAAGAGGGTTTTCACACTCCCCTGTTGCTTTTGGTGTGTTAAGTGCTGACTTCAGTGTTGCTATCACTCGTATTACCTTAACCTCTCTACAATGTGGAACATTTTGAACTTAATGTAAATATGTCCATTGGAAGTAATAACCATATACTCCCCTTTCTGCCTCTGTTGTGTATAAGACTCACTTGAGTGTTGGTAATATTTGTTTTACCCTCTAGAAGAACATTCTGAAGTTAATGCAAATATTCAACTGTGACTGTGTATTACCGGAGACGTTTGAACCCTATTTCAAATATAGCAATTGTCATGGACATAATGACAGGTTAAGTATAATTTGCAGACATATGTTGGGACATTACACCACCATTCTTCTATAATTGGAGGTACGATAAGTGGTTTCAGAGGTAGATCAGGCCCCCCATGGTGTTAGCACACTCACCTGTTAGAAACTGGCATTATTTGCTGCTCTAATATATAACCTCTTACATTGGAGCATTATGGAGATGTTTATAACATTGTTACACATTTATTGCTTCCTTTGTTTGTTGTCTGCAACTTGTCCTCACTGTCTAGGCGCTGCTGTAGATAAAGATATCTTTAGAACCATTTTTAGTTTGGTAACAGTTAATTGTAATTGAGTGAAATCACTCTCTTGCTTTGGAGTTTACTTCTTGTGACTAAATTTTTAAAGTAATGTTATCTATTTAAAAAAAATTTAATTATGTTTTACCTGTTTACTTGATAGATTTACAGCTCAAATCATATGTGTTGAGCTGTTGACAAAAAATATGAAAAATCTTATCTACTCAAAAAGTTGGATAATGTTCCTGCTAAAGCATTCTTCTTTATTTCTCAATATCTGTCATTTGATATAGTAATATTTCAGGTTTCTGGTGTAATGATTTTGTGATAATCATTATCTTATTTCATAGGTATTTGTCATGCCACTTGATTATCACCTTCCTGCTGTTAAATTGTAAGTAGGTCCATATCTCTTAAACGAAAGCCAACAAATTCACCTGAAAGTCTGTCATTTCAACACTAATGCTTTATCATCAGACAGTTTCAATCAACAGATAAAATCATGTACCGTGAAATATTCCCATTTGACAGTTTGAAAAGTATTGTATATAATGAAATCATCCCGACATGCTGATACCAGCAGTGTGTTAATGGTCAACAAAGTGTCTGTTAACACGCTGTGGATGTCTGATTGGTAAGACTGGGTGTTGATAAGGGTTATATGTCTGGCAGCTACTGCCTTATAGTCATATTGAAATCATGTTGATAAAATTATATTTGAATGGTCAATTATTTTTATATTACGATCATTTTGAAACAACTTTCTAAAAATGCCTCTGAAAGAAGTCATGTTTTTGATAATTGATTGGTCAAACTTCGTGTAGATTAGGGCTATAATGTTATAAAGGTCAAAGTGTAGAGATATAAAGACATCAGTTTGATGTATTTATCCCTGGTCGTGCTAATATGAACACTTCCTTAATGGTCAGTAAAGTATGTATTATCATATTGTTGATGTCTGATTGGTCAGATTGGAATTAGATAAGCACAATAATGTCACATATATCTGGGTATAATGTCACACAGGCCTGGCATTAACAGGTATATCTCCTGCAGCCAGATGCTTACGGTCCATGACAGTGACAGAATAGTAATCATCTCTAATAGCCATTCATATGATAGGGTCACTAATACCAAGGTAAACATATATCATGGGAACTGAGAGCTTTTGTCTCCATCAAAGGGAACCAGGGCTGGTCAGGGGTTAAAAGTTTGATGTATATAAAAGGAGCTTTTGGATGCTTTTAAAATGGTATGGGTTTCATCTAAGTGAATTCATTTCATTATGTTTTTGTTCGAAAGGCATTTGCTGAATATTTATGGAATGTTTTTTTGTGGTTCAGTGAATATACGCTGGAATGATACTCATTATCTAAGTATTCAAAGTATTCACCAAATGTCTGGAAGCTGAATTGCAGAATTTACATGTCAGTTTTCCTTATGTCTCACACTGAATATAAAAATACCTATAATCTATGCCAAGTATGACAATTCTTTGTTAAAATCACTAAAATCTTTATTAAATCATGTTCCTGAATTTTGAAATTGACACCCCCTCAATATTGAAAACATGATCATTAGCATGTAAGTTAAAACTTTACCTTTGTTAAGTAACTGAAGGGAAGATGACAGTTTTAATTAATCTTTTCAGCAAGAAGAAATATAGTACTAGATAAAATATTATGGGACATTATTTGTATGTAAATTGTAATTGATTTTGTAAGTGCCGTGTTAATTATTATGTATACATAGAGGTGAATAGTGACAACAGTATAAAATAGAGATTATTGTCTTAAAACAGATATATCAAATGGAATCAATGGAGGAAATTTATTTGAACATTCAATTTATTTTTTAAAAGCTTTTTAGTTCACCTAGTCCAAACTGAGCCAAACACTTATGATAACCATGGTGTTGTGTAATAATGGTTGTTGTAAAACCTAATTCATAGTATTAGATAGAATTGTTACAAGAAATTTAATGGACACTTTCGAAAAAAAACTGTTCCTTTAAGACATTCAGTACATAAATTCAGTTATTTCAATTAGGAAACAAAGTTCAAAGTATTTTTAGAATCATTACTGGAAATTTATTTCTTCAATTTTGAACAGGTAATTGCTTGCTAAGGAGACAAATGGAAGCCTTTCAATTACATGTACATATTGACATATATAAATCTTGTCCAAATCTGCGTGATGGCAGCTCTTAGGGTAATGACTCTCTTATAATGAAAATAATACTCCCTACAGAGATAGGACTTGATTTATGTGAAACCCTGCATTTGAAGAGCTGTAATAAACAGTTAAAATTAGATGGTATAGGTATTCATTCATACCTAAATGAACAACTGAAGTTCGTCTGTTTAGTTTCAATATTAGAAAGCTGTTTAACTTAAAGAAAATTGAAGATTGATTATCCTTTGTTGATTAAAGACCTATAGCCTCTGCAAAAAAAATTTTGACATCATATAAATTGTCAATAAAATATCCTAAACAGTTATGGAATAAGTTTCTTTGCAGATTCAATGTAGATATATGTAAATGTTCCTTCGATCAGTCCCTTGAATCTATAAAAATAACACAACTATTGACTAGTTTTAGTTGCAAAGAAATGAAAAATTCCAAATAATTTACGTTGAACTTATGAAATTATGTTACCGGGTAAGTCAATTTTTGCAATAAAGGTATATAGTACAAACCTTTAATGATTCATGAAAACATTTTTGATAATGAAAATTGAATTAAAAAACCCCTGACTGTTTATTCTTCTTGAATTGAAGGAAAATCTGCATCCCTTCCATGAGATCACATATGTCAGTGAAGTAAGCTAGTGCGTTCGATATGTAAGCACTTACACAGCATGTCTGCCCTGTACATCAGCAATCAATAGAGGATAGTGTGGGATTGAGGATGCTGCAAATGAAATCAAAACATGATGGGAAATTGACAACAGTTGCTACAATCAACTACAAACACTGACTTATTAGCTACCTGCTATGGGTGTTGTTTCCAATTCAATTATCATCTTTACGGACGAAGTAATTATGTTCGATTAATTATCAGTTGACCATTGATAGGTTGTTAGTCACGCTGTCAATGAAGTATATAAACTTATTGATTTGTACAAAGGGAAAGGCTAAAGCTATACTTGAGATTCGTCAATAATAATAATTATCTCATTACCCCTAGTCCTAAAAACAAAAATAGTGCCAACATACAGAAATAAAACTATTTGTTGAAATAACCCTGTAATAAATCATTGTGTATTGATTTATCCTATTGTTCGTCAATAATGATAAATATCTCGTTACCGTCCCCTGAAAGAAGAAAGTGCCGATGGCACAAAAATAGAGCCATTATATGAAAGGTGACTCTGTCAAAGATCATAGTGCACTTTCTGTATTCACCTGTCATCAAGTGTTTGTTAATCATTGATGAGGGAAAGCAATCAAGGTGTGTGACATATATGAGGCCAGGTGAGTGATTGTTAGGCTCACCTGAAAGTGCCCCGCCCACACAGGTGACAATAGAGGTTATATTTGTAGAAGAATTTTCGATATTTATACAGCTTATTATTTTGGTCTACTTTGCATGATACATTGGTTAGTGATACACACTTGATGATAATAAGTTTATTGTTAAAGCTTTTTAATATTATTTTTAGAAGATTCAGATAGTTATACACCTTATTTATAAGCTTAGACCTTTTTGTATCTACACTGATTAGTATGAAAGCTGGTTTCAACAGAAATGATATTAAATTTACAAGCATTAACATAACAAGATATCAATGAAGCTGATAACTTATCATTTTACTTAATATTCAAAATGTTTTCAAAGATATTTTTACATCAATGAAAACCTACACTATTATGACTAAAAAAAATTTAATTCACAGAAAAATTTCTAGTTTTCAATTAAAATTTTAATCTATGAAATCATTTAACAATCATTTAAAACCTGTTTGACCCAAGATCACATGAGTTGTCAGTGAATGGTTTATCCACTGATAGTCGGAGAAATCAATAGCATGTGTCCTGGTGAGTCCACCAGCTGTCATGTCGAGGTATTCATAAGGAGTCACAGATCTACTGGCCTACTTCTACCTACCCAGGTTGATACATCGATACCTGGAAGTTCTGCCCCGGGAACAACAATTCTGGCATTTATTGATCACTGTCTTTTTTAAGTTTTGTAGCCATAGGTGAAAGAAGAATGTGTTTTATCCTTTAATGTGTACATAAATCTTGTGTCACTGAAAAAGGATATATTTCAGCATGGGTGAGTTGGAAACTGTCAATATCCTTAATTCCTTCTATTCTAGGCTATGGATTGTTCCTAATAAGAACTTATATTGAGACGGGCTTTAGGAACATTCTACTTGATAGTATTATGTAGTGTGTCTACTCAATATTTCCCATGAGAATGCTCAAAGTTATTTTTTTAACTTTTTAACAATGTATATATACAAATGTAAAAATAATTGTTCATGGTCTATGTGTGCTATATATATATATATGTATATATTAAGAAAGAAATATATCTGAAATAGATTTTATTATTGGAAGGTTTAACACCATTTTCTTGATGTTATACTTGCCATTAAGTAGCAGCAGGTAGCGTATAAATCCAGTCTAGTTATATACTTTGGAAACGTATCTGGAACTCCCTACAACCCTATACAAATTTCACTAAATATCAGGAAAACATTTAAAGTTCAGAAACTACAGGTTCACCCATTCTCTCGGATACCCTTGAATCAAACCAAACTGTGTTATTGCCAAGTTGAGAGATTCAGGGTCAGGGTGGCTTTCCGTGGATTTCTCGCTGCCTTATTGGGCTCTTTATTTGGCGGATGACTCGATGATTTGTCTCGTAAATATTACGCTATTGGTCTTGCTGGCTGGCTTGGCAGAAGCTCAATCCTGTGCTAGCTTTGATCACCTGTTTGTTGCTGGCTAGATGGCTCAGGGTTAAACTCATTCAGATTGATTATTTCTTCACACCCTCTTGTTATTTTTAGAGATTTTCTTGGGACTTGAATCGAATTATTTTTATTTGTGTTTTTATAGAATTCTGTTGTCATGTGGTATTTGTAACACTTTGGTTGCTTCATTGATGTGAAGCCATTCTGAGGGACCTATGTACAGGAATCAACTGATGACAAGGGGGAATTCAGACATTGGTATCTGATAAGAATATTTACCAACCTGAGGGTACATTCTACCCTTTACAGATGAATAAATTGATTCAGTTTCTCAAATTTATTTTTTAAAATGTTTCCTGAAATCATGACTGAATCAGTTTTTTATCTATAATGTTATTGTTTTTCTTCAGAAAATTTAGAAAGAATGTCAATGTAATGTCATCATAAAAAAAGTCCTGTTAAGAAATAAGGACAATACCCTCTCATGTAGTAGTTTTGAGTTTGAATCTAGATACAGTGCTATGGTTTTTCTCCTGTGAGTGGTTGCCGAGTAAATCGGAACTTTTTCTTTGCCAAATCTCTTCAACATGTTTCAGATAAACTTCAGATCTCAAGTAGTCATACTCTTTGTTTGAATAACTGTAACAGGCAGGAGTTTGGATGGATGGAAACAATCCAAGAATCTTTCTTGAATTTATACTTTTGTGTTTCAGAGTTATGTTCACATGAAAATTGTTTTGTGTATTTACGTTATTAACTTAAGATCCTCCTTTGAACAAATAATGTAGATAACAATGCATTATCATTGATAACCTATTGAAATTGGATTTGACAGTTATTACAATTACTGAAACAATGCACCTAAAACTGTTTCTTTTAACTCCAGTGGCAGTTATCAATGCATAAACAATTATGAATTTACTTAGCATTATCTACCCTACTGTACATTAGACAACAGCTAGAATCCCCACTGCTCTCCTAAGTATTCGCTTATGCTCCAATTCCCCACAACAATCACCTATATCAGGTTACACCTGGGCCTCACCTGAGAGGCGATACGATAAATATCCTCCCGTCTTACCTGGGCCAGGTGAGGTAAACGATCCTCACCTGCCTGACGGTGCAGCCACCACTCATAGCTTTATCTATTATACCTTCCATTGTACCTGTCTGTGTGTCGCTTTACACATGTCACATGCATTTCATGGGTGGTAGCTTGCTTTGCATATCTCTACTTTTAAATGGATTTCATTTTGGATAGATTGTTATTTAGACCAGTATTTATGGGTTTTAAGTAAAAAGTTAAAGTTTCTTCATTTTAAGTTTATTATATATATCTTATCTGTTTATTTTTTCTGTCTGTGTGTTACTATACACCTTTCACATGCATTTCACTAGTTGGAGATTGCTTTACATATCTTGACTTTTTAAATGGATATCATTTTGAGATAAACTCATATTTAGACAGGTATTTATTGGTTTCATAAGGAATAAGTTATTTTCTTTTTGTGTAAGTGATAATGTATCTTGGATTCATTTTTTTTGTACAGATGCACCTAACATGGTTATAAAGTTTTATGTTTCATTGTAGAACAGAATGAAAATTGATTCCAATTTATATGATTTTAATTTTAACTTTTAGGAGATATTAAATAAGATATAAAGGTGTGACCACATAAGAAAATATTGCTTCTGAAAGATGATATAATTATGTCTGTGACAAACAGGCCTTTATGGTTCATTATTATTCACCAGATGCAAAGATAGATGCAGTGTGTGTGATCGCTGTCATGATAAACTTTCAGAAGAATATCAGAAAATCTTTTAAGAATAATATTCAAATGAATGTCAAAATTTCATATAGTTGATAGAATGTTTGATAGAGTGCCTATCTATTTAGCCATTAATTTTGCACTAAATATTTTGTTTGAAAGAAAGTTATGATATGACAATATATTGTTTAAACCTAAAGTATTTGTGATCTTTGTTGCATATGATCAAAAGCAAGATTAGATAAATCAATTTAAACTTTTTGGTCTCAGTTTCATTTAGAATAAAATTCAAATAGATGTATTATCTTCAATTATACCAAATTGTATGAAAATTCTTATATGCACCAGTGCTTCTAGCTCCCATTTCATAGTTATTGCTATCTTTATCTCCTCACTTATTCAAGCTAAAATTCTTTCTCACAAAGGGAAGTATCAAACCCATCTTAACAAATTTTAGCACATTACATCTCATGTTACAGATATGGTTGCTCTTTATGTGTTAATTCACCAAGGTAGTTCATGCTTTCATCATGAGAAGACCCAATGGTATTTTTATGTACCTTATCTAACGTTCTTTTTTCGTCGTGGTAAAAAATGTTCTTTTCATATTCGTTTCTAATTTCACTAAGGGCATGACAAAGTTGAATTTTGTTAAAAATTCAGAATTCTTCAGAAATGAACCTTAATTTTTATCAGAGAATAGTACATGAAGTTTTTCATAATTTTCTCTTTCGTGCAGACATCGGCATCTGAAAGGATATTTGCTATTTGTGTGTCTAGTTGCTAGTTGTTTGTCTCTGTCTCTGTCTGATCTTATTTTTCCTGAAATATTTCCCTCTCTTCGGCTAAATTTTAAAAAACTAAATCAAAGTCACAATATCATTTACCTGTTGATTATTCTGAAACTGGAAGAAGTCGTGCAGTGTGACTCAGAACGTTTTGAACCTATACCAGAAGTCACCCGGGAAAAGAATCTTCTAAGACAGGCCTTTCATGTGCAAATGTTCCTCCGGTCCCACAGGTGACCGAGAGATACAGGCCTTTCTCATGACTCACGGCTGCCTTCTTAACCACCACAGAACTATTGCAGTACATTATCTTCTCACTATGCATAGACAGCTTCATTTTTTTCCTATTTTTTCCCCCAGTTTTTGACAGTTAGTTCTGCCTTTGTGTTTATTTATCCATTTCTGTTGAGAGTTTAACTTTATGCAGACATATTCTCAGAGAAGGATTAACTAAAGAAAGTGTAGTTGGTTGGTAGGGTACAAAATACAAACTTCTCCTGTCTAAATTCATTTTTTATGACTAACAAAACCCCTTAAAATGAATTTTTAAATGTACCTTGTTTAATATAAATGAATATATATATCAAAGTTCGTAAATACTAAGGAATATATTATGATGTATTATACAATGCCTTCATGGAAGTTGGACAATAGCTTTATGAACGCAATATGAACCATATTCACCAAAGTCCAACTTCCACAGTAGATACACACAGAGTACACTACAAACTCCAAGACATCACATGCAAGTACAATCTATGAACTTTGAGTTGCTCAACTTATGATCGGAATGTTTGTACCGCCATGGCAGTTTATCATGTGGGAATTCTCGTAACTTTAGTTAGTCTGCCATACCTGTGTAATCTCTCGTCAAGATTGTCCAGACAGGTGACAAGCTATCACGCAACGATCTATTGTCTCGACCTGCACGATTTGATTCACTTCACAACAACTTTATCAGCCTCCTATAAACACTCAAATATTGGAGCTATGTGGAAGAATATTTATATTGATAAAAAAATTCTCATTGTCTGCATCTGCATATTTTAACATTTTGTGTAAGCTTTGGGGTTTTAAATTGGATGTTAATATTATCTTCATGCAGTATTCCAGATAGGTCTATTCAAATGATTATCATTCAACTTTTGTAATAAATATTTAAATATAGAAATTGATATGCAGTTTTTTGGTTATGATTATTCAAGAATGTTATGCTTAAATAGAAATATTTTGCTTAGATGTTCAAAAACATATTAAAAAAATATATTTTATGATTTTGTTAAAATATTTGTTATTTGTAGATTTTGGTTGTCAGATTCACCATGATTGGCATGGAGATAATGTTTTCAGAAGAATTTTTAGTTTCTAACAGTGTAAAAGTTTTGTCTCCCTCATAAACTTTGAAACTTTGCAAACTCTTATATTTAAAAGACTAGTTTAAGAAGTCTCAGAGGTTTGGTATCACTTATGATATGTCAGGCTTTATAGCATGTTGTCATGTGTGTATGTCATATCAAATACTTGATAGAAGAGACGGATCTGTCTTTTCAGCCCAGGCAATTATGACATCCCATGATGAGACAATTACTGTCAGCACCGAACAGCTAATCAAGGATTACATAGATTGATTGGTTACAGGTGTAGACAGCTTTGCAAGCAAACATGGCGCCATAATGATGTAAACAAAAAGGTTGTTTTGAAACAGTTTATTTTGAAGATGATGTTCTGAAGAAGTTTATCATCTCCTTTCAAAAAGGTTACAACTTTTAAAATATTTCATTAATCAATATCAATATAACTGTAAACATGATTTATTTTTTTGCACACTTTTTAGCTTGTTGATAGTTTTGACATACAAAAAGGTATTATATGCTTTTAAAAAGACAAAAAAGCATTTGTAAAATTTTTATTTGTTAATAGTTTGTGATACCATAAACCTTGTCATTACAAAACATCAATTAAAGGTTAATTAAAGGTTGATTGGTAATGAAAATTAATAAATCATCCTAGATAAAGTTGATAAATATCAAATGATGGTTTTCAAAGTGGATTGTATTAATTAACCTGTCTCTAGCTTGAACCTTATTTAGAAATATACAAGATCAGTCACCCAATACCATGTTTTCACTGACATCTTTAAGCAACAAAGAGGTAATTTCAATAATTTGAACACATGTAAACCAATATTCTTCTAATTATGTTCTGTTCTTTTTCTATGCTATTCTCTTGTTAACTGTCTGCCATCTGTCTTTGAAATATGTAAATTACCATTGTACATCTCAAGGAGAGGGTATCCTAAGTTGGAGAACTTGTTCCTAATCCTTTTCATGTGAATAAAATATGTTTAAACTAATTTCAATAAATATTTAATGCATAATCACCAAAAAGAATATTAACAGTATTGAAGCTACTTTTTTATTAATGAAACTGGTCTAAAGGGTCCACCCTGATAAAAAAAACTTTCCTCTTTACTGAAATGAATCTATTTAAATTATTAGTTACTCTGTCTCATTTCTAAGGTTGTTTTGGGTCAAAAAAGGTTTAAAACATTATGAGATTTTTTTTACTTGTTTTAAACTGATACTTGCCATAATTGATACATTGGGTGCCCTTGACACATTTGTACAGAATACTCAAAGGGGCCATTTATGATGCTTATTTCTCTATTGGTCAGCCAAAAAGCAATATTTATACCACCTTTTAAAATGCTTATCAGTAAATATTTAGATTGTTGACCATGTTTCAAAAAATGTTGATTTACGATGGATATACTTATGAGAAAAAGCAAATGGCTGATGTGTTTGTTCCAAACAGAACATTACTTCAGTTGTTCTCTTTAAATATTGGAATGAGAACTTGTCTTATAAGTTACTTTTACAAAAAGAAATGAAGTATTTGAATCATCTAGACCCTTTTACCCAAATCAGATTCACTGTACATCTTTACACATTTGTACATTTCTAGAAATAGAAAGGCTTCTCTTGTTAAGCAGGCCAAGCTGTCTGAAGCAATTTTAGAAGACAAACAATACGAATATGCACAGTTGCACATGTTGTATTGAAGCAGAGATTTTTTTCTTTATGCTTTTAACATTGTTCCGTCAAGTGCCATTGAAGCTTCTCTAATGACGGCACTTAATGAATACACCCATTCAAGGAGACATGCCTGTAATGACAGCTGATAGGCATGGTCGACTTACTGGTATGCAAAACTGGAGTAGGTGCATGATCAGAATAAATAATCCTTTTACGTCCATTATGTCTGTGATTAGCCAAGATTAGATCCAACAATACGAATCTGCGGAGGTCCAAGTGGGCTATTCACAAAATCGCTACCCCCGATAGATTCCGTCAAATCGTAACAATGACATAATCACTCCAACACGCTTGGTGAGTTTCATACAGCGTAATGTCTCTAAGTTATTTTAATGTTAGAAAGAATTATCTCAAAATGTTCATAAATTTTGAATGTAATTTTATCTTTGTAAATCTTGTTTGAACATTGAATTGTTAATGTTAAGCTGACCGAGTTACTTACAGAAAATGTCAGATTTCTAATTTTCTGAAATTCAGTTTCAAATTAAAGGCTCTAAGCAGGCATTTGTTGTCTAAATAAGGTAATATTCAAATAAACATTAAGAACATAACTGTCAAAGTAAAATAAAATCTGTGAGAAGGATTAAAGATACTTACTTTACTTAATGTGAGACTTTCTTTTGTTAGGTACGAACAAAATGTAATGATGACAAACTTTTTAAGAAATGCAGGATTTTCTGGATGAAAACTTTAATATTTTTTCAAACTTCTTGACTAAAATGACTGTTGTTATGTCAAAAGAATTTAGCTCATAAGATAAGAATATGTATATTTTTGTACTAGAATTTATTAACTGCCTAACAAAATTTAATTGACAAGTGAGAATGAAGGAGTGACACGGAATATCAATTCACAGCTTGTTAACAAAGTTTTGATCAAATTTGGCAACTGGCTAAAGATATTTCATTCCTGTAGCCCCCGGGAAAGGATATGATATTTAAAGATCTCTCAAACTACACGCAAAGAAGCATGAAGAGTAGATGAAATAGAATATCTTTAAAGGGAGAAACTTACCCATCTGTGAAGGTACACTTGTGCTGTTTTCAGGTTAATCCAGATAATATATCATGGAAACAGAATAAATGCTTTTGTTATTTTTAAAAACAGTCATTTTTCACATTCTGCTAGCCTTGACACTTTGATTTTTTGTAATGTCAGGTCTGTCTTATATTTCTTGAATCTTTTATGGAAGATTTATTCTGTACAAATAAAAGAAGATACTTGGTTAGCCTGAGCAGTTGACTGTGATGATGCAGCATCAGGTAATGGAGATGAACTTTTCACCAATACCGAGTGATATTTAATACCTTGACAATCATGTTTATGTACACTGCGAATAATGGTCTACTAATAACACATACTTAAACCCCCTTTGTATGGTCAATATAGGGGTTATCCTATGGCTTAATGGCCATGTAGGTAATATGATCTGTTATTCACGGCCCATTTGGAGAGGAGTATGTAGAAAACAGCTTTTTATGATAAATATGTTGATGCTGTGAAATGATGAAGTTACTTGAAATTTTATCATTTTAGTCTCAGTTGTTACCGTAATAAGAGATGTGAATAAGCATTTTAAGGATTTGTAAAAAAAAAGAAGAGATTTTATGTGAAGTGAGGTTATGTTGTAAATCAAGGAAATTACTTGAGATTATGTTATTTTAGATAGAGTATCTGGAGACTTTGTTATTTTGAACCAAAATTGTTCCTGTACTGAAATAGCAATTTTTAAAAGTTTTAAGAGAAAAGGGGTTTTCTGTGAAGAATGTTAATTCATTATCATTTTCAACCTCCATCATTTCTGTCAACAGGAAAATAAAACAGGATTTTGTTATCCATTAGTTTCCATAATTATCAGGTGACAATCCATTACGTTTCATTGCTGAGGGGGGTGTTCCTGCTGGGCTGTTCCATTCACATTGAAGCCCTAACTTCTCTCAAGATCAATGTTCAGGAAACATCTTTCTTTATCCAATCCTCATTTCCAACTTATTTATGCTTATCAATTTAGATAGACTTCTTACCTCGTTGATGGATAAGATGTTAAGAATGTTAAAATCTATCCAAATGTTCACCTTTTCAACCCTAAGAAACCAGTAACAAAATACAAGGAAGTAAAACTACGGTAGTTTATCTTATCAACCTTTCTATCTTTGCCTAGTGATTTCTGTTTCAGCATTTTTTGGAATACTTCACAGTATTTGATTTACTCTGAATGACATTTATTATGACCAGAAAGTATGTGAAAAATTAATTTCAATATCACTATTCTTTCCTTTGATTTATTAAGTCAACCAAAAGCCCTTTATGTCTGACACATCAATTTGAAGTAAAAAATTCAATACTTCCAGAAATGTTGGTGGCAGGAAAATATTTGCGAGACAGTTTTCATAATGCCTTCCTGAAGAAGTATCAGTTGAATTCACCAGACACTGAATGTTTGTCATTCTAGAAAATAAGTCTAACTTAGCATCAGCACCTGCCAAGGGGTCATGTTTTCCACTCAATAAAAGATCATTGTCAGTTGCTAATTATTTGCCCGGCTGTTCAATTTAAACACAAGTATTGTAACAAATGTTGTCTGTTTATGTTCTCCGGGGCAAGAGGACCTCTGTGTCACCCCACAAAGTTTGGTTTCTGCGGCCTTCACACTTCACGGGTAAAAAATCCAATGAGATCCAAGACCTTTGTCTCCGTCGCACGTTGGGCAATTATATCAGTGCTCAGGTGTGATTGAGTCGCAATTGTGATGGATAATATGGTCATGGTATGTACAAAACAGAAATTACTGTAACCTTGCTGGTGTTATTAACTGAAACTGATATGTCTAAATTGCTACTGTGCTTAATCCTTGTGCTACTTAGCCGTAGGAAAGTGCTTTAAAGAACTACCATGATTGTTAGCAGACTGTCAGGCCATGTGAAATACTGTTAAAGAAATGATTTTAAACACTGTGAAGCACACTATTTTGGGAGGGATTTAGAAGTTTGTAAGATGAATAAAAACACATTCTTAATGACTCAGAACTTTTTTTCAACAGTGCAGTCTTGCAATAAAAACTTGTAGATCCATAAAAAGTTGTTTCTAATTCTGCAAGCCTCTATATTCATGAACTCCTGTCGTCATCCGCCATGCCACAGGACCTTTTGAAAATCAAGTATTGTTCCCTGGCCAGTCAGAGTTGTTGGCCACTATTGAATTCGACAGCAAAAGATTAACATGTAATTTTCCATTTCTGATAAAGATGTTAAAAATGTTTGGTCATTGTAGAATATTTTATGTTTAAAGTATATCTCATAAACAAGTGTGATTCATCTTTGAACTATGTTTAACAACATTCATAAACTTATATATATGAGATAGCAGTTTACAACATATCCTAAAAGTCAAATTTCAATTAGATCCATAAATTGTAGCACAAAAGAAAAGCTAATAATATACATCGTAGCAATAATATCTAACTTTCTTTTATGAAGGATGTATTTGAAAACATGTTTGTACTTGCAGTACATCAAATAATAGCCTTTTATTGCAGTGCATTAACATAAAAGGATATTCAAAGTGCCGCTGTCACCAACGCCTCAAATTGCTGCTTGTCAGTATAAGCAATGTCATTAGAATGATAGTTTCTACGAGGACAAATATAACATGTCATTTAATCATTTACATGTAGTTGTCCCATTATGGTGCCTTTCTGTACTTGAAGTTTTTGTTATCTATCATCCCACTGTAGAGTATGTATTTGATCTGCCATACAGTTGGCTTATTCTTGTTCATGGACATGTAACTGACAGAGGGTGTGATTATGTTGATATGGAAGTGGTTTTTAGTTCAAATACAGGTTATTTTTGTAAAGTCATGTTTGATTAAGTAATCCCCAGAAATATTTTATTTATTGTCTGACTTATCATCATAGGTGTTGAAAATGTGTAGAATAAATACAGATTTTTTGTTGGAATTTAGCATTTCAAGACAAAATTTTAAGAACAAATTGTAAGGTTGAAAATTCAAAACCTATGCTCACTAATGCCTGTAAAGTTGCAACAGTTGTATTCCAAACTTTCAATGACTGAAAGGTTTCAGAGATTTCAATGCTGCTAGGCTTGTTTTCATTCCAAAGGAATAAGAGGATTGTTTCACACCATTTCACAGACAAGAGTTATCTATCTTGACACAATTCCTCAAGTATTTACCTAATTATCTCTACCAGTCCACCTGAGCTTATCCCCACCTGTAGATAAAACAGTGATTTCCCCACAGGTAGCTAAACCTATTGCCTACCTGTCTTAACGACTTGATAAATGTCCACCTATCTCCCACTCAAGTCCTGGCAACTTGGCACAGGTTAAGAACTCGCCACTTGTAGCTTCATTATGGTGATAGTTAGGAACAAAGTATGGGCGACTTTATTACCTGGCTAATATAGAGGTGTGGAATGTTGCTGACGGTTGTGGTCAAAGAAATTTAGTTATATGTTAAATTCATTATTTGTGTAATAATTTTTTCATGAGTGAATGCATATATTTTTCTCTTTGTTTCTTTCAGTATAAGTAATAATAGTAGTATGTCCACAACCAAGTAAGTTTGATGATTGTCGAAATGTTGTAGAATCATAAAAGATAATTTTGAAGAATACAAAAAGGTACTCTTTTCATAATGTATAAACAAATTTATATTGTGAGTTGACACATTTGTTGCCTCATGATTTTAACTCACATACAACTTTGTAGTAAAGGTAAATAAAATATTGATTATAAGGCTGTTTATGATTGACACCTAATCTTTAGTTAGTTGGTTATGAGACACTTTAAGCAAGTGTCTATTATTATGATATCTTCAGCTCGGATATGCATTTATGCATGAGAGAAGGTATCAAACGAAAAGCTCAATAGCAAAATAAAATAACTACAATAAAATTTACAATGAATATCGAACAATAAACAAGCATTACTAGAGGTTTGTGAATAACATCTACAAGTCCAGTACAAGTCCAGGCTTCATAAAGTGTTTGAGAGAGATAATAAAATTGTAGTAACCTTTGGGAGATTTAGGATTAATGGTTTTATGGGTGACTTCAGTATTATTGGACTTGGCTGTCAGAGGGCGGCTCTTCTAGAGAATACTTATGAAACACTTCTGGAGTAGACAGGTAACACTGTGGTAAATGTTTTGTTTTACTTTGTAACACTGTCTAGGACACTTTGTAACACTTCTGAAGTAGACAGGTAACACTGTGGTAAATGTTTAGTTTTACTTTGTAACACTGTCTAGGACACTTTGTAACACTGTCCAGGACACTTTGTAACACTGTCTAGGACACTTTGTAACACTTCTGAAGTAGACAGGTAACACTGTGGTAAATGTTTAGTTTTATATTAGCAGTTGGTTATGCCTAGCATCTGTCATGGCTGGGAGATAGCTGACTGTGTCGGTAGTGTGGTAACAGTGATTCTTTGATGTTAGAACATAAAGGATACTTTATCACTCGGTAAGTAGGCATAGAATATCTGGTTTTTAGTTTCTTCTGATTATTCTTACCATTGAATAATACTGGATGTTCTCTTTTAGAGTCACATCGAGAGAAATTGATCTTGTTTGAAGCTGCCACTCTGGGGACACTTTGTAACACTGTACAGGACACTTTGTAACACTGTCATGGGAGCCAGTTTATGATGTGATAATGTTTTTTGGCTTATGAATATGGTTAGTTCTGACTACCTATCAACAAGACTTGATTTTAAATTGAGTTTGTCTTTGATCTCCTGGTGGTTTTTGGGAGTAATGTTTCTATGACGAATTTTGTTCATAATGTTCATTCTTTATCACAAGGAGAGAGGATAAAATGTTGTAAATCTATATATAATTCACATTTTAGATTGTGGAAATTACTGTCTACCTTTTGTCAAGATTTGGTATTTGGTGTCTAAATGTAATTTTCCCAAAGGAATGTGTTAACACTCATGATTAATTACTGATGCACTGCCAATTGATATTTCTGCTTGTAGTACTGTTTAGGTAGATTGCTAAATTCAAGTCAATGCAGTACCACCTGTGCTTGCAGAATTTCTGCCAATGTCTTTATGACTTTTAATTTGTGCTTTCAGTTCTGAATTTAGATTATTATTTTATGTAAATGCCCCATAAATCGAAAGTTGCAATGACAATATCAACTGTCAGTTATTCCATTTCTAAACTAAATATTTTTATTGCCCCTTATATTGCAATTTTATGAGATATATATCAAGATTAGCATTGTGTGGTCATAAGGGAAATGTTTTTACCAGGCCCTACATTCAGCCAACAAAAAAAAAGACAGATGTGCAGTTTCATTTCAAGGGAGCAAACACCATTGATTTGACAAGGTATTGCCTCTCTCAGGGTGCGAGGCGATTGTTCAACGAGAAATTTCTCACATGTTTTCTGAGCGCAGATCAACCTAGTGTTTGTGTGCATGCTAGACAGGGACCATGTGAAGATTCCATCCCTTTTCCCTCTTATTCAGCGATAGTTCATTTGGCTGCTCAATTGTACGTTCTTTTCATGACTGCATGTCAGGCACTGGCTGACTTTGAGTTTGCCTTGCCTATTATGCAACTCCATTAAACTTTATACACTAAATCATGTTTTCATGTGTGTTTAAGTTGGTGTCAGGTCAAACGAACAAAACCTGTTTGCATTGCTTTGGCTTTGTGATGGCAGTTCAATACAAGATGAGTTTTAAGGTTCTGGGTTTGCATGTTTACTCATTGATGCATTCAATGTTAGAATGCTGGCTTTGAAATGATAAATTCTTTGTGAAAACCATACAATAGGCATCTGAAATTAATTGAATGATGGATGTTAAAGATAATTTAATAATGACCTACTGTATTGATGGGAATTGTATAACTGAATAATAACCTGTTCGCGAAGACTGTTATTGGAGTTATTGAAAATATCTTCCAAACTTTTCTTCATAAAATTTAGTAAGATAAGAAAGAAGACGTATATTGATGGTATTTATTTTGAAAAGGTTGCTTTAAAATTCATTTTGGCTTAAAATCTTATTTTGAAAACTTCAGCAGATTTTAATATAAGATTTGGATTAAAAGGACGACAAAATAAGAAAAGATCAGTTAGCGTGTTAACATCCCATGTTCATTTTGTTCTTATATCAGCTATTGTTAGCCACCAGTGATTACTCACTTCTGATATAGTTATTTTTTACCAGTTAGTTACGAGTCATATTCACCTCCTTCTGATCTCAGTTAGATTGCTACTGCTTATGACAAAGAGAGGCCGGGGATACCACACTGCCATTACATACTAAGTAAAGCCTCAAGTGTACAAATTGTTTTTAGGCGGCACTTCACTCTAGAAAGTAGTAATATGAGTCGAGTACCTGCGATGTTATTGGAGCAAATATTGACTTAATCTATGGAGGCACATGCTAGTCAGGTTCAGGGAATATTCAGACTTATTGCACCTGATATGATTGTGATTGAGTTATTTGCATAACCTTGTGGACCGTGGATGGTTCCCACAAACAGCATGATTTCTCAGTCAATATACAAGGATTAGAAACCACTGTAAGTGGTGCAAAGAGCTTGAATTACATTATACGGCTGTTTGCCTTTCGAAATACTCATGCAAACTTGGTTGTACATATGATACCAATAAATGCAGTTGTGAAAACAATGAAAGAGGAATTGATCTTGTTAAAATGACATTTGTTGGAAGGTTCCAAAATGTTAAACATCACTTAATGTATTTAGTTTAGAAAGCAGGGATGTTCAGATCTATACGGTCGCGCTTAGCGCTATGTAGCTGCTTTGAGAGTACACTTCCCTTAGGGTAATGATGCAGGTAGAGCTTGAGTACGTTGAAAAGGGACCATATAAATATCCACATTATTATCATTGTTAAATTTTAGCAATCTTTAAAGATGATTTATCACAGATTAAGTTTGAGATGCATTTTGTGATGTATACTAATTACTTTTGTTTCTACAGGAGGACATTTTATCCCTATTTTGTGCCTGAAAACTTTCAGACAGTGGAATATCTTATAGATCTGTTAAGTATCTATCAAGTAAGCCATGGATAATGACAAAAAGAGTGAGTGTGCCAAGGCCAAGTGAACCTTTATTACAGCAAATACTGTAATTCCACAGAAAACACATTTATTCTAGTGTTAAATTGTAAATCAAGTATCATCCAAATGCTGTGGAAAGCTCTCTTAACACTACTTTCACAGGAATATCATAACCACTCTTACAGATTACAGCATGTAACTCCATCACCAAACACTATTTTGTCCTTAGAATAAGCCATGGGTATCACCCTTATCGTGTGAATATAATCTTTCTATAAGCATTCTAAGTATTCCTTTGCTAATCCCAGTAGGCTTCCAGTACAATAGGTATTAAGTCTCTACCAAAATATTCTGACAGCTTAACAGTTTATGATATCATCCCGGCATTAGTGCCATTATATATCAAGCTTGCTTCGGTGATTGGATAGAAAAGTGACGATTACCGGGGTATTTGATACTCTCTTTCCGGTTTATTGAGGTTTGGGTGCTTATTATATCTTTATCATTGTTAGATAAGATGGTTGGTAATAAGATAGTATTTTTGTGCTTGTGAGTCCCCGCATAACATAACTATTTTCTATGGATGAACTATCTTTGCTGCATTGAAGGCAAAACAATTACATCATTCTAATTGAAATTTGAACATATTTTTAACAATTGAAAATTTTCAATTCAATGTAATGCTTTGTTATATATTCAAACAAGTCCAAAAAGTAAACTTTACAGTTCATGTTTTTTGCAATTTGGAATACCATGAATAAAGTGTTAGAGTTTTTTTCTTTAGCAATATTGAGTAGCATGAGTGAGGAACATTTGATTAAGCATGCTACCTTGTCACACACCTTGTCTTAATTTTAAAAAATCATTGTTTGTTTATAAATTATTTCATATGATGGAATTTAATTGGATCCTAATCCAATATTGAAACATGTAATGGTGCACTGAAAATCTTTCTTATGTTACTAATCAAATGTCAGTGACGAATCTGAAGTATAGGTCATCGAACAACTGAATTCTATGGACTTAGTAGGCAAATGAACTCCTGTCTTAAAACCAGCAACATGCATGACTTCCCCTGTTAACTAAGACATGCGTTTAGCCAATATTTCTATCACTCCTATTTCAAGCTCAATGTTGTACACCATAAGTCGGCCTCACCCTCACGAACCCTACCCATGCCTGAATCGTTAATTTCTATAGAGAGTAAGAAGCTTGTAAATGAGTTAGTCCGACCCAGCCCTTTGCCTCCCCAAAGCTATTAATCCTCTGATGATATACTTTCTAATACTGTTTCTTTAGGACTTGTCCCTGGCTGAATAGGTCCAGTGTCCCGTTGTTTAGTCGGAGGGGAAAACCCTGTAATCCTGTCGCGAGAATTGTTTCTGGAGGATTAGATATGTTTGAACACAGAGCTGCACAAACAATTGGACCTGAAACGTGGGACTGTAGACTTTCGTCTTCTCATTTGGGTAGTCGCCAGAGCAGAGCGAGAGATGTTGTTTGTTTCTCATTGCTAGTTGTTATTAACTAATGAATGAAGATCTATCGTCATAAGGATATACTAAATCTTGATGATGGAAATTTGTTAAATTCTGAAATGGAGCTACTGATGATGGGTTTGTACTGTGTATTTCATTCTCTTTAAGGTCATGACGACTTACTGTCTCCAGGTTACAAGTTAAGAACTGTGATCATAATCATAGATTTTTGAAAAGAGAAGGCTTAAACCAAAGGGAGAATATGATTTTCTTTATAATGGGTCTCTATTGGTCTTTTTTCTGATTCTGTAATCTGATGACAGACATTTGACAGTCAAAAGGTTTTCTATTATGATTGCAAAGGAATTAAGTACCTAGTTGAAATTGTTAATGATGTAAGCCCTTTTTTACCTAACCACTTAAAAAAAAAGACCAAAATTAATAATCATTTTGATTTAGATTTTTTATAATTTTACCCATTTCAATGTTTCGGACCAGTTTATCTTCATAATCTGTGGAACAATCCAAGCTATATATGATTATCTTAAAAAAATCTTTACCCTTCAAAGAAAAAAACAGATAACAAATTTTAAACTTATCTAACAATAACAAGAAAAGGCAATTCAGTTACTTCCAGAGTGAAACATTTGATAGAAATAGACACAACTCTACATTCCCCTTCACGATATTCAAAGGGAGTGAAATTTAAACCAGAACCTATTTAGAAATAAAGAGATCTCATTGTACACTGGGTAGTAGTCAACACGTTATCAGAAGCTCGCAGAACAAAGAATTTCAATCAACATTCTTCTGGTATGCATCAGGCCCCTGTAACTGATCTTTGTCTGTGTGTCAGTCTGTCTGTCTTCAGCTGTTCAGATACCTGTAATATCACCTGTCTGTCAGTGTTCATTTTCTTATAAATTTCAAAACTGATAATTGGTAGCCACATTGTAGTATCACCCTGGAGTATCATGTACCATGTACAATTTTATTTATCAAAAAGACTTAAAATACCTATTAGGTAACTTGCCTGGGGGATGTTAGGAGCATTGATAATCTTTATGTTGACTCTAAAACTAATAAAAAATTATTTCCTCAATTCATTATTCAATAACTTTTCAGTTGCTTTTGTTTTTCTTGAAATAAAATATATTTAAATCTTTTAAAGTAATGATACATACCAAACCAAGCAGTGATTTCTTTTAATTCAGTGGTATTTATTTATTTTATTTTTTTAAAATACAAAAGTGACTATTTGAAGAAAACCAATTTGTATCGATTATTGTTAACATACACCTTTGTTGCAATTGTCTTGATTTCTGTTTTCAAAAATATCAACCGATAGCAAAATTAGAAACATGGCCACCTTTTACTTTTCATAGCAAAAGGTAGCAAAGCTTGTTTATACATATACATATATTTTGTTTACCGAACTAATGTGTTGTATATATATGACATTCTTCTCCACATGAGCATTCAAAACAGGTGAACATATTGTCCAATAGACTGGGCAGAGTAGAATAACATGGCCATTTATCATGGGATAAGGCTAATATAACCACATATACAAATATTTCTCTCTAGCACTTGACACTTACAATTGGAACTGTCGCAGAAGGCTCTGGCAGCCGCTTAATGACTTAATTCAAGTGTGGGATGTATTCAGAGCCTTGGACCATTCAGGAAATGGTCTTTATGTACAAGTGGAGACTAAGCACCGAAGAAATGGCACTAGCGGGACCATGTAATTGTAGAATAATACTGATAGGTTATAGATTACCTACTTTAAATGTCAAATTCTTTCACATAATGGAAAATATGTTGCTTATGCTTAACTATTAAGCAAAGAGATGTTTCTATCAATTGTTTAGAATTGTCCTGAAAGGCCTGATGGGTTTGTTGCATGGCATTGCAGCCTTCCGTCCATCAGTTTGTCTATCTCTAAACTTTTCACTATTTCAACTTTTCCCCCAGAACCAATAACCCAAGAAATCTGAAATCTTGAATCTTGAATGCTGAAAACTTGTGTACAGACTCCTTAGCACTTTGGTTATATATTTCATAGATCTGGTGATTCTGTGGCCCCCAAATGATGACCTGGTGACCATTTGTATGATAAATTATAGATAGCCTGATGAGCTACAGAGCCAATGGCTCTATTTTTGTTGGTTGGTATCTTATTGTAGTTTTTAATTAGTTATGAATTTTCAAATTCCTCAAAATCTTTTTAAAAAATACCTTGATATAATTATTTGCAAATAAAAATTTCAATTAATAAGGCTGCAAATGCTTTAGATGATAAAACTCTTGCTGTTTTTTATTACATTTTGTCGGATTATTCAGTACAGATGATTAGTTAAATACAAGTTCACAAACTTTAATGATATTTTGGTATCATCAATATTGTATTTAAATCCTCATTGGACACTCTGGGATGTTTGATCAGCCTGAGTATACAGTAGTGATGAACACTAAGCGTCTTGTTCAGGGAATTTAATTAGCACAGTGGTGTTGATTTGCTCCTAAATAGTTGTTGTTAATCAACAGGATAATATTGGGATTCCTGTTGTTTGATGAAAGTGGGAATAAGATTCATCATTGTTCATTGAGTCATTTACAGAGCACATCATTTACATAGTCAATCTTTATATGTGAACTTTGCATCAACAACCTCTTGGAATACCAACATTCACAAAAGTAAAAATTTCTTTGTTTTTACTTCATGAGCTTAAGAATCTTTTTAAGAAACATTAATGTGTAAAATCACAAAAAATGAAAAGAAGCTGAATAGAGAGTGTTTTTGTGTTAATTTTATTCTTCATGGCAATAAATGAATAAAAACATCATACAAAACTAGAGAAAAACTTCCATGGTCATTAATCCCTGGACAGTCATGATTTCATGGAAATTAGAAGAAAAGCTTAACAACATTCTTTTTTTTTGAGAAGAGGACAGTTGAGCGAATTGCTTTTTCATACTTTTCACCAACTTTTATTTGATTTTGCACTATATTATTCTTCAGTTGGCACTAAATGTCAACTTGTAGTGAAGCTTCAGTTTGACCTAGTAAACATTGTTTTGGCACTTCATTACCAGGAGTCCTCAAGGTTGAAGCATGACTGGACATGGTCAGTGTACTTTTTTGTAAGATCAGAAATATTTCAGTCTGTTGTTTTGGAATTGTACCTAAGCTGAAATGTCAAAGTAAATTCTATGTGGCATTTTCCATTGCATTGTTACAGCTTGGTGTCAATTATTGCATTCATAGTTACAACATTAGGTTCTAATTTCAGTATATGGAATATAATGGTAGTGAATTTCAATTGTTTGCTTATATTTTTGAAAACTTTTTCTGAATATTTTTCTGGCTTCATGATTTCTACTTCATTATTTTACTGTAATCTTTTATAGAAAACCCAAACCATTCATATTTTCCCAAATCTGAAAAAAGGGATTCTTTTCTATGTCTTTGCTTTAGAAAAAGTAAGTTAAGTATTGTCATATCTTCAAAGTGAATGAAAAAAGAATTATCAATCATAACTGAAGGGTCACAGAGTACAATATTCATATTAATTTGCCTTATTCTTTATCAATAGAATTTGTAGTAATATTCAAATCTGGGTTTAATGTTTGTTACAACAGACCCTTCATGAGTGGTGTAGCTGGTAACATATCTCTGCTTGCACTCTCGGAATACAGAAAGGCTTTCCAAATCCGCAACGGCTCTTCGATTTGTTAGAGACAAACATAAAGTCTGCAATTTGCCCTCAGACACATTCGTGACTTCTGAGACACTGATGACTGTAACGATGCAACTTATTGACTTTAACGATGCAGTTTATTGACTTTACCCAGAAGTAAACAACCAGGTTTTCAATCGTTGTGTGAAGTCCACTTATCCGGATTCTAAATTGATTCCTAATAACATCAAAGTTTATAAGATTGTATTTGCAGGATGTTTGGTCATATAAGAAGTGTAGAGATTTTTATATTAATTGTTTTATCAAAATAGAATTATTATGAATTTTGTTAAACCAATGTTTGGACTCAGATTGTCATTGTCTGTCAACTTTTAAGTTAAAGAATCATTTATTGGGAGATTTTTAAAGAAAATGATTTTTTTTCTTGAAAAATAAATTTGATTTTTGTTAAGCATTTCACTTTTTATTAAACAGAATGAATCGGCCTACTAAAGTACTAAAGGCTTTTGAGTACTCTTCAGGGTTATATATTCTATATCTGTCACCTTCCTCTTTATTTACCTCAACCTTCTCATTAGGACCGCTGAATCCTTTGTGTTCTATGATATTTCCTTTAGTAATGTAACTTAATAGTTATATAACAGAATGTTTCATAGGAAAATACAGTTTTTATTTTAGAAAGGGCATTGTTAACTTTTCTTCTGCCTTAGCCATTAAACAATTACTAAGCTTTGCCATTCTGTAATGCAAACAAGTTTCAATCATTTAAAATATTAATAGGCTACATGTCTATGAAGTTTTAATTACATTGTTTTTATTTCAATTTTATTTGAAGAAAGATTTTGTTTAAAACAATTTTTCCATTGTTTAAATTTCCAGAGGTAATTTCCATTATTCATGAAAGCATGAACAACCCAGTTTAAATACACATAAGTCACAAATTTGAACAGCTATAAATTAGGGAAGTGTTAAAGGGCAGATAGTTGTGGGATAAAGAGATTTATGTTGAAAAGGAGACTTTATCAGAGAAAAATTAGCATGTGACGTCTACTAATTCAAACATTCCAGCCGGCGACCATTTCCCTTTCATAGGTGGCGCTCCTGTTGAACTATAGCTCCCGCTGATGAACTACCAATATTTACGTGGAGATTTTACTCGCCCGATGGTTTTTGTGTCCAAATAGACGTAACACAGATACTTCTTTCTTATGTCATGGGCGTCACTTGAAAATATTTTGTGGGAACATTTTAGTCTTGAGGGCAGGATGGACATTCTGTCTGTTGACCTTCTCTACAAAAAGATACTTTCAGACAGTTTCATTGTTTGATTGCAAACAATATTTAAAGCAAAGATGATAATTAATCAAATAGACTAATGATGAGCCAAGTAATTGTTTCTGTTTGTCTATGGCAGTTGTACCGTTCACTCTTCTTGGTTGTTTATTTTGTGTTCAAGTGACAACAGCAGCTCTTTATTGAATTTTTCCTGAATGAAAATATTGATTTATACTCACGTAATCAATGACCATATTTTAGAAGTAAAAGGATTTGTTCAAGATTCCTTTTTTTTAAAACTAAAAATAACTGAAAGTTGTATGATTTTTATAACATTCTTCAACTAACTCAACTTGTTCAAAAAGTTCTCTTGCATACAAAAAGAGCAGTAGCATTCCATAGCACTTGTTGCAAATCTGTTTTATAAAGTTGTTCATGGCTTTTGGTGTTCAGTCAAGTGAAATCCTTTCAAACTTCATGAAAAGTTATTTGTCAAATATTTTAGTACCCTGCAATGTATTATCTTGTTTAAGAAAGTAATGGCAGTTACTCTAAATACGAATAGCCTATAAAGTTGAAATATTTTCTATGAGCTGTAGTTCAGTTGACGATGTACTTTTTGAAAGCTCTTGTTGCACTGAATTAACTTCATTCACTGCCAAAGGTCTTGAAATTGAAGCTTCGTTGCAACTTTTCACTCTTACAATTATTTTTTTCTATCCTTAAATTATGTAAAAGAGTAAACTAAAGTAAGATTTGTGTAGGTTTGTATAGTCAATGTTGGTTTTTTATCATTTATGTTTGTAAAGTTGTGAACACAAGCATTGTGATATTTGGCTGGTTTCTTCTAAATCCATTCAATGCATAGCTCATCATGAGTGACATATTGTGCCACATTATGTCTACGTACTGTCACACCCCACTGACTGCATTTACCAAACTAAGTCAGGCAGTGATGATTTATAATGGAGCATCTTTGAGGACATACACAGTTTCTTTCCCACATATATTTACATCTCATCCCTCTTTACTATCGCTTTTTCCAGATGACCCTCTAATACCATGAATTGTCTGTTCTGAAGAAACTATCTTCTGTAAAACTAGTTATTATTGTTGTGTCTGAAAAAGCTATCTTCTTTAAAACTAGTTATTATGGTAAGTTTAAAAAGAGCTTTCTCCTGTAAAACTACTCGTTATTTGCCAATCAACATGGTGTTAGTATTGTGGGAAATCTTTGGAGCTTTCAGGTTGTATAAGAATGTAAATAATCTTGCTTTAATTTAAACGATATTTATGGTCATAAAATGAAGTAAAACTTTCAAGAAGATGTCTTTAAAATATCAAGTTTTGAATAAACAATCTAGTATCACAGTACATGTTGGCATGCCCTACACTCAGTCTTTCCTCAAGGGAAAAATAATGTCTTTGCTTATTTAGCTTTTGATATGTAGTTTAATAAACAAAATGAGATATCAAGCTTTCTTTTTTCAGATCAAAATTCTCGATTGTACATTAAATTGAAGTAATGTTGCATGCCATATTGTCTTCTATATATATTTTTGCTTTAAATGGATATATGACAAGGTTACTTTTAAATCTGTGGAATATATTCTTAAAAAGCATGACCACTGAAAGGCAGTTTTCAGTTGACTGATTTATTGAGCATGATATTTATTATTCAACTTGTTTGTTTCAGATCAAGTCCAGTCCCCTGATTCAGTCCATGACTCCAGTTCAGGCATCGCCTCCGATGTTGCAAGTTACAACTACCCGCCGACGAGCATGACGACGTTTAAGGGGGAGTCGAGTTCGTCTCAAGACTCCGGGACGAAGAGTGTCTCTTGGGCCAGTCTTCCGGGGGAGACGAAGACATCGAACAACTATGTTCAGATGCACATGAAACAAGCTAAATCTGTGAATTATTTTAGAAATTCCATGTACGACCCTCGCTTGATAGAATCATTAGACCCAGCAATGAAACAATTGGACTTACGGGACACAAATAAATTGTTAACGACCTCCTTAAAGGGGAAATATGTGCGACCATCTCCGTTTGAACTAATGACTGATGAAATCATGTTAAGAATATTTTTAAACTTACCAACAGACCATCTGTGTCGAATGACACGTGTGTGTACACGATGGTATCGTCTCATCTGGGAGCATCCATTGTTGTGGACAAGCATCGTCATAAACAATGAAACTATTAACATTGACAAAGCTTTAAAGTATCTCACTCGTCGTTTGAGCTACAATACGCCCAAAGTCTGCGTGATCCTTGAGAGGATAAACTTAAATGGTTGTGAGCAGTTAACAGACAAGGGTCTCCATACGATTGCACGGCGATGTCCGGAGCTGAGGTACCTGGAACTACAGAGCTGCTCAAACATCACCAACGTGGCCCTCTTTGAGTTGGTGTCCAACTGCGTCAACCTTGAACACCTCGACGTTACAGGTAATGGACCCTTGGATAAAAAGTATTAGAGTGTGGTCAGTAAATGTAACGCTTGCTTGACCACTGTTGAGACAACAGGTCGAATTGATATGGTCAACATCTGACCACTGTGTGAAGCTGTAAGGTCCAAGGTTGTGGAGAGGGAGTAAACATGAGATTTAAACTACACAATTAGCTTACATGTATGCATCCTGTAGAGAAATTCAGCATTTGAAACTATATCAATGTTTCTTAAATGATATGTAAATGGTGAGATTTTCTTGATTTCACTGTCATGTAAATCATTTTACATACTAAATATTTCTTTAATCTGTTGAATTATATATTTGAGATATATTATAGAAGTGAAGGTTTATACAATTTTATTAATATGTGAGGTAAGAAAAAGAAACGATTCCATGCTTTTCCTTTTTACTTTATATATAAAGATAATGACTAAAGACAAAAAGAAGGAATTGGAGATACAATTTTTGTCAATATATTTAGTTATGATGAGAAACTTCAGTGAGATTGTCTACATAAAAGCACTGATGGATGTAAGCTATTACAGTTGTTCCTCTCCTCTCAGTTTGCCAGTTGGTAAGTTTCATCAACCCGAAAAATTCCTGTGCTAATTATTTTGTCAAAATTATACCAAGACGTTCACCTAGTTAAGGTATAAAGATTGTTCCCTCTCATTGCAGGTTGCCCACTGGTGACGTGCATCAGCTTAACGGAGGGTATTCTGTCGACGAACATGGCGCGACACCAGCAGCAGATCTACCTTCGTTACCTGGACATGACAGACTGCTACGCGCTGGAGGACGAGGGGCTTTCCATCATCACCTCCCACTGCACACACCTGCAATTCCTTTACTTGCGCAGGTGTGTGCGTATCTCAGACAAGGGCATACAGGCTATAGCGCAGAACTGTCCCTACATGCGCGAGTTCAGTGTCAGCGACTGTCACCGGGTCACTGACCTCGGTATGAGAGAACTCTCTAAGTTGGGAGAGAACCTTCGTTATCTCAGTGTAGCCAAGTGTGACAAAGTGTCCGATGTTGGGGTGCTATATATTGCAAGACATTGTGCAAAGTTACGGTACCTCAATGTGAGAGGATGTGAAGCCGTGTCGGACGAGTCTATTCAATATCTGTCAGAGAGCTGTCCCAGACTCAAATCTCTGGACATTGGTAAATGTGATATTACTGATGATGGTCTTCAGCTCCTGGCTGAGTATTGTCCGCAGCTGAGGAAGTTGAGTGTGAAATCTTGTGACTTGATAACAGACAAAGGTATCGTGATGATCGCCTACCAGTGTCGTGGTCTGCAGCAGTTGAACATACAGGACTGCCACCTGAGTGTGCAGGCGTACCGGACTGTCAAGAAATACTGCAGAAGGTGTATCATTGAACATACAAATCCCTCCTTCTGCTGACAAGAGACCATACCCACAGTAGAAGGTGTACCACTGAACACATTAATCCTTCTTTCTACTGACACAGTCCATCACCATAAGCCTTAGAGTCACTCCATCCATCACTCTTGTTACAGAAATATGTTGAGTAACACAATGCCATCCTTTAAACAATTTACAATCTCAGAATGATTCATGAAAATTTCTGAGGTAACCAGAAAAGATAGTTTATGCAATTTATGGCATGAGCAATAAGTTACCGATATTGTAGCAAATCAATGTGAGATTCAAGCGCAAAGGAAGTCACAGACAGAGTCCAATCGCACCGCAACAAATTCCGTATTTGGAAAGGTTCCAAAGCAGCAAGATGTCATCTCCAAGCGCCAATTCCTGTGATTAACTTGTACAAGTTATGATGTTTGTAGCAATCAGAGGTTCCAGAAGCTGACCAGAAATTAGTGAAAATGTTTCCTCTTGTAAAGCGCTGTGTTTCTCTCACAGATGCTCATCAAGAAAAAAATGATCATAAGTTGTTATTAATGATTTGTACCTATTAATTACAAAAAATGTTACAGAGGTAAGGTTTAAGCCTGGGTGATGTGATCCTTGCATTTATTTGACAAATGCTTGTATAAGAGCAGGTTTGGTACACTGCTTTTCCATTCTGTATGCTTGTTGAGCTTCAAGGGTTCACGTAATACTGCTATCTTGGCTTAGATTATTTGTTCCTATCTCGGTGCTGTGACTTGCTGCTAAGAAAGATCTGACACACTGACTAACAAATTTAGGCTTGTTGTCCATTCTGTTAAGCATCTTCAAAAATGTCAGATAAAAATCATCCAACAGAGGCTTAGCTTTAGGTTTCTTACGTTTTTGGTTTCTTAGTGCTAAGATAGTCATGAGTGCCATATCTCGACCTATAAACTGTCTCAGCATCAGGAGTGATCTTATAATCCAGACCCTGGCATACACATGCTGTTGTTCCTTCGTTGTACACTACACACCTGTAATACCATATTTGACATATTAAGTACTCTGGACACTTAGAAAAAGGAAAAGACACTTAGAAAAAGTCTTTCAATTTAAATTTAAATATTTATAAAAAGAACTAATTCTGCCTCCTTAATATGCTTTAATTTGTTTAGCGTTTAAAGTTTTAACTTGCCAAAATAGTGAATAAAAAGATAGTCGTGTAAACTTGAAATGCAGCTCCCCGACTAATGGAAGAGCAAGAACTATGGTTTAAATGCATTATCCTGGCCTTATTATACAGGGAAAGTTATGAAAATGGTGGCTTACAGGGGGAGGGCTCTTATTGTGTTGAATACGGTATGTGTGAATGGGGAACAACGCAAGTGAAACACATTCCTTTAAATCTACAACTTCATTCATGCATTAAAACAAGGTTAAATTTCAGACAAAAGGGATTGATGAAACATTGATATTATTTATTTCCAAGCAATGCTTTGCATAGCTTTAAGCACACGCCACTCACTATTCCTTGTATTAACACCACTAATTAAGCTTTTGAATTGATTGGAACATTATTAGATTTTCATGTTTGGAAGTGAACTTTTGACAAAGTTCAAATAAAAGATAGAAATGCAGGCTAGCTTTACATAGAGAACACAGCTATATTTCAGCTAAGGTTTAGCAATTCTAGTATTCAGAAGTTCTTAGGAAAGCATAATAGTTGTGCACGACACGACCAAATTTGGTCATTATTCAGTATATCATTATCCAACAGAATATGAATAGATATAGAAGAAGGATTGAAGTTTCAATAATTGTAGGTCTAAGCAAATAAGATATTGATGTCAATTTGAAAATATAAAGTCTTTGATAGTGATATCATTTTATTACTTTGATTAATATTAGATCCTATTGTTTGACAACCTGTTTTGTCCATTTTACTTTGGAATTACAGAGCCCTTTTTTTAATTTCATAAATACCAAATGTAATTTTTTCTAAGTCAATGTTTTAAGATCATAATGTGTTCAATTTCATGACAAAGTGTTTTCTCTAACACACTGAGTAAATATATATAATGTTTTGCCAATCTATATCAATATTAATTTAATGAAATCATTACGATATTTGAAATTATCATTAGATCGCTGAATTTTGTTTGAGTATTTCAATTTTGAATACTTATGTATCTAAATAAATCAGAAAGAAATCTGTGAAATAGGAATTATTAAAAGAATTATGACAAATATTGAATCATTAACAAACATCAAGTACCATCCATCTTTATGGAAAATATACAAATTGTTGTCACAAAAAAACCCCTGTCATTCCGGATATAAATCCTGAACAATTTCCTTCATTTGTCAGTGTATGAAGTACAGTACATGATTTTACTAAGAAATATCTTAAGTTACGAGTTAACCTCCCTTGATAACTTAAGATTTTGAAATTTACAATATAACACTTTAAGACTGGCATTTTTTCAAGAACTGACCAGATATATTGTTTTGAAAATATACAAGTGATTTTATAATGTTTTGAAAATATAAAGGTGATTTTGTTCCAATTTCAAATAAAATTTAAGTTTTCACATAGAAGTATTTATTCCAAAAATGGATTTCAAAAATTTTTTAGTTTTGCACACATTAGCAAAATATTTAATCTCATGTAAGCTGACATTCCATGAGTTTCAAACTCAACATTAGTTTACCACACACAGTTGCATCGCAGGTGAATGTCCCACTAGTCACCATTCCTCAACAGATCCAAGGTTTCTCATCGTACCGAGAAGAAAACAAACAGCTTCCGGCAAATGTCACCACGGCTTCTCTCCCCTGTGAGACTAGAAATGTATCAGGGATGGTATTACCCGTTTCAACATCGTCTTGGCGGCATTTGCATGCTTCTGATTTGTGGAATTCTGCACCAGATCTCTAGTTTGGCAGCTTCGCATCACCTTCAGAGCTAGGGCTATTGCACTGTAGGCTCTCTGCAAGCTGCACACGCCACCACAAGGAATTATAAACCTTTCATCATCTCTTTCTGGTTTACTTGAAATTATTAGACTTTGATACATAGCATAAGTTAGGTATTTGAAGGAAATTTACTGTCTAATACATAATATGAAAGTTTAGATATCTGGACAACAGATTCTTTATTGGAAACAGACCCTGTTTTAGGGTATGTGCCGTCTCTTATCAGATGTATGAAATAAATGAAGTTGATGATCTTTGTTGGGAGTCCACACTGTTGCTTATGTCAAGATGTACTTTCTACTATTTCTATCTTTTATGTTTAAGGTCATTGAGTTAATTATTTAAGTTTTATAAATAGATTGGATATAATTATTTGATAATTAATAATGAATTACTTTGTGTCAGTTTATATGTAATAACATGATTATGTGAAGAAAATGAAATGATTTTACGTACAGATAGAGTCACTTCTCTTGGATTACCCCATTATTTGCTTGATTGTCAACACAATTAGTTTTATTGTGTTTAAGTAACAGGCAATGGTTGTGCTTTAAGTAATCAGATCATTAACAAATTACAAACGTTATTCTTATGTTGATTGTTTCCAAGATTACCAGCTTTATTTTATCAAATGTGATGATTCAAAAGTGCTAATGAACAAATTGTACATAATATTATGTACAGAGAGCCTGTGAATATTTGTACAATTTTGTATAAATTGATATGCAGATTATGCCTGTTAAACCTTGTCCATCCCCATCACCAGGAAAGATGAGGGGTCTCACAGCTAAACAGATAGCAGACAGATTTGTAATAAACACTCATTAATTATGCAAAAATGGTTTGACTTGTTTTTTCTCCCCCAAGTTAAAGAACCATGCTTGCTAGCATACAGCAGGTCATGAGCCATGCGGGAAAAGTCATTGCATCTCTCATTGTGATGAAATCTTTTAATGTTAGCGAGAGTATTTGCTACATCAGCATATTTGTATCCTCGAAGTCCTGCAATACCCTGTTATCTATCAGGCAAAATGTCTCAATTCAACCTGTACCATTATGAACAAGGAAAACAAACATATGTTTCAACACAATTCACTGCAATACATTGGGAAAAAATCCGGATTTTGTAATCAAGATGCTGAACAACGGCACAAAATTCCCATTGACCCGAGATTCGAAATGCTTGGCCAGTTCTCTTTTGATTCAGTCTTCATGTCAAAAAATGTTTCCCTTGAAATTTAGCCTCTTGTGCCAATCGGTTATGTGAGAAGAAAATTTTGTAAAGTTTCAGCAAAAAATGCCTGCCACAACCATGTTTGAGGGGGTGTAAGTCACAAATGGATAAATGGCCAAAAGTAAATGAAGGAAAAAGTTGAATACCCCAAATGACACCACTACACACTATGATTATCCCATACACCAAGATTTAATGAGCAAGTCTTAAATGTAGGAAGAAAATGAAAACCCACACCAACAGGCACCACATCACATAATGATTGTTCAACATACCAGGTTTCAATTAGCGAGGCCTAAAAATATGGTTTTTAAGTTCTGGATCGGAAAAGTGTTTGCATGGATAGACTGACAGAGGTCCTTTCTATATCCCCGTGAACTTCATTTGGCAAGAAAATGTAAAACATAAAAATAACATGCTGCAGTACCTGTAAGATTGGTGGGGCTCAACCTCTTGATTACATTAACAATACAACACTGAAAGTTTCAAAAATGTCTAAAAGATGTTTATTTTAATCAAGCATATGTACAGAGTAGCGTAAACTTGATTTATGACAGAAACAAACAACATTTATCTTTAATATAAAAAATACCATTCATAATGGTATTCTACAGACAATAACACTAAGAGGGCTTGTTGCGTATGAAAGCTGTTTGCCTATGATGACTTGTATCACAACTATAAAATGAATCACATTTCAAAGCTGAAATTACATTTCTATACAAAAGAAATTCAGCATATTTAGACATGCCAGAAATATCAATTCTAGGCTTGATGTCCACTACTCCTCTAAACCCAAAATTGCGTATTATAAAAAAAAAATGTGCTTAAAAATTGGTCTTCTTAAAGCAAATCGCATGTTGATGATTCAATATGATGATATACATCTATCTAAAATAAGAGGAAATATCAAACAATATTTGAAAATTAATATGTGATATGGCAAAATCAATAAGCAATAATATTCACATGTGGTTTGTCTCATATACCCAGGAATATAACAATATGCCCTCAAACATTGTCCAAAGAAAAAAAATCTTGGATAATATGAGGATCTGAACATCATTGAAAAATATAAACTGAAATCCAAATATTACTTAAACTATGTAAAATAACCCTTGTGACCATGAGTCAGAATTCAGGCACTTAAATGAACAATGGAATCCAATAAAAAATCTAGCAACAGTACCTGGCCAAAAGCGAGTCACTACTAACTGAATTTCCATAGAGTTACATTATAATGTAAACTACAGCAAGTTAACATTATAACTTGTAACAATAATTTTTAACTATCTGAGCCCTAATAATTTTATTTTCTGTTTTAAAACACGGCTAGAAAATAATCTCAGCTATGTGTACAAAATTGCCTAATTTTTCCGTTTATTAATTTTTTAATGACAGCTTCTATAGAGACACCTATACAACATGTTTTCCCTACTGTCCAATAGACTGCCATATTGAATCTGAGAAATTCACCTTAGTTTGCTGTATAGAAATCATTTAGTTACAAATACAAATAGTGAAAATTATCCTTGAAACAGCTTATTAACATGCAAGTCAATGGGTGAGGGAAGATAATGTGGGTTTTTTCACGTCATTTTCAAGAGTATTTCACTCATATCGCTGCTAGCATTATTGCAGGGAGAAAGCCTCCAACACCAGTGTGGCTTTGCTTTGCAGTGATACCTGCGAGCACCGGCTGGATCTAGCAAACCTTGTAAGTCAATGGGAACTTGACTAACTTCAGTCCAGGTACTGCACATGACACTAATGAACTGATTGTTTTTCTGCTTTACTTATTGAAAGTCCCAGAGGAGATATAAACCAAAAGTGAAAAGAGACCATATAACTCAACATCTCAGTTTCATCCATACTCAGTGAATTACAGTTTTGCTGCACTTCATTGCCGTCTCTCTCAGAAATCTGTGGCCTACTGCACCTGACTTGATGGTCCAATACAACACAATGTGATTGTCATCTAAATATACACAACAACAATGGAACGACATACCAAGCCTGTAAATATAGAGAAATACTGACATACCACAACTGTTACCATTCATAATGCAAGCTGCAACTGGCATGTAGATCTATATCAAGTGGCTGTTAGTGAGCAAGTTAAATCCATCTTTTCACAAACACATTTTTAAATAACATTGAAATTTCACAACCATTTGCTTTCTATTTCTAAATTGAGCATATAAGAAAAGACATAAGTGTTTTGACTTCCAACAAGAAGAGAATACAATAGTAGACACATTATGAGCACTTATTACAGCATAGGCAGATATTTTGGTGGATAGAGTGGTCAGCTCAAACAATATATGGACATCACATGCAAACAATTTCAAGTTTGAGAGACCAAGAATGGTAAGTGATGTTCACTCCAGAACCAGTTGTTTAGTTGTTGTCATACATACAATCACCTGCTATTTCTAACATTTTCATCATATGAAGGATTTGTGTTAATGATATGCAACATGGAAACTGAAGTCTGAAACTTTAGATGGCAAACATATGTCAATAAATGCAGGATTGCTGTGTGAAATAATCAGCTGATTTTCAGCAAAGGTAAGGAGTTAAAGAATCTTAGAAAAATGGAGCCATTGGCTTTGTAGCTCATCAGGCTATCTATAATTTATTTTACAAATTTGTCGCAATGTTACCATTTGGGGAGCCATAGAATCACAAATTCTATAAATTACAATCCCCATTAGCTAAGGAGTCTGTACACAAGGTTTCAGCTTTCTATGCATTTTGCTTCTGGAGAGTTGTCCTTAGGCCCCTTATTAGGGGTCAGAGGATCATCAAATCTATTAATTATAATCCCAAACAGCAAAAGGTTTAAACTTTCTGGGTCTTTTGCACCTGAAGAAGAAGATAAAAATATAGGGTGAGGCTCCTGTGATCCTTATTAAGAGTCACTGGCTCACCAAATCTATGAATCAGAATCTCCATGCTTCTGACGAAGAAGATGAAAATAGGTTTTTATGGTGTGACCCCTGTGTACCTCATACAATAAATCAAGGAATCTATACACAAGATTTCAGATTTCCTGAGTAAATGGTTCTGGAGAAGAAGATGAAAGAGTCAATAGTTTACAGATGGCTGGACGCCAGACGACATGCAATGCCATAAGCCCAGTGGGCCTTTAAACTATAATTAACAATATAATTTACTGAGAGAATCAGTGAACAATTTTCAATTATCTTTCCCTAAATGTGAAACTTAAGGTTTGGTTTGATCAGCAAAAATATTCAGAGGTTAGTGTTTAGAGACATAGAGTAGTTTTCATTTCACGTTATAATATGTCAAGATTGACACCTTAAAATATTCATTGCATTTATAGAATTTTCCAGCAAAAGTACTTCTCGTTGAAATAACAACATTGATCATGATGGAAATGAAAGGGAGTCTAAAGAACTTTCCGTCTTATTTAAATACATTCTAATGTTATGTAAGCCATTCAATAGCTCAGATCACTGTACTGTTTGTAGAGTAGAAATTAACGAGTCAAGATGTGACCGACAAGATATGCCTACTCATGTCAAATTAAGAAAGATATCCTCATGTCCCAGTGTTTCAAACAACAAAACAATCAAATGTATATTACAACATTTCAACATTTGAATTATTTACCAACATGATAAACAACTTCACAACAGCATACAAAGGGACACAGCAAAGAGTTACTCAGTCAGTCAGGCAGCCAGGAGTTATCTCCCTTCTCAAAATACAATGTGTACAAAAATAGTGATAGCAAAAGATTTCCTGGTGAAAAATGCAAGGCAGAATGATTGGTTCCACAACCACAGTTGACAAATAGTAAAAAATAGTTGCAGTTGGTGAAATATACAACACGACACTGCTTACTTGTTTCACTGAAAATATTTCCAAAATATTTTCTCTTAAAGGCAAAGAGATTCATATAATGAATAAATAGAAAAACCTGAATGAAATAACTTAAATGATTCAAAAATTATTTATACCATTTTCAATGATTCATACATTATGAAACAACATTTATTCACATGTCATTACATAGGCAGTGATTTCATGAGAGTAGCCAGTAAAGATGATTATCATGAAATAGGATGACAAGAATGAAAAATCCCTTTGCTTAAATGTGCATCACACTTATAACTATTATTTCTATGAAAATCCCTTACATAAAATAAAGTACTCCTTTTTAAAACTATTTCCTAACCATCTAATTTTGAACATACAATAAAGTCCTTTAAATAAAAATACTATTTCCTGATCAACTAATTTTGTGACGTCAGTCATGGACTTCCAGGAGTTTACTTTCACAAAGTCACAGAGCAAAACCAGGAAGTCATATAATTTTTGTAGGTTAGTCTTTCAGAAATACACAGGTCACTGATTTATAAGTGATTTCTAAAGCAAGTAAAAAGTAAAATTTTGCAAAGTCAGTGATGTTGGCTTTACAGATTTTTCTCAACACTGTAAAGATAAAATAAATGAAATATTATTAGATTACTGTTTAAGGGAAAGGGGTAAATTAATAGAACACCATATCATGAAAACTTAATATCATAGGTGTTTAATACTTTGTCAATTATGCTTAACTTAGCTAATGTAATACTTTATATCCTCATACAGAGAAGTTCCTACATGGTTGAGACTAGAAGCTAAGCGGTATGCAAATCTAATGCTTTTAATACCAAGATGATAATAAGCATGAACAAATACAAAAAGAGTACTCTGTGATAGATATGAATACTGAACAATGAAAAAGTGTAATTTTGGAGAACTCCATTTTGCCACAATGCAGACTTAATTTCTAACTACATTCTCAGACATTGTATGCAATTACTGTCAGTCTTTTTCAGGCTTAACTTAACCATTGAACTTGATAGGAGACCTTTTCCACCAAGACAAGTTGATGTATGGTTTTCTGCAGCTAATGCAGTGGCCTTAAAGTGATCTTCTAGGTGATAAAGGAATAAGTTAAGTCCATCTAATCATGCACCAAAAGAATTAAACGAAGCAGAAGACATGCTTATTAAATGATCTTTATGATCTGGAAGAATGAAGTATTTCCTCATCACTTTCATTTAGTACAACAATTTCATATGGTGCACATTCTGACATCTTCAGCTTTGCACACAGCCAACCGTAGAATCCCTTCTCATAGTCTTTGCATTCTTGCAGCCAGGAGGAGAGATGCCATGATACCTGTATGACTGCAGCATAAAGACCGAGTCCCAGGGCCGTGAATCCGACGGTGAAGGGAAATGTCAGAATCAACAGCGGACACAATGAGATCTTATGCCATATTGTTTTTTCCTCACTGAAATACAGGTAGAAATTATACCATGTCAAAGTGCCAATATAGAATGACATACAAGTAGAGAAGATGAACACAAAAGGTGAGCATATAAATGACAGTAGGACAATGTGAAGGCCCTGCCTGGCCTCACATCTACACTTCTTCTGCTTGCTGTTCTCTTCTTCTTTGCTCGTTAGGCGTTTAAGTTCAACATCCGTCAGTTCCATTTGAACCTCCACCTCTTGCCCAGTCTGGTAACCACGGGTTACAGTTCCTGTCATTGTAACCACTTGACTGTTGGTCCCATTGAGATGATGTTTTTGTGATAATGGTTTGGTAAGTTCGATCCATTCCTTTTCTTCCTCCTTTGCCATTGTGCCACTTCACTGATATCCTTGTCATAAATACAACTTCAAATTCCAATCATGGTTTAGGTGTGGTTGTAATCTGAAAATGGTTTATATAAATTTGTTAATACTTTAAAAAAAAATTCAAATGCCTGTTACTTGTTTTAAAAGGAAGAGAGGCAATTATTCCCTGCAACTTTTGTGGTATCGTATACAGTCAGACCTCGATAATCCGAACACTTCCGTTTTTCATCAAAAACGTTCGGATAGTGAAACGTTCGGACTACTGAAACGAACCAAATTTACAGACAGACGACAACGTATTACGAATATCTAATGAGTTTTATTTCATATACACATAACAACTGGGATACATATAGTAATAAACAATCATTGCACAAAAGCATTTCTGGACACTCACTCAGGTTTGAAAAATTTGCCGATTACAGATTGTGTAGTCAATGGCTTGAAGGACCCACGCATATTGATCAAAGTTTCTTAATTCTTTTCGTCCCCAACACACTCAAAGTAGAAGATCATGGAGTCCATGTGTGCTCTCATTTGAGAGGCAGTGGGGGCAGGCGTCGCGGTCCAAATTCCTGTCCAAAATGTTTGCTTATGAAATCAAAACTGGCCTTTACATTTTCCTGCTTAAATCTACTAATTTCTCTTTTTTGTGAGGCCGTAATTTCGAATCGTTTACGCTAAGGGGCGGGACTTGCCATCGTGACAAGTGTCAAATGCAACTAACTCATTCTGACACGATATCTAGAACTATCACACAAATCACAAACCCCAGATACACAAAGTGAGACATCTCAATTTATTACAGTCACAAACTGCTGACACGCTCAACTCAACTTGCACTGTCATTGATGTTTACCGATTCAATCAGTGTGGTGCTCGCTTGACTAGTGGATTACCGAACGCTTTGATAAACGTTCGGATTAATGAAGCAGAAATAGCTGTAATTGACTAATCCGTTACAGCTAATTAGCGTTCGGATACGGAGACTGAATCACCGGATTAATGAATCAACATTTAATGAGTTTACATAGAGATTAGTTTGGTTACAGTTTGCTACCGTTCGGATACTGCGAGATCCGGATTATCGGGGTCCGGATTATCGGGGTCTGACTGTATAGGCTATATGAATAACTAGAATATTATTATTGTACTTTCAATAATCAGTAGTTTCATCAACATATGTGAAAAATGCCTTTAAATTAAATCTACAAGTGTCAATGGATATAATTTGTTTTGGTTCAATTAAATGTTACATATAACATAATCAAAAGAAAAAATTACAATCAAATTGAGACAGTGAATAGAAAACGCTTAGGGTTGGTATTTTCATGACACTAGATCTAGAAGACAAAAACAAAATGAGTGACGTTGTCAAAATGGCCTAATAAAAAATAGGACATTTTGTTGTGAGACAGTTCTAATGACAGGACATTTTGAAAAATAAATGCAAAAACAATGGAACAAATGAATATTTACTATCAAAGATTCGTAATATTTTTTCTCGCGATTTGATATTATTTCACAAGACAATTTTTACAAGTTAAAATTTATGAGCGAAAACTGAAGGTTTGGACTGAAAACATTGACAACTTTTGTGTCAATCCTAGAAGCTTTTAACAAATATTAAACAAGTAATACACCCATTATATATGTTTTATATCATATTGTTTACATAAATGAATGCCTTTACCTTTAATTCATGACTTTTAAGCCGATGTTTCTTTTGTCTTCTCACTTTCCGTCACAGAAAATTGACAGCTCATTTCACTTCCGGTTTTGAAAGCTCCTTACACCATGTTGCCTTACAGCGCTGTTTGGAGTTTAGCTAGATTTTTTGGATTTTTTATGTGGAGGTTTATTTCTTATAAGGAATTTAGCACTATTTCTTACTATTGTCTCTGGTAAAATTGTGAAAAATGTCAAAGTCACAATTTGAATTTTTACATTAAAAAAAAACAGAAAGAAAAGGTATGATTTGTGATTTGTATTTAAATTCCTCATGACTGCATTGTTTATCTTCAGTTTTCACATGTTATACTTTTGAATTTACTTTCTAAAAGTCACGTAAAGTTATTCATAATTATGAGGAACTACAAGTATTTTAAAATTTTAAATTGCTTACATATTATTTTAAGAATCCTCGTTCAGATACTCAACTGGATGGTCTCTGCCCCAGCAGTGATGTGTCAAGCTCTTGTATATATATACATTGATAATATATATATCCACATCAGCCATTTTATAAACATTGCTCTGCGTCACCATTATTATGAAAATGCTTGATCTAAATATATTTAGATAGCTTTGTATTGAAACATACATTTTGCCTACCATTTTAAATGTGTTTTATTTTAACAAAAAAGCAAAATAATTCCCCATTTACATGATTTATAGGCATATTGTATTTAGTTGCTATGATATTCTGTATGGAATACTATTTTGATTTTATATTTAGAAAACTTCTTTTTGTGAAGATCATTATTGGACTCCTTATATGAATAATAGCTTTTTACCAATTTTGTCATTAACTCATATACATAATGTTTCAAAGTATCAGTAAAAATATCAACACCAAATTTCCTTTTTATGCAATTATATTTGGCTTTATATAGTTTGCACCTATCTTTGTGGGATGAAGATAAATTTGATATGATAAATGTGTATGAATGTTATAATGCAGCAGTGGAAAAGATGGATTGAAGGGTTCAGTGTTTTTAAAAACGATCACCAAAACGCAACTGATATTGACATGTTTTGTAGCTGCCCGTGCTGAGAAGCAAGTGGTAGCTTCACTTTAGATTTTGACTTGGTTGAGGGCAGTCGCATATTTTCGGCGGCTGTCTCTCAACATGACTTTGATTTTGACAAACAAGTAAATTGAAATTTGTTTGTAGGCATATGATATGCCATTTCGAACTTGCTAAAATTGATATTTGTATTTGTATAAATTGGAGAGAGTTCATACTTTTTCGGTGGCTCTTCTCAAATTGAGATACATTCGTGAAAACAGAATATTCTTCGTAGCTCTATTTGCATAGGAATTTCTGACACTAGGAAGTCATAATCGGAAATTTGTGTCTTAAAAACATTGTCTTGTAAATAGAATTGTACATAGTTGGGGTATATTTTTTGGTTACCACTTTGTAATAAAATATCTGAATTTGAAGACCAAAGTGCTCTGTTGTTTATTTATACCGTTTAAAAACACTAGCTTCCACTGCGTTAGAAGAGGCCCATATTAATTCGAATGAAGGTGGGGTGAACTGATTTAAGATTTAATCCTGCTTTCAATAGTATTTCTCATATATAGTGTCAGCTAGTATTGCAGGTAGAAAGCTAGCAATACCATTGTGGCCTGCGAGCAAATCACTGAAATTCGGTGTAGCATTGCATCCAAACCTACTGCTTGTAGAACAGTTCTCTACTACAGATAAAGTTGCCAGGCGGGATTCGAATCATGAACCACTTGATCCAAAGCCGAACGCCATAACCACTGCACTATCCTACCCCTATTCTGTCCTATTTTACTTGAGAATGTTTACCAGAAGGTAGTAAGATCTCTTTGTACCATATTGTCATTGACGTAACAACTTGTTTGAGTTGATCTGAAGTTTCTTTTAACCACTGCACTAAATATATATCAATGATGAGTTACTTTCCTTAGTCATTCCAATTAGAAACTTTGTCATTTTCCTTAAATTTATCTTTAAACTATAGCTGTAAGTAAGAAAGTAAGTAAAGAAGTAAAGTTTTAGTAAATCTTTGATATTTTTTATTGTTTATTGTCGCAGTTTCATTAATTTGATAATTTGTGGTTGAATGGTTGATATGCTAGACATGTGTCCCACAGGGCAGAAATTGTCATTCACGACTAGACTCAGTCAAAAAGTGTTATTTGTAGCTCGGAAGGTAATGGAACATTACAAATGACGGGAGTTGTTCCTCTTCACTTGATCTTGGTAGCCGTGACGACAGGACAAAGCATCTCTTGTGATGATGTTTGCTCTTCATGAATGAAGTAATGTAGATGTACAGAGTCTTCAAATAATCATGTGGTTGTTTGTAATACCACACTGCATGTCAAGACAATTACATTATTCTAAAACTGCATTTCATCATAGCTGACTTGACAAGATACAACATCTATTGAATGAACCCAACAGTAGTTTGAATATCACCCTGGACAGTAAGATGAATACAGATGTTTGTCACTTTGGAATCTCTTTCCGCAATGCCACTTAAAGAAATGAAATCATGTTTTGAACATAAGGATAACATTTCTGTACTTAAATTCTATTTCTCAATTTATGTTAGTTTATGAACCTAAATGTACAAGCTCCCTTAGTACCATGTATGAACACTGCTTACAGCTCTCATAGCAATAAAGACTGCTATGAAAATCTGATAAAACGTAACCCTATCTTTAAAAAATGGCTGAAGTCAGGGATAACGCATCACTAGAATAAAATGAAAGGCTTTCCAACCCTAAATTTATTATACAACAATAAAAATAACAACACATCTGGAAAGTATAAAAGCTTTATTTACAGTCTTTAAAGAAGAGAGTTTTGTCAGAGACTACTGCTCCATCTTCCTCTTGGCAAGTTTCTTCAGGTCCCGCATGGCGTCGACAGACACAACCTGAAGTCTGTTCATGTACCTCTGTGTCCACGAGATGAACTCTGCCAAATCTTCAGGGTCGTTTCCCGGACACGGGACAGACACAAGCGGGAAGTCATCTCCGAGTCTCTCCAGCAGCAACTTCTCATTCTCCTCCTCTAAGAGATCATCGTCCTCGTCCTCTCGATACAGCGACCAGAACGGGACTACGTTCCCGGGATCGATCAGCTGTTTGTTGTCCAGCATCACCTTCTCCAGGGCGGAGGTGTTGGCTTTATGGTTCTGCTTCATGTGGTTCTTCATGAAGTGTCTGTCTCTGTTCATCGTGTCGCACTCACAGCACCGGTACATGGCCACCTTCATGTTGTGGTACTGGGCCCAGTGCTGCCGCATCTTCTCCAGGGTCGTGTACGAGTGAGGACATGACTCCACTGGACACTTCTGCTCAGGCAAGTCCACCTTTGGACCACCGGTCTGAAACAATACAGTCTTTTATAGAGTATTTTAATCTTTGAATCCCTAAGTCTTGGCTAGCAACTTTTTTCATTATTTTTACCATTGATTAAACAAAGTACAAATTTTAACCGACGACTTTTTATTTCAGTCACTGATATTAGCTGTTGATATTTGATATGTGAAGATTTGTGCCCTGGTGTCTGGAAATTATACCGCTTCTTGATGCAACTGCTACCCCGTAAATAGGGTATATATAATGAGATAGAAAATCAATATGATGGAGAGTTAATCTACAATACACTTACCAATACCACTCTAGTGTTTGATTACCAAAGTGCTTATGAAAGGATATAAAGGTTTACACGATTGCTTTTTTTTTAAACAGTAACTTAATAGATCGAAAATTGTGGGTAGTTTTATGATATCAATAAGAATGATACTACGGTTGCAAAATAACAAGATAATTTATCCAGTAAAGAACACATTGCCCACCAGTTTAGGCATAGGCAGCACTGCATTTCCAGGGTCGATACAATGGATGTTTGGTACGGAAACTTTCTTGGCTCGCTTTGTCTGGTCTTCGTAGTTTTTCTCCTTGAGACTGACGTGAGTCTTGAAGTGTTCATGCAGCAGGCCTTTTGTCTTGTGAACCACCTTCATCTTCTTGCAGGGTCCCACCTGGCACATGTAGCCCGTCTTGATGGGGACGTGCACCCGCCTCCAGTGAGTGCGCAGAGTCTCCCACTTGGTCTGGATCTTGCAGCCCTTCACTGGGCACTGCATCTGGGGACAGACAGACATGGGTGATTGGTGGAAACAGGCATTTTCTCCCACTGAGGCTACTCCTGTCATTCTTACCAATGTTACCTCTGTTACAAGTGGAGCAGTTTGTGGGCTAAATAAACAGTTCTGATTGGTTGAAATTGGAGTTAGATAAGAAGTCAGTTACTATGAACTGATCAGGAGACAAATGGAGCTCCCACACCTATATGTTGTACACACATGTGTTCTTACAAGAGAGAAATGAGTCGGAGATGTAAATGAATTTTGGTTTGAATGGTAATACTGTTATTACTGTTAGTACTATATCAAGTAAGACAACCTAATTTACTGATGAAATGTTTTGTATGGGCATATACCTTTGTGAAGTTATTGTAGTACTTCCCTGTCTGTGGATCAAAGAGGAAGCGGTTGATCACTTCTAGTTCCATGTGGAGTGGATTGACGTATGTCGTGTCTGGTTTCTCCTCACTCTCACTAGTTTCAGCATTCTTCATGACACAAAAATGATAACAAAGGACAGGCACATTAAAAACTCAACATTCTACAAGTGGAATGTTAACCCTCTACCTGCTAAAGCTGTAACATTCATTGATTTTGTACTTTTTTTTCGCATTGAATAATTCAGCAGCATCATATTCAACATTATCTTAAAAAAGGTAGATGCTTGGCAATCAAAGATAAGTAATTCTGAGGGGCAAATTTACAGGAAAAAAACTTGTTCCAATTCACAGTCTGTCACCAGCTAGGTCAATACACCAACACTTAGCATTGGTATTACTTGAGTGGGCTAATCTAATGTATTGAGAAAAGAATTTCCCAGGAGCCACAGGTTTTTCAGTTCATCTCAAGAGACTCAGACGAAAATTTTGTTTGTTTACTAGAAAAATGAAAAGAAAGATGGAGGGGGGAATATGGAGTTGTACCTTTGCTTTAGCTTCCTTTGCCTTTGGTTGGGTGAACTCTTGCTCTGAAACAGTAGAATATCACAGTGAAAGTCTCCAGCTCTAAGAACACTTCTTCTGAACTTGAGTTTACTCGAGTCTTCTCATCTTATTATCATTATGCATTTGATTAGTACTTGTCAGTTGAGAGTGACAGGCACATCTATGCAGGATGCACACAAGCTTCAAATCAAATAACAGCACTTTTATGATGTAATTCACAGAGGATACTAAACAAGCTTCACTTTAATACTATTTTTATTCAACGAGTTAATGATTAAGTATAAAAGGGTATAAAAGCGAGTTTGATACCAAATCATTAACAAGTTTAATGAAAATAGTATTGAATTGAAAGAAGTTTAGTATTCTGTTTATTACTTGACCTTAGTAATAAAGCATGATTGCTGGAAGTGTACAGAATGAAACATTTCCGCGACTTGACCGCCATTGTGAGGTTGGTGCTTACATTGTAGTGTTACTACTACCCAATATTGTGACGTCATATGTGCAGTGGTGTTTACAAAATTTGGTAAGATTTAAAATTGTTTTTGTATTATCATCAGAGATAAGAAAACAAAACATTTCAAATTAACTGTTCATAAGATATCTATGTGGTAAATATTGCTTTCGTATTTCATCATATAAAGTACATTTTAAAATTCTAGTCCTTCTTTACAGCATAAGATGTTAGAGAATTACTTTATTTCATTGCAACCAAACATTACTCCTGGTGGAACAGTAGCAGATGAAAAGGCCAAGCCCCTAGCAGAATTTGAATTTGGATCTCTTGATCAAAAGCTTTTAGTGCAATTTACCTGCTAGGTCTTCAGCATCAGCTATTGCTTCCATCTCCATGGCAACAGCTTCTGATTGGTTCTGCTGAAACTCCTCAGGAGTGAATATTACCTGTAACAGTGAAGATACGGTTCTGACTCTACTTGTTTAACACACAGATGGTTGAGTTTCTACTGATATTGCATTACCTAGGTCAGATAACTTTTCCCTTCGTCACTTTCTGAAATTTTGTATTGGAGCTGAACTATTCAAATTCAAAATATTTAGCGGTACTCACCGGTTGTAATGGTTCCTGACCAGAGTATGTGAAGGTTGTTATTCTACAACAGAAAAATAAATTGATCCAACTCCATACTTCTCATTAGGAGGTTCTAATAAGCTGGCATAGCCTAGCTGTCCTTAGCCAATTACCAAATCTGGATCATTCTCTTTGTAAATGAGGCCACGCTAATTCGATAGCTTAATTTCTGATGTTATCAAACATGTCAAAGTATCTTAGGCATAAGAAGTTAAGAATGAAGGTCAAGGTCATTTAAAATATATGGGAACCTTTCTCTCATTGTGTTGAACCTTTTGCTGAAATGAGCAGATTAACAGAATGCAAATCATTTAATTTCTTTTGTACGAACACTGCAAAATGCTTTATGAATGCTAGCACTTACATAGTGTTGAAAGTGTTCTTGGTGAAGGACACCGTGACTTGCTTCCCATCTACCTCCAGTACCGAAGCCAGTGTCTCCATGACGTCCTTGGCCTCCTGCACAGAGGACATCTCTCCAAAAGCGTAGGACATAGAAACACTGGTGATGGGGTCGCGCATGACGATCACTTGTCGACAGTACACACCAGTCGCCCAGTAGAGGGCGTTGTTCAGCGAGTCCTCACATGTGAGCGCATCAAGACCTTGAAACACTAGAGCTGGCGGAGAGAAACTGTCATTAAGCCTCCTGTCTCTTAATGTCATTATCATGATACAGATGTAACGTTTTCTGGTGAACCCTCTGCATCCGCCACTCAATACAATCAGTTACATTTTTAAATAAGCACTCTGTTTGTTCCTAAACTTGAGGTATCAATGTTTTAGTTGGCTACTTTCAGCACATGATCAACACTGGCATTGAGATAATTTGTAAAAAGCTGACAATATTGACTTATTTACAATTCCATTATTTTCTTAATCTATTTGTAATAGAGATCTGACTTAAAGATATACAATCCCACTTTTGAGTTGTTGAATGAATATATATTTGCAGTTCTGATCTACACAACAATGTGGAAGTTTAAAACATCCAGAATGCCATAGATAGCAAGGACCTTAAATTAATGACTGTAATTTGCTGGATTTGTTGCTGAAGTTTGTACAGTGTGTGTCTTTTGTCAGATATTTACTCACTGTTGCAAGGGTTTGTTCCCACTTCATCTGATCCATCAAAAGATATAATCTTTTCAGAATCTGGATTGAAAGAAGTCATAAAATCACCAAAATAATTTTTATTTTCTGCTACGCTAAAAAAAACCACCCGAACATTAACCACACTTTCAAAGCATTTATCCCTTTGTAAAAATTGCATACGAGTATATATTACGTTTCTTTTAAAATCAATGTCTCTTTTGTAGCACTAGAGGTTTTTCATTCTGTTATCAAATGATGATTTCTCGTTATGGTTATTTATCATAAGTTACAAGAATTGAGACTGTTTGTCATGAATGAGAAGTACCTCACCTGTTTTGGATAGTTTACAGGTGAAGCAGTGTTCTCTATGTTTGTAGTTCTCTGTTCCACACTGCAACACAAGCACACCATTATCAATTGTCCTAGACTCTCTCTCTCTCACGGAGTTACAAGGATTGTTGTCACAAAGTACTAACAAAAACTCACGACATATCCTTTCAATCCAAGATAAGGGCGAATGCAAGCATAGACCTGACTTCACATTTCAGACAATTAGTACTTAAGGTCTTGGTTGTCAAGAATATACTTCCTCTCAGCACAAAAGAGAAGATCAAGTGTGGATTGTGATACAAGTACAGAGGGCTATGTGCTGATGATAACATGCATCTCTCTTTCATGCAGAGGGTTTTTTCTTAATCTTTTATATTGAAAGTTGTAAGCTTTTCTCTATGGCTATAAATAATCTCATGATCTTTGCAAAAAATCAGTGGTTTAGGGAGTACGAACTAAACTACTTTAAATGGATGAACCCTCAGGTTCAACTCTGATGGTTTTCAATCTAACAGACCAATATTAGATTTTTTGCCCCCGTTTCCAACTTTAAGAGGGTAATGAAGTAGATATCAATAAGCTACAGATAAACATAACTGATGGATGTCGATGGTTAGATACCTTATTGCACACCCAGGGTTTCCTTGTGTTCTGGTTTCCAGAGCTGTATGTTGCAAAGATTGGTTTCTTGGACATCAGAATCATTCCCTGAAGTCAATGGCAAACAATTGTTATTATCTGCATTGAAATAAGTAAGTCCAGAAGTCTGGTGAAAGTATAACCTGAGTGGGAAATATATTTCTGTTACTTAAACCAACTGTATTGAATGAGTTAAGAAGACCTCTATTAACACTCCTTTCACTTATATCACAGCAGTTCTTATCTTTGAAGGGAGAAAAGCTGGTACACCATTGGACTATCAGTTGCTGGTACACCATTGGACAATCAGTTGCTGGAAACCATTGGCATAAATCAAATTTCGATGTAAAACTTTGCTTCATGGAGAACATTAGATTTGTGAGATCAGACCTCTCACGATACGATATGTAAAAGGATATCTCAGAATGATGCAACTCATGTCAATATACCTTAATATCAGGGTTTATTTAGGCAAAATTAATCATTTTAAAGTCAATAATACAAATCATACAACAGTCATTGACAGATAAAGAATCATGATACCACAATATATTGTCACAACTCTTCTCTACCATAATTCTAACTAACCAAAACCAAAGTCCTGTCCCTACATTGATTGAAAAAGAAAACCAAAGAAGCTTTAGAAAAAAGAGAAAAATATTGTCCAGTTTGACAAAATAACTTACCTTTGATTCATTGAACCATTTTTCAGCACTGGCTTGATCTTTGAACTCCAGAAAACCAAAGCCTCGACTTTCACCTGTTAAAATATTCTGTATGTCACAATACCATAAATGATGTTCACTTGTTTGGTCACTCAAGTAGTGTATCACCTATCTTGTTAAGAATGGTGAGTATGTGTCTCTGTGCATTGAACAGAATATTAATGAGACAAGCAATGTTTTTCATTATATATTGATTGGCTCTGATACAAAACCTTAATACCAAACATAGTGATATAAATTCATAACATCTCACATATTCATTCCATAATGACAATATATGAGAAAAAACTAGTCTTCAATGAAAGACAAAAATGTCCACTTTACATTTGCAGAAGCCAAAATCACACATAAAATTAAAATGTAAAATAATCAATAAGCTTTTAAACACTATCAACTCCTAATTTTCTTTCTGTCTGCTGTAGGTTAACACTGACTACTTGATGTGCATCAGTTTTCAATCAGCCACCAACACAGACTGTCTGCCATTCATATAATCACTATACAAATGAAAGGCAACTATCTTCTTAACATCAAACAATGTATTGAAAGATAATCACTAGAGTTACACATGATAGTAATAGTTAGTAATTATTGATAAACCAGATGAGCGTTTGCGGGACATCGCAAAAGCAAAGCAGCCACGAAACTGAGGGTTTTGGTTTCTCCTTTTCCGCCTTCTCCAATAGATTCCGTGGACCTATATGCCTAGACCTACAGTTATGTGAAGAGGTGAAGAACCTTGGATAACTTAGTGTCAAGGTCATGTTAACCATGCTCTAGGCTGTCAGTGAACGATGCTGATCAGCTTAATTCAAGTGAACATGTTCAGAGGATTCAAGTCAGATGCTGATCAGCTTAATCCAAGGGAACGTGTTCAGAGGATTCAAGTCAGATGCTTATCAGCTTAATCCAAGGGAATGTGTTCAGAGGATTCAAGTCAGATGCTTATCAGCTTAATCCAAGGGAATGTGTTCAGAGGATTCAAGTCAGATGCTGATCAGCTTAATCCAAGGGAACGCGTTCAGAGGATTCAAGTCAGAAATAAAGTTACAAACCTGATCCCACACTTCGGATTATCTTGCAACAAATCAGATTTTCAGCTTCTTCATTAATTGCTTCTTCAATCTAGAAATAAAATGATAATAACTTTGTCAGCAATCTCATTAAAACAACAATATAATAGGTTCACATGACATACCAATATATTGATGTACTTTTTGTGAAATGATAATGATGGATGTTATGTCAACTGCATAACCTTTTAATCATACCAAAAATCATCTTGATAATCAAATATCATATGGAGAGATCTGGCAATATCTCCTGGCTAATGAGAATAAGACATATGATCATAGGTACTTGGTCTACCTTGATCAAAGAATAGCGAGACATTACCAAAGATTGCAGGTATCTTGCATACCCCGATCAAAGATTTAGGAGACATTACCAAAGACTGTAGGTACCTTGCTTACCTTGATGAAAGAGTAGATAGACTTTTATTAAAGACTGCAAGTACCTGGTTTGCCGAGATAAAAAAATAAGGAGACAATATCAAAGACTGCAGGTACCTGGCTTGCCTCGAGGACGGGGTCTAGGTTCCAGATGAGGATGTTGCTGGATGGAACGTGCGTCGCCCACTTCAACCAGCCATGGTCAGATTTAGCCTACACACCAGAAGAGGAAGAACATTGTGACAATACAAACAAGAGTTCCTTGCACTGCCAACTAATCCTAACACATTTGCAACTAGTTAAGAAAATACTAGATATGTATAAAACCTGGAGATGTATGGACTCTCCTGCAGCAGTCCTGTCAGTACTCTGTAACTAAACTGAAGTAAAAGTAATGGAGTCTGTGGAATTGTTACTTGAAGAGGTGTGACTTTACTTATTGATAAATGCAAGGTCAAATGAGTGGCATATCTACAGGAATTATTACTCAGGGGAGGTTAATGGCTTCCGATTGAGTTCAGAATACTTTTTAACCTGAAGTTAACCTTTTCCACTTTACTCCCACTAGCACCATGTCTACAATTTCAGTCCACTTCTTCAATTCATTACTACCCCGTCTTCAAATTCAATTTGTCTAAGACGATTCCATTATGTTATTGACATAATTTTCATCTACAATAAATAATATAATTTCTCAAGTTCTCAACAACAACTTTATTCTATCAATTACACTTGTCTTCAAAGTTCAATATTCAAAAAGCCGATTCTCTAGATTTTGTAAAAAGTCAAATTTATTAAAATTTCACAAAGTCCAATAAAATACCATCAATTCTCTCTTTGTTTCACATGTAAAAAAGATTTGTTTTCTTAGTTTTAAGTTTGAACATAGGAAGCGTCAGACTTAGGATAAAATGCATTACTTACCCTGTTTGTCCGTTTGCCCGGTACGCCATACGCAAGTGTGACTGTTTTTCCTTTTACTTCCATCTTGTTCTGCAACCGAAAGTTTACCCAGTTTTACCATTAACGTGCCTGTATCATTCTTTCTTGGGGAAATAGGGGCATCGTACGAAATGAAGACAAACATTTTCACCTGCGATCCAATATTTCAAACAATAAAAAGAGTCCTTAAACAAATGTACAAAGTTTGGTTAAGTCACACAAGTCATGCAAATTCATTAAATTCTTTGCTCGATACTGGACCATTTCTTCTTTGACTATGGATAATAGATTGAGTTGAGTGGTGAAATGTCACACTCTCTGAAAATAATGATACATCTTAAGATACGACTTAACTGAAGGCTTTAGAATTATAAATACTTAGAAATATGCAAACTGAACTCATTCAAATCTGATACATGTGTAACAGATCTTTTGATATGAAATGAATCATGAAATGAATCATAAATCAAATATAATTCATATATCTTAAGTAATTGAAAAAGAAAGTTTTTTCAGGTGTATATTGATGCTTTCACTTGCTCATAAACAGTTTGAAATTGAACTGAATAAAAACTAGTACATGTTATACAAAACCATACTTTTTTTTAATCCGGTGATTAACACATTGCGATTCTATAAATGTAATTCTTTTTCATTTGTCAACAATGAATTTGAAGTCTTAAAACATTGTTCTCTTGAGCAATAAACAACTAATCCAAACTAAAAAATCAGAAACTTACTTCCATTGTTTCCAGCCATTTCTTGGCATCAGGGTTGTGAACAAAATCGACGAAAGCACATCCACCCTTCTTGCTGTCACCTGAACCAAGCATGTAAATAATTCTGTCATTATGTAATACTGTACTGGAATATTGTAATACAATCAATTGTAAACTATGGAATAATTCATTTTTAAAACAAATTATTATTCTAGGATTTTGACAATCATTTTCATCTACAATAAATGATATAATTTCACTTAAGGTACAAAACATAAGCCAAAAGAAACATACATCACTGACAAAAATAAAGTAACAAAAAAAGCTTATATTCCAAACTTGTCAAAATTGTCAAATAACCAACAACAAAAAATAAATGGCAAAAAGTAAATGTTGTAAGAAGTTAAAAGCCCACAATACATGTTGATTGTTCTAAATACCAAGTGGTTTTTGAGTCCTGGTCTGGAGAAAAACAGCCTGATGGATGAAGAGGACGATAAGTTTCACCTTGGACTATTTAACAAATATGAGCACTCACCAAAGCTACTGTGCAATATCCTCACATCCCAAATCTTTGAATGAACAAGATGGAGCGAACGATGAATCTGCAAGAGGAAAATAAGAAGTAACAATAAAATGATGTAAAGCTGTATGTGGTGGTAGCGACAGAAGCAATCCAAATGAACAGTGTGTCTTCTTTCAGCACCAGTTCGCCACTACTAGATTACAAGATTGTGAAAGCTTGTGAAGCATTCATAAAATCATTGATCAGTACTCAAAATTTAAAATTTGTCTGTCAGAAGAGTGACATTGACATGTTTCAGAAAAATGAATTATGAGGCATGAATAAGTACCAAAATATTATGTCTGTAATCATCTCACTTAACCCGCCAAATGCCAATTATAGATATTTAATTTCAATGACAATCAAAAAACAACCATAAACATGATAAGTAGCTAAAATTCTATGTTCCACTTAGAAGCGTCCTAAAATTTGTCTTTGACGTTCGACTCAATAGCAAGCACCCGAATCACAGAGTCATGAGTAGAACCTTAAGTCTCATCTAAAACAACATAATAAAACTTTGTGCATGTTTTTTTTATTTTGCTTGTCTGTACCAAACATCCACTTGTTTTACATCACTGCTATCAATCAGGACCTAGTTTAGTATGCAGTGATACCTCTTCCATTTAGATAATTGCTTTGCCTTTGAATTCTTTAAAATGATAGGTTGATGTCTCACATCAAGTGTCTCGGTCCCTACAGGCAGTCCCATCAGCAAGATTGAGGAACTAGGGTGGCTTGACTTCCATTGGCTCCACGGATCTTGATCCACTGTAAGGGTCTTCGTTGTCTACAAAACAAAAACATATTGTAGAACTGCCATCTCGTTCCTTAACTGCTTATGAATGAATTAAAAAACATTTCAAGGACAACAGATGTTACATACAGCACATTGCTTTTAAGCTCAGGCAACGACAGAAATTTCTACAAAGCCCAAATACCTTGGTAAGTGCCCGTGCTGGGGATCTCTCAGTACTTCTGACAGATCCCTCACGGCTGTGAACCGACTGTTCTCGGCTTTGGGAACCTCTTTCCTTAATTTGAGCTCTTTGGTTCCTGTTGCCAGGTAAACTCTTTTCACTTCTAGGTGATCTGTCTCTTGACAACCTTAGTTGTCCCCCATGACCACCACGACCTTCAGCTTGGCGACCACGGCCTCGACCACGACCACGACCTTCAGTTTGGCGACCACGGCCACGACCTTCTCCTTTGTGTCTTCCCTGACCCCTCCTGTCCCTTAAATGTCTGCTTGTCAAAAATTAAATTTAAATTTGTAAGAAACAATAAACTGCTTATTTCCTTTGTTCCCAAGCACTTATACAGGTGTTGGTTAGAATTAAAATAATAATTTTACTTTTGAGAGAAGCCCATTTAACGTCACAACTGTAATTTGATTACTTTTATCAGAGGCTTGAGCACATCTTGTAAGGCCTATTGACTACATCATTCAGGTTTTGGGAAATTCTGGGATATCTTCCCATTTCCAATTATTAAAAGTAAAAAAGATCAATTTCTCTGTGAAGCACACAATTTAATGGATATTCAACTACTTTACTAACAGATTAGTGACGTTTAGGTATAGCTTCTTATACCGCTTTCAAGCATATATAAGGATTCTAAGGAGATATACCGAAACGTTGCAAATCTGTTAATAAAGAACTTAATATCCATAAAATTGTGTCTTTCATAACTACTACAACTTCTAGAATGCCACCAAAAGAGTTCAATTTCTCTGTATCAATATTTATAATCATACAGCCAAGCCAAAATATTTTATTTGGTCAAACCTGTCTTGCTGTCTATCTGCCACTGTAAAATCTTCACTCCTGCTCACGACCCTTTCTCTTTCTCTAAATAGTTCCTCCCTCTCAAGCTCGAATCTTCTTGCTTCCATTAACTCATCATGATAGGCTCTCTCCATCCTGTCTCTCTCTATTCTGTCTCTCTCTATCCTGTCTCTCTCTATCCTGTCTATCTCTACCCTGTCTCTTTCTATCCTGTCTCTCTCTATCCTTTCTCTCTCTATCCTGTCTCTCTCTATTCTGTCTCTCTCTATCCTGTCTCTCTCTATCCTGTCAATCTCCTCGAATCGGTCTCTTTCCTCCATCATAAGTCTGACCCTGTCTGCATATTCTTCATCATATGCGCGATCATATAATCTATCAAGTTCATCTCTCCCTCTCAAGTCCTCTCTCCTCAAATACAGGTCTCTTCTATCATAATATTCATGCTCTCTCGGAACATCTCTTTCTACGAGATGGTCATGTCTGATATATTGTCTATCTGGATCATAAATCCCTCTTCTGTCATCAATGGGATGATCAATTCCATATAGATCCTCTTCAATAGGAAAATAACTCATGGTTTTTCTGAAATGTTAGAACAATAGATAAATAAATCATGGGAATTAAAGATGGTATGTATTAAAAACAATTTCCATACAAAATATTTATACTGGCTTGACCGGGATCTAATTTTTGGAATGAAGATCAAAAATACAGAAATCATGTCGGAAATAAAATACTCACAACAGGATTTCCCTATGTTATGTCATGGTTTAACATTACCAACGTTCTTGACCAGACATTTGTGAACAGTTTGAACTTATTTTAATTGAAAAACATTAACTTCCTGTCAGAAACACAACACTGGCATCATATGAAATGCTACTTTTAACTCGCCGTCGATGGACATTTGGGGTCATCTCATAAGCCATCAGTCTATTTTTACTCAGTTTGGCAGGCAGTCAAAGAACGTCAGGTCTTTATCAATGCATTTACTGCATATAAACAAAATTCAAAATCAAAATGCTCTTGCAGATTCAGATATCTTTTAAGTCAAAATACCTTTGTAATCACCAAGATGGAAAAATTCTAACAATTACTTGATCTACATGATATCGTTTCATAAGAATAACTAAGGGTCTACAAAACAAATAAATAAGGGTCTGTCTAACAACTCAGATTTCTCACATCAAGGACATCAAGACAAGTGCCAGAGCAACAGATACATGACTAACGCATTATAAGTTATATCTATTTTCCTAACGTTTTACATTGTATATACCTGGAATTTTATCAAAAGGTGTGTTTAATTACAAATGTTACCAACTGTATTCATCAATTATTTATACATACCCAGTCAAGTGCACATAATAAGGGATTATTACTCTGGTGTGCATTGAAATGAACGTAAGATATTCTAAAAATCAAATCTCAGATAAGTTAAGAAAAAGTAAACCATTATTCTTTACATGATAAATCAATAGTTACATGATATCCATTAGCATATCAATAGATAAACAATACTAAACCTATACCTAGAAACATTTGATGTTTGAAAATGCTCCTGTCACGAAATTGGACAGCACAAGCCTAACGTTCCATATGTGGAATAGATGTTATGTATCCATGTTCTAACATTGGTATTTTTACTATTGTTTTATTATCTTTAAAGTAACTGAAGGGTCTTACCCTATATTTTATTCCAAAATAAAAATAAATGTTAATAATGGTTAGATAAGAATTAACTGTAAATGTATTTGTTTAATTACAATTATCACTGTTTGCTCCCAAACATAAATTACAGACATTAAACAGAGATCTTACAAAGATTTTGTCAATAATTAAGCCTACTCCACGAGCAAAACCATGATCGAAAACCGAACAGTACCATATCTAATTATTCAAAAACAGATTAACTTCATGTTATAAATACAACCATTTCGCCTATATTTGGGAATCAGATCTACATTGCTATAACATGAATTAAGGAATCGTTATCAACGATGAACATCTTCAAACAGAATAAAAATAATAATCATTGTGTTCACCCTTAATATTCCGGTGTCTTTTTTGAGGTTTTGTCTAAAGTCAGGAATTTCTTCGGTTCTCTGAAGAAGAAAATCCCCCGAAAATAAGAAAGAAATAAGGTAACTGACAGCAGATTATCAGAATTTATAAAGACTATAGATTTCCCGTATGTATATTTTTAAAAAGATACCTTTGATGTTAAAAAATAAAAATAATCATATTCCGACATTCCTACTTTTACATTTTGCACTTCATTCGGAATACATCGGCTTAAGTTCGTTACACGGTACGAAACATCATTCAAGATCATATAGTACGCCTTGTGCTATCCGATTGAAAAGCTGTAACGTGCACGATAATCAAGGTTTATACATAAACTATATTCAAGATACGCTTACACTATTCTTCATAAATAACTCAATAGTGCTGTCTCAATGTCAAGATAATTGTCAACCGGTTTTATTTTGTTGACAGATGGAACGTAAACAGACGATCACGTGATTTGTTCATGTGACCTATACGCCACTTCTCTTCCGGATCATCAACATATTCTTAGATATAATTTTCCCACCGGTTTAGTCATCACTCACAGACCTCAACTGAACGTAAGTACTAAGTTTTCTTACGAAATATTCGTTCTATGACTGTCATCCGTTGAGTGACAATATAAGCATGTGTAATACAAGAAAATTAAAACAATTGCAATGGAATCTCCAATTCTACTATCTAGCCTCAAAGAGCTACTGGCTTTCTGTTAGCCCACTGGCATGTGTCTTGCATATTGTAAATATGATGTCATTATTCTAAGTTAATGTTTTATTAAGATGTTTTAATACCCATATAGTGAGGCAGAAGCTAATGACTCTTTTTGTATGTGCACATGAGCACATATCACTTTTGCCAAGTGATTGTTTCAGTGAAAGCTCTCATATTTTGTTGTCAGTGAAATAACAATACAATTGTTAGTAATGTCGCTGTAGCTGTCTGGTACAGGAAAAGCGAGCCAATTTTTTGCTATTTCTATGCAATTTGAAAAGTGTAAAAAAGAAATTATTACACTCATTACACTTATGCAAATTGATTTATTACCCTTACTCCCACTTTCTTAAAACATTAAGTATACGTTCCTAAAAATTATGTCAGAGCTCCAGATTAGCTGCAAATCTGCATATTAGTAACTTACTTCTGCTGTAACTATTTTTGTCTAAGTCCAGTTATAACAAGAAATCAAGGCTATTTGAAAGATTTCAAATACCACAAGTAATTGTCTACAAAATATTTTCTTAACCCTTCATAAATTTGTCTTAGTTTGTCAATCACCTCAATATCAATTTAGGTGTTTTTAATAGCGTTATTTCCAACAAATATACTGAACTGAGCAAAAATGATAACCTGACACCCAGGATGTTTACCTCAATTATATTAGTTTAATGTTGTGCACAGAGGACTTTGACATCAACAGAAAACAAGAATACGTCTAGCCCAAAGTCTTTTACATTGATAACATTCATGACATCACAGAACCCTCCAAAACAAAGTTCACAGACTGGAAAACAATCGGGATGAAGTGTTAAGTACCATATGTGGCCTCCTCTAGCACCTCTCATGGATCTCAGAACGTTGGTAAGCACTACGCGAGGAAGACGTTGCCATTGCACAGCATGAGCACATTGAAGATCTTACAACGTCTGTGGAGGAGTGGCAAACACATTGACCCAGCTCGTCCCAGATGTGTTCAATGAGGTTGAGGTCAGGGGTACACAATAGCCAGTCCAGGATTTCTACACCTGCATTTCATTTCTTAGAAAATTCTGCATTAGAACTGCAGTATGCGGTCGAGCGTTGTCTTGTTTGAACGTTAGACCGGTACAGAGCCATGTCTCTGCATATATGGAAGCTTAACAGGTTGAAAAATAGGATCCGTGAACAGGACAGCATTTATGTTCCCTTAAACAACAAGAGGAGAACATTTAAAAGGAACAACAAACCATGACACTGTCGCCACTAAATCAGTCAACTTCATGGATGCAGACTTGAGCGTGACATTCACCTTGTCTGCTGTGCACTTGGGCCCTGCCTTTGGCAAATCTTATGGTGAATCGAGATTTGTGCCGAAGACAACCGAATTACACTGTCTTTCAGTAAACCTTATGTGTCTTGTGGCCATACAAGTTGGTGAAGAGGTGTTAACATTGGTCAATCATAGGGTCTTTGGACGCAAAGTCCAGCAGCTCGTAAGCAATTTCTGACAGTTAGTGCCGTTTCCTATCCGCCAAATATCTACCTACATGTGTAGGTTGCAATGACAAATCTGCCAACATGATGTAATCGTAGTGACCACAAACTGACCAGCATGGAGCCTCCCTATAGCACGTTGATGTTCGGCATGTGATAGAAACAGCATTTTTCAACAAAGATCAAAATTAAAATTTTAATTTGTATTTCCAGGTCAAGTTCCTTGTGCATTTTTATTTTAAGCAAATATGTACTGAATACCCTTATGAGTTTGTGTTTGCAAGTGTATGTCATGTTTTTCCTCTTTATGTTCTCCAAAGTTAAGGGATGCATGCAAAATTACAGTTTCGTGAAATAAATGCATTCACACTTTTACTATTGTGACAAACACTTTGAAATTTTTTGATTAGCAGAAAAAGAAGAGGTTTTTCAAGTTTTCTCAGTATATTTCAAATCAGCTGTCAATCATCCTCAGAAATGTTAATCACTAATACTAGTTGCAATCTTGCCTAATGATTATTCAAATCCTTGCAAACTTGGGTGGATGTTTGAATATCCTCAAAGACTGAGTCATAGATAAGAATGACTTTTTGTTGTCTAGAAACATGCACTATCGACTTGTAGTTACAACCCTTCGAAAATCCTGTATATTTGGGTTAAAGTACACTGACATTAATTACCGTATTCGACGTGATAAGCGCCCGGGGCGCTTAAAAAATTGGTAAAAGGGGGCGCTAATTAAAACGATAAAAATTGTCCTCAAGTTTAGTCTTGAAAGTGGTTTCTCATGATACATATGTTTTTGAAATATGGTTTTATTACTTTTATCATTTTGATTGTGGCTGGGGGTCTTGAAATACCCTGTATTCTTCACTTTAGTGGAAGTAAAAGACTTATTGCAAGACTGAAAAACCTCACTCAATGAATCAGCATGCAAGGTAAGCAATGTTGAGAGGTGGGCGCTAAATCAGGACTCATATTGTTCAGTCAAAAACGTGGTTGGTGGGCGCTTATAGGGGAGTGGGCGGTTATTAAGTCGAATACGGTATATTACTGTGATTTACAAGATCTAGAGACACCTTTTTCCTTATAGAACAATTGTGAAATTTATATGAACTTATTTTGTCATGCATGATTACACTGATTCACAATAAGTGCACAACAGCAGGTTGCAGATTATTCCTACTTAGCCGTGGATAGTTATATTCATCAGATTATTGACCGCTTAGCCTGTAGAGTTTAGTGCTGTAACCTTTTATTTTATTGCATAAAGATTAACTATATTTGGAACAAATATGAGGATACCTGATATGGTTTTTTGTTTCTTCTTCTAAAACCATGTGATGGTCAAGGGTGAGTGAAATGGAAAGATGATTAACCCTCAAGTTGCTGAATATTATTTTGACCAGTTTTGCCCCCGTGGCTGAATTTTCAAGCACTCGCCTCGCTACCGTTAATGCGTAATTAGCACCAGTGGCTGAATTTTCCAGTGCCGCGAGTCGCGACCGTTTTGCCAATATATGGTTTGTTTACGTGGCGAAATACGGATGTAAATATCGTTGTATACAAAACTAGTCGGCGAATACCGTATAACAAATGGATGATACTTACCTGGCACTTTGAATGGAATTTATATCACCCCTAGAACGGTTTCTATAACCGAAGTAAACTTGTTTTTAATTCGAGCGCCGTAACTCTAAAATTGTGAGAGCGCATGCGCGAAATCAAAACGAAACTAAAGGCGAATAGTTCCTCTTGACATCGATATAAAAATTATTACAAAAATATGTCTAGAACGAATTTTACGATTATTTAAAAATTGTCTTTCTTTCAAACTCTACAAAATCATTTCATCACTGAGTGCACAGAGACAAATTATATACGGAAATGAAGCTAATTTATTGCTCTATATTTTACAATAAATTTCATGATGATACGCCATCCTAAACGAAAGATATGAATTACGAGAGCAAGGTAGTGATAAACCCCGATAACGTTCTGACCCCCACAGTAATATTACTAAGCTAGTAGCCCCGGGCAAACACACGCGCTCAGCGCGTGCAGGCGGGGTGCCCCCGCTGAAAAATACACTCACACATAATATAAATTGTCTTTATTTCCAACTGTATAAATCAAGTTTTTCGCTTTGTATACATGCAACTTATATATGGAATTGGAGGCAATTTATACTTCTTGACGAAGAAATAAAACATAACAATCTTTCGCACTGTAATTAGAAGTTATTACCAACGAAACGTAGGTATAGCTAGTGAATAAAATCTTTGATAATCGCCTTACCGCGACATTTGTCGCATCATTTCCACACGTTTTATTTTGATGCAAATATGGGCAATTTACACATGAAAAGGAAGGTATTTATTTCTTCATTACGATGATATAAAAATAATAGATATAAACCACTTGGTTTGGAATATATATAGTTTGAAAATATGGTACCCTTAGGTATTTGAGAACAGAATTTGATCATTGCGACATCCGTTAACACTCGTTTATTTTCTCGGAGTAATTTGCAAATTTTATATAGAATTGAAGACGATCCTTTCCTCTTTATTGTGATATAGAAATGTTGATAATGCGCTCTGCCGTTAAATGGATAGGAAGTGTAAACATCAGGTTAAAAAAATCGCTTCTCGGTTAACAAAATATGAATAGAGAAATTGCCGGTTTGTGCGATGCTCGCCGGGTCTTTACTGATTTTTGTTTACATACCAATTTTATATGGAAATGAAGATCATCCTTTTCTCTCTAATTTGATATATAAAATTTCAAAATGTGCCGAGAACTTTATGTGATATAAAGTGCGAGAAAATGGTAAAAACCTAAAGAATAAACAAAACTCACATTTTTGCGGCACTTGCTGTATCTTTATTTTACATAGCATATATACAAATTTTATATCAAATCGAAGACAATTATTCCATCTTTATCACGAGGTTATCAATTTCAATATATGCCTAGCTGTTGAGAAGATACGAGCGAAAGAAAGGCATATGTCAAAATCGCCGTTCAGTTTACATGATTTGAATAGAGAAATTAGCTTTTTGTGCGTCGCTTGCTGTGTCTTAGTTTATTTTTGCGCATGCACAAATTTTACATGGAATAAAAGACAATCTTTTTCTCTATCTTGTGATATAATTTTTTTTTTAATACGATGAGCACCTCATGAGTAAATTGATGTGACAAAATGGTGCAAAACTAAAATTATGTAAAATCACCTTTTTTACGGCACATGCTGTATCTTCAGTTCAGGTAGCGCATGTTCGTAATTTATATCGAATTGAAGACAATTTTCTGCTCTTTCAAATGATCCCACCTGTATTGAAATCCGCCCAAGGGTTTAGATCACAGGGCGTGCGATAGCAAGGTGAGCTTTTGTTTTGAGTGCGCACGCCTGAGCAAACGATAACATGCGCGTCTCGATAAGCTCGTGCGCGAGGGGAGCAATAATTCACAAGCCTATAGCAAGCCCGGCGGGTAGTGGGGGAAAATTGAGCGTTTGTAATGCATATTTTCGGTACGATAAACATGACCAATATCTATAAAACTTTCGTAAAATATGCCCCCATTCTTTAGAACAACAATGAAAAAACATCGGCGGCTTAGCGAAAGCCGGATCATAAATACAAGCCTCCAACCGACACGACTGCCGTGCAATTTTTTTCCGGGATCCGCTACACAGTACAATTGCGTTGATTAGTAAATGCGTCAGATTATAAGTCCGGCTTCCGGGGTTCGCCAAGGCTAACTGCGGCATAGTTTAATTTCTTCCCGGACCATTCCGTAAACCGCGGCTTGAGGGTTAAGAGGTTTTAATTATTGTTATAGTTTGTTAATACAATGCCATGGGACGAAATATCACTTCTACATTGTGACGTCATGTCTTGAACAATATTTGACATCACTATATGCATATAACTTTGAAATCAAAATGTGTAGCTGGTGGGTAATCGTCCTATGCATTTAGTCTACAGAGTGTATAAAACGAACACTACCACAAATTCAACTTCAAATAACCAATGTTTGAAAATGACATTATTCATTACAATAAAAGACAAACAGGTCTAAAAGGCTTTTGCCAATTGATTGTCCTGTTTGTAAGATATCATTTTTGGATGAATATTTGCCTAAACCATTTGAACAATCACCTGTAACACAGTGACATGAAATGATTTTTGTCTATGTAAAGTTTCAGAGTGGGACTACAGTTAAATCAATACTCATCCTTCAGCCATTGTTCCTTCACCCCCTGAATGAATAGAAATACTTTCATTGAAACCATATGAAATGATATCAATAATGTGCCTAGAGCTCAGAATTGTATTCATAATTGCATTTTGAAATAGCTTTGTTGCTGTTCAGATGGACGTGTATGGTGATACCAACTGTTGCCAGTGTCAGTTGAGCACCCATCAGAATTAATCATTAGATACCTAGAACACAAGTTTTGCAATAAAAAATATTTTCTTAAAAAATGCAAATAGTAAAAATTGAATTCCGTCTTTATTTTATTTGGACATATTTGCTTGGAGATGTGCCCATTATATGAAGACATTGCATTAAACTGATTTGAGATGTGCCCATTATATGAAGACATTGCATTAAACTTGTTTTTAAAATTTCATCAAATTAGGGCTCAAGTAGAAGTTGGTGTTATACTGTATATTTGCATATCATTTGAGAAGGGATTTGAAAAACTGTGAAAAACCTTCTTATAGCTCGCCAGGCCTGTAAAAAAGATGAACCTATGCCAAATGCCGACGATTTTTTAATTTCAAGGTACTATTATTTTTAAGAATTATTTGTAACTTCAGTCCCCAAAATGCAAAGTCTTAGGTAATGAAATTTTGCATGGACGTTCCTTAAGCAATAAGGAATATAATTTTGAATTTCTGATAGTAGCTATTTTAAGAATAAGGTAATAATTACATCCATTTTCTAAGAGATTATAAACATTCATTGATAAGGTAAAAGAGGAGAATATGTATTTGTACCTTCAAGTGATTATGTATATAAATGTATGGAATGGAAGACTATGATGTATTGTGTTGATACCAACGTGTATGATTGAGAGCTGGTCGACGGTCCGCTGCAGTACGTGATGCAGCTGTGTACAGTGTTATTGATCCCGTGTGAGAGATGGGATTGGGATAGAACAGAACCGATTACTGTACTCCCTGTTCATACAGACTTGTGACTTTAGCTGCTGGTTGCAAGGTTAGTAGTGCCTCTCTAGTGTTGCTATCTGTTAACAATCTACCTGCTGCATTGCATCCATTGGATTCTTGAAATATTCATAAGCCATAGGAATACCAGGATTGTCTAGGACAGACATTCCGAGACTAACAAACGTGGAATATAGCTTTCTGCAGGAAAAGGGTTTTCATGAGAGTTTTCAACATATGTCAACAATCAAAAGAGTAAGTAATGATATTTGTAATGTTTTCTGATCACGGCCACACTTTCTAACGTTGCCTTCAGCAGCGCAAGGGTTAAAATATAGAGCATCAAAACATGGAATGAAGATTCTTAGTTCCCGACAAGCGAACACTTACGGATACAACATGTTATAATTTTATTACTTGTTGGATGAATATTTATGTACTAAAACCAAGGTCAACCCTTTCAATTATACACCATATTTATTGAATTCAATAATTTTGGATGGATTACCTACCATATGCCTGGAATAAGTTGTATGTATGTTATTTATAAGCATTATGTTCACATTCAAATTATTCCTAAAATGAAGAGTGCCATATTAAGTTGACTTAGACTTTTATTAAGTTATCATATAAATAAATTAAGATGTTGCTTTGTGTGGGACAGATGTTGGTATTTCACCATATATCAATGAATAGTTAACTCTATTAGACAGCGTCATGTTTATGATTAAATCAATGAAGCAATTCAGTATTTCTTTTTGATCAATCAGCATTTTTCACAATAAATAGGAGTAGTTCAGAGAAATGAACATCCTTGATTTTGCTGATTTTGCTTTTTTGTGGTTTACAAGAATCCAATCCATCACTTGGCTATCATTACTGTGAGTGTGAAAAATTAATTCTGAATATCTTTCAGGTCATAAAGATTTAATTCAACAATATAGCTCAACGGGGCACATTTACAAAAAATGAATACGGTGATTTTAAGAAAATGAAAATCAAAGTCTCCAATTGCGAGTCAATGTCTCTTAATCAAAAGAAGCAGTTTTCAAAGGAATGTCCCATGATCTCTCAAGCTACACAGATCCACTTCCCTACTTCAAATGATTGAAAGGTGTTCACAATGGCTGCCAGTATTTTTAAAATTTCACTTGATTATTTACACAACGACCATAGATGATCAGGTTGAGTTATGATATATTTTATCAAACTGGAGTATAAACTAATGTTTGTTGAGGAAAATTTTAAGAAATAAATCTTCAAAAATGTGCTATTGCCTCTTTAAAGAGAAATATCAGTTTCTGAATTAATAAAATCTTCGTCCACTTGAAAAAGGATGTGATCATTCAGCATTGTCCGCAATTTTGCAGTCTACCTGGAAATTAAAAGTTTATCTGGAGAAGAAGGAGAGGACATTCTAGGAGAGACTACTATTTATACAAAGAAGACCTGTGTTGGTGATTATTTGTCATTTAGATGAACACGATTATTACCTTACAGCTACGAAACTAGATTGCCAATTTTGTGAAGATGATAAGTTGTCTTGCTGTGATTGAGATACTGCCTGAAGAAAGATCGAGTACAAGTGTGTCAAACTCCTCACAGTGCTAGCACATCTGTCAGTGCAACGAGTATAGACAATCATCCATGGGGATGATGTTGTTAGATTTCCACTAAATCTCTTGAAAATTGATTTTTAGAGAATACTTTTAAAATACTGGAAAGGAACCCAAGAGAAGTGGGATGTTTTTCACAAATCCTGAAGAAGTAATGTTTTGGGCCATATTGATTTTAGGTTTAGGTATATATTTTGAACTGCAGTCTGTGGGTTTACAAGTCTGAGGACAGATCTTCACATTTACCTTCTGATGGAAGGTCCTGGTTTGGATCCTGTCTGCATTGCATCACCTCCCGACTCCTGTGGATGACAAGGGGTTGTTCAAGATTTCAAGATTGCAGATTTTTACAGCTTCCATTGAATAGATCATGATAATTTTCTGATTTGCTAGACAGTGAGGTCGTATTATGATATTATTCATTGCATCTATCAATGAAGTCATGTTATCATGAAACAGAGGAAAAGTAGCCAGTACCTTGGAATTAAAGTTTGTCCTCATCGGAAATTCATACAACCTCTCCCCCGTTATCCTTATTAATGACAATTGCAGGATATTGATGAATATTCTTGTAATCGAAACTCTCTTGTCACAAGGGCATATTTGACAATTTAGTATTCCCCAGACAAATGAGATAGGGTTGATTTTGTTAAGTGTTTAGTCTATGTCTGTAGGGAGAAGAGCACTGGCTTATCTCAGTTTATGTGATCGCGGATTCTGCCCTGGATCAGGGGGACAGTTAATGTGATTACACTATCCACTGAACTCCCATTTACCATGGACATGCCAGATGGTATTGATTAGCAGGGTGGCAGTGTTTATACTATAATGATTTGTTGTAGTCGCGGTCATATATCTAGTGTATGATTTGGTAATGGTATTATGGGTGTAGTTTATAGCATGCTGTATTTAGTGGTTGATGAAAAGGTAATTTTAAACATATTGTATTTCACATGGAGGTTAGTATATTGAGCTGACATTGTCACAGTTGTTGATTTGAATAGATTAACATAACAAGTTTTCATGTCATAAATCCATCACATGATGTCAAATGAGGAATCTTAAGTCCAACTTGGAAGGTCAGTTTATCTAATCTCTCGTGTTAAGCAGTATTGTCTGATAATGCCAAATACGAAACAATATACTTTAACAAATTCAAAATTGAATGTTCTTTTCTTTTAGAATTTCTCTACCTCAACTAATAGTATCACACATTCTAGTTTTCTCATTTCTTCTATGGGATAAGAACAATGGTTATGTTGTTGAAAATAATTCTCTAGAAGTTATCTCTTATTCATTGTAGTTAACATTTAACCTGCCAACACTTAGATGTTCCAGGTTATGCCTCTCATCAGTGGCCAAACATTTTTGTGCTGATTGTTTATGAGTTAAGGTTCCTATGTTTTTTGTTATGCATTTAAGTGGTTAAGTTTCAAAATAAAATTTCAGAAGTCTGATATGCTGCTACAGTTGGTATTTATGTCAAAGTAAAACACTATAATTTTCATTCATATGTAAGTGTGTCCTTAATATTCACCTCTCAGAAAAATTGTGAGAATTAGTGGCAGATCCTGTCTTTCCATTGGGGATGGGATAGCGCAGTGGTTAGCGTGTTTGGCTTTGGATCAAGAGGTCAGTGGTTCGAATCCCGCCAGCAACTTTATCTGCAGTAGAGAACTGTTCTATACGCAGTCAGCTTTGGGTGCACTGCTACACTGAAAGTCAGCGCAGTACCACCCATGGTTCGCTAGTTCCAGCCGATGCTCGCAGGTTTCACCACAATGCATAGCCACAATGGTGTTGCGGGCTTTCTCCCTGCAATAATACTAGCAGCCGCTATATATAAGTGAAATAGTCTTGAAAGCGGCGTTAAACACCAACTCACCTCACCTGTCTTTCCATTAAACCTACTGACCTAGTCGCTGCTTGTACTCTGTCCACTCATTGGCGGACATCTGTCATTAAAGACATTGGTATTAGCAGCAGCAAGTGTTAATGGTTTCTCTCAATTCCATTGGGAGGGGATAATGGTACGGAATTGAATATTTCCTTAGCGGACTGAGTACCACTTCTAACAGTATTCATGGGAACCAATGAATGTCATTACATTGAATATCAATACCATTATGAAGGTGAAATCGTTCATTATATTTCTTGTTATTGTTATTTGAGGTGTTATCTTTCATTTGCAGCCACTGTTGCTATGGTGGACTGCTATGCTTTCAGAATACCAGCTCTTGCAATGTGCACTGGAGCTGATGAATGTTATTGTCATGAATATAAATGCCATTATTTTGTCATCTTCAATTTGCAGGCACCGTTGCCATGGTGATATCTGTAGGAAGAGGATTAAAAGTGTGAATTGTTTGCATTGATTTCATTCAACTTTATTCAGTGCCCCTTCAGTGATATTCATTATCTAGGATGTCTGAAACATTGTTGAAGTTTTGAAATAAATCAATGTGATTTTGAAGAAAGATCTATAAACATCTTAGCATTAGTTTGTTGGAACAAAGGGTCAATGCATTGACAATGATGTTAGCACTTAAAGCTCAGCCTAGGGCATATTTGATCAAATTGTTCACATAGATATAAAGTAATCTTTTAAATTAGATTTGTTGAAGTAGATTTAACAGTTAGGACTTATGTATTAATTTTTTGTAATAAACAATTAAATGTTCATAGATAATCAATCAACTTCTTTATTCACTGGAAAATGTTTGGTGCATGTTAAGGGAGAAGATGAGCATCAAATGACCTGTATAGGAGGTGTAATGTTAGTAGCTAGTCCATGTCAGTGTTAAATATTGATAAACCAGATAAGATGTGATGGATGTTTGTCCAGTTAGAGATACAGAGAGATAAAGGAGCCTTCAGTATGAGCCAGCGGTATTTGATAGCTTGCCTCTTTCCTCAAGCAAAAGGTGAGCTGTTTTAGTACTCATATATCCTAAACTGTAAAATCTTGAACCAAAACTAGGAAGATTTTAAGAAATAAACCATGCAGGTCCAGGTATTCTTCCTAAGTTTATTACTGCTGGCACCTGATATCTGTGAGGTCCTGGGTGTCTAATGCCCCTAGTAGTAGGTTTAGTTGTATGATGGGAAAGTGGATGTGCTTTTATTAGTTGATTAACGTGATAACCACCAACACTGACTTGTACCCCATGTGGCAGTAAAAGCTGTAGAATTCCCAGGAAGTTGAGATTGTGACACTGATGTGCTTTAAAGACTGACATCCAATGATCAAAACATAGTGAGCCTTGAAACCCCTATTCCACTGGACGAATTACCATATGAGAACAATTAAGCCTCAGGTCTAACTAGCTAATTAGAGTACACCTATCGGGGGCCACTTATGAAAAAACAGCGAAGGTTTTGATAGAGCAATTTGAGATGAGGAAACATGTTTGCTTTGACGTACTGCATTCCATTGTTACAAGACAGGACTGGGACTCAGAACAAACAGTGTCTTTGATTTATTATAATTACCAAGACTAATAAGATTTTGATTGTTCCACTTTCTTTAATGTTTTTACAAGGTGCTTTTTACTGCTATTACCATACTTGAAATTTTATTGCACCCACTTGGATGGTGCCTCATGGTAGACATACATGTATATGGATATCCTCACTTTCAATTGAATTTAACCCCGCTTGTGCCTTTGATCCACGTTGTTTTGCTCCCTTTAGAGAAGCGTCAAATCCACTTTATTCTTATGTTCATAACTCAACCTGACTCTACAGTTTCCATGGTAACCACAGAATTTCTGCAAGTGGACTTTGAACATTTATTCATTTATGTTGGTTAGTAAACTGTGTGTAATTCTGTTTATGTTTATCAGTTTGTTAATTCAAAGTGTTATAACTAATACTTTAATTATTAATTTCTGGAAAGAAAAGCAACACTTTTTTTTCTTTATTTTTGAGCACAAGTGAAATCTCTGCCTCTAGGAGGTACAAAAATGTATTTGAATTTCAATATATAGAAAATTGGAATAAACAAACATTTTTTAATGTGTTTTTTTGTTTAAAGAGAGCATCCTTGTCTTTAAGGACATGACATGTATTTTAGAAGAAGGGAAGTGAAATATATGCATAATGACTCAGGTAAACATTCCTGAAGATTCTGAGCTATATAGAGCTAATTCCATCGATGGTTTATACAGCTAAAACATTGGAGGCTTTGATTAATTGAAAGTAAACTGGTACTGAATTGTCTCCATATTTTCTTCGACTGAGAATTTTAATTCTCTTATTCTGTTTTTTAAGCAGTGAGCATTGGTGAAGATGTAATAGGAATGATCGCTTTCAATGACTGAAATATATATAAAACTCATGGATTTTAGAATTTGAAATTTGCCTGGTCAACGGTAACAGGATTTTAGTATGGGAGGATGTTTACAAGGCTGAAGGTTAAGTGAACAAATTGTGAAGATTATTCAAACCACATTTACTGCAGTGTATAACTTTTGTATCAAATCCTCACAGCAGATTATTTGATTGTTGTGTGGTCATAACAACGGTTAAATCACAACAATTGATAGCAGAATGCTGACAAAAGCATTGTTATGTTTCCCAGGGAACTCTGTTTATTCTCATCAAGCCATTACAAGCTGTTAAAAGCATATTCAAGACATACTTATAAATGGCCTTATGAACCTTCAGCTATCATATCAATAAAAATTGCCATTGTCGAATATCCATTCAAGATTTCAGTTCAGTTATCCCATTTATGAATTTGAGAGCTACAACGGATGAAATTCTGGTCGTTTTGGGCATAATCGTTAAGGGTGCGCGGTATTATCGGTATATCGGTATATTGCGATATAGATACAACACGATACGTACCGGTACACTCTTCTGAAAATATCCAATATATCGGATCATATAAAATTAACAATTTCCGTGTAAAATTACAGAAAAGTATAACCAAAAAACATGATTTTACTGATAGTTGAAGTGTGATCTCGCAAAACGAAAATAGCACGGACATGTTAAAAGTCCGATCCAAGTCACTGAATAATCTTTCTTTACAAAACGAGCCAGATGAGCATTGATCACTGTTCTTATTGCTGTTATTTAGTCAAGAGAGCATGGAAAAATTAAAATATGAAAAGTACCAATATATTGCAATACGTATTGCAATACGCCTCTCTGTATCGCAATATATTGCAATACGGAAATGAGTAGCGATACCCATCCTTAATAATCGTATAACTATCAAAAACGTTAATCATTATTTTTGTTAGGGCCTGTCTACAATGTTTTATTCTATGCATTTGTAAAATGCTGTTACATGTGGTAACTTTTCTAATTCTTCTTATTTCTTAAATCAATATTGTTTCCCAACAATATCGTATAATGAAAAATTCATGTTTCGTCATAGTTAATGTGCTTGTCAATGTCCCTAGTTATGATCAGTGAAATCACAGTGAACATGATTGGAATTTTCATGTACTGTTTCAAAATGCAGAGAGTGGATGAAAGGTCAAATCTATTTGAATAAGGATTTATATCAAAATTGATAGTATTGTTTAAGACTTTTTTTTCAGAAATCTCATTTCTCTCGTCAAATTCGTCATTCAAAGGAATGATTTCCATTTCACGTCTGCTTCATTTGAAGCTCCATTACATGGCTTTTCTTTGCACTTTTGGCTACTTTAGCAACACTATACCCTGCAAGGAGCTGGTATCTGCTGTAAGAGTGACTAATCCAAGGGTTCAAGAGGGATTCCATCCTTGTTCATTCCTTGAGGAGCAAGAGCATTATGGGTATCAATTACACAATCCATCTGGGTTAGAAAAGAAACCTTTCTGAGGTTTGAAGAGGTAGGCTTAAAGGGCACTTTGTCAGACCTGTGTCAGTGTTGATGGATCCAAGGTTTTAACTGGTGAACCTTTCTTAGTGTTGAAGTCTGTGAACATGATTTGTTCTAATGCATTAGATTTGTAAGATATCTGATGATCAATCGAAATTCTGAGTTGTAAACCATTGGTTTGAATGTATACAGAAATGTCACTCAGTATATAGATTTGTTCTCTTTGTGATATATATATACGAATGTGAATCTAGTGCCTTTATGGTGGTTTCTTTTAAATGGAAAGTGTCAAAGATTTTATTTTGAACCTGATGAATAGAAATTTGAATGTTATTGTAAATGAGTGCTTTAGAGATGTCTGAATTTTTTAGTTATTTATTTTAGCATCAGTCTCAGTTAAGGATTTTGTTGTCTTTAGTGGTCCAACAAGTTCTCCTCTAGTGTGCAAATCTCTATTCTCAATGAATAGTTTGCAACTTTTCTTCCAGGTTCATCGGATTATTAGTTCAAAATAAAAGCATAACAACTGATTATATATAATTTGGATTATTTATATTTGAGCTACTCCTGTGGTTTAATCATTCTCTTCCAGAAGAAATATTTCAAGTCATATCATCCCACATAACTGGATTACAAGTGAGCCATGTTTCTCAGAGCTTTCAAGAAAGCCTTGAGGTGAAATTTTCAAAAAAGATACTGTCGTCTCAACAGTTAATGAGAAAATTTGAATGCTCGGCTCAAAACAAAGTTCCTCAGATAGAAAAGTGTTGTACATTGTTCATTTGTCTCAGCCTAAACTCTCACCTTCACTATTATAGAGCCTGATTATTCCATAGCTTCAGTGGTTGAAATAGCTGCCAGCCCACAGGTGATGTTCTAAGTATCTTCTTATTGCCAGGCAGGCCAGACTTTAAGGAGGGCTGCTTAATTTTTTAAACCACAAGCCCTACTTACCATTAAGGAGACTATTATGGACACTGCATAGTTTGCAGGCCCAATATTGTTTATTATTATTTAATATGTCTTGCGGCCGAAAGAAAGGGGATTCCATCTAGGGTAATATAAAATTCATCAACTGTCATCCGCGGGAGCTATGACAAACAACCATGCACGGAGAGCTTCTGCTATCTGTTTTTATCCTAATGATTTTGGTTCGAAAAAGTAGTCTAACGGCTTTGAGTATTAATATCTTTATGTTAAAAGTATCGTTGTTTGATGAATTCAACACTGTAGTCACACTCTCTCTACTTAGATGTTGTGTTATTACAAGTATAACTTTTTGTTTTGACTGTGTGTCAAATATTTTCTTAGTATTTTATTTTTTATAAATTTATTTTCAATGATAAATGATGCTTTTATGCATTGTTATGAATCTCACTATCTATTGACGTAGAAATGCCATTTGGCCCATGTTGGCAAAGATGTTCATGTAAATAAAGGAGTACTTTCTGAAAATAATAATGCATTGTTCTAACGCTAAAGTCATTGACCTTTTTGCAGATATTTTATTGAAGCTTTGGTAATTTCAATTCAAAATTAAGGCTTTCGGTTTTCCTTGGAATCTAATAAACATAAGACCAATCATTTAACACATTTCATCTGTATTTTTGCTTTTCTTAAGTAATCTGAAATCTGAATTCTGAAAATGCATGGACAACATTTTCATCAAGTTTTTCAGAAGCAACAAGAAAATTAATTTGCTGAGCTGGTTGATTCTACAGTTTCTCTTCTCCTTCGAATAATTAATTATTTAGATTAAGTTAGTGTTCATGAATTTGACATTCACAGATCATATACAAAGGCTTAGGCTCCAATAGTCTCAGCAATTTAGTTAAACCCCACAACCTCTATTTGTCCTCTGTTTGACTTTGAAACCTCAGAAGAAATTCCTGCCCTTTTGGCTGCAAGGCCATGCTAATTTTCTCTCAGACACTGCAATACAGCTTTGTCGCTGCATAATCTCTCTGCACATTTAAATCCGCACCTTGATGCTTCGGAACATACAGTTTTGTAGATCTCTTCCTGTCAGGAGTGCTGCTGGTGTCGGGAGGCCGAATCTGTCTTGGTTCAAACTCCACTTGGTACATGTGGTTCATCAACATCAGAAGTCTTATCAGGGCTCCCCGATACATAATTCATGGAGCAGTCTGGACGTGATTAATTGTGGTGTCAGTTAGGAAAGTAACAAATCAAGACCTCTGGGACAGATGTTTACAGTCTTGTATGCTCTTTATGTCTTCATGTATACAAGGTGCCCTGTCTGTACAGTTCTTGGAATTTGAAGGTTTACAATTTTTAATCCTGAAAGAAAGCAATTTAAGAATGGCTTGACAATATCATATGAAATGGAAAACACCAAAAAGACAAATATTGTTTCATTATTGTAATCCTTTTGAAAACTAGCTAGCCTGTAATTTTGAAAGCTGTGGTAAAGAGCTGTTTGTCTACACAGTGATAATTAAGTTGAATGTCGGACTTGGAATCCTGCTCTTTGAAGTCTTTCATAGCATCAATTTTAGGTACCTTTTGTTTCAAGGGAAATTTCTAACCTGAACATCCATGAAAGACTTTCATTAGGACCTAACATTCCTTTATTTAGGGGAATATTTAACCTAAACTTTCTGAAGTGCATGCTGTATAATCTAATCATTAATGTGTATAAATGTTAATGACTATGTATTACTGGTTTCATGTCCACCTTAAAGAAAGGATCTTTGATCCTCTGAAGCGTAGACAAGACATACACTGCAGTGAGCTTCTGTCTCCGTCTCCCTATGATGTGATGGCTTTATTAGAAAGAAGAGTACTTTATTAGAGACTAGACATTGCTGTCTTCCCTCTTATCTCTGTGGCTCTGTAGTCTACCTTCTTTTATCATCCCATCTTTTACAGAAACCTTTATCTTTGTCCAGGGAAGGAAATTTCTGCTGTTCGTTGCTTTTGTTGTGACCTTAAATGTATTCCCTTTCAAGAACCAAATTCTTTGCATTCAAACTTAAAGATGCAGATTCTACAGTGAAACAAGCATGGCTGAAAACCTGTATTATAATTCATTTCTGCACTGCCAACTGTTTGCTTGGATGAGTCAATGCTTGCAGGTTTCAGTGCAATATATCGACATAATAGTGTTGCAGGCTTTTGCCCAGGAATGGTATTTGCTTCAATAATTTAAGTAAAGTAGCAGGGATTGGGAAAGACACTTTTGACAATGTGCCATGTTCACGGCTTTTAGTCCTTTTCAGAATTTTGAATAGGCCATTCCCCTTAGTAGCAATGGTAAAATTTCTAATTTGAATGGGCCATTTTTCCTTCCAATGTGCAAAATGGCCCGTGGCCCCTGCCTTTCCCAATCCCTGAAGTAGTCTTTAGAAATTACTTTTAGCCCCAAATCCCTTCACAATATTTTACTTCAACCTCCATTCATTTTTCAGAGTTTAAGTTTTTAAAGTAAATTCCCATCTCAGTTGCTACTTCTCCAAGGTCCTTAGTCATCCAACCTGTTACTCTAAATAACGGCATCTGCTAGGTATATTAACTTTTAAAAGTTTTCTGGCCAATCAATATCCTGATTGATGAAGATGTTATCCCTTGTTAAAGATATATTAGATTTAACGTTAAGTCACAATCCATTACTCAGAAAATAGCTTTCACGATGGTAAGTTGTTTTTATGTATTTTGGAGTTTATTTTTGATGAGATGCTTTTAGAAAATTACCTTAGATAAATGCCTGAAGACAAACACATCTAATGGTTTGCAGTCACATCAGGGGATTTATATGTCAATCTTATTAAGAAGGAATATTAAAATTCTTGAAGCCCCAAGGTGAAAGGTTTAGTGATAATAACTCAAATAAATTCTTCGCCAAGAGTAGGCTAGGTATATGTTGACTTTCACCAACGTGCCAAGGCAGAATATTTCTGTGGTTATTTGATATTTACCTGCACTTGGCATTAAAATCAGAAATTGAAACTTCCCAACCTCTAGTTGCTGGTCATTGTCTTGTAAGGGGACGGTATAGCGCAGTGGTTAGCGCGTACGACATCTGATCAAGAGGTCCGTGGTTTCAATCCTGCCAGGGGCTTGGGAACTTTGTCTGCAGTAGAGAACTGTTCTACATGCAGTCAGGTTTGGGTGCAATGCTACATTGAATTTCAGTGCAGTACCACCAATGATTTGCTAGTTCCAGCCGATGCTCACAGGTTTAGCCGCAATACATAGCCGAACAATAGTGTTGTGGGCTTTCTCTCTGCAATAATACTAGCGGCTGCGATATAATTGAAATACTCTTGAAAGCGGCCTTAAAACCCCATATCACCATCACCATCTACGGATGTTGCTTGACAACTGTGTTAGTGTCTTACATAGTGCAATAAAGGAATTTACCTCTGTAAATCAGGGGCCACCATCAGATTAATCGTTTGTCAGTGAATGAGTTTATGAGGTGTTTACAACTAATTTATTGAAAGTGGAGGACTGTTTGGAGAGAGACGACTCAGACTAGCTACGATCTTTTGTTCTCTTCCCTGTGTTCCTCTAAAATCCTTATTTCAGCTTTCTGTAACTATTGATAGTTTGAGTTCTCGTAGATCTGGGAACGCTTGTATGGGCAGTGATGGCGGTGTTGCCCTATCCAGAGGGTGTGGGTGTGTGTGATCACAAACATAACAATGTTACCTTTGCTCACTGTGTTAATTGGATGTATCACTAATTGCTATATTCTTAAAATGATTGTTTTCGGCATAAAAGATGTGTACTATTGTAGCCAATATATATCCAGATATATATATGAGATGGTTACATTGATATGTCATCCTGCAGAAGAAGAACATAGTTTTGATAATATAAACCGCAACACAGATATATTTCAGGCATTCCCATTGACACAACAGAAATATTCCATTGTATAAAGTGTGTGATTCAGACACACAATATGGGGACGATATTAGCAACAATGAAATCAGCATATGAGGGTTTAAGCTTCCTGGAAAGAACAAGGTAACAATTAAATATACAAGCATTCATACTTAGTACAATCTAACAACAACAAATGTTCATGCATCTTCCTATCCAACTCTACGGCTGTAATATGAACTCAAACCAATATGTTAACATATTTTTTCTCAGAGAACTCATTAGCAGACAGTTATGCAAAGTCAGCTCTGTACAGGAATTTATTTGTAGAGAATGAGACTTTCAAAGAGTCTCTGATAAGGTGATTACACTGCAGTGTTTTGTGGTTATGCTGTGAGTGTGGTAGGGTATCCTATTGATTATGTAGACACACTGTTTGCTGGGGTTGGGGGATGCCTGCAACTTGGAACTCTTCTGTCGGGGAGGCTGGGAATGAGTCATATATCACCAAGATAATTTTACCTTCCAGGCCAAAGAGCGGCGTGACTCAGAGGAAGACCAAGGGGTTGCAGTTGGGCAACACTTGCTGATTTGCAGGAAGTTGGTCAGGAGCAACGACCTTGACGGTCACTGCGACCTTCACAGGTCTATTTCCAAAACATTGGACTATGGAATGTGACTTTTATTACCATGGCAACAAATAGATGATAATATCAAGGTCAGTATGATATTTAATTATGTGAATATAAAATTTTTATATGCATACCTCATGGGAAAAGATGTTTATATATTTATTACCAAATAAGATTATTAGCTTACTATAAAGCAGTGTTGTTCAAGACAGGACAAGAGTCTCCTTGAAACATTCCACAACTTATACATATTGTCATTTTTGCATGCATATGTTATAAGTTTTGACATGAATATTAGGTCTTGTCTCACATAAAATACCTTCACATCAGAAATGTTTTGAAACTTGTATGTGTACAAAGTATTTTATCCTTACCATGAAGTAGGAAATATTTAATTTAAGAAGTATGTCTAAAAGAACTGTTTGCTTATGAACACTCATTCCATTACTCTTATATCTTTATAATGGAATCTTATTTCAAACCCTATATCTAATTGAAGCCAAATGCTAATTAAAAGACCATTTTAAAAGACTCAGCTGTTAGTTTGGATTGATATCTTGGTTGATAGATACAGCTGAAACAGCTGATAACAGGGGTCACCACCCTGTGTAGATTGTGGGCCATATTGATCCTATTTACTGAACCGTACAGTGTCTGTGGAACCGTGGCCTTCCCCAGGATTCCACTCACACTTATCATAGGTGTTCATCGGTACAAATCAATAGACAGGAGTGGTAATTAGCCGAGGCTTTGCTGATGGCAGTAATATCTCGATATAACAGAAAAGCTGCAGGACATATAGTTGCCTCACTGAGTGACCTTGGTGTGACAGTAGCCTAGTGTCGGATCTGCAGCTATGCATAGTTATCTAACATCTGGCCATGTGATACTGTTAGTTATTACTTGTTGTTGAGAATACCACAGTAATATCAAGGGTGGAAATTATCACTTTATCATCACACTTTTGAAATTTTGCTTGATTTGTTTTGTCGAGTAATGATCTGATAACATACTTGCAACTAGTCCTTGTTAAAAACCTTATTGGTAACTTCTCACCAAAGTGTCTTCTAAATTCAATTATATAAACATCTGTTGACTAAAGTAACAAATATCCTAGGCTAGCGATGGATATTTTTACTTTTGATATCAGATGATACTAGGGTTAGATTATATAAATCACCAAAAGTAAATCTTTTTACAATTATCAGCAAATGAACAATCATGTCTGAAACACAAACTGCCATTGCACTTCTTTAGCAGTGATCACAGTGAGATCATAGCATTGTGATGTCATAGCATTGTTAGGTTATCAACTTTTGAGGTCAGCGTAAGATCTTTTGTATGTTATGTAGAATATTCCTTTGATTTTGCACTTAGCACAAACCCACAGCCAAAATATAAGATAATATATTGAGGTATAAAATTTGATGTCAAACTTGGTACAGCTGACTATATGATGTTTGTTCTAGTTTACTTTTAAACATTTAGATGTCATCACACTTTTGATTATGACTATGTGGACAGTATAGATTAATATCTCCATGATACTGATAGTGTGAGAGAAGACAGGGAGATGTTAAGTAGTTAGTGTATACACCCCAGGGAGTTGACATGATAGATTGTTCATTATCAAAGGATTGCATCCCCCCTTTTTGCATAATGTATTTATTTACTCTATTAAATAAGAAATGAAGGCCATTTAGATAGTGAATAAATGCAACATTATTGTATTTTTTATCACACTCATAGCAATATCACAAAATCTTGTATTGACAAGACCTGATGAGTGAGTTGGTAAGCTGTTGGTACAATCAGTGTTGGTGATGTGGCCATACTCTAAGGTTCTGGGTTTAATCCCACAAGGGACTTAATTGAAACTAGTTCAATAATTTGCACTAATGCAGGTAGTGTGATTCTTATATAATAATATTACACTCTTATCAAAACTTTAATATTTTTATTAGGTTTCATTTTTTCAGTTGAACCTTTTTGTTATCTACTCTGTGAAGGACAGTTACATGAAATTGAATATTTGCAAGGAGCCATTAGGAATTTATCTACTTGTTGAACCAGGACAACACAGGAAGTAGGCACGATATGTTGATAACTATATCATCTGGATTTCTTAATAAGTTCACTTGAAACAAAGGAAATTGAAAGCTTAATCTAATCTTCAAGGAAAGAGATACCATAAAAGTATGCGCAATATATAATCAGATTTAAATATAGTTTATAATAATAATGATATTAACTCTTTATTGTCCCCAATGCATGTTGTTCTGTGTGTTATTCCCTTAAAGGCCGGCATCCGCCACTATACACGGTGTTGGCGTGGCCAAGTTGACTGAAAAAACTACACCTTGAAGGGGAAAATTTAGGGTATCTATGTTCAAAGTGGAATAAATCAAAATCGTCTTACCGGAAAGTTATCATATTTACACAATATATCCTTGACACTTCAAAGAAGGGGAATTCCTAAACATGTTTGATCCAAACTAAAAACTTAAAAAGTACTTTGACTGCATTTACTTCATTATTGTTTCTAAATTTGAATTAACTCAGTAACTGTCACGTGACTAGATTCCTCTCATTACCATACCAAACAAGTCTGCTAGTGGAGGAAAAGATCCATTAAGAGTGTCAGATTTCACTGCCTTCCCAGCCTGACTGGGAAATCAAAACCTCCCCATCCCATATATCCCCCAAATGTTTAGCTATGGTTGTGGGGATAAGCTATAGAGACTTATGAGTAAGGTTATGAAAAGATTATTGTGACAGGAAATGAATTTAGATAATTTTGTATAACTTTTGTCAACAATAGTGAAATATTCACTTCAAATGCATCCAAACATTGTTAAAAGACTATGATTGTTTTGAACATTTTTTAACAAAATAACATAAGTACAGTTCCTTGTTAGGCATATAGTTAATTCTTTAATTAAAGATCTCATTAAATTAGTGTTGGTCATCTCATTAAATATATAAAACTTAATATACTGATGATGACATCAGCTTATCACACAAAAGCAAACTTCATGTTTTATAACTTATGGGTTTTTTTCCAGATTATTATGCACTTAAACTGAATAGTTTACTACAAGCCACAAGTTGTAGTAAAGTTTTGTGACCTTTGACCCTGCTGAGCTCTCCCAGGCACCAAAAAAAACGTTACTGCCCTGTCACTCAAACATTGATTATATCTTCTGTTTATGGAATCAACCAATCAGAGTAAAGATGACAAAGATAAGAAACCCATGGGTTTTTTGGAGGTTTGGATCCCGGCCTTTAAATGGTTGGGTGCAATGCTACACGGAATTTCAGTGTAAGACCACCCATGGCTTGCTGGTTTCACCGCAATGCATGGCCACAATGATGTTGCAGGCTTTCTCCGTGTAATAATACTAACAGCCATGATATAAGTGAAATATTCTTGAATGCAGCATTATACCCATAATCACCTTCCTTAAATTGCAGTAGCATGAAGAAAGTTAGAGGATAAATCGTATAGTTATTTTGGCCTTGAGATGTTTGATTTTTGCTTTTTCATACAAAGAATGTTTTAATCTTTTATCTGACACATGGAATGAAAATTATGTATGTACGTCACAGTTGGTATAAAGGGGCATAGATTATGTTGTTGCAGTCAAATATTTCAAACTTTGAAAATGGTGTTATTATGTCATCAACTGCTGGCTCTGGCGTGCGGCAATGACACAAACCTGATTTCAGAAACTTATTTACAGCAGATACAAATTTGGTGGTATATGGCATATCACATAACTATTATACAAACACATGGGAAGGAGAATTTCAGCCTCGCAGCATAACTATGGCCATTTCCTGCCTATTATTGAAAACAAGTAAAAATAATAATTTTGGGCATTTGAGTGATGAAAATGATAATTTTGTCATGATATGAACTTTACACAGGACATAAGATATATTGCTAGTTATTTTGGCTTCATACACAATTTTGAAACACTCTGTGTCACTTAAGAATATAATTTTCAAAATTCATTTACCAAAATGACTAAATCATTCATATGATTAAAATAATATTGATATTTAGATCTAATAACCAAACAATGATTTTATGAACATACTTGTACCTGATTCAAATAAAGGTCAGAATTATTTTTGTTTTATTACAGTTGTCAAAAATAAATTTAATATATGACACCATGAATTATGATGAAAATATACCAAATCCTTACTTTATTTGTAATTTCTGATGTTTATATGTCATATACATTAACCCCTTAATTAATGCTTTGCTGAAATATTTGTAACTATTACTGTGGAGGTGTGTTGTCACTAAGGCTGTGTTGTCACTAAGGCTGTGTTGATGGTGGCCATCTGTCGGCAGCCATTGAAGGAAAGCGAACAGATGATGGTGACACATTGTCACGTAGAGTCCATTCATTTCTTTCTCGACCTATTCAATTGTTGTCAATGGAGTTACGTTGTTGTGCAAAGTTTCATCAACCAAGTAATATTGTAATGTGGATTATTATGAAGTTGCTGATATTGTGCATAGTGTTATCTACCAGGTAATTTTGTATTGTGAATGTAATAGTGACCGACTGAGCCTGAGGTGTTCATGTTCATTGAACCATTGGGCACTTGAATCATGAACGATGAGGCGGTTATGCCGACGTGTTCATGTTGCACAGACTAAAGGGTTCATCTAACTTAAACCAGAAATCAAACAAACTAACCATTATATCAGTTTGCATTGAATGTAATTACTTTTAGCAATGCAGTTAATGCTTATCTTTCTATAAATCATAACAAGGTGTAAGGTTGAATTCTCTTTTTCAAAATTGGAGAGACATTGATAATTTCAGGTGGCTGATCTTGGCATGAGCCTCTCAATCACGTGCACCACGTTGAAATGAACAAGCTTCCACAATATATTGAATGACTTTTGTGCAGGTTCAAGGCTCATTCTGTAGTCACAATGGTGTTACAGGCTTTCTCACTGCAGTATCTTACTAGCTGTTAGGAGAGGTGCTCTGTCAAGTCTCATGTCACGTCACCTCCCCCTAGCACCAGCTGATGTGCCTACATGATGATGTTGTTCCTCTTTCTGGTATTTCGTGAATGAATGGACAATTTCTTTCTCTTGACAAGAGTCATGCTCATCTTCTGGAGGTCAAATGTTCACCACTACACATTAAAGGGAAGTCACAAATAACATTGTTACTGCAACATACGTAAATGAGAGCCTGAAACCTGAAAGGAACAAATGATGTGAGAAAGATATCATTGTCTAAGATGTATAGTGAAGCTTGAGGGTCATTACAAGCAGCTTTCAGAATGTCAAAAAGTGTAGACAGAATGGTGATTATCTTTACGTTTTACAGAATTTCTGCAAAGGCAAGTCCAAAAAAGGATTTCGGTAGATAATTATATAATTTGAAACTAGAAAAGAAAATGTAATGGAAACTTAATTAAAGGCAATAGCTGAAGAATACGAGCAACTGGAAAAAATTGATATAAGCAAATTTTTCTTATGTTTTAAAAAAATGTTATTTACCTTTTTTTATCCTTTTTCCTCATATTTCTTTTCACTCTCTCGTTATTGCATATGTGATGAGAAAATAAATTATATTAGAAAACGTATTTGAAAAATATATCTGTTGTAAATGTTAATTACTTTTTACTGCTATTGTTGAAATAGGGATTCTATTTTCATTGTGTAATCCTATATTTCATTGCTGTGTAAAACATGTAAATAATTCACCTGACCGGCTATATTCTGTCTGGCCTTTGCCATAAACTCTCAAACTCGACTACTCAAAGAGGAAAAGAATAAAGGAAAGTAAAGAACAGTAAGATTTTATTTGAATGCGGTCATTGGTAATAAATCTTATGAGTTTCCATCTTTTTACAGCTGTAATATTGAGCTTTATGTTTTGATTCTTAAATCTATGAATTGTTTCTCTGTTCGAGTATTTAATTGTAAAGTATGTTTCTAATTAGTTAACTGACATTTCCAGACAATATTCTTCTTAATTGGACTTTGTGGGTACTTTTATGATGTTCTACTGTCAGGATGGTTACTTTAGATAATATTTTAACTCACCTGTGAGCAGTGTTTTAAAGCCCAATTTAGCCTGAGTGCTGACAGCACTTATGAAGCGCAGGAGTCTGTGGTGTGTACAGCTTGTGTAAACATTCGAGAGAGCAAGATGGCAGTGTTATTCCAGTCTGATGGATCTGCTTATCTTGCTTTACGCCATAGACTAATTTAATGCTCTCAAAGTGTATACCTCGCTGTTTTCGAGTTCTTTTCTTTTGAAGTGTTGGAGGCAGAGAAAAAGTAAATTTCTAACTTTGGATTGATGCCTCTAGAAAATTTGCCAATTTGGAACATGATATGGCTTGATGGATGTTACATTTCCTTCTTTTAAAAAAAAATATATAATTCCTTTTTTTTCTTTTTGATAATATTTTTTTTTCATACTGTATTCAGCTGGTAATAAAGTATGATAAAAAAAATGTTTTGCAATATGAAAATAGCAGATATGAAAATAAATTTGTATTGGTAAATTCTTTATACTCATTTTTAACAAGTCATTTCTTGCATAGATGCCTCTAGAAAATTTGCCAATTTGGAAAATGATATGGCTTGAAGGATGTTACATTTCCTTCTTTTTAAAAAAAAAATATAATTCCTTTTTTTTCTTTTTGATAATACTTCTTTTTCATTCTGTATTCAGCTGGTAATAAAGTATGATAAAAAAAATAGCAATGAAAATAGCAGATATGAAAATAAGTTTGTATTGGTAAATTCTTTATACTCATTTTTAACAATTAAGTCATTTCTTGCACAGATTAAACAAATTGAAATGATTCAGTTTTCAACAAATTCAAATAACTATTAAAACCTCTTTTAAAGTTATTTTTTAGCTAAAGGAACAACAATACCTTGATGTGTTTAAAAATCAACTCATAAATAATCAAATTCAACAAAACATGTTTTATGTCAAGATATAATGATATTTAAAAGTAGGTAGTTCTGTAAATCAAAATCAAAACTTTTACACTCAGATGAGACTTATGAAACACTGAAAGTGTCCCATTAGGAAAGTGACTTTATTTAGTGACTTAATTGCATGTTGTGATCAATTACCTGCAATTATCTCATCGTTAAGCAACACTAATCAACAGGTGCTTGAACATGGAATCTACATAAGAATCTACCTGACAATAATGGCAGCGGTATCGATCAGCCTGCGTGAAGGAAATGATGACACAATAAAACATGTATCACGTTTGCTATCTACTAACCTTGTTCACAATCAATGCTCAGTTCACGTTGAGCATCACTGAGGGACAGGACATTCCAAGAACTTGTTACATTTCACCTGGTTGGGTAGTAGGTGTATACTTGTTCTTCAAAGTAGAGAAACTCTTATCCAGTTAACAAATAGATCACCTTATGGTATAGGCATCAAAATTTGTACTTAAATCTTTCCAAATATCAGATTGATAGGCATTTCCAATGCTTTTTTGGGTTTCAATTAGAGGTAGTTCCTTAAGTTGTTTTTTTGCAAATTTCTTAGGAATCTTACAGAGGCAAAAAAAATCCTGTATTAATGAGCTGGTTTTACTTGATAATAATAATAATAATGAGTCCATTTCTAATGTGTTTAATACCACCCCCAAAATTCTAATTAATTTGTTACCGCAAATGCAATTCCTAATCATACTATCTCTGTTTTTTTATAGAATGATCACAAAATTAAATTGTGGCAAAATATAGGCAGAGCTAATGACTTTTCTGGATAATCTTTCAGCCTTCAATTGAATTCAGCATGATAATGCTGTAGTTGGGAAAGTAATAAAACTCCATTAATTTGGTTTCTCAAAGATTTTCTTCTAGTCCATGCAACTGCTCTGTATGGTCCCGGTGAATGCATTTTTATATTCATTGTAATTTTGGAAGTTGATTAAAATTTGAAACAAATTACTTTTTTTGTGATTTTGATGAAATTTGGAAGTGCAAACTGAAGAAGCTGGAGCAACATCAGACATGTTGTCTCTGTTAGATTTATAGTCTTGTCTCTTTTGTTGTACAAGATACCCTCAAAGAATAGATTTGTTTCTACTTTCATATTAGATTTTTAAAATACAATATCTATTAAAGAAAAAAGAATATTAAGTTAGATCTTTTTTAGCTCTGCATTTTAAACTCCCACAAGAGAAACCAAAGGAAGATTATGGTTTATGTCATGGCGTTGTCTGCCTTGTAAAAAGGTCTTGCAAAGTAATTCCTTACAGCTTTTCAGTAATCTTTCTATAACTCTACTCATGCTTCGGGAATACATTTGTGATGAATATAGTAAACATTAATGGGTATTCAATGACTACGAGTACATACGTCTACAGTGATGACTCTTGTCTGAGTAGACTTAGTTGATCAACCAAGTGCTTGACAATCTCAATCAGACTGGAAGTCTATATCTAGCGATATCAACTCCCCCCTATCTAGCGATATCAACTCCCCCCTATCTAGCGATAACAACTCCCCCCTATCTAGCGATATCGACTCCCCCCTATCAAGCGATATCAACTCCCCCCAGTCTAGCGATATCAACTCATCCCTATCTAGTAATAACAACTCCCCCCTATCTAGTGATATCAACTCCCCCCCTATCTGGCGATATCATCTCCCTCCATCAAGCAATATCAAATCCTAATTTCTTGGAATCTTTCTTAGTTATGTTAACATTTTATCGGTTAATCGCAGGCGTTTGATCCATTGTCACATACCATTAATGGAAAGAATGTAATTATGATGAAAAATTCCATTTAATTTGTCAGTAAAGCAAGGAATTTTATTTGAAAATATCTGTTTTCATTTACAGCTGTCACAATGGAGTCAGTTCTGGGTCGTTTAAGGACGTCCTCAAAGGGAAGAAAAAATATATCTCCAGCACCATCAAAGGAAGACATCCTCAACGCAATTGACACATTTGACAAAAATGGTTGGTCCGATTCCTTTTGTGAGAAACATTAAGATGTCAATTGTTAAAAGTTTACTGTAGATTTTAGATGTCTTCCTTATCATTTGGATTTTCCAATGTTACGATATTAGACAACAGTTTTCCTATTTTTAAATTGCATCCACATTTGAAATATATATATGTACATATATTGAAATGATTGTCAAAAGAATAACAAAGCTGAATTCCTCCTACATGATTCAACTGAATCCTCAGGAAGGTTTACATTGCAGTGATTATGACGTTACCATTTAGCATTTACTGGCTTATCTATTTAGGGAAGGGCACAGAGTTTTGAGAAAGTGTTCTTCTTTTATCTTACACATAATTGGGCTTTCATCAGCCAGTTTATATAAAGGATAGATTATAAATGTTATCTCCTTATTGGCAGCACATGTCTAAATGTTCACTTTGTGGGATAAATCTTCTTTTAGAGTCCGTGATCTGTTGTTTATGAACCCGAACTCTGTCCCTCAGACATTCGGTTTGGCCTAGGTATTGCTCCTCCCATCGTTGCATGGTGTTACATTCATTACATTTCTTGCAGAACAATCTAGAGTATGATTTACATAGAAGTATATTAAAATATTTATTACTTTTGAAAAAGACGTTTTGACACTCAAACGCCACCCATATGTTGACTAACACCTGAAGACACCTTATTTCAATTACATATACATATATATATATATATATATATATAGTTATGACAAAACCATATAAAATGTTGTCAAAAATATATTTTTGTTATCATATGCTACCTCTTGCCTTTTTAATGCACTTGATGGCATAAGGAATTAATTCAGAAATAGGGAAATTTGTTACAAATAGAAAGTTAATAGTAGCAGAGTATAGCATGGGTTCCAGTTTATATGGTCTATTTTCTCTTCTCTTAAAACTTGGTGTACAGCTTATAAGCTTAATCATCTTTTCATGAAGCATAGACAATCTCATGAGAGCTTATATCTTTGTGATTTATATCAAGACAAGTTGATTAAGTAACGAAAATAACCACGGCTTGGTAAGGATAATGCTGTAATATAATGCTTTTACATAAACGAGCTGAGTTTGTTTCACCAACTACCGAGGTGTTCTCCGTTGGACTATGTTCGCATTTGGTGTCAATGTAGACATCAGAACTCATTTGATGACCCTTTGGTATTTTGGAAGATCTCGATCAGGAAGGATACAGTTCCAATGAAAAGCTTGTAATTACAAGAGATTCAAGAACGCATGATCTGATTTTTAGAAATTGATATCGAGATGAAAAAGAGAGTCTCGCAATGCAATTCAAATTTGGTTACTTTCGATAATTTTTCAAAACTGATCTTTTAAATTAGGTACAAATTAAGTTATGATATTGACATAACATATTATCTGACAGCTTTAAGTGACTTGTTGTTTTTCTTTACCCATTTATCTGGATATCTGTATCTTAAGAGCTGTATAGATGGAAGTTTTGTTTTTGTTTGATTGCTTATTTTGTTCAAATATCTGTCATTGCATTTTCCATTTTATGTACGTGTATGTACGTGCATGTACGTGTATCTGCATTCAGATATAAAGATGAAGGAACAAGCTCCTGTCAGTCTCAAACATCAGTATTTAGTGTACTGTGGTGAGAAACACGGTATGGGATGATTTGATATTGTTGTATACATGCTATTTAAGTTACAAAAGAAATGGTGACGTCAGTTCTGAGCATCCATATTGAGTGTATGATCGTGCAAGACACAGTAAGAATAGACACAAGTAGAGTGAGAGATCTAATGTTGTATTCCAGGAAGTGGCTCCGAGGACAACAATAATCTGGTGCGCAAGAACAGTCGAGACAGCGCTGACGGACGCCCCGAGATGGAAGAGCTGGAGTCTCCAAGCGCCAGCTACTCTCACTCATACAGGTGAGTAGAGCTCGTTAACAGGTAGCAGGGAAATGTTGTTATGGATAGGTTCAAGAGGTGGATGTAGTACTAGTGGCCGGAACCAAGGGTGTTGGTGTAATGTGTAATACATAGATGCAGGAGGATCAGTTCCTTTCTTCTGTCTTCATTATCAGCATTTTACGTTTGAACGACCTCTAATAGCTCGACTTGAGACTAGATTGTACATTGGTCAGCAGGTTCAGTTTTGAATCAAGGTGATCGGTATTTGAATGCTGCAATTAGCTCAGCAAGTTTGTACACAATTGTCTTACATGGTGTATGATAAACTTTAATGCTACATTTGAGGCAAGTGCATTCCCTTCATGATATATTGTAAGTTTTTAGTAGACGAGGAATATCAACCTGATAAAAGACTGCTATCCATATTTATTGTGTTTTTATGATATCATACACATGATGGCATTTAACAAACAGGTTTCACGTATTGTGTTTAAAATGTCATTATCACAATCTAGCTATTGAAATCAAGAATGAGGGATACATTATAACACCTTGAAAATCATAAATTACATAATCATGTATGTTTCAACCATGAAACTGACATAAACTCCAGATCACCTCGACTCAGCTGTTGAAATTGACAGACAGAAAAGGAGTAGGTTAAGTGTTTGCATTCTAGGAAAGTGCCACATAGCGACTAACCCCTGTCACAAATAGACTCCTCTGTCAGAACCGACTTGTCCAGGTGCTAGGTGTTTAGTTGCCTCTCCTTTGGAGGAACACATACAGTATCATTATTATTATGTGAAGCATCATTTTCATGTTGTAAGAATATTATAAAATGTTTTTTGGGAAAAAGATATTGTTACTGGTGCAGCTCCATAAAACAGACAATAGCACTATCATAACTGTTTTGAATTGTATTATGTATTAAAAAGATGTATTTGTTCAAGTCAACTTTAGACAGCGCCATTGACGCATTAAATGAAAAATGACTCACCATTGCATTACCTAGGGCGCACATAAAAAATAAATGAGCTACAGGAGTAAGAGATATGTTTAACTTGTCAATTTCTAACAAGATAATTGTAGACAATCTTCATTGTGACTATCAGTTTTAACAATCATGTTTTTTTTATTGAATATTATTGTATTCTGTTTTGTTGTAAGTTAACGTTGAAAAAAATCAATGCTTTTAATGATATGAAAATGATTCAGGAATTATTTTTGCATAATTGAACCTATTATGGGCTAAAAATAAAAAATCACCCGTTTCAATATGTCAAAATACTGATTGGTATTAACTTGCAACAGATTTTGCCAGAAATATTTCAACTTTGAAAAAATCTCATATTAACAATAGAATATTAAAATGAGTGACAGTTTTGGTTGCATAAACTCCAAATATACCCTAAAATTAAATGTTTCCAATGATATTTAAACAGAAATTAAATGATCGTATTCTAAACTTTATATTTGTGCCAATCATAAATCGTAATAACCCATCAGCAATGACAGATATCCCACTAATTATCCCCCTCAAACAACAGAGTTGCAGGGGAGTGATATAATGGGCACTGTCCGGTTGTTACACATTGTGCCAGACTCATAACTTTGTAACTATTCAACAATTTCAATTAAACTAGAAATTCAGATGTGTAATGATGTATCATTATTAACTATGTCGAAAATATATTTTTTAAAATTTGTCTTTTCGAATTTGAATGTGTATTATGATGACAAACATGATTGAAAATATTTAATATATGTAAGTTAGTAAAAAATAAGTTGAATTCATTTCATTTTTGATTATAAAGTTTCTTTCTATTATTCTTTAGAATACTACAAATGACAATGGCATATTATACATACATACCAAATCTTACTTTGATTAATTATAAAATAACTAAAAACATTGTGCCAGTGGTGGGGGATATGGCTTGACCATGTCAGCTGCTTGCTTGATTACTTTGCTGGGCCCAGGGCCCACTTCATCTCAAAACTATAGGTGGCTCTGATTTGTGATTCAGACAAATTGGTCATTAATGAAAATAGATAAATATATAAATGGACAAAACTATTGATCCTGTGTTGTCTATGTAGTTGGTTCTAAGGTCCCTGAGGAGATTAATTATGTTCTATTTACGATTACAGATTCTAAGAATGTTATTGTCTTGCAGCTCAAGAGAAGATAAGTAGCTGTATGTCTAGGGCAGCAGCTGTTGTGTCTAATATACAAAGGGTCAAACTGTGTATTGCTTATGTCAGCGATATCAAGTGTTTGTTTCAATTAGCTCTGAGCCAGTCTGTGTTGTGGTCAAGTCTGTCCTGGCAAGATCTGTTTGTGTAGTCGGGTGGAGAGGAGTACTCCTACTGGCTCTGTAGAGAACGTCAGCTCTGATTCGGGAGGTCAAGGTTTGACTCATCATCACTTCTTGTACATTTGAACGTTTATTTAGAAATCTTTTAAGGAGGGACAAAAGTATGTTGTGAAATGCAACATTAATCCCAATGGTTTGAGTGAAGCACAAGAAGCTCTTGCACTGCAGTGTGCTGGATGTTTCAGGGTTAATGAGATCCCCCCAGTGCAAACTGACTGGGACTGGACAGTCATCAGGGAGGGGTCCAAGTATAGGTAGGACTTGTCTACATGCTGACCCTTACACCATCAACACACCTTCACTCAACTCATGCATAAAGTTAGAGATATTGCTTCTCCAGGTTTGACCACGCTGACCCTTACACCATCAACAAGCAGATATTGCTCCTCCAGCTTAGACCATGCTGACCTTTGCCCTTACCCTTAACCTTTCAGTAAAAACTGTCTAAGAAAAATGATAATAATAAGTTTAATGCACTTATTTGTATGGCACATCATAAGGAATATGGTGTTCTTTGTTATAGGTTTTGAGGAAACCATGAAATGAAATTTGTAAAGAATGTAGGTCAAATGGGGAAAAAAATAAAAAATTTACAAGGAATTTCTGCAAACTGTTTACGATTACCGTTATTTCACCTCCTTCAGGAAAGTTTGTTGTCAAGGAATAATGATGACCTTTAACTTAAGGAGTAACCCTCATGCTTGATTAAGACCATATATCTGATTGACCTTGGATCTGATTCACAAAGCAATTAACCTATCACCACCTGCCATTCAAATATGATTTCCAACCAATCATAGCATGTCCTTTATTCAATGCTGCAATAATTGTAACAACTTTGTAACATTGGCTAAAATTGATATTAGCTTTACAGTTGCTTTTGCTGGTCAGCCTCCAGTGTCTTATTTTCTACAAACCTGGTACAAGAAAAACATTTCTTTCAGAGAATCTCAGTGTGACAAGTTCCTGTATTTTAACATTCACCTAATAAAGAGCACGTACAAAGCCTATTGAGCCAATCATTTCTTTCAGCAGCTGCGGCCATTTTTTCATTTTTGTATGGAGACCAGCCTACTTTTTGAAGCCAATTATGGGGATTGTTTTCTGATTCTAGGTTATGTTCGAGGTTGACTATCTGTGCTCAAGTGCTTGACACACATTAACCATACCTCAGAACAGCTGAGACCAAACTCACACTGTGTAACTGAGCCTAATTACTCCTGACAGTTGAGCAACTTATTATGTCTTGTATTTTACTCCTCATGAACTAAATATTGTCATGTTTTAACATCTATAGTTCTAGTTGATCAATTATGAAGTTGCAATCGAACCATAAGCTAATTTTGCAAGTCTTGACTTAGAATAGTGTCTACTGGAGCTGTGAGTGCAGTGATCAATCAGCTTCCCTGATCTCATCTGTTGTATTCTGTTTTTGTTAAAAAATGTCAAAATATATTTTATTTGTTATTCTTCAATGGTGAAATATGCCATTTAACGGTGAATATGAAATCCTTGTTTTCACTTTGTGAAATAACAATATGATTCTACTCAGTGAAATAAGGTTACAATCATATGAAGTCATCACGTCAAGGAACAATTGAATGACATCATTTACAACAGTTGGTAAACATAATGAAAAGAGCATTTAACATTTCTCGTCGAAAACAATGTATATCTCATCTCGTGCAGTAGAAAATTATATGCTTAAACTCTACGAGATCTATCATCTATATATTTCTTGGCCTTTAGATATACCATTGTTTAACTTGATTGTGATATATCATACTAAATGATGGAATTTAGCTGTACATGACATAACACACCAGTTGTGAAAGTGGAGTTTGTGTCACTGATCTGTTATGTCTTTTCACTGTTGTCAGTTTTGTATGTTGTTAGTACACAGAAAAAATGATTCTGATAAATAAAGACTCCTAAAGGTTACTATTTGCATTCAAATCAACTTTGGTTTCAAACTTCCTCTTTACATTTGAGACTGATTGATCATTTGCTCTAGACGGTGTTACGGGGAAGCCAGTTATGATCCTTTAATCCTTGCATTGCAGCACACACATTCCTCAACTGTTGTGGCAGATTTATGGTCAGGAACAATGATAAAAGTAGTGTCAATGTTAACTTACAGCTGTTTGCTTATTTGGAAATGATATGTTCATAAATATTCACATTAAATTCATTATACCAATATCCTGCTGTTACACCATGGGGCCATTACCAATATTAACACATATGGTTTGAATTTTTTATGACCTATATAAACAGTTATTAATGAAAATACACACATTTATGAACATTTTTAAGATTGCAATTTTTATTCATATATTATATTATTTCAATGGTGTTGTTCCTCAATTATCAGTTTTACAATGTTGAATCATCCTATATATGTTATTGATAAAATAGAAAATAATTCATGAATGATATTAGTTTTATGTATTATTCAATGATGCAAAATAAGCATAAAATATATTTGTTCAAAGTGAAAATATTTTTTTAAAGGTAAACTGTGTTGAATATATCCTTTTTTGGTCCAACATCCATGTATGTTTGAACACATAAGGAACGTAACGAACACATCATTTTGCTAATTGTACAGCATGTCCACACCTAGTGGTGAACTAAGAGCCACTTGTCATTGCACATGGCTTATGTCTTACAGTTACTGCTGAGTTGACAAGGTGTAGATGGTGCTCTACATAATTCAATATTTATAAGACTAAATAAACAAATTAAATTTTTCTCAAAGCATCAGCACACCACTTTGAAATATGCTATGAAAGTTATAATTGTCATTTAGAAAAATAATTTTAGAACCATCCACATCATTACTGCTCAACCAGTCATCAATTTGTCAACCACTTTACATATCTTAAGAACATCACTTTCCATACTGACATTACTTCCAAACTGGATTTCTGAAAGATGTAGCCCTCCCGCGTAATTATTTGTTCAACATCCCTCATCAGTTTTGAAAAAATGTGTCCTTGTCACATTCAATTGTTTTTATGGAGCGTAATTACAGAAAACTAGTGTGCCCAAGTCACTGTTACGGGCTGGAATGAATGTTCCAATGAAGCTTATGAAATAAATATTGGCATTTGTTTATGCTGAGTCAGCTCTTACAGCATATGTTCCTGCTCTCTGCTCTGACATTATTGGCCACAGGATCAATAGGATAACATTGGTGGAACGTGGGCTGGACAATCTATGATAACATACATATCTAACTGGACTTGGGAGAGTCCATTATTTGAGTGTCAATCTAGAAGCTGTTACTATAAGAAAGACAAGGATATTTATTGGATGTACAACTTCTTTATTTTCACAATGGTGACGTTTCAGTGTAGATCCATATACTGTTCTCAAGATCCTTTTATTGTTTTTATGCAGTAGATATATGGGAAGGAGTTCTACAGAATAGAGATATGTATATAAATATGTAAACAGAGTGTCAGGATGTAAATACTCACACTGATAAGGCAAATAGTGAGAAGAAAATGGTCTTCAATCCTGCAAATGAAGAACAAACATTTTTTTAAAAGCAACTGGAAATATTTAAAATATGAAATATGTCAATGTAAAATTAAGATATATATTTTCATAGATAAATATTTTTATTTCAATTGAACTCTAGAAACCAACCCTTTAGGTGATTAAGACATCCGACTAATGCTGTCTATTTTAAAGTAAATTTGCGGGTGTTGAATATCAATGAATCTTGGATATTTACAAACGTAACTATTTACTTATAACTGTCACATAGTTTCACACTTTCAGGGAAATAGCTGCACAATGCCAGCTGGCACACCAATGCATACTTAACCAAGTTCTCTGTTCTGTATATTGGTGTCATGTCCTAGTGCACAGCCGTTACGTAAGGGACACAGAAGAAATAAAACCAGCAACAGGCCGCATTCAAATCGGATAGTGCAGTGGAGAGTCGATCGATACACCTGATCTTCACATTTTGTATGACCTTATTTTTCTGTATGAAAATTACTTTAAGGGACAGAAAACAAGTCAACTATTTGATGTATATTTTCTTTAAAATATGTTTTGTGTAAACACATGAAAATATTTCTAGATTGAATGTTATACAATTGATTACATTTGTGTCCATTCTGTGAGATCCTGTTGTTACTACCAGAAATGGAGTTGCCTCAACAATCATCTGTTTTACAATAAAGTACAGTTTTGGCAACCAGCACTACAGTAAAATGGATATGGCCAAAAGCCAAATAGTCTGAGGTTAGAATAGTTCAGGGAAAAAGAATTCATTGCGTAACTAAATGACGGTTGAGGCAACTCAGGTTTTTGCTAGCATGTAATATTTACCTTATTCAAATATGTTTCTACTTAAATCAACATAATACCTAATGAAATATTGTTGTGAAAGACATGGACTATTGTTTTTAGTTAACTCAACAGCACTTAATTGCAGGGTAAAGGTTTGGTGCACCTTTGATCTTGGTCATAACATCACTAGAAATGCTGATGATATGTCATACGTATTTTGATTTTAAATTAAAAGTGACATCAGTTTACGAAATAGCTGCCTGCCCGCCTGCCAGTTGCTGGTTACTTAAAGATGGGGTTGTTGGAGAAGAGGTTAGAGGTTTGAGATGAGGTCAGCAAGCCTGCCTGGCTTGTGTGTCACTAATTATATACACAGCGTAGGGCTTGTCAAATTTTGAGGAGGGCTGGAGTTTTCAAACCACTAGCCCTGTTTGCTTGAAAAGAGTAAAAGTTATTTCGACACTGGATATATTCAAGTAATGTGACACACATGAGAGTACTTGAAGGTCCTGCAGCTGCAGCACTTCCCCTCCACTTCCTCATGCAGTTTTCCCTCAGAGGACGCAGAACCTTTGAAGCCTGATTCATTCACGGCAACTGCTGTTAGATTGAGCATTCCTCTTCCATGTCATCAGTAAAATCTTCCTTTGTGTGCGAAGTTTCAATCAGTGAGAAGATAAATCATTTTGTATATTTTTGTCATTATTGATTTAATGCATTTAAATGTCATTATTGATTAAATCGGAAACTTGACAACCTTTAATTACAAAATGGAACATATTTTTGTTCGAATATTTGATTTGATTTTATTAGATTTTCATTCTGTTCAAGTTTTTTTTTAAAACAAAGTGATCAAAAACTTTGAAAGATTATTATTTTTCCATCAGTGAGTCTTTTTCTTTCTATTCAAATGTGATTTAGCTATGACTCTGTATATGAAATTTCTTGAATTTCTTGTCTGTCTTATAACTTGTAAATTTGTATCTTTTTCTTTAAGGATCTCTTTTTTATCACTGTATTTATGTCTATTTATGTCACTTCAGTGCTGAGTGGGAGAGATTGTTCAACACACCCAACTACGTGGTCAAACTGAAGAGGCATGGCATCGAGGGCAGACTCCGCAGCAGTAGGTTCAGGAGCGTTGTCTGGAAGGTGTGTGATACACTTGCGAATAGCTCAAATATTGCTTGGTCAGTTATTCAACCTTCCAGGAATATTCCTGGTAATGTGGAGCAAGTGGCCAATCCTAGATTGTTAATTGTTAATAAGGGTGCGCGGTATTATCGGTATATCGGTATATTGCAATACAGAAACACCACGATATGTACCGGTACAGTAATCTTAAAACATCCAATATATCATAGGTTTTAGAATGAACACTTTGCGTGTATAATTGTAGAGAAACGTAACAAAAACACCCTTTGAGTTTACTGAAAGTTTTAAAATATTGCGATATGGAAATGAGGACCGATACCCATCCTTAAATGAGTGGTGTTGGTTGTAGTTTGATTACTTAAGATGAATTGCCACTGATGAATTCTTAGGAAAGGCAAAAACGTCTATTTCACATGTCAAAGTTTATGTTAAAGCCTCTAAAGATTATATGTTCCGAGGAGCTGCAATTAAAGGTACAAAATTATAATTTAAAAGTATTAATTTCATAGTGGGGATTTATGTTGCCTTATTGCTGACATGGGATAATAAGTTATAATCCATACCAGTTTTGGATTATCCAATCATATTCCATTGCCACAGATTTTACACCGATCTTACACAGGAGATAGCATTCTGTATTCGAACATCAACAGAATTCAACTTCATTATGAAATATCTTTGTTTCTAAGTGAAACAAAGATGAGGAATCTACCTGTCTGAAACTCGTTACAGGTGTACCTGGAGGCACTTCCGCCCAACAAGGATCTCTGGCTCATCAAGTGTCGCGAGTGGAGGAAGAAGTACGAAGTCCTCAAAAACCAGGTACACATCTCACTACAGTTCAAGCATCATGGCATTTGATAATATTTCCTTGTTGCAGGTTCAGATTTTTCACTGCATTTTATGTCATCAACATTTGACCCTGTATCAATACTTTCAACATTCTGAGCAAAAATTACACTGCTAATGACCAAAATATTGTCAAAAGGGTGCTAAACAATAGCTCACTCACACACCGAGTAGAAATATTTTAGTCTTGACCTTCAAGATAAAATATTGAGATGGCTGTTGTTAGTTTGGCCCCAGTCTCTGTCTTAGCAATAAGACAAGGACCTTTTGTATTGACTTTACAATCACAGTGATGAAATATTGACCAAATGAGGTTGGAATAACCAACGCAGTTTGACAGGAAAATAAGTTGTATGATAATAAATCTGTTATCAGAAAGGGACTTCTTTATTCACACTTCTCTTTATGAAAAAACAAAACAAATTGTTGATTTTGGAAAACATAATATGATTAAATGTGATATTATTTAAAAATTGTCTACAATCGAATATAACTTGTGTTACAATAGATAGTATGTGCTTTGTGAAATAAAAAATACAACCACTTTTTGTGTATTATCTAAATTTAGATCATTTCCTTTAATGCGAAATCCGTGATTTCAGATGATTAATGAAAAGCAGGAAGTAAGTTGTCAAGAGTTATCTCCCTTATATCTAGTCTGTCCTTGCAACACTCCCAAACTGCACATTTAACATTTTCATGTTTCTATTTCAGATGCACATTTATAATAAACCGTCAAAACAATTTATTCTTATCCTCCAGTTACCAAAAAGCTTTTCATTGATGTATTATTTTTGTATGCTCTGTAATGAATTTATTTTACATGTATATACTGTTATTTATATTGAATCCTTCTAATTTCAAATTGACTTTTGGAGCTTATGCAAATGTTTGAGATATAAGGTATCACTGTTTTCATTAACTCTACTTAACTATTAACTCTACTTAACTTTGCAATGTTGCAATAATAAGGTGCTCACTGGACAAGGTTACATTAGAATATGAGAAGATGTGGTACTATGGATATAGAGCTCGGACTGTTTAGAGGAAGATTATTGACTCTGATTGTTCATCTTCTGCATTGTGTTTCAGCTGATTGTTAACCCTCGGAAAGCAGTGGACCGAGTGGACATCTCCATCAACAACCCCCTGTCACAGGACGACGAGGTAATGAATGAAGATGAAGTTATACCTTTTGTATGAAGTCATTGAAATATGATTGTCATATTCTTGGCATTTACAACAAAAACCTTTACTGTGCCGGCACACATAGGCCTTAACTATACACTCCATATTTTAGAAGCTCTGTTAATACTAATATAGTCATAAGTTTATGTTATTGTTTATATGACTGTGATACAAGTGTTTTTAATATGTTGGTCCTGGAGATACCAGAAATGCTTTAAATTTGAGTCCAAGTCATTTGTCAAAGTAGGGAAATCACATCTTCAAGTTGCTTGTATTATGTTTAACTCATTTGAATAAATGAATAATCTTTTGAATATATCAATTGTTTTGGAAGTGTACTTTCAGCAAATACTTTATTTAATCCATAACATTAAGTAAGAGGCAAGAAAACCATAATGGTTTAAAAACTAGAATTATTTTGTGTCTGTTGATGCATCTCGATTTGTATGAAGTAGTCAAACAAGCTGAAAAGTTTTAGAATGCATTTTATGTAATGTGTTCCTAATGACATGAGTTATTCCTAGTCTGAGAGCAATTAAATAATTTTTCACTAAGACAAAGTCACATTGGACCAAGGTACCCTGAATTCTTAGCATAAATGTACTTTGTGGCTAGAGGTTTCCTAGAGTTGCTGTTACTTGCAATGTTATCTAACCAGCATTTCCTCCTGTTGTTTTCAGAGCCCGTGGAATCAGTTTTTCCAGGATAATGAACTACGGTTAACAATTAAGCAAGATGTCATTAGGACGTAAGTATAATTGGTCACTGTAGTTTATCATTTCTTCTGTGTCCTATGTCAAAAAACAATACAACCACAGATGCAAATTTTCGGATTTCTACTCAATTGGGCATTTAGTACCTATGGGAAATACCTCTTTAAAGACTTTGATGACCAAAAGCTAAAGTCACTGAACCAATGTACATGATGACATATTTCATACGAACATTGTGATATATTTTATACCAATATGATGACATATTTCATTCCAGCATTGTGATATATTTTATACCAACATGATGACCTATTTCATACCAACATTGTGATTTATTTTATACCAACATGATGACATATTTTATACCAACATGACATATTTTATACCAACATGATGACATATTTCATAGCAACATGATTAGTTATTTTATACCAACATGATGACATATTTTATACCAAAATGATGACATATTTTATACCAACATGCTGATACGTTTTATACCAACATTGTGGCATGTTTTATACCAACATGATGAATTATTTATACAAACATGATGACATATTTTATACCAACATAATGACATACTTTATACCAACATGATGACATATTTTATACAAACATGGTGACATATTTTATACCAACATGATGACATATTTTATACCAACATAGTGACATATTTTATACCATCTGTCACAATGGTAAACAAAGTCAATTCTGAACCCCTGTTTGAATCAAGTTAGATTATGGTGGACATTTTTAAAGTTCCTTCTTTTATGTCACTGTCAAAATGGTGACATAATTAATATTGTCGTGATACTTCAGGAACCTGGAAAGGAAATGTTTAATTCTTAACAATGAATGCATGTATGTCATATTGAGACTAAAAATACTAAGATCAAAAGACCACTTGTTTTTCAGCTACCCCAAAATAGAATTTTTTCAATCAAATCAGTTACGGAACTTAATGGTGGATATCTTGTTCATCTATGCAAAAGTTAACCCTGAACTCTCCTATCGCCAGGTATAAATATATGTTGCAGACACACCTGCCTCATGTATCTCAATGTTTGTGTCTGTTCTCTCAATGAATGTGCGATGTTCTTGTGTATAATCATATCTTATCATTAGTTGTATTTGTTGCTGATTTGAAGATTTTGATGGAAGCCTGTATAGATAACCATTTTATTATCACTTACATTGTTCTATGAGTCATAAGTCCAAATGAAAATTTCTAGATTTTTTTTTTTTTACCTGTTTACTCCTGGTATCAAATTCCTGAAATATGTTTTTTAACAAAATGATGTCAATAATGTATTTTAATGTCATAGCTAAGTAGCTTAACAGTTTTGATAATAAATATACATTGATCATTAGATGTGTACTTTTGTATGGGATTTTTATAAAAAAAATTCATACTAATTCTTCAAATTTGCAACAATTACATAGCACAGTTATGCTTTTATCATTTTATAGATGTGATTTTCTGTTACACTGGTGTGAAAAGTGAAAACCACATTTATTTCTGTGATATTATTTCTGTGTTTATGTATCATAGCATTTTTGTTTTAGTTTTCCAGAGCTTGAGTTTTTCAAATGTGACAAAATGCAGGATATGATGGTGAATGTGTTGTTTTGCTATAGTCGCTCCAATCCCTCGCTTAGCTACAAACAGGTTAGTCACTCTTGAAGCTCAAAACTTTGTGAAGGCTTTCCTCACTTCTCTTGTTCTTTCTCGTTTAAAACAATCTTTTTGAATTTACAGACATTTCAAATGATTTAAAATGTTAATGTTAGCAAAGTAATGAAAAGGACAGTTTTATAAATCTGCCTTAAAGACAGTATCAAAGGGTTTCATTTTGGCTGTCTGTCCAACCATGTGTCTGTCAGTCAAGAATTTTTTCTGGTGTATATTCAGTCATTCAGTATTCCTACTTTTCCACTGTAGCTATGTCTTACAGAAGTTTGCAAGTGTCAGCTGTAACTGATGCATCTTGTAGGCATTGAAGTGCACTGAAATATAATGTTGTACAATGTATCAACAGTGTCTAGAATAAGCTTGAAAACATTGTACAACATTCCTTTCTGTACAAACCCTAATCCATCCTTGTAATTTGATTGGTCATTGTTGTCAGTAGTTGTAGCCTTGGTTGTTGAGTCATAAGATAAACTGTATCTGATTGATATGCACGCTCACTAATTATTGTTTAATGTGAAACCGTACAGATATTATAATTTATTACTTTTTAGCTCATCAGGTCTGAAAGACCCGATGGGCTTATGGCATGGCAAGGCGTCTGGCGTCCGTCCGTCCATCCGTCCGTCCGTCCGTCCATCCGTAAACTTTTCACTTTTTCGACTTCTTCTCCAGAACCAATGACTCTAGAGAGCTGAAATTTTAAGTGCATACTCCTTGGCAAATGAGGATTCTAAATTATAGATTTTGTGACCCCATGACCCCAAATGGGGTCACACGGGTCAAAACCTTAAAAATCTATTTTCATCTTCTTCTCCAGTTCCAAAAGGTCTAGAGAGCTGAAAAATTGTGTGAAGACTCCTTGGACACTGGGGATTCTAAATTATAGGTTTGGTGAACCCATAACCCCAAATGGGGTCACAGGGGTCAAAACCTAAAAAACCTAATTTCATCTTTTATCCCTAGTTCGAAAAGGTCTAGAGAGCTGAAAAATTGTGTGAAGACTCCTTTAAAACTGGGGATTCTAAATTATAGGTTTGGTGACCACTTGACCCCAAATGGGGTCACAGGGGTCAAAACCTGAAAAACCTATTTTCATCTTCTTCTCCAGTTCCAAAAAGTCTAGAGAGCTGAAAAGGTGTGTGTAGACTCCTTGGCCAACGGGGATTCTAAATTGTAGGTTTGGTGACCACTTGACCCCAAATGGGGTCACAGGGGTCAAAACCTTAAAATCCTACTTTCATCTTCTTCTCCAGTTCCAAAAGGTCTTGATATCTTAATAGTTGTGTGTAGACTCCTTGGACAATGGGGATTCTGAATTGTAGGTTCGGTGACCCCTTGACCCCAAATGGGCAATGGGCCTTTTTTTTTTGATTGTGAATAACTCGGACGTTGGGACAGGCTACCTTTCCTACACTGCCCATGACCCCATGGTCTAAACCCAAACACCTATATCTATCAAAAGTCTGATGAGCTACAGAGCCCATGGCTCTATTTTTTTATTAACTCAATCGAAAAGCAATGTTAATTTTAGTATTCTCTTTATTTACAACATATTAAAAAATTCAAATTTCAATGTACTTATAGTCAACTATATAGATGGCTTAAGATTCTCAGTAATTACATTACGTTAAAACATTTTACGTCTTCTTACAAATTAATCACAAAGTTGAACATTTCAGGGAATGCATGAGCTTCTGGCTCCATTGATTTTTGTGCTTCACTGTGACCACCAGGCTTTCCTCCATGCGTCAGAGATAGAAACACTGCAGTAAGTACATGCTTCTTTCATTACTCAGACCCTGTAACATGTATCAGAGTTTACTCTGACAACTAGCAATCACCAGGAGCTAGCTATTGTACATGGTTTGTATTAGGATGAAACCTCACACAGCTTTTCTTTCAGACACCTTGAAAACTAGATGTTGATATTGTGTGACTTTTTATTTACTTTGTTGTTTTTTGAAAATGTTTTGATTTGGTTGTGCACTGTTGAATATAAGTGTTGAAGATGTGTTACATGTTTATGTGTATATGTAGTGTTGCTCTCTTAATTACTCCTCTTGTACATGTAAATTATTTAGGAGATATACATGAGTGGATATTTCAACCAACAATCATCTTATCATTAAGTCTGTGCGGTTGTACATTATTTACTTAACAGTAAAAGTCTAGTAAATACTATCATCAAATATATTGCAATTGGAAATAATTGATACCCATTTAGAAGGAATCATCATTAAGATCCACTGCTAATCATTTCAATGTGATGACCTTGACACACACTTGTCTTCGAGGGGCACCTTAGGGCACTTCCATGAATGCTGTATAGTTTAGAAATTAAGTAGGTATTGGAACTTTTCAAAGATTTTGGTAAACATGTAAGGATAACTTTATGTTCATTGTACAAATGGTTGCCTGTTTGACCCTGCTAAGACACAGGTGCATGATGTGGATTGATGAAGGTGTGTCGGTGTTGTGGGAGTGTCTTGTCTGATACTCTATGTGGATTGTTTTCAGCTACATGTCCGACTTTGCAAGGTTTGATATTTCTTCTGTTATTTAATTCTGCTTGTGTTTTTGTTGGCCTTGTAGACTCTTTCTCACAAGCATGCATGCTGGGCTGTGTTTCTCTACTTGATCATGTTGATTCTCATGCTTTTGCCTTAGAGCAAAGGTCTTTCTTGAAGAATTGATTTTATTTGTTTTGACCACACTTATATCCATCCCAAATTGTTATGCAAGATTTTAACATGAATTTGAAAAACAGTAATATATAAGCTGTCATGAAACAGAAGTTCTTGAAGTATATGCTTTCATTTCAACCATTGAATAATATTGTATTCCATGTCAATTGTTATATGCCTTTTCTTTTATTAATTTAATTTGGAAAAATGTGTGTACCTTGTCAGAATTGGTATGTTTGATGATCTCCAGGGATTGTAATAAGTATGTTTTAATATGGTAATGAAGAGGCTTTGAGCAGCACACGATGGGCTGGATAGCCAGTAGATCTACATTTCACATTCTGCAAGGATAGGTATACATGGGGCACCTGGTGTTTATAGTATCTTCAACTTGAGGTCTGGGTTTGAATCCCGCCATGACTGTGCACCTTGTCGTTATGTTATAGTTTAGTGTCACTTGGGCAGTATTTCAGCCGCTTGTTGGTTGATGTTGCTGTTTGCAGGTTTGATCATCATACTTGTGTCACAAGCTTTCTATATCCATTGTTACTAGCACTTTGGAGTTACTGACTTTGTGAAAGCAACATTCTCAGACAAGATGAATACAACGAAACAATGATTTGTATAAATACTTTGGTTGTCATCTGTTATTTCTGAATCTGTTGCAATAGACAATAACTGCCATGTTTGAGATCATGTTGATATTATACCTGATCACTCGTTTGTAAGGCATTGGCTGTCTCAGTGAGAGTAGATTGAGAAGTTTACTTCAACCATGCTTGAGGAGCAGGTAGAGAGTGGACATGGTTTAGACTGGGTGGATCGGTCTCGGTGCTACCAGAACTCATATCTTCCCATGTAACCTCTCCTTCTCCTCCAGTGAAGCTGAGAAGACAAAAAGCACTTGATGATGTAAGACAATATTTCATTGAATGAAAATAAGGGCGGTTACTGTATTGAAAATTTTCACTAGTTGCCATTTTCTGATACACCCAACACTTGGCCTCCAATGGATGGGAAGAAACGACTCAAAGATCATCTGCATTGAAAGAATGTTCTGCCACATTTTATGAAATCAATCAAGTTTGTTACCAAAGTCTCCTTCTGGCCTTAGAAGTCTGCCTGCTCTTTAGGTTGAGCAGTCTGCCCACAGCTGCTTAGTCTTACTAGCACTCTGTGTCATTCTGTCTGTGCATCACAGCTTGTTGCCAAAACAATTCTAAACCATTATGGTGTGTAAACTTGGAGTTTTTAATAATGTAGATTTGTGCCTTTGCTGGATAACAATTCTTGAATGCCTGACAATTTGAAATTTGAATCTAAAATGGCCAAATTTCTCAATTTGCTTAGTTTTTGTTAAAGTTGCTAATTGTCTTCCATAATATTTTGTCTTAAATATATGTCTCTAATACTTAACCTATTGTTTCATAAATACAAATATTAGCAAAATCTGTTAAGTTAAAAACGTAAAAAAGTAAAGGTATCATTTCCCACAGTCAAATATTTATTTGTTTGATATAAACAAAGCTTAAATTGAGTAAAGTGATAAACCTACTTTGATTCAACAAATTTTGATTAATTTAAAGTTGTTGTTTATAGTTTACTTCTCTTATTTGTTATTTTTTCCATCTTTCTTATTATTGTTTTTGAGTATCCATAAATCACCTTGGGTATTTTAGGAGTTATCTTTATTATCCAAAATAATTCTGTACATCATTGTCAGTCTATTTAGAAACAAATAAAGTGTATTTGCATTCCTATCCAAAACTAATGGACATAGCCAATCTAAATCAAATAGAGATTGAAACTTGCTGCTCTTTGACATAGGATCAAAAGAAACTGACATAGAACTTATTCAAAATGTGCATCAGTCAGCCAATGATATCGTCACTTTGTTCAGCCAATGATATCGTCACTTTGTTCAGCCAATGATATCGTCACTTTGTTCAGCCAATGATATCATCACTTTGTTCAGCCAATGATATCGTCACTTTGTTCAACCGATGATATCGTCACATGGTCATGATATCGTCACATGGTCATCTTTGGAATGATATATCATTTACATATTCTTTTCTCATCAGACAGATGAACATACTTGACATATAATGGTTGATGGATTGTAAAGAGTAATCTGTTTATTATTGAGAAGAATGATTTCACTAGATTCACAGCTCTATGTCATTAATATAAGCTTTTAGATACACTCTTATCTAATATAGTTGGTGCATGTTCTGTATAGCATATTCACATTATGGAAAGCACAATCAATAATATTGAGTTGATCATTTTCAGGAAAATATAGAATTCAAACAAACTTAATCAGTAATCAAACTCATTCAATGTTGCTATAAATACAATAGTTGTTGCTTTTTTCTCATTCTCCATTGAGAGAATTATCATAATGTTTCTTTCCTTTGCAGGGATATTGTGAAAGAAACCATGAGTCCGACACATTTGGAACATGATGCATAGTGAGTCTGAAGTAATCGCAAGAATATTAAAAAAGTAGACAAACAAGTTCATTGAAACTATCCAAATATGTATTCATTGACAACTGTCGACAGAGACAGAAAGTGTGTCCGTAAAACATCACTGTTTATCATTCTTTCTCCAAGCTGAATAAAGGATGAAATGCTAATACCAGATCCACTAAAAGCTTGTATGTGGAATATATTCCTGACATAACGAGAGATTGTGCTGTGTTGCAGTGCCATGTTCTGTCAGGTGATGGAGACGGTGGAGCCGTGGTACACCACCAAAGAGAACAACCCACCCAGGGTACGTACTGAACACAGGCAATCTGGAAAGTCATATCAAACCTTTGTCGCAATTTAAATCTGAATTTGAAAATCATCAAATTTTACTCAGAACAGGAGAGTTCAGTTGGTGACATGTTTGATTCAAGACAGTTAATGTGTTTGAATCTCTCCAATACATGAAATGATATTAGGTTAAAAGAAAAATTTAAATCAATGTTTGAATGTGATCTCTTGCTTACCAGAATTTGAACACTTCTCTTTCCCTTACCCTCACAGTACAAGGCCTCCACATTTTAAAGCTTGTTGGTTTTTTATAGTGACAATATGAAGGTAGAACGTCGCAATTATGATCGAAAACCGGACAGTGACGCGCGTCAAATAGTCAAACGTAATTTTGGAAACTTATCTAAAACAGGCAGGTGTGCAGTTAGGAGTTGATAGTGTTTTTTAGGTTATATAACTAGTATCCATGTATATTGGACGTGATATCTACACCTCTGTCCATTTATAAGGCTGTTTTAGATTTTCATGGAAAACCAGTATTTGTCATAAATATGTCTTTTGGACATGAAAAAGTAAGATGTTTTGATTTTATAGCACCGCATATGACATTTAGGTTAGTATCAAAGGTAAATAATATGTTATGAAAATCACGGAGTGGCTCTTTAAAGAAAGCTCATGCAGACTGTATGTACTGTGTTTATGGTGGTGTTCTCACTGTTGACTAACTGTATGTAGAGTGATGATGTGGAGTGCTTCTCTACCCCCAGGGCAGGGAGTACATGGTTGCTCAACCGTTTGCCAAGCCCCAGGATTTGAACCCATCAAGTGTGATTGTGACGAAGCTAACACGTATACAGGACTACCTCCTGAAGAAGTATGACCCCGAGCTCCATCAGCACCTGGAGAGGCTGGACATCGCACCTCAGATATACGGCATGTCAGTACACCCAGAGCCTTTATCAGTGGGAAAGAGTTCTACTCTGGAAAAAAGTAGTTTTGTATATGTGAAAATTCTGAAATTTTGAATAGATATTAATTCATTCAGTAACACAGTGATATATCTATCATAACAATTTCAATATCTTTAACCTTTTAAGCAAAGGGAGGTAAGAGACTGTTTGGTCCTTTCACTGCCCTCTTGCATACTTGACCCATCTTAGCAAATAATAATGGCTCTTTTTTGCCAATAACCAATTGTCTCTAAATGTCATTTTAAAAGAAGAGCTCCCTCTCTATACTGTACACATGTAGGGAGTTATGTTTTGAAAGACTATTATGAAAAATGTGCCTATGATTTTTGGATGATTTAGCCTCCTTTATGTTTCTCCCTCAGAAGATTTGATATATATCCTTCTTTTTCCCTCCCCCAGACGTTGGGTCCGCCTCCTGTTTGGTCGAGAGTTCCCCATGCAGGACCTGCTCGTACTCTGGGACGCCATCTTTGCTGACGGGATCGGGTTTGACCTGGTCGACTACATCTTTGTTTCAATGCTGCTATACATCAGGAATCTGTGTATGTACCTGTGGCATTGTATGTGTAACAATCTTCACTAAACAATTCAAACCTAAACAAAGAATTTTACTGCAGTTTTGAGGGCAAATACTTGCACTGTTTGATTTGAAATATTTACTCTCTAATCTTTAATTGCATACTATGTCTTGATTTTGAATCCTTATATCGCGGTACCACTGACGCCACAGATTTCAATTGCATTGTTGTAACCTGTTCTGGTTTTCTACCTGCAAGAATTAATGGTATAAGTAAAATATCCTAAAAGCAGCCATCAACCATTCTCAGTAATACTCGTCTACAGTGAGAATATAATCAGGGTTTCACACCTGCTAAAGATAGACTCTGCTTGAATATCCTCTGACGGAAGGTAAAGGGTTAACCTCCACTAAGCCAGTGTTTCTGTGCTGTGTTACCAGTATTGTCCAGCGACTACGCTGCTCTGCTCACGTGCCTCATGAAGTACGTACCGGTCGGAGACATCCACTACTTCATAGAGAAGGCACTCTACCTCCGCGAACCTAACGTGAGTAATCAGATTCTCTGTTTTCATTCTCCAAAAGGAACATGGGTTTTTTGTGTATTGCTCATTGCTTTTCTGTAATAAACTAATGTATTTAAAAAAATTATCTTTTATTACTCGCCCGTGTAAGATATCGCAGTGTAATATTTATACGGCTATATTAAACTAGTGTAAAACCGCTGCACGTATGACGTCATAATATTGTGTAGTTGTGACGTCACAATGTTGGCACCGCCGTCACAATGGCGGCCAAGTCATCTACATTTGCTTTCGCTCGTTTTATAGTTAATCATTAACTTGTTTAATAAAAATAGTATTAAATGGAAGGTCATTTAGTATCCTCTATATATATGTAATAATGTTATCATGACAACATAAGATAAAATTAGAGTCTTCCCTGAATAAGTCTTCTTTCATTGGTTTCCAGTCTTTACCTAGCAAGAAATTCTTAAAATCTTCACTATTTTCATGTTATTAATTCTGTTCCGTACTGCAGCAATACCCCCGCCCGGTGAACTACACATACCAGAACGTCAACTCAGCTGCCTCCAAGTCAAAACCATCTCGAGGTGAGAAAAGGAAAACTTTATGAAAATGAGATGTTCTGACAGTTTCTTTTTGAAGGCATATAAATTAGTATTGGTAATTCTAGGAAAATGGTATGTGTAAGTCTTCAAAAACAAAATCTGATTTGGTTTTATGATTTATATATTAGATTTAATCAAAATGATTTGCAAATACTTGTGTGGGATTATTCTCAACTTTGTCTTTCAATTATTGCTTTAGAGAATTCCTTCCAGATGCAGGAGAAACAAAATATACTTACTATTGATTATGATAGAATGTCTTGCAATATAACCATCATATTACCTTATAAATCATAACAGAGAAATATGACCTTTTTGAATTCTACTTTCTACTCTCCAATGTTTAAGACCTTTAAGATCTGGAATAGAAGTGGTAGAATGTAAATGACAGATGTTTGATAAAGTTTTCTTGATTCCTTATACAGAATGGCTGTGGACTAATACTGATCTCATCCTCATTTACCTTACTGAATAAAGAGAGCAGAATGTATAAGATGGTGATGCATTTATTTGCCCTCATTAAGGAACATTTTTGACAATCCATGTAATGTTTTACAACTCCCCTTACAAGCCATCACTCAGATGAGTCTCCATACCTGCCCTGGGCTAGTTAGTCCTTGGGAGAGACTTGTTTGAGCTAGGCCTTGCAAGAGAAGTTGATCTATCTAAGTCATGCTGAATATAGAGACCAACCAATCCTGTCAATTGCTTCAAGAATACCATACAGAGTACATATTTCACCAAGTCTGCCTTCATCTACACTTTATACCTTGCTCTCCTGTCTGCAGCAAACCAATCTCGGGGTCACCATGGAAACTCGAGACATGGGGGATTCTCCTCTTTCTCACGCAAGTTCAATCGACCCAAAACTCTTGCATTCTCAAGCAAGAACCTTCCGAAATCTTCAAGCGAGCCCATGAACCTACAGACAGACATTTCACCAGGTACACAAGATGTTGTCATAGTGACCTTGTGTTGTCATGGTGATTTTGGTGTTGTCATTGTAGTCTGGTGTTGTCTTGGCAACTTTATGTTTTCTTGGTGATCTTGGTGTTGATATAGTCACCTTTGTTGGCTTGGTGTTCTCATGATATCCTGGCATGTCTTTGATATATGCTGGTGCCAAGGTGATGTTTAGGTGTCCGAGAGTTGTCACGGTATCATATGTTCCACGTTGAACATGGTGGTATTGATGTTGTATTGATGTTGTGTCCAATTATAACTGGAATGTCAGTGTTGTGTTTTCCTTTGCCTTTGGAAGGTATATTTGAGAAAATATAGAATTAAGGATAAATTGGCACTTGAATATTTGTGGCTTGATGTAAGCCAAGTTGCATCATGATCTGAACTGTTCATTGAGGAACTAGTTCATTATTTAAATGGCATATTATGAATCAATAGAAAACTCATTTAATCAAAGAATCAAATTTATGTCTTATAATGCTCAAAGTTTTTAAGAGGTTATATACCAGGACAAATATTTTTATTCCAAATTGATTTCTCTTCAAATACTTCATCACCATGTCAGCTAGGTAAAAGTAGACATGATTTAGACTAGAAACCCTCAACGTAAACCTGTTGCATCTCTCAGAGAACATCAGGGACATCCAGCAACACCATTCCTGTGGAGCCTGCCTCTCCTCTTGTTCTTCACAGCAGCCATGTTGCATGCGTTTTCCCCGTTCTTTTCTTTCTGTCCTCTAGAGATTTGCTTTGACCATTGAAGGTTTTCACTCTAGCCTCCACAATATAGTCCAGACCAGCTGGAAGAATAGAGTAGATGTTCCTTGCTACCCAACTAAGTCCTCATCAGTTCCTTTTGAGTTTTTCTACTGATACCGTTATGTTGTTAGCCCATAGTTTTGAGCCTTTGGCTGTATCTGGTCATACTCATGTATTTTTCCCAACCAAGTTTTTATCTTGAGTGAATCAGATTAGACAAAACTTTCATTTCGTTATTGTTGTTAGTATGTCATTGAGGTCAGCAGGTCTTTTATCACCATTTTTCAATCTTGTGTCACAAAACATAATTATTAGACCAATTTCAAATGACAATTTAAAATGTGTACAATTTAATGACCTTTCATGTGCTATGAAATTTGAACAGTCAGACACATGAAAGAACTGAGAATTTTTAAACCATATTAAACGGTTTGTCAAAATATTTTCCGACACACCTTCGTTAGATAACAATTTAGCCAGATGTGAATTTATTAATTATGAAATCAGAATGTAAAGAGTTTACAGTCTTTCATTTACATACATTGTAAAACCTGCAGTAAGTGGAAACGTCATCAGATTCCAAATTATCTCCCTTAACCAACTGTTGTGTAATGTAAGTGCCTTGTGTTTGTCTGCAGATCTTGGTTCAAGTAGACTGTTTCTTGCACTGACAGACATATACCCCGTCTGGTGCTGTGGTAACATGTTCGCTCACAACCATTTGGGCCATGGTACTTCTTGGAAAATTCACCATTTCAGCAATTTAGATCCGAAATATAAATATCATGTTGTATGCTTGCTTTTTGCAAGACAGTCAATTATTTGAAGATAGTATTCCAAACATTTCCATTTAGGATATTTGAAATGTGTTCAAATTTATAGAACTTTTGAAAATTTATGAAATATAATATTTCAAAGATGATAGATATTTTACAACATATGAACCCATTGTGAAACATTTTTCAAGGGAAATATTGTTTGACCTAAAAGCAAAGCATATTGCATGATTTATTATCTTCATGATGATCAACTTAAAAATATTTGCCTAACTTATGATTATTGAATTTTTCTATAGACGTTGGCCAGATGATCATTTAAACTATTCTCATATACTTTCCATTTTTAGTTAATTTTACTATCTAATTTCTCTAGGTTCAACCATCATGTACATTAAATCAGCCATGTTTGTTAGACTAAGCGCTAAATTTGAATATTCTTGTGCATTCATACAACTCTCCTTCATGTTTTTCTCGTAACTCTTTTGGACTTATCAGGTTAAAAATTTGGGGAGAAAAGTTTTAAGAATTCACTTTTTCTTTTGCAGGTTTTAGCATTTGTTTGCTTTCAATCTGGAGATATTTTGTGCATGAAATGTCATAATTCTTTTATTGCCTTTGTGATAAAATGTTTAAACTTTGTTTAGATAAATTTGAGCACAGTTCTGCATGCATTAAAGAACTGTGAAATTTCCATACCTACTTTTCTGGAAATAAATAAAGATTTTTTAACAGTCAGAATAAATCATTTCCAAATTTCTTTTCATATACTACCGTATTCGACTTAATAACCGCCCACTCCCCTATAAGCGCCCACCCACCGCGTTTTTGACTGAACAATATGCGTCCTGATTTAGCGCCCACCTCTCAACATTGCTTACCTTGCATGTTGATTCATTGGAGAAGGTTTTTCAGTCTTGCAATAAGTTTTTTACTTCCACTAAAGTGAAGAATACAGGGGATTTTTAGACCCCAAGCCACAATCAAAATGATAAAAGTTACAAAACCATATTTCAAGGACATGTGTATCGTAAGAAAACACTTTCAAGACTACTTTTATCGTTTTAATTAGCGCCCCCTTTTGCCAATTTTCTAAGCGCCCTGGGCGCTTATCACGTCGAATACGGTATTCAATATTTATTAGCTTTTTAAATCTATTAAAAATCAATTACTTTTCAATTTACATACATATCACTATAAATCACCATTTTTAATTTCAATTCAAACAATTTAAATGAAAGATGAGTCAAAGAACTTCACTACATTTACATATTTTTGATGAATGTATCTGCTGATTGATAATGTTCTTTCATTAGGCTCTGAATAACCCAGGTTTATACATTTTGTAACAAGTTATGACTCAAAATCAGCATTTAAAAGACTTGTTTGTCACAATAAATTCAGTGAGTTCACAAGACCATAAACCAATCACATATATTTTACCCCTGGTCAAACAGCAAGCCCAGTGGTGGTGGACGTGAAGCGAGGATCAACCGCATCCTTATCCCAGCTTGAGGACCAGATGTTCCGTCACACGCCCTCCTCATCCTCCCTGGCTCGCCTTGAGGTCATGAATCGCTCCACCCAGTCGACCCCGGCCGCACGCAGCCCCGTCGGGTTCAGTGGAGATGATGCCTCGAATCACAGCTCGCCCACAAAGTTCTCCACGTTACCTGGCCGCGGCAAGAGCAGGGCTAAGAAGATTACCAAAAATGTATGCAAATGTATTCCCCCCCTAGTTGAGAATATAAGAATAATATTTGTCCTCAGAACAGTGGGAGACTTGAGTAAGCCCATGAGCATGATTGATATGTGTAATTCATGATTATGTAACGTATTGTATTTTGTATCCACTGACCATAATCCTGACCAGTTGCTTTTTTAGGGGCAGAATGTTGCTCAGTTGTAACTCATTCCTGGAAGGGGGTACTCCTTTCTTGACAATGTCACTCAAAGAAAAGTTAATTTTGTTTCATTGCTTGGCTCTCAGCATTATATGGACATAAGAACACAATATCTGTTGTGTGGCGTTGTTGGGCACACTTTCACATAAGGTTTTGTTTGAACTTGAGCTTATGACAATAATAATGACAAAAACAAAGATGTTCAATAATGGCAGCCCCTGACTCACTGGAGTTGTCTGGTGTTGCAGGAGCAAGACCTGCAACAGACCCTGAGCCACGTGCAGGGACAGCTCAACGACAAGTCCACCATGTGCAGATACTGTGCCAGCAAACTGGACATACACATAGGTACGTAGACAGAGGATATTATAGGAGTTCTTTATATGTTAATTTAAGTAGTTTAAACCTTGAACATTGTTAATTTCTAATTGACAATGGATGCCAATGTTCAGACTCAAGTGTTGGCAGCCGTCTAACATAGTCTTACTTTAGTCTACCAAATTATTTTCAATATATGAACCCTTTTCAAGATTTGATGCATCCTCGCCAATTCCTATCAAATAGAGACAGCATTAGGAGATTACCACAAGCCAGAGTTCATCCTGGTTACTTGTACAACTGTAAAACTACAACTGTCCGCATCTGTTTCACAGAGGAACTAAAAAGGCCTCTTAGCCAGACAGACCGCCAGCATTTCTTTTGCATGGTCTTTTTTAGATCCTTAGACCTTGATTTCACACAAAAGCTTATAAAGGATAGTTACAATGTTACCGTTTCAGACCGCCTGCAGGGAGAGATCATGAAGCTGGACCTGGACGCTGATGATGAGGTGATGCTGGCCCTGGCTGGGATCAAACAGGTACACGTGCTCTCACACAGCTAGTCCCTCTGTACTCGTCAGACAGACAGACAGACAGAACAGTTTATATCTCAACCACCAAATGGTGGTTCATGTGAATTTGAATAACATAAATCAGTAAAATATATACATGGCAAGTGACTGGACATTGTCATTGACTATTACTTTAAGCAACATAAACAATGCATTAAGAAATTACTTCAAGTTTCATGTGCTTAGTTTTTTTAGTAGATGCTAATTTCTTTAATAAAACATGCTTATGTCAATCACATATTTGTGTCAGAAGATAGAGATTCCACGGTTGGCAACGGGTATGACATTCAGAAACTCATCTCCAACAGCACATAAATGCTTTAAGAACATAATTACATACACTCCATTTTACTCATCATTTTATTTGTATGAGCATAAATAGTGTAAGTGCTCAAGCAAGACTTAGTATTCAAGTTAAGATGGACATTTTCAATAAAAGAATATTATTGTAATCACTACTACAAAAGACCCATTGGCAATGTGAGACTATTCATATTAAAAAATGCATCTGACTTATTAAATCATTGAATTTCAGGTGCGAGATGTTCTCAACGGTACATTGCGGTTCTCCCAGAATCTTCTTGATGAGGATGAGATTGCCATCAGTGACAATTACTACAAGGATGAACCAATTACCTCCCCTGAATCTGATCTTGCTGGCTCCATCACGGGATCAGCGGAACACCATCGCGGAACAAAGCAATCAGGAAAGGGGAAACGTCAGAAACTGTTTTACATGAGCAGCGAGGATAATTCTGAGGCTGCTGAGTCCCCCGACTCGTACAATGGAGTGAGTCACCCGGCTGGGAAGGAGCTAGAACTTGATAGTTTCCTAAGGAAGAGAGCTGCTTCTCGAGAGAGTGCTACCCTAGGGGGGCCACAGGTGATGACAGAGTCCATAGTGTCTGACAGCGGCAGTCAGAGCAGCAACATGGGCCAAACGCAAAGTTCAACCTCAGATGTGTTCGATGTTAGTCCTAATCCTCTATACAATCTGGCCATGGACTCACAGTAGCTTCTGCCTCGTGGTCTGACTGTCCAACTTATGGTCTGTTTCACTGATGGTCCATTTGTCGGATAGTCAGTCTGTCTGCCGGATGGTCTGTGTGCTGGATAGTCTGTCTGTCTAGTCCGCCTGCTAGGTAATCTGTCTGTCGGACTGTCTATCTGTTGGATAGTCTAACAGTCTCTCAGACGGTTCTATCCGTTGTCTGTCTCACAGTTTGACTCAAGCCTTGGATGAGAGGGCGAGTCATACCTTCCCAGTATATATCTGCTGCTAAGTGGCATTATTGTGTCTTCAGTTGACGTCTTCAAGAGTACTTGTAACCAGTGTCATGCTCAGATGGTGTGTTCCTTGAACCTGATTATATACATCAAGCTCAACGTCATCTTATATATATATACGTTTTAATCAATTTTGCATTTGCTGAAGTGATGCTCATTGCAAGACAGCAAGCAAAAGATGTTTCAAAACTCAAATCTATAAACCAGTGTTATTTGTGGCCAGTGGTGTTGATGATACTTTGTCTTCACAAGACATCAGCAGGCTACGATAGCACCATTCTTATAGAAGAACTACAGAAAAAGTTAACACTTCAGCAACATCCAAGATGGAATTGTAGATTTCCTGTCGTTGTTTTGAGCCCACTTCATTGAAATAATCAACAGTTTGATTACTGTCTTAATAGTGAATCTTTCATTATTATATACTTATTATTGTTATGTTACTGCTAACAATGGTTTTAATCTATTTATCATAGTGGATCATAATTTCTTAATGATGTGAAATTAGATCACCTTTAGCTGGTTAAATCGGTGAAAAAGGTAAGGAGAACAGCAGTCCGTCAGGCCCTCAGATGAATTGTTTAATGAAGATTATGTTAGTCAATGAATCTATTGTACAAAGAGTCCGTGAAGCCATGTTTTCTTGATCATTTCTGTTTTATTCTATATAATGGTGACCATACACTTGATTGAACATGTGTTGTTAATTGCCTCATCTTTGTTGCTGTTTATTTGTTGCTTATTTTGTTGTTTCTGCAGCAAATTTACTCATTTAATGAGAACTGTTATCTATTTTATAACAATGGTTATTATTTTCTTGTTTGTTGACCCTGCTTTGGAATTTTAAAGTGAATAGTCACAATTTGTGAGTCAAAAGTATTAAACTGCTGATTTAAATCATAATGTAAGATCCTTATTCAAATATGCAAGAAGTATGTACTTTGCTATTTTGAAACTGTTCAACCAAATTAGGAAATTAATAAGTTTCATAATTTTATCAAGACGTTTGCAGCAAGAATGCTTGTGTCCTGATTTGTTCAAGTTCTTAATGTGATAAGAATGTCAAGTTGAGGGCAGCAGTGCAACATTGGAGGCAGCCGTGAGTGAAGGTATGTGATAACTAAAGCTGTGAGTGAAGGTATGTGATAACTAAAGCCGTGAGTGAAGGTATAAGATAACTTAAGCCGTGAGTGAAGGTATAAGATAACTTAAGCCGTGACCGAAGGTATGAGATAACTTAAGCTGTGACCGAAGGTATGAGATAACTTAAGCCGTGACTGAAGGTAGAATATGACTTCAGCAGTGAGTAAATGTCTGAGATAACTTAAGCCGTGACTGAAGGTATGAGATAACTTAAGTCATGACTGACAGTCTGAGATAACTTAAGCCGTGAGTGAAAGTCTGAGATAACTTAAGCCATGAGTGAAAGTCTGAGATAACTTAAGCCGTGACTGACGGTCTGAGATAAGTTAAGCCGTGAATGAAGGTAGAAGATAACTTAAGCTGTGAGTGAAAGTCTGAGATACCTTAAGCCGAGACTGACGGTCTGAGATAAGTTAGAGGTATATGAAGACACAGGGGCGTGTATCGCTTAGAAATAGCTTTAGAAAGACATATATACCCATAGACCCTACCCTACTACTATATAAAAGGAAAGGGATGTAACGACCAAACCACCCCATGCTCGAACAAAGTCAGTTTTCGCATTCAAAATAATTTTTCTGGACAAATTGTTCACTACGATTCGAAAGCTAAATGATTTCCCTACAAAACGAGCTATGGATTGTCAAAATCGGGTAATTATTTCAAAAGTTACATGCAACGACGCCCCGAAAATCGCTACCGCCAGATTTTCAGGCCAAAATCCCCACTCACGAAAAACAGCAAAAACTCACCGTTTAACATCGTTTATTGATTCCAGCAATGTTGACAACACCAATGTAGAGCTCGATTCGATCGGCGACATCGAACTACATGTTCACAATATGAGAACAGCACCTAATTATTATTTCTACGAGTGCTAGCAGACATTATATAAAAAATCATCTGCCTTGCGGTTGTCTTGTCCACCATAACAGTGGCCTTGACATTCATTTGACCTCGTAGCCGCAGCAAATTTACAAATTAAAGGATTTGGTAGAAATTAACATTGAGTATTTTCTTTTAAATTCCCTTCTGCAGTCATGTGTGTTTTAATGAGTCCAAAATATTAAATAAACTTGTTCTTTATAACTATGGGTCAAATTATAATTTTTTTTAAACGTTCCAGAAATATGTAATTAGTCGACTGGCAATGTCAAAATTTCAAACGAATCGTTAGAAAAACGAAACATTACCTTTGATTTAATTGACAATAATTTTTTTAAATAATTTATGTAGAACAATATACTTATTAGTATGATTTTTCATGTTTTATTAAAGAATATTAACAACTTTTACTCCGTTTACCTAAAAATATTGTTTTGATCTTTTTCTCCAAAAAGTGATGGCATATATAATATGAACCTGTTACCTACATTAACTTAATATATTTTGCTATCCTTCTAAATTAAAGCATATATTTTTAAAACTCAGTTATTTTTTATAATTGGAAAAGAAAATATTCAAAAATTAAAAGAATTTGTAAAGAGATTTGAATCTCAAAGGCAAATTTGAAAGCAACTCCTAATTTTAGATAAACTACTTCCATGTTGAATATTTGATGTGCAGTTCAGATACATTATTTAATAAAATAAGTTTACCATTAGATAGGTGATTTAATTTTATTTCTTCAAACAATAGTGATATAATTTAAATATTATCAAAACTGTGTTCGACAAAAAAAGGGATATTCATTTTTCAGAGGTCAGACAGAATTATATATTTTTTTATCAATATTGGCTTGGCTCAGGAGTGAGATCATGTAAATTATAAAAGATGTGGATAGCAATCATTGATAATGACTTGTATTTTGTAATTCATACTGTTCAACCACCCTGGTGGTTAGGGGCATAAATGCAATGCCTCGCTTGGAAGGATACCTTAGTTTTCTTTATTGGAAGCAATTTTGATTTTCATAGTTAAAAGATTAAAATAACAAAAACAAATTAAGTTACAACATGCTGCATTAAAACTTATTATTTCTTTCATTCACTACCTCTAAACTTATATGCATTTCCTTGTTTGTTTACAAACATCTAACAACAATCAATACCTTGATCAAGTCTAGAAATAGACATGTCAAACTTTTGAGTCGCAGCCGTCGCACGAACTAGCACGTGCAAATGACAAAGCCACGCCCCCAACACCTCAGCCTAAGAAATCACTTTCCTTGTTGTTCGCAACCTGTCAAGACGTTGCTGATTCTTAGCAATCTTACCTTCTACGAAACCTCGATAGTTTTCCGTATCCTGACATTGTGAGATTAATCCATATATGCTTTCTTCATGTTTAAAATCGTATTTAATCATGCATTTCGCCTTTTTTTCTTGAACGATTTTCTTCCTAACTCGTTCAATATGGCGACCTTTTTTCCACGTGTTTTGCACACGTTACAATTATGTTTTTTGTCGTATTAAATATCCGTGGGTATTTATTACTTTATGCTATTGTAATACCTTTATTTAGCTTTATCATGTTTAGCTAAATATTTTTCAGGTATCATAATTCCCTCTAATAATTTTCGTGGGTATTCGGGTTTCGGTAATGCCCGTTTGCCTGTCTTCCCATTTATTGATTTGTTTCTCCTGGGCGACTGACAGCTGTCGTAGTTCTCTCGCCTACAGAGGCTTATAATTAGTCTTCGCTATGGCGTCTTGACGCTCATTTTACTTCGCTTCAATACTATATACTTTGTGTATGGGAAAATATCCATACCGTAAGTAATCATAATAATTCTTATTACTTCCTATATTTCTGTGTGGATTCTTTTGTGTGGAATTTTTCACAGTATGTTATTTCATATATATATATTGTATATATATAACTAATTCCTTTTTTTTCTTATTTTCTGTGTAATTCTATGTACGGGAATTTCACAGAACTTCATATTCATATATATTTATCTATATATATCTATTATCACTTTCGTTATATATATCCATGCATGTTATATATATTGGATTGTTTTGTTTGTTCTGTCTGTGTGTTAATGATTTTCCTTAACTGTTCACAGAACCATGAACAATTCCAAGAAGTGCGAGGGTTGTCACAAGTTCATGTCTGCGGTCGACCCTCACCCTTGCTGTCCTCGCTGCTACGGCTCCAACTGCTCGTTTGACCGGCCTTGCGAGTTCTGCGGTAATCTGGAAGAGCCAGACTTCCAGGCCTACATTGCTGCTCGTCAGAGAAGTTTGACTAAGAGTTCGTCGAAGTCTTCTACCGTATCTACGCCTCCTCCATCGAACCTGGCTGCAGACCTAGCTCAGTTCCGTGTCATGGCCCAGAAAATGATGCCTCTGATGAATCGTCTGTTGAGTGTACCTGATCTGGAGGGCGAGGGTGTCCAGGGGGATCAAAGGCTTCCCCCGTCGCCAGGGCGAGACGTAGTCTCCCACATAACTGGTCGGCGGGGGGGTGAAGAGAAGCAAGAAGATGATGTTCTGTCCATCGACGCCCCCTCTGCCATCGACTCGGCCCTCCCTACTCCATCATCTAGGGACCCTAGACTTTTGAAGAAAACCAAGGGCAAGCTCCCCAGGTCAGCTACGACACCGAGGCGGGACCAGACAGTCAACGACTCGGCTCGTAGGACCAAAAAGGCGAACCGTACGGCACCACCCAGCGGCTCCGCTCCACCCACGTCGGCCACCAACAGCAGTATTGTGCAATACTCTGGTTCCTCCTCTTCATCGTCCCGTTCGGACCGTCGGCCCGCGCGGAAGGACCAGCAGCCAGTGGACCCACACGGCTCCGTGGGCCCACGGGATGCCACGGATCCGCAAGGAACAAGTGGCCCACAGCGTTCCAGGGATCCCCAGCGCACCGCGGATCCCCATCGGCTGGATAACGTCCAGCACACGCAGGGCAGCCACACTCCATCGGACAGCCAGCGTACGGCTCCCAATCAACGGTCCAATGGCTCACTTCCCAAAAGGAAGTCGTCGGACCCTCCGGAGATCTCCTTCTACGGCTCTCAGCCAGCGCCGCCTACGAAGAAGTCAAAGAAAGCAGGGACAGAAGAATCTGTCTTCCCGGTGTTGGGCTGGTACGATAAGATCGACGAGGTATACCGCCACTTCCCGGATCTCGCACGGCCCCCGACGCCGTCCCTGCCTATACACAACGACATTAGCAGGGGTGTACCCAAGGCACCGTCGACTCCAGCCAACTCACTTCCTCCTCCAGACTCTTCGGCTCAGCTGGCAGCTCAACTCTCGGACAGGGTGGGGACTCTGGCCTTTGACAAACAGCCAGCACGTAGCTCATTCTACAGGTGCTTTCCGTACAAGACCCATAATGCAAGGTTTGCCAACACGGAGGAGACCCTGTTGGACGATAATTTCAGATACCTCATGGGTAAGGGCACACCGTCGGACCAGATAAAAGTGCACGACTCACGCCTGAGGGAAGTGGAGACATCGGTCAATAAAGCGATGCAGACCTCTTCTTACATCCATTGGTTCGCCGCCACCGCAGCCAGGCAGCTCCCTATCATCCCGGATTCTGCGGAGCCCACTGGTTCTACCTCAGTGCCGTATTCATCTTTGGCCACTGCGTTCGCTTTCTTCGACTCCCTGGGCGATGCAGTTCTGGACCTGGACAGACATCTGCTTTGGATACAGTCACAGCTCACTCTTCTAAGGCGGTCCGCTTACGTGAAGCAGCTACCCCAGAACACCGACCCGAAGATTAAGGAGATGCTTTATCAGGCCCCTCTGTTCGGAGGCACTCTCTTCGGCGATTCGGTGTCCAAGGCCTTGGAACGGAGGGACAAGGAGATGGAAAGGAAAAAGAACGAAGACATCCATACTCTTGTATTGTCCGCTTCACCCAGAAGGAGACAGTCTCCCAGGAACAAGCCGTCCACTCCGTCCAGGAAACAGAATTTTCAAAAGAGCCAGACTACTTCTACGCCCAAGAAGAATTTTGACAAGTTCCCTCGGTACGAGAAGTTCCCGACTCCCGGCAAGAGTGGTGGACGAGGCCGTGGCAGAGGCCAGCAGCGGGTTTGACCACCCTACCCCCATTCCCAACCAGTCATCGACCCTTGCCCGTCTCCCGACCTTCCCTTTGAATGTGGTTCCTGGTCAGGTCGGGGGTCGTCTTCAACAATTTGCCATCAATTGGCCAATTGTTTCAGACGACCCCTGGATCCTATCTGTAGTCTCGCAGGGTTACCGTCTGATATTCGATTCGTTACCTCCGACTACCTTCATCCCGGAGGGACCCCGCTTTCATCTATCTGGTCTTCCCTTGATAGCAGCAGAAGACGCAATCCAGAAGCTCTTGCTGAAGAAGGCAGTTATAGAACTGGACCCGGCCACAGTTTCACGCGGGTTCTATTCGCCGGTTTTCCTGGTTCCAAAGAAAGATACAGACGAGCTGCGTATGATCATAGATCTGAAGATCCTGAACCGGAACTTCCTGCAGAGACCACCGCACTTCAGGATGGAGTCGATTCCGGCGCTGAAACTGGCTCTACGACCAGGGGACTGGATGGTCTCGTTAGACCTCAGGGATGCTTATCTCCACGTCCCGATTCATCCAGCATCCCAGAAGTACCTTCGGTTTGCTCTCAACGGCAGGTTGTTCCAGTTCAGGGTTCTTCCGTTCGGGATCTCGATAGCACCTTGGCTATTCACCCGCATCACAGCTCCGGTCCTGAGCTTTCTACACTCCAGGTCCATCAGGATTCACGGGTACCTGGACGACTTCCTCTTACCAGACCAGTCTCATCGCTGTCTGGAGACGAACAGAGAGTTTGCCGTTTTTACTTTGGAACATCTGGGTTTCATTGTGCATCCGGAGAAGTCGGACTTCACGCCGTCCCAGAGAGTAAAGTACATAGGAGCCATCTTCGACACGGGAATTTCGAAGGTTCTTCCGCCAGAGGACAGGGTCACGGTAGCGCGGAACTTGATCCTATCCATGTCCCAGTCTCCACAAACCTTAAGGCAATGGATGTCCCTGTTGGGCAGGCTCACGAGCATGCAGGATTTGACCAACAGGGGGAGGCTAAGACTCCGTCACTTTCAGTTCTGGATCAACTCCGTGAGATCGCTCGAGCTTTCAACTCGTTGTTGTCCTCCACCAGAGATTCTCCGATCGCTTCGTTGGTGGCTTCAAGACCAGAACGTCCTGCAGGGCGTTCAATTGGTCCCCTTCGTGCAGGATGTTCTGCTAGTGACAGACGCGTCCACAGTCGGCTGGGGGGCTCACCTCAGGGACCAGATGTTTCAGGGAACTTGGTCTCCGGAAGAGGCTCCTCTTCACATCAACCAACTGGAATTGTTAGCCGTCCTGAAGTCTCTTCAGTTCTGGCAGACCCAGCTGAGGGGAAAGAAAATAATGTTGGCCTCAGACAACACCACGGTAGTGGCTTACGTCAATCGCCAAGGAGGCACTCGATCGAAGGGATTGCTAGATCTCTGTCTTCAGCTGTTCGACTGGATCGACAGGAACGACTGTCAACTCAGAGCCAGACACATTCCAGGCCATCTGAACGTTCTGGCAGACAACCTGTCCCGTCCGAACCAGATCCAGTCAACGGAATGGACTCTGCATCCCACCTCCTTCAAGATGGTATCAGGCCTATGGGAATCCCCGATGATAGACCTGTTCGCGACCAGGCTCAACACGCAGCTTCCAGTCTACGTCAGTCCGGTTCCGGATCCTCAGGCCTTCGACGTAGACGCAATGTCGATCAGCTGGGACGGTCTCCTTGCTTACGCCTTTCCTCCACCAGCGCTGATTCCAGCAGTATTGGAGAAAGCGAGACGTCACAGCTGCATCATCGTTCTGATTGCTCCAGCGTGGCCCAATCGTCCTTGGTTTCCGGATCTGTTGACTGCGTCAACTCGTCCGCCGGTACAGCTGCCAGTTTTTCCAACATTACTAAGACAACCAAGGTCCGACAGGTTTCATCGAAACCCCGAGTCCCTCTGTCTTCACGCCTGGAGGTTATCCAACGTAATCTCAGGAAAAGTGGTTTCTCCCAAGAAGTTGCAGAGGCAGTCCGTGGAGGTCTCAGAGCTTCCACTTCAGCCCTCTACGATTGCAGGTATAGAAAATTCACCGAGTGGAAGCAGCAATTCCAGCCTGATGCTGCTATCTCCATTCCACTCGTCGCTGAGTTCTTGCTCTTTCTAAGGAAGGATAAGAAGTTGAAGGCTGGAACAATCGATGGTTACAAGTCGGCTTTGACATCTGCCTTAGCCTTACAAGGAGTTGACTTGTCCAGAGACCAGACCATTCATCGCTTGGCTAGATCGTTCCAGTTAGAGGATTTGAAATCCCCAAAGTTTCAGCTCAAGTGGAATTTGTCGGTGGTTCTTTCAGCTTTACTCGCAGATCCGTTCGAGCCTATTGAAGACGTTCCCCTGCAGTTTTTATCTTGGAAGACAGCTTTCCTTTTGGCGCTGGCTTCGGCAAGCAGGGTTTCAGAGTTACATGCTTTGGACCATTCCACCATGACACACTCTAAGAACTGGCAGTCCGTATCCCTAACGACGCTCCCCGGTTTCGTGGCCAAAAACCAGAAGTCCATCGCTGGTCCCTTGGGAAGAAGATGCTTCTCTGTTCCGGCTCTGTCCGCTGCTATTTCAGACGGCATGGAAAAGGATCTTCTTCTCTGTCCAGTTCGAGCCTTGAGGGAGTACCTGACCAGAACCAAGTCCTTTAGAAGGGGTAGGCATAGATTGTTCCTTCCTTGCCTCCCTTCTTCCGACAAGGACATAACCAAGAATACCGTTTCAGCTTGGCTGAAAAAGACGATTAAGGCAGCTTACCATAAATCTGCGTCCACTCCGCCGATTTATGGTAAGGTGTCTTCTCATGAGATTAGAGCCTGGGCTACGTCAGCCCCCCTCTGGCACTCTGCCTCGGTCGAGGACGTCATCTCCGCTGGATATTGGGCCTCCTCCACAACTTTTTCCACCTTCTACCTTAGAGATGTCCAGTCGGACCTCCAGGGCCTCCACCAACTGGGACCGTTCGTTGCAGCCGGGGCAGTCCAGTCATCCAAACAGTAACATAGGTAATTACAACTCTTTTTGGAAGAGGTTGTAAGGACGGAGTTCCTCCTTCTCGCTGAGAAATCCTATGTTGGCCTCGGCAGTTAACGGTTGTAAATCCACGACTGTCCAGGCCAGCCTACCATTACTTGGGTTAGCAGGAACTTCGTTCTTGTGATCTCGGTTTTTGGTTAAAGGCATGATTCCTTTTGAGTCCCAGCATCGCTTACTGATCTCCTACCCTCCGCCGATCTGTGGGAATCTGCATATAAGTTTAGAGGTAGTGAATGAAAGAAATTTAACAAAATTACAAGTATTTTGTATATTTTTGAATGATACCTACCTCTAAACTTATAGTTGGTAACCCGCCCGGACCTCCCCACAAAACGGAGACCAGCTTATCGGGTTGCTTATTTCTGCAAGGAAAGTGATTTCTTAGGCTGAGGTGTTGGGGGCGTGGCTTTGTCATTTGCACGTGCTAGTTCGTGCGACGGCTGCGACTCAAAAGTTTGACATGTCTATTTCTAGACTTGATCAAGGTATTGATTGTTGTTAGATGTTTGTAAACAAACAAGGAAATGCATATAAGTTTAGAGGTAGGTATCATTCAAAAATATACAAAATACTTGTAATTTTGTTAAAACAGTTACGTATAATCATGTTGAAAAAATAACTTTTCTTATAACTTCAGTTGAAAGGTAGATATTTATGCCTCATTAAAAGGTGAATTGATTAAGTTGAGAACAAATAGTCCTGTTGGCAGAGAGAATTCAATGATAGGTATCTTTCTACTAAAATAAGGCCTGTCTCTCCCCGATAAAGGAACAAACATTAACAGTGTGTCCAATATATAAGAGAATAAATTGCATTCTGAAAGTGATCAGTATATTTTTTATGTATAAGGTCAAAAAAAGCATGTCTGAAGTGACAGATCTCCAGACTGGAACAGTACTTGTATCTTTAATTGCTGTTTCAAATGCAATAAATCTGATTTAGTTATATTTTTTAGAATATTTGCGTATGGGGGCATTTTCCCAAAAATGTCCAGAATTTGTTTGCCTTGCAAGCAATAAACTCTTTAGTTTCATAAACATGTCTTTAATGGTAATGGTAATCAAATGATGTCTCTACCTTTTTTACACTTCAAAGAAATTAATTATGCTCACTGAAATTAATTTGAGTTGAGCTTGATATAATAACACAAACCTTAACAGTGATACACACTCAACCTTTTTACAAGGTTCACAGGCGCAGAGGCACATCAGTTCTGTAATATTTTTTCTCAGTTTTAAAAGAATAGAGTCATGACCCTGGAGCTGATCAGGCTTTAAAATCTATTATCACTAGACCATAGTATTATAATACCAATTGCTTATGGAGCATATAAATATTCCATCTTTCTTAGCTTTATTAAGATTATTTAAGAAGAAGATATTTATAAGGTTATGACCTGTGTGACTTTAGTGGGGGACAAAGATATATAATATATAGTTTAGAATCCTCATTAGAAGATCATCACTATCATCTTCAGGAGAAAAATATGAAAATAGGTTTTAGGAGGCCTTTCTTAGGTCACCAAATTAATAAATTTAGATCCTTAGTAGTCAAGGAATTGGTACTCAAAATTGTATTAGGACACTGTCCCATGTCAGGCTAGATGAGGTGAAAAGTGAAATTGAATCAGATGCAGTTTAATTCAATTGGCATTGAATATTTGATGTAGAAATTATAATTGAAAATCTAAAAACACATTCTTCGTACATCATCTGTTATATATCCAGCACGAAACAGACAGATTTGATTTGTAGCCCATACTTCACCTACTGTTAAGCACTCATTACAAGTTGTGCCAAAATAAACTTTCCTTGCCTATTATTGTGTATATTATAGTCATAAAAGTATTTGTATTCAGTATGGAACATCCTTTAAAATTTACCAACTCAACCTTTTAAATATTCATAAAAACATCATGAAAGGCTTTTATGAAGTACAACCTACTGATCATCTAAGTTATGCAAAGTGTTAACAATTACTCATGGTTAATGGTATTAAACTAAAACTTTGAAAAGGGAGGTGTTAACCATAGGTGGCTAGAAATTCATGTATTAAACACATGAAATAACTATTTTATACTCCCCAAAACACACATTGAGTTCTTTGAAGGTTAATGGCACCTATAATGATCACATATCAAATAATAAGAATCAATTGAATGCAATACAATCAATATAATTGGATATAAGTGATGAAAGTAAATGTATTGTTTTCTTAATTGGGGACTCACTTGTATGTCTGTATATATACAAAAACATATTAAAGAATCCTCACAAATAAATTCATTGATAGTCAATTTATTTATATTATTTGAAGATTTTATTGAAATACAATAGCAGAAAATTTTCAAGAGTGTCCATGTATTAGAGATTCTTTTCCATGTATGCAGCAAGGATATTCTCCAGATTAAACTGTCCCCTCTTGATATCGAATCTTGTAACTGAAAAATATAAATTGGAACCAAATTAAATATGAGGCAAAAAAAGATTGTTCCATTGTCATTATAGCTCCTCAAGTACTGCAATATTAATTGTATTTAGTGTTACAAACTAACATTTTAAATAACAAAGTATAGTCAAAGTGGTTGCTCTCATAATTCAAACAATCATGGAATTTAATATTTGGTTAATCATAATCTACATTGGTAAAGGTGTGTTGTATAAACATCTATGATTACAACATTTTGCTTTTAAGATAGCTGAAACAAATAGGTTTTAAATTTAAGTTGGATTTCTTTTGCTTCTTTTACAGAATTGCTCAATGAAACTCTAGAAACAAAGTGACACTTTTCACCCAAAAAGTTTCATACAGCATTAACAACAGCTTGAGACATGGTACCTAACCAATATCCCTAAAGCCCCCTTGTTATCTGCTAATTTCCCCCCCCCCCCCCCCCCCCCCCCCCCATGGTTAGGCCCTTCCACTACCTCTCCTTCCATTAAACCTGTTGTGACAATTGTCTTCCCTTTTCTCACTCATGGTAAAATAATATATCTAAAAAATTACCTTGAGAAACATATTTCAAATGGATCATGTCTCAGTGGCATATATCTAAAACTCTACATTATCTGCTGAAATACATTAACAGAAAATTTAAAAAAGTATTCAAATCTTTAGATTGTGGCTGTTGTGCTTACCTGGAACTTTCAAATAATGATGCAAAAGTGTCTCCACACTCTCTCCTCCTGTATTGAGACATATGCCTGCGAAGAGAGAATCATTTTTGAAAAAAACACTTCTATATTTTAAACAATGTACATTTCATCGCTTTATTTCTTAAATTGATTTTTGTTTGGATAATTCTAGGCTACGTCATGTATTTGTGCTTGTCAAATTAAAACCATACTTGCTCTGCTACTCTCTTTAGAAACTTTTACCTGAATGAATAGATATGTACATAATCATATATTTGATATTTACTACAAAAAGCCAGAAGGCTATTAACCAGCTGTCACCATCAGTTTGTAAGTGTAATATGGAAGGCTCAATCTTTTATCTACATGTAAAAAAATGATATTACAAAATGGAAATAATTCAGGTAGTCTAACAGTCTTGAATAAAAATCAGATATTTAGCAGCTTATAAATAGAAGTGCTGGTAAATACATTTGATGGTGTTATATCAAATTGATAACCAGATCATTAAAATGACATAAATTCTCAATCAAATACTTACTGTTTATGTCTGTGACATGCCTTCATCTGAAATCCAAAATAAAAATCATGACTTAGACTTTTGTTAAAATGGTTTCAAACTTAATTTAACTTATCATTTACCTATTCTAGTTTCACATATATATTTAATAATCATATACAGATATAGCACCTTCAAATTTTCAAAAGGCATGCATACCTAATCGATAAAGTTGGTATTATTGTTAAATGTTAGAAAAAATGGCACTTTCATCTAAAATCAATAATCAATTATGCCTGTCTTATTGGTTTTTTTAAATGGAATATTGGCAAAGTAATTACATTTATAAATAACTTTTTATGATGTTTAGATGTATAAACAATCACTAAAGTAAAATAATAAATTGATGTTAAAATGATAGATTGATGGCAATTAAAGAAAAAAATATAATTATCAGTGAAAACATCGTATACGCCGATGCTTACCTGATGGAGGCTTCGCAATTTGAAGGCATCGGTCCATTAATTATTCCCAGCAGCGGAGAGAAGTGATTCGAAGCGCCTGGAGTTGGAGAATCTTTTTTTTCTTTTGCCGATTCAGACATAAAAATTTAAACTCTTACAAAAGGCTCTCTTAAATTACTATATGTGACTAATTTCCAAAAAATAACAGCTCCAGTTGCTTGTGGTAAGGTGGACACGTCTAAAAATCCTAAACGTTTTTCGACCACGTTATGTTGTTTACAAACATGGTATTGAAAGGACTGTGAGGAGTTCGATCAGAGTTCGGAGTTCGCTCACTTACTTATTTGCTGCGGCTACGAGGTCAAATGAATGTCAAGGCCACTGTTATGGTGGACAAGACAACCGCAAGGCAGATGATTTTTTATATAATGTCTGCTAGCACTCGTAGAAATAATAATTAGGTGCTGTTCTCATATTGTGAACATGTAGTTCGATGTCGCCGATCGAATCGAGCTCTACATTGGTGTTGTCAACATTGCTGGAATCAATAAACGATGTTAAACGGTGAGTTTTTGCTGTTTTTCGTGAGTGGGGATTTTGGCCTGAAAATCTGGCGGTAGCGATTTTCGGGGCGTCGTTGCATGTAACTTTTGAAATAATTACCCGATTTTGACAATCCATAGCTCGTTTTGTAGGGAAATCATTTAGCTTTCGAATCGTAGTGAACAATTTGTCCAGAAAAATTATTTTGAATGCGAAAACTGACTTTGTTCGAGCATGGGGTGGTTTGGTCGTTACATCCCTTTCCTTTTATATAGTAGTAGGGTAGGGTCTATGGGTATATATGTCTTTCTAAAGCTATTTCTAAGCGATACACGCCCCTGTGTATGAAGAATGATCAGCTAACTGTTGTGTTCAGTGTGAGAAGTAATGCTCAATCAATAACCTACGTGACTCTCTTAGATACCTCGTTACACACCATTCACTGTCACAGACAACACATAGAGCCCCTGCCATCATGTACTATGTCCATATGGCCAAAGTCCAGGCTCACAACAATAGTCAGGTGCTATGGAGACAGGCAGGTAGAATAACAGTAGTCATTGCAGTCATCTGGTACTATGCTTGTCATTATGTATGGAGCTGTCTTTCCAGTACAGTGGCTGGCCAGTCTGTCTTGTACTCAATCAGCAATGTCCATGTGTTTGTCAGGCTGCAACTAGATAACCTTGTCGTGTAGACTCTTCTCCCACAGAAGGGGAGAGCTTACTTAATCTGCAAGTGCTCACTAATCGTATTGTCGGATCTTCTAAACATTAGAAATCTCAAGATGACATGTTGTCATAGAACAATATATACTATATTTTAATCTACCGCCGACAAAAGCATTATCAATATACGTACCAATACTTGTATCAGAAAATTGTGGTATAAGGAACCTCAATTTGAAAAGTTAGATCTTTTTGTTAAGTGCCATTGTATATGTTCTAAAACTCATTAGAAATATGTTAAAACCTGTGCAAGTCAGGCAGTAAGAAACAGAACAAACCTCACCTTATGACTTTTGTCCTTCTATCAACAAATGTATACTAGTGGCTGTATGCAGCTCAAATATATAGCAACATTGGAAACGTTAAGTCGACAAGTTTTGTGTTTTGATTAAAGGATCAAGGTCATTTAGGCTTTCTGCAGTATTAACATAAGCAATGGTTATACAAATGTTCATGTATGTGTACATGTACTTATGAACCTTTACTGCACACATGTAGCTTAATTACTGAGCAAGTGTTGTTATTGTTTAGTTGCCTGTGATAAAGATATGTGCTACAGCTTGTAATTATGTACAGCAATTACTTGGCAAACTGTATTCCTTGTTACGGTGCTATTGTACAGCCAGGCCTAACTTTTTTTGGGGCAAATTTATTTGGATAAATAAGTTGATCTCTCAAAAACAATAATAGATGTTTCCAATTGCAAAACAGTGTTGTCTAATCACAAGAGGCAGTTCTATAATGAACAAATGAACAAACCTACCAGGTTCAGTTAAACTTTCGGGGTCCATTTCCCTACCTCAAATGATTAATAGGTGTGCACCCAAAAATGGCCGCCAATAGTTTTTGGTTGATTCTTGGTTATATCTTGTATAATTTCTGATGACTGGTTAGAGTTTTGAGATATTTGACCCTCTTGTGATAATATATTTGGCATAAATTAATGTTTTTTGAGTAACATTTTAGAAAATGAAAAGAATTTAAAGCATGCTACTGCTCCTTTAATAGGTTTCTTCTTTTTGCATGACCAACTAGAAACAGAGAAAATGTTGCTCCACAAGTAAACTCATATGAAACAATGGACAATAGATGTAAATTGTTCTAAAAAAGCTATAAGACCTAGTTTTTTCTTAAAACATACCGACCAAAATGAATTTTGTTGATGTTTTGATTCACATGACCTGTCTTTTTCACATTCCAGGATGTTTTTACAAAATAAAAGTAAAGCAAAGCTTTTATTTGGTACTTCATAATGTTATGATAGCTATGTTCAGTGAAATAAATTTTAAATCTGAAACGACAGAATGTAGTATGCCAATTAACATTATTATTTGAATTTATATGATAAATTATCTTCATGTAATTTGTTTAAAAAGTATCTATAAAAGTTTATTTATTTTATTTATGTTTGTTCATTGTTTACAGTCACAGCCATGATAGTATTGTGAGATAGCTGTTTGTAAATTATATTAATATATCCCTATTTATTGCAAAAAATATTTCATAAATGAAGGAATTGATGTATTGTTCCAGTTACAAATACATTAATGCATTCCCACAAGAAATAATATTTGTGATGTATTCGCAAACATTTGACTATGGCACCATTTTTTTGTGACAAATTTACTGTATGCTTACGGTGAAAGAAACATTTGATATTAGCTAATTTCACTTAATATACATGTCTGATTTACGCTGATGAGTTAATTATCATTATTATGTTCATGCGCTCAATTTCTAGTTTCAATTTCTGGTTTTGTTCTTATTCTAGATAAAAGGAAAGCTATTCTTTATATTAATCATACTTCAATTTCTGCATCAGTCGTGTTGCTCTTACAAACAAATGAAAGGAATCTTTAGAAACAGGTAACCTGTCTGACATATAGGTGGTCAAAAAAATAACTAATCATTAATGGATATAATTTGAACTATTACGGAGAGAAGAATTCTAATACCTTTCAGTATTGATAGAAGGGTCAAAGTATTAGCTGCTTATTGGTGTTGATAGATTTGACCAGGGACTACTTTCACAAGGAAAATTTTTTAGGGTTAACCTTTTTCATATACAACTCATTTCACTTCTATATTTCCCCCTTTGGGGCTTAGGCTTTAGCGACTTACTATCATCTTATAATGTTATATAAAGGGGGCCCTGGAATTATGTACCAATTAAGGATCTTGATCAATCATAGCCAATGATAAGATGTGCTTAATATGATTTTATTATTGCCAATCATACAGACTGATTGATATTCCCTTTCAGAGGGGAAAATGCCACCTTTTGCTAAGAAGACAAAAGATTAATGCGATCATTTAGGGCTAAGATGGTGGGAACTCAATATTATTCCCAGGGGCTAAGATAGTCAGAACTCAATAGAATTCCTAAGGGCTTAGATGGTTAGAACTCAAGGCTATTACTAAGGGCTTAAAAGGTGAGAAGTTTATGAAAGAAGACAGTGAGGCCTATTGTGTAAGGTGTAAACCTATGTGTTCAATTACATCACTCACCGGAATTGTACATTCATCTCCTCATGGGTTATGCTATGATATAAATTTTGTTTTGCATTCATCTGATTAAAGATGTGAATAATTTTATCCTTTGTCATCTTGTTTTTGTATGATGATATACATGACTGTTGGTATTCAAAGACATTCGGAAGTAGACTGATTATATGATATTTGAATCCTATTGATGTACCATAATATAATAATTGCATCAGAAACATATTATGAATTAATTCATGTCAAATAGTAAAATTATATAATTCATATGAATTGGTATACACAAATCCAGTGGGTAGTTTTGGTTTCGCTTTTCAAGATGAAGAGTCCCACAGGTGATAAATTGTACGACCAGGTATTGTTTTTGCTATGAAGAATAATCAGAAATATTCACTTAAAACTTTATACGTTTATCAACCATACATTAACGATTTGATTGTGACACAAACGTGCATCGTTTCATCATCATAGCCTCTGAGAATCTGATCAGGTTAACCGTAGCATGGGGTAGTTTTGCAACACAACTTGGTTGCTTTTGTTTGAAAGTGGAATGCTGAAAGGACAAGAACCCAAATTAGCGGAAATCGTATACAGCAATCTAGTTCAAAATATCTGTTAATAAATGTTAAGTTCACAACGCTTCTTGGACATCAAAAGTTACAAATAGATCGTCTTTGAGTTAACGTTGTGAATGAATGGAGAGTTTCCCTTGGTTACTGAGGATGCAGATACATACGCTAAAACGGAAATAATAAAACAAGCCTCTAGTCGAAACATTCCAACTGTTGCATCAAAAATGACTCAAAAGTTGACCAAACCAATTCTGTCAACATGCATATTTGTCACTTTTATATCCACATGGTATTTATATGTCTGTGGAAAAATTCATAAGATAAAGAATAATGCCCCCTTGAAGGAATTGAAGAAATTGCAAACATTTTAAAGGAAATCCATTCAAATTAAAAACGATAATTGATCAACCTATCCTGCCTTAACGTAAGAAAAAAGTCTTTTGCAAAATTTAAAAAAAAAATTACTACTCATGCCTAAAACAAGAACCTAGAGTTTCGATGAATTAACAAATAAATCCTTCAGCAACAAAAAACGATTTCATTTCGTCATGGAGAACAATTTGATCACGGATATTCTTGTTTTGTTCTTTGGTTGCAGCAAAATTGGTGCATGTTATTCCTATGATGGCTCTGGAACTAACTTTGTCACACGTTTGATTTGGTTCTAAACTCAAATCAAATCGCCAATTAAACACAACAACATATGATTTAACTACTTTCATAAAATACAAACAAATGGTTGACTTTCTTTATTAGGGACAGTATATTCCTTTATATCCACACCTGAAAATCGGTTTCATCAGTTCTGTAAAAAAAATAAAATGATTTTAGTTGCAAATAGTTGAATATCAGAAGTCAACTTCGGAAGACAGTTGCATTGAAATGGGTTCCCTTCGGATAACGTGATGACGTTACATGAGGCGCATCATTAGATCAATACCTTCAACTATTAGCATCCACAGATTGCAGGAATTAGATTTCCGAGAGCAGCAGAAATACGTTACTCTTAGTTCATCATGACATTTAATGCCTTATATAATGGAGAAAAAACGTGTATTTCGAGATAACAAAAATACGTCACCAAAAGTGCAACTCTTTACAAAGTTAAGGCAAGAGTTAGGCGTTTGCCTGCGATGAATGACTCTCTGGAGCAGCATATCAACACCATGGAATGTATACAACTGCTGACCTCATTTACTTGCAGATACAAGTTCCTATCAGGTTGTGTTGTTTCACGCTACATGTTGGAGACGTCCCTTGTGGACAGTGTCTGCACTCCAGGTTACAGATCTTATCCTCGACACACGGGTTTATTGCGAGGCATGGGTCAGCGGCCTCTGCAATCAACGGTCAGAGAAAACAATATTCATTGAATGGGACAATCGGAACCAGAGCCTTTTATAGCCCTGTTTGCTTATAATGTAAATTTAGAAACAGTCCTCCACTTATCAAACACGTGTCCTGTAATGTTCTATTGAAGAGCATTAGATATATGAAAAGCAGAGACGGATGTATCCCAACAAGTATGGCTTTGTACAATAAGAATATAAATGGAACATTTTCAGCAAAAGTTTACTTACATACATCAGGGTATATAATGCATATAATGCCACCTCAATGCAATATTGCTGTAAAATTCACATATTACATACAAATTATAAATATAAATACAAATGTATATCCAAATACGTATATAGTAAAATTTTGCTTTGGAAAATAAAGTCATAAAGACAGTTGTCCAACCGCTGTTACTTATCAGAGGTTTAAGACTTGACCATAGATAATAAAGCCAATCAAATGTCTCCCGATATTTCATTTTCCCTGTGACATAGTATATGATAAGCTTAAGTCACTGAAACTGAGGAATGTAGATCTATGCCGTCCGCTTGCAATTAAACAAAATATTAACAAACTCGGTTAAATGGATATTTAGAATTTTGCATTTTGCAGAAACCCTTTTTTTCTATTAAACAGAAATTTTATGAGTGCTGCGTGAAAGTATATATTTGAAAGGACGTGTCCTATTCCTGTCAAATTTTTAGACCTGGTGAGAACGGGTACAATGGTACACTAACTCTTATATATACCGATATAAATATAAATATACCGATAGTCACATACTATTTGTGATTCATTCGTAATTGTATTTGAACAAAAATGGGCGATTTGAACTAAGGTATTTTGGCTCTATTCAAACACACCATTTAGTGCACACCAATATTTCGTAAACACAACAAATGCACAGATACTGCATATCTCTTGATATTACTCACGACCCTCACTCAAGTATTCTACCTCGTAAGTTATTTAACAAATATTTACGTATTCTGGTAACAAAGTTGATTTTTAAAGGCCGGAAGTATTTAATGCAACGTAACTTTAAATCCGCATGAACTACGATATCGGAAATATTAAAATTTTGCTTTGGTCAATCTAATAACAATGCTAATATTGTGTTATTAAATCGGTTTATTTACAACATTGCTTTCATAAAACATATTTCATTCTTTGTTCTCAGTTCAGAGTTTAGGTAAATTAAATAGCTGCACATAATACTAGTTCAGCCGCGTTCAACTGTCCATAATTTATCCGTTTTGTGCACAGCTAACCATAGATTTTTTATATGTCCAAGCCGACAGCGGCTGTCTTTTTCATTGTTGATTGCAGGTCAACTGTAAAGACTTTTAAGTATTTCTTTGCATCGATAGAAAGCTTAAGTGAATGCATACGCCCTCCTTTACCTTAGAATAGCCAATTTAAACCGTTAAAGCGTGCACTAGTGCCTTTAAGCCACATACAAAATTCATGAAACATTCTCTGTGTCACTTTGGAAAGTCGAAATTCTGCTGCCTATTTATATGTTTATATGTTATATGACTAATTTAACACTATCAACCACCTTTTGTCTTGATATCTGTCGTAAATAAGATTCAAAAATTACGTTTTAGGCATTGGCGCGCGCCATTGTCCGGTTTTCGATCATTAATTAGGACTTTAACCTTTTTTATTGTCACTGTTGGGAACAGATAAGCACTAAGATTCTTATTATCAAAGACAACCACTATTTCTCTATTGAATAACTCCTTTTAAGAAGTTTATGATATTTAACTCCAACAACATACTTTGTGGCCTTTAATCTGAATGATAATGTTCGTCAATGAACTCACCGACAACAGAGAGGACGGAGAAGGAGGCGACGAGGAGGAGGAGGAATACTGCTTTCATTGTGACTGGTGAACTGATAAGAGCTTCTGAACGTTTCACGTATAAATAATCATAAAGTCACGTGATCCAATCCAAGGCTATGGCTATGGCTCGACTACATTCGCACCTGGTGTGCGATAAACAATTATAAGACCTATATAAAAATATCATGGTACTATTTATTTTTTAATGTTTAGAGTATTCTGATGAAAGCTCTCTCTACACAGAGTATCTCAAGTCATACAATCCACTTAAAGGGACACAGAGTATCTCAAGTCATACAATCCACTTAAAGGGGCACAGAGTATGTTGTTGGTCATATAAGGCAAACTTCCTAAATGGTATTATTTCATGGACAAATAGTGGTTGTTTCTGATAATAACCATCTCAATGCTCATCAGAAAGCAAAGTGACAATAAACAGGAAAAACGACGAGATTAATGATCGAAAACCGGACAATGGCGCGCGTCAATGGCTCAAACGTAATTTTGGAAACTTATTTATAGCAGATTAACTTAGGAAATTAATCTGGTATTGCTAAATAGGTCAATTAACTATTAAACATGTAAATGAGACGCTGAATTTTCGACTTCTTAAGATTTATATGTCCGGTTTAATTTTAATCGTAAACAAGAAAATCTCATAATTTTGGCATTTAAGAGATAAAGATGCAACGTTAGACAGGTGATTTAAACTTAACTCAGGTCTTAGGATATTTTAGCTCTATTTAAGCCACATAAAAAAATAATAAATCATACCATTTGTCACTTTAAGCTACACCTGTGGGGAGGGAACGGGTGGAAAACATGATCGAGTATACTGTTTTTTTGCAGAACTACCCTGTTAGTAAAAAACTTCCACGATACATCAGCTTTGCCATCGCAAGTAACAATCAATCAAGCATGATTAACATGGTCGCAGAAGGAAGGCATCGTGATAAACATGGTCTCAGAAGGAAGGCATCATGATAAACGTGGTCGCAGAAGGAAGGCATCATGATAAACATGGTCTCAGAAGGAAGGCATCATGATAAACGTGGTCGCAGAAGGAAGGCATCATGATAAACATGGTCGCAGAAACAAGATAGCAACATAAACATGGTTGCAGAGGAAATGGAGCAGTATAAATAAGGTCGAAGAAAGTGGGCAACAGTAAAAGCATGGTCGCAGAAAGAAGGCAGCAGTAAAAGCTTGGTCGCTGCAGTATAAACATGCTTGCAGAAGGAAGGCAGCAGTATAAACATGCTTGCAGAAGGAAGGCAGCATTTAAAGCATGATCGCAGAAGGAAAGCAACAGTATAAAAATGCTTGCAGCAGGCAGGCAACAGTATTAATATGGTTGCAGAAGGAAGGCAGCATTTAAAGCATGATCGCAGAAGGAAAGCAACAGTATAAAAATGCTTGCAGCAGGCAGGCAACAGTATTAATATGGTTGCAGAAGGAAGGCAGCATTTAAAGCATGGTCGCAGAAGGAAACCAACAGTATAAAAATGCTTGCAGCAGGCAGGCAGCAGTATAAATATGGTTGCAAAAGGAAGGCAGAATTAAAAGCACGGTCGTAAAAGGAAAGCAACAGTATAAAAATGCTTGCAGCAAGAAGGCAGCAGTATAAATATGGTTGCAAAAGGAAGGCAGCATTAAAAGCACGGTTTTTAAAGGAAGGCAGCATGGTAAACATGGTTGCAGAAGGAAGGCAGCATGGTAAACATGGTTGCAGAAGGAAGGCAGCACTGTCCCCAAATTGAAAAATGTGGTGTTATGTCCAAGTTGGCTTTCTCCTATGGGCTCTTGTTCGGACTGGACATTTTCCTGATTTGTGCTAGAGTTTGTGCCCGATTTTCCTATGGGCTTTTGTCGGGACAAATTTTTGTTGTAGTCCGGATGGGATTTTCTATAGTTTGCTTTTAATCTACACATCAAATAAATTGTATTATAACACAAAGAAATGTTCCAATCTTTGGACTGAAAATGCCTAACCAAGGAGCATAAGGTTTATTATTGCATGCGTTCTCAACCAGGGGAGTCACCTTTTTCAGATGTTATGGCGTTTCGATTGGTGGTCTTCGGTTGGTTAATTTTACTTACATAGTTAACTTGACAAAGCGAATTGATAAGTATTTCATTCTTCCATTGCGGTCCCAGTATTGATAAGCAGATGTTGGATCACAGGTGTGCTAGCATGGAATGGAACATGTACATGCCTTAATCAATGTCAGAATTTAAAGAAGTATTCATAATGATGACTAATCAGAGAAAATGTAACGGGAAAAATTTTTCACTGATGAGGTCATCTTATATAAACTATTTTTTAACAAAGTATGGTGAAATTAAAGGCAACGTGTATATTTTCACAATGTCATCTTGTAGCTGTCGGTCACATTTCGGGGTCTTTGTCCTAGTACACGGATGCTCATATGTGTTATTCAACCTGATCTTATGTCAGATTCGTGCCGGGAAATCTGAAATCAAACGGTTGGCGTCTGTGTACTGTATTAACAAAGAAGAGTTTTAGATGGTTTGTTTTAAATATCCATTGCTAAGTGAAATCTCCACTGATCCAAACGTAATGGTGGACATGTTGATAAGCATATCCGGGTAAGGCCGAATTGTTACTGGTACAATGGTCATGTCGGTAATCTCGACTTGAGATTCATAAAATCATGAAGAAAGCCAAAGCTGATCAAGAAAATTAATATACACCCTGCCAAATGTTTCATTTATTTCGGAAAACATTTACAACTTCATCTCTGTACCAGATGGCCGTTAGATTACTATCAACGACGAGCACATCTGTCCTGTGATTAGCGGAGATGCCTCCCCAAATATTAATTTTTCCACCGCCAAAGCAATAGATTTGCAGATCATACGCATCAGTATAACGTTTTGATTTTCCTGTCTGTGATAATTAAGGGGATGACAGTCAATATTAGCAAAAGTTTAAAAACATTACGTGGGACATGTATACAATTCTTTAGTTCTTTTCAATCAAGTATTGCCAACATATCCAAATAATTTCTTTTCTGTAAGAAACATGCACAAGTGTAGAAAATAGATAGTTTCATTGATTGCTATCGCACAAGTGTAGAAAACTATATCCGAGTGCAACCCCTTATTTATGTAAAGCACAATCCCATCAACTTGTAACAAAGTTTACATGGGAAGGAATTTCTTGTATAGCCTCTAGATGGAAAGACTCACCACACCTGTTCATTGTCCGGCATTGTTGTCAAGACAAAATGCTACGAAAACTCTTATTAGATGCTCTATATAAAGCGAGGTTATATAGTGATTAATTTATGACGTGACTCCAGTCACGATAAGAACTAATGTTTAAGGGGTATCTTCATCACAATCAAAAATTGATACAAAGATAAATAAGAATTCCAAGGTTTGAAACACCAAAAGGCAAAATCAAGAAAGTGATAGATTGTGTTTAACCGTATTAAAATTACAAAGGTCATCTTTACAAGTGATGTTTAAAAGTCTGAAAAAAATGATATCAGTGCATTACTTTTTGGTGAAATCAAAATCTTCTAATTTTTTAAGCAAATATATGCAAACACAAACTACTCTTATTAAGTCGAAAATGCAGTTGTTAAAATTCAAAACAAAAGCAGAACTAGGTGAAAAATTTCCCATGATGGTGATAATTGAGTCCAGATCGTCTTGTCATCATACTTTGACTTCAACATTGTATTACAAACATTTGTCCAGATCTAATTATAAGACAAGACGTATAGTTTATAAGTTAAAACTAGCTTCTATTTTTCCTTATCGTTCATGTATGCGCCTTTCCGATTTATTACCATATTCGTTACTTCTTTATGCACAAGGGAGGTATACATACAACCAAAATATTCTATCGTTAATAAATGAGTCTGTTACATTGTTCTCTGGCCGAAAATTAATGAAGGGAGGTATTCAGCTAGAGGACAAAAGAGAGGCTGAGTTTCTCCCCTTCGACACAATTAAGTAATTATTCCTTAGATGTAATGACTGAAGTAAGGACGTATAACGTTATAAATGGTTTGAAAGCAATTTACAAATGGGAATATCCAATGAATAATGATTTATTTCTTTAATCGTGATACCTATCCTTTAGGATGTCAATCACAGATAAGAGTTTGCACTTACATTAAGGCTTTAATCTCGCCTTTGACATCTCAATGACATGAATACGACCTAGGGTGACTCGTTCTCAGAGTAAGTCTTATCTTTGGTGATAAGAATGTTATAAAACAGAAAAATAGGTTTGCACGCCCTCAAGCAAACCTTTTAGATAACTTCTTATTATTTTTAAAACGGAATTTCGTTTCCTTCATCGGTTTCTCAATTTTACAATCGATGACCTTTTGGTGTCGAACTCAGACACACCATGCTTCAGATACTTACCATGATCAAGGAGCTTTGATACAATCAGTTGACTAATTTTAACAGAGCTTTTATTTTTCAATAATTATGACGAACTTTGGAAAATGGAATTTGTCGGATACATGTAAACTTTATTTAAAAGACGTTTACAAGTTTGAATTGCAGGTTGTATAAAAAAAAAGAAACTACACATTTTGGATCTACGTCATTCAGACAATCTTCAACAGCGTCATCTACGTCATTCAGATAATCTTCAACAGCGTCATCTACGTCATTCAGACAATCTTCAACAGCGTCATCTACGTCATTCAGATAATCTTCAACAGCGTCATCTACGTCATTCAGATAATCTTCAACAGCGTCATCTACGTCATTCAGATAATCTTCAACATCGTTATCTCAAAGTAATTCCACCACGACGCATTGTACGATCACGTGATATCAACATTTTGTGTAAACGCTTTCAATTGAGTTCATAGATAAAATCACGAGTTCAATGGTTGAAATGGCAAACTTCAATTCTTCTATGAAATGACTTCGTATCAATTGAGTAAATCGGACCCACAAACTCTTTGTCTTGAATATAAGTTGAAATTACTTTCTATGGACATTCGTTTCTTTGATAAACATATGGAACTAGCTTGGGCGAAGGAGATATCCCCGAGGAATCCCTCTAGTAATAATGAAAATTTTTAAACAAATGTTTTTCTCTCTACTTTAAAATTGATGCAGCTTATTCCGGTAAATCCCAATTCTGTTACTTCAATTTTACATGATAGGATATAAGGGCTGGCACACTGTGTTATAGATAGAAGGAAGTAACTATTTGTTCGAAAGAACGTTAAGACTTTACTTTAGAAATAGTTTATGTCATTGCACAGTGATACTGAAACTGAAAGCACCTGTATCAAGATGTAGTTACCGACGTTAAAGAGCCACTCCGTGAGTTGTTTGAGTCATATATGCAAAACTTTATCAATGGTGTCATTTGATCGCCAAGTATCGACTGTTACCAAAAAGACACATTTCAAAGCTCATTGGCTTTTCACACTGACAATATGAAGGTAGAACGTCGCAATTATGATCGAAAACCGGACAGTGGCGCGCGTCAAATAGTCAAACGTAATGTTAATTATCTAAAACAGCCAGGAGGGCAGTTAGGAGTTGATATTGTTTTTTAGGTAATATAACTAGTAACTATGTATGTTGGACGTGATATCTTCACCTCAGTGCATTTTTAAGGCTGTTTTTAGATTTTCATGGAAAACCAGTATTTGTCATATATATATGTCTTTTGGACATGAAAAGTTAAGATGTTTTGATTTTATATCACCAAATATGACATTTAGGTTCGTATCAAAGGTAAATGATATGTTATGAAAATCACGGAGTGGCTCTTTAAAGTCATAGTCTCATTTTTGTAAGGCAACTGAACTGAAGTAATTATTCTTCACCAACAAAATCTGATCACTAACACAGATATTTCCAGTCGCGTTTGTAAAGATTTTCATTTTTATGCCCGTTTTACAGTTTTGGATGAAGCAGCTTATTGGCGTATGCCGTTTCAGACCGATGAGGTACCGAATCAAGTGCAATCCCATCGCGAGTGCGAAACACCGGAAATCTAGCATTTGCAGCGCCGACACTTATGACAGACGCATTCTTCATTGAGTTTACCACCTTTATGTCAATTCTGTATTTGAAAAAGGGTAAGCTATTAGCTATTTTCATTGGATATTCAGCTGGGAAATTTTATGTGTTCTTCGTCACGGCCTTAGCGAAATGACGTGGCAAGGATAACGCTCGCCAAAGACATAATATTAGGGTAGGGTAGTTTGAACGTCATTATTGAGGGCTAGAATGCCTGCAGATTTCTGAAAATTGTTGCAAACGTCAGGGGAAAGATTTCTGTGAGTGGTGAATTATTTGTCCGGCATGCATTACAATTTGCCTTGTAAGAATGAGACTATGACTTTAACTGAAGACTTTTAATCATAATCCGTTAATTCTCACATTTAAAGTTACTCATATGTCAGTTGTCAACTCCAACCAAAAGTTATCCTGATTGTAATTGTTTCAATAATTTAACACTGGTGCGTTTTGTAAATAGTTGAAAAAAACGTTCTGGGGAAAGCACGACAACTTTCATATTGATCAGGCCCGTTGCACCAATATCACATGTGAGGGGATCTAACTTTTCATTGAAAATATAGCCATTGGGGGTGACCTTACCTATACTGTATGTATTATATATAGGTATCGTCTCTTATGTTTTATAATGTAACCAAATCATGTAATTGGGTCGGCGTTGTGTTACCTAACTTGAATCTGTATTTCCTTGAAGAATTTTTAAATTGTCTTTTTCTGTAGGTTTAACTTACACACAGTCTGAACGACTAGTGTATTCATTAATTGAGTGTAAAGTATAAGAAGGCTGCGACGATTATGAGAATGATAGTGTATATCATTGATACCCTAGTCTATTTTTATATCTGAAAATGTCTATTCTTAGTCGGTTAATCGTTTGGATTCTTTCATTTTGTATCGAATGATTTGTTGCTTTCCTCTGCTGGTTTCAAGAGGTGATTTTTTTCAAGAATATACTACAAATAAATGTTAACCGAATAAAGAAAGATTCGGTCAAAACAACGAATAATTAGAAAATTGAGATAAACTACCTCTTTTGGTACAATTATAGTTTTAAAATACAATGATGCAAGAAGCATTACATCTGCCGTTGATACCAAGCTTATTCGACTGCAAGGACACGAGTGTGGTTGGATTCTAAAACGTTTAGGGACCGTCTGTTGCTCAGTGGAAGGCAAACTCTTGGATGTTAACAGTTAGTGCAAAACCTTCTCTATATCCCGTCGTATTTTATTTGCAAAATGTGAAAGTTTTGGTGTCAGCATTTCCCCACTGAGCTGTTCAATAGCTCTTAGTTCACCTGTAGAGGGTCTTCTGGTACACGAGTGTATTCCGACATGGTGATCAACGGAATGTGTAAGTTTGACGTTACCCACAGATTCCGTTCTTAAACAGGCAATTACAGCTTTTCATGTGTTTTAATCTTTCCTTTGTGCGTATGGTGACGACACGAGTTAAATTCAAATAAAGGAAGGATGGTGATTAATCTCACGAAGGTATCCTATGCCCTAGCTGCAGAGCTGTAGCTATACAAGAAAAGCCTTTAAAAAGGCTAAGTTGGAGGCACCCTTGTTAGGCTAGGAAATACTGCAAAATCATAGGGTACGAATAGGATAGGATTTCCATTACAGAAAATAAGTAGATTAAGGCCATTAATAGAACAAAGACCTTCATTTTATCTTTTATTTAGAAAAAAGTTATACAATTATTTGTTCATAGCATCAAATAATAAAATAGTCAGGCAAACTTGCAGTTATTAATAGATCTATACAGTTCTGTTTTAAACAACAGTCACCGATTTATCCCTTGGAAATAGATCTATTTTTAGAATATAGGTCACAATTGATAGCGTCCAGCACCGCACAAAGTGTTCGACTCTTCTGCAAATTCATAAATCCATATGTATCACTAATTGTTTCTCAACTCTTAAAGATTGCCAGTACAAGATATATTAAATTAAAGTCTAAAGCATAGTTCACTACCTCTATCTTTGTCTGTCACGAAGCGATATCCCACAAATTTACTCGCCTTTATGACATTCTCTACTTATCGACTTGTAGCCTCTTGTTTCTCGCGTGTGCCGTTGTAAAGGAGGTTTTTTTTTACTAACATGGAATAGAGTTTTCTAACCTTTCATGCGACATTTACGCGTCTAATTTAGTACACGTGCGGTCATGAAGCATTGTACTGTCTTTTTTATTCTTAAACACCACTGTTCCCTTTAAATTTTGAGATTTGCAGAGACAATCGTTTTCCGTATTAAAGGTTGCCAATTATTTCGGAATACCCACATGGTCACGTAGTTCTAAATTTGATACAGATGTGTTCATTGGTTTACGATATTGCCGAAATACAAAGAGGCTAAATATGATTGGTTGAAAGTTCCTTTGAAAATTCCAACTGTAATATAGAGAGAATTTCAGCTGTTAAGATGGTTGGAGCCGTCGGGGCCTCCAACCAATAACCTCTTCCCCCAGTATCATCGAGTCAGGGTATTAAAGAGCCTATTTTGGCGAAGCAACTTTAGCTACCTATTCCCACGTCTTGTCCGTATTCAACGAGTGAGTTGGTATTTGACGTGTTTTGAAAAATATTTATAAAAGTTATAAAACATGCGATAGTCTTGTAAGAGTTCTCACATTTAATCTTCTATAAACTTAAATGTATTGTTGGAATGTTTTTTTCATTTTTGTGATTATCAACATCAGTTATCATATCAACATCAACTTCTTTGCACTATTTCAGCCAATGAAAACACCGCATGCATGGATAATATATTTGTTGCCACAATTGCGTATGGAATGATACAGTCGCTAAATAAGGTGAAAGTGTTTACTCGAATGAAGACCTATCGGAGATATACGGAAATAACTGAAGCGTTTTGCTTGATGACTTTTCAAACCGCGTCGCTGACTTCACAACTAACTTTCATTGCAACCAATCAGGCTTCTATATTTCTAGACCAATAAGCGCTCGTATTGGGACAGATGTTATAAATGAATTCATGGCGGAACTATCTCTTTAGGAAGAGAATAATGAATACTAAGTCAGTGCAGATCTTCTGATTCCAAATTATGAGTGAAGACGCTTTAGAAGGCTAATATGATCAATGGCGTTGAGGAGTCAAGGAAGAGCAACGCCCCCATTGTCCACACCAACCTGGATATCTTTCGGAACCTTCGGCAGACAGGGCCTCTACACTGCCATTAGCGGGTCTGTAGGCCGACTGAAGACGGTGCCTTTGGTTGTGCTTATCAAGATAGACCTGTATTACTGTAACTTCATTCGTGAACATGGCGACAAAAATGTTGCAGATCCTACAATAGGAGTTGGAAACTGAAACTTGAATTTAGAGAAGTGCGTCAATGAAAAAACATACGTGACATTAAACCGTTTTTTTTAAAGTGCAAAACATAGAACCTTGGTTGTTCAGGGTGAAAGAAATGGAATATTATATTATATGGTTTTAAAGTTAGTCGAAATAGTGGGTACAACCAACTGCCTTGGCTGGTGAAAGTTGAAGGCTCATCAGGTGGAGAAATAGCGTGGCGTCATTTCATTCAGAAAGGAAGTGAAACAATATCCATGGTATGTTTCCGTTTGCTTATGAATGTTGATGAAAATAGCATGAGCTGATATGTGCAAAAGCGAATAACATAACGAGCCAATAGTTATCAAATGAAAGTTTTAGTCATATCTATTCAGCATTAATACACTGAAACCGTATTTTTTTTAAAAACAATATTCTTCTTACACTTGTTTTAACATCTGTTATACATACACGAATATGTTTTATTTAAAAGATTCGTATAATTGATTGACTTGAGTTCCGTTGTCTTTTTCGTTCGTTACAATAACGCTTAGATAAGACTATCATTAACCAAACTGCTATTCTAAAAATAGTTTTACGTGTAGGTATTTCGACAGTTTTCATGTTTCCCCTCTCTCTTTAGGCAAAAATAAAAATTCAGAAAAACATAACAATATCTTTATTTCGTGCACGTTTTCAGAAGGTTATCGCTCTGAAATGGAATAATCAAAATTTTAAAAAATCTTGGTCACAATTTTATACAAATAAAATCCTTTACTAATCAAACGATGAAATGTTATGTGGTTTTCGTTTTGTCCAATAGGAACATTACATCAATCACATTACCATGATTTGACATGCATTAACTTTTAAAACTAATAACATTACCTACTTAAGAAGCCTGGTCATCACAAACACATTTGCCGAGGAGATGTCCGTTGTGTTCACAATGGGAGGCAGCGCAATTTCCGCACTCGAAACGGCAAACACGTGGTTCAACGCAAACATTGATAGCTCCGTGACATGGCTCCTGTCCTTCTGCGATCAGAAAACATTAAATGCTGAATACATATCTAACTATGCGCTATGAAGAACTCAAAAGTCTACCTTCAGAGTTGAACCACGTGCTGAAAGCAGATCCCCAGACGAGCGTTGAGACGAGTCCGCCATAAAGATTACTTACTGTCAGGTCCAAAATAATTCCAAGTATATCCAGTATGTTCATTGGTTTCCGAGAACATGTGACAGTTGCTTTCGAAGGCTTAAATCGGGCCAGCCTGGATTGCTGACGTGTTTACTTTAAATCCTTAAATAATCGACACATAGGCCTATCGATTTGCACATGCGATTGGTGAAGTCAGTTGGTTATTCAGAGCAGACGATTATAATTTCGGTGCCATCATATATATATATTATAAAAGAAAGATGTGTCTTGCTGTGGGAGGCTCCGTTCTAATACAAGAAAATACCGATATGTTCTATATCTAATTTATGTTCGTCAGGGAAAAATTGGTGATAATCTTCTTAACGTGGGAAATTCGGAAAAGAGTACAACAATCAGAATCAAAAGATGGCATATAACGGCTAAAAAGATTTAAGAATAGGTCAAAGATGGACATGTGCAACCAGTCATTTTTAGAGCAAACTATTTTTAGAGGAGACAACAAGAGCGTATAATACATCAACATTATTGTGAAATGTTCAGTTGATACTCAGTCTTTACTAAAACTAACTACAGGGGCGTAGGAGCGAATTTGAAAGTGGGGGGGGGGGGGGGGGGGGGGGGGGGGGGGGGGGCTGTTCCTACACCCCTGAACTATATCGATATAGTCTATCCGTATGAATCTTCATTACTGTCTTAATGAGAAGTAATTAAAGTCACAGTTAACTAAAATACCGAGGTGAGGTGGTGTTTAACGCCGCTTTCAAGATTATTTCACTTATATCGCGGCTGCTAGTATTATTGCAGGGAGAAAGCCCGCAACACCACTGTGGCTATGTATTGCGGTGAAACCTGCGAGCATCGGCTGGAACTAGCCAACCATGGGTGGTACCACGCTCAAATTCAGTGTAGCATTGCACCCAAACCTGACTGCGTGTAGAACAGTTCTCTACTGCAGACAAATACAGCGACCATAGAGGGAGGAGACGAAGGGACGAAATACTACCTTCATGACGACTGTTGATATAGTCTGACCTAAGGAATCTTCATAATTACCTAATCAAATCACTAAGGAATAACCTTAGCCTCAGTTAACCAGTTAACCAACAGCGGACATGCCAATCCTGTAACATTATATAATAATGTCTCCCTAAAGCTAAATGAGGACTAATTAAAGTCACAGTTAACTCACCAACAGCGGACATGACGAAGACGGAGGCGACGAGGAGAAGAAGTACTACCTTCATGACGACTGCTGTAGAGATTTCTGCTTCACAGTCGGTTTCCACTTAAACGTTTGAAACAGTCACGTGATCCAATGGGGGCGGTCCCTTTTTCCAGCACAGAAACTAGCATATGTTTGACGTTTTTGTTATCTCTTTTTTGCGGTGGCCCGTAAGGGTCATATGATGTTTTCAAACACTACTACTGGGTTTTATCGATTGAACTCGACAACATTGAAACCTTAGAGAACTGTACAGAAAATCTCAATTGAAAACACGAATAAATTTAAAGGAACCAAAGTCTCAAAGCTAAAAACGAGACACTAGTCTGTGTAATCTTAACTCAACTTACCATTTCTGCATTGAAGGTCAAAACAGCGAGCCCACTAAGCCTTTTTTCCGGGTACATTTTTCTAAAATGTCTCTTTTGAACACAGACCGAATGAAGATAAGCACTGAAGATTGAACCTTTTTACCGCGATACCTTTGAAACCCCTTCTTTCGCATTGAAAACATAGAAGTACGGTGGTTGCTGAAGAAGTTGAAAGCTTCAGTCAGTGATCGTCGATATGGCAACAATTGATGGTCTAATGGAAAGTTTGTGCTGTTTATGGTAAGACCCTTCGGAGGTTCGTTCTAACAAATTGTCAGTATCGGCTTCAAATAAAGTCAGGTGAAAAATTATGTATCGTGATCGCTTTTCTTTAGGTGTCAAAACTTTGTGTTGCCATCTTGCTGAAACCTTTGATATTTGCAAAGTTTAAATGATAATAAATCAATTGATTTATTATCATTGCTCATTGACGTTAAAACTTCTCCAGCTATAAATCGTCATTCATTAAAAAAGCAGGGATCTTTTGTACCATCTCTTGTGATACAAACGTTTTGGGTTGACCAGTTTCGTCTTCGATGCTGTATCGGCCACCAACACAGGAGTTCAGCTACTTAATTAGATTGTGACATATGAAGGAGCACGACTGCCCATTGTCTCAACCATGTCCCCCTGGATGACTTGCCGAGGTTGGCCTTGATGTGCTGATAAATAATCACAGTCAGCGACTCGGTGTGGTTCACTTTCTGATGTAAAGAAACCCAACTTGAAGATGAATAGACCAATCACAGCAATCAGTTCCAACGAATATATTGGAAGTCGCCGACATAAGATAATAGTGCAACAACGATGAGAATGATCAAGACAACGGTCTTCATGGCGTGGTCACTCTGTATAAAGCGTTTCGTTAGTTTGAAGACTGTACCAAGGCTGAAATTAAACAAAAAACGCTATTGTAAGCTTTTTATAATTAGATATAAGATATTTGATAACTTGATAGCACCAACTATTATCCTCCACTCTACGTCGTATTTTTAACATACTGAATTGTTATGAGTATGTGATTGTTCATAAGTTTAACATTGCATAAGATTGTTGTATTATTTAATGGGTCACACTCGCACTTGTTTTGATTAGTCTTAGCAGTGTCTAGAATCATATATTCTAGAATGTTCTCTCTATTTCTTGATTGCTTGAGTTGGATACTTCTGATTGGAGTTTGTCGTGGAAATTTAAATAACATTCTAGAAGGTATCTCACCTATATAAAGGCCGGCATTAGAACTCTTACTCATCTTGCTTCTTACAATCAACTTTGCGATCATCTGCCGTGCCACTGTTTTTGGATACCTTTACAAGCCGGATTCATCTATCTCCTATCAAGACCAACTGACTGTTTTCTACATTCATCAACTGTGATTCACAAGGACTGGTGAATATATTCATTTAGCTAATTAGTGTGACATTGTATTATTGTTTGTATTAGCTTGATATTGTAATCTTAAGCACTTTGTTTATTATTTGATTGATTAAATTGTAATTAATATACAGTTGTCTTGTTATATTTTGCGGGTTTGACTGGGGACATTTTCCTATTCAAAATTCATTCGTAACAAAATATAATCCCAATAAGATTCACATTCTAACTTATCTTATATTTTAGACCTAAAAGGCCAATAAAATGGTTTATAATTTACTTTGAGTAAACCAAGAAAAGGAAGACTTACCAATTGCCTTGAATTGAAAAACTGTTGTGAATAATATAATGGGTCATATCTGATCAATTATTGTTTCCAAGCCGAGGAAACGGAGATTGAGATTTGTTGTATGTGACGCCGACCACGGCCGGCTTAACATTTTCATTATTATTTACAGATCAATTGTAAAGGAAAATAAGCATTTCATTGCAACGGTAGAAAGTTTTAGTGAGTGCCTTTACCCTAATATGCCTTGAAATAGCCAATTCGAACCAAAAACGCGTGCTATTGTGCCTTTAACCATGCTTTATACTGAGGTAGAAGTTACTTTTTCAATACAATTTTTACAAGTGCTAAAAAGCATTTATCATGTTTTTAATAATTGTTTCCCCTTATCAGAAACAACTATGGCAACATAATCCTATTTAGATAAACATGCAACTCATTCAGATGACAGATAGACCCATAAGTGGACTGCAGACGGAGGAAAGAAGTCACCGAGTTTATTGACTTCCATGTGCTGATATCGTGAGTTATGAACTTTGGTGTTTGATTTTTATGTATTATTCTTATTGAAGACGTGACCAGATCAAAATCAATTTAGTAGTTAGGCAGGGTTTTCATACCGCTCTGTTCACATACCGTCCTGAAAGGGAGTGAAAACAGCTATAAAAGATTTTACTCGTGTTCAAAAGAAGAGCACTTAAATATCTTCGCAGGATTTCAACCGGTGCTCAAAGGCCTTTCCCTTCTATATTGCCTTTTAAACAACCATCTTGGCTAAAGGACATCAAGTGATCTCCGTGATAATTAGATTTGCTTTCACACTTAATAAAACACCCTTTAAAATCAATTGAAATCAAAACATCTCACATGTAATTCCAATATGCCAAATTCATGATTATCAATTTTCAATGAAAATAGAACGACATCATTATGCGAGTGATTAAGCCGAAATCTTAATTTCATATACTTGTTTTATAACCTTCCAACACTATGCACTTTAACATGCTGTAGGATAGTATGAAAAGCATCGTATTAAACCACTGTTTTTCGCTTGGAACAATACAATTTACTAAAGATATATCAAATATAATTAATCGAAGGTTTGAGGCGTTCGGATGACTTTTAATATGTTTAAACGGTAGTTAAAACAGCGAGAATATCTGTTCTTTTTTCAATAAGGAGGTTATAGGGGCGCCTCCTATATATAACGCAACGCGGAAGGAAGGAAGTTCACCTTTCCCGAGAGAGCTTACTGGTTTTGGACAGAGAGACTGCCACCTGCTCATTTGTTGAGGGGCACAGGTGAACAACTGGGTTTATCATAGCATGGGTCAAATGTCTATTTTATGTCTTGGAAGGGTAATATAAGGGTCCCTAAAACAGTGCAAAATCAGTCTCAGCTGAATCTTGAGAAGTGAGCCTTTCTTGGCTGCTATGTTCTTGACTCTATTGGTTCTAGTGGCTGCTTGCATCCAAGATAAAAATGGAAACACTACCCCAACAGCTTATGGATAGGTATGAACTAACGACTCAATCAGATAGGCAGTTGGCAGTGATGCAGGAAGCTCATTGTTATTTGGACTTGGGAAGTGACGTGTGTGTGGCGACCAAGTCCGGCAGTCATGTGTTGAGTGTTCATATTAGAAAATGTTACGTGTAAGCAAGTGGCAAGAGGTACACCATCAAGCTAGGCATTGCACTTAGTTTGAATCATTGGTTGGAACCTCCTATTGTTTCATCAGTTTGGAAGAGGCGAATAATGAAGGGGGCTACCATTTCGAGACCACCTGGGATCTAATGTGTTGTGCTAATGATTGACACTGGCATCAATATTCAACAGTGGTGCTTGGATAACTCACAGGGATCCATGGTTCCTACCGCCAAGAGGATTTTGCTACCCAAAACTCAGTTGAGTAACTTGCGACACTGTTGTAATGTTGTGGGTGACTTTGTGCCTGAAATCAATGATATGGTCCCATGCATGGGATCACAAGAACCAGATGGGGCTCTACTGTGCCCCTCTGTAACTCTAGAGACTATCAGAACTGGTGGAGCACATAGGCTTTCAGACGTGCTTTTTGTTTGCTCCGATACCATGGATGTATGTGGTTATTTTGATAAGATTGAAGTAGCAGATTGCAGTGCAATTCTTATAATATCTGATTGGTCATCGTAGGACCTATTCAAATGAAGCAAAATTCAAGAGCACCAGAACAGAGGGGGTTTGGTATTTGTGTTAAATGTGCTATTTGTCTCAAGGAATGGATGCCTACTGATGACCCCTGGCTGGAATATGAGAAGTGGTCTCCTGACTGTGGCTATCTCCGCATGGTAGAAAAAGGAGAAGTTCACTAAAACTGCTTTATTGTTCAACATTGGTTGTATAGACATTTAAAAAACTTTGCATTTTGAAAAAACTGGTTTGAGTTTACAACAGGTGTCTGTGATGTATACGTGTATTCTGTGTTAAATGGCTAAACTATTTAGTTGGTCGTGATGGCTCCTTTGGTACTTTCAAGGGATTTATTATGATTATCTTCTTCGACGTCCACACACGTATAACAAATAATGGCCTATTAGCTGGTGCGTCATATATGCTGGAGCAGTCGCAGACATCGGACGTCTGTCATTGTCATTAAACCAAATATTTACTTCTACAAAGACCCAATGCAGAGAAGAATCTGCCATTACTTGGTACTGACCTTGGCGAGACAAATGTATCCGGTACAAACACAAATGCTTCTGCAAAAATATGAAGAAGCTGTAACTAAACCTTATGGTCATCTGTTGGTGGATCTTTCACACCGGGTTATGAGCGATTTTACTCAGCAAATAATCAATTTAACACGTACATCTCTCAAGGTGACCCTCCCTTACAAAAGAAAAAGCAATTAAACTAATTAAAAATCAAAATGGCGGATTTTATTCTTCCATCAACATACCTTCATCAACCGTCAAATTTTAAAATATCTTAATGAATAACGAAAGTTGCCATGCGTCATTAAGTCGATCTTTAAATCTATCTTTAACCTGCATTCGATCATTTTGGACAATTAGGGTTTAATTGTGACGCGCTGGTTTCGATCAGAACCGCAAATTTCTTTTACTGAAACGATTAGCATTAAAATAATACTTTTCAGCAGTTAGGGCTGCGTGATAATTGACACTATTAATAAATGTTAGGAAATTTGACGCTAACCACTTACAGAGGGTTTCTATAACAGTACCCTACATGTATTGAGGTATTTCTCTGCTTCTATTAACAAAATTGTATCGATATTCGTTAGCAGATAGGGTTTTATAACCGAGGTTCCCGAATTATTACGTGATTATGTCGAATTTTAAAGCCACGTAATGAAAGTGTACATAAATTAGTTGTGGTTTTTTTCTCCGGCCATTATATTATGACATCTTCCAACGTATTGCCTATTCTTACGCCAGCCCCAATTGCTATGATAGGCCTTGCCACATTTCCCGTATTTTTCTGTTTTTGTCGCCAAGGCTGCCGTGACGGATCTCATAAGAAATTATATGAGAATTGTAACTTTTACCGAAGAAGTGAAACACGAATTTTGACGGGTTGGCAGCAAGGTAAAGCTGAATGGTCGTAAATCAGGACTGTCATTAGGCCATCGAATTATTCCTCTTGGTGTTATACCAGCGATAGAAACTGAATTCAATTTGATTTGTTCATTTCAAAAGGACCCTAGAAATGATAATATTTCAAAGTTTTGTTTTGGATATCCATTAGATTTCAATCCCTTGATTTATTTTTGTAGTTGCTGATATTTGATAAAATAATACTAAATAATCTTCGAAACTGCACATTTTAAAAATCTAAACTGCGGAATATATTTATTACCTTTATCATTGATTATCACGAATCGTTCGCTTTAAACAAACTTTTTTAGCAATACAAAGAAAAAATTCAGAAAACATAAAATTATGTTTATTTTCACTCCAGCTTCAGGACGGTGCTCTCTGAAATGGAAGAATCAAAATTAAATTAAATCTAAAACTTACAAAACTAATTTGAACAGTGAAATATTACGATTATTATATCTTGTATTCTTTTTGTCCAAATAAAAATCATACTTATATCTTGTTAATCATATTAACATTACCCCTACAGAAAACACTCAGGTATCGATATAAACTCTTAAATGAGGCGTTTTATACATTTTAAAGGACTGCATGGCGAAGTAACACATTCTGTCGGAGTCAAAGACAGACCTACCTATGAAGCCTGGCTATCACAAACACATTTGCCGAGAAGGTGTCCATTGTGTTCACAGTGAGAGGAAGCGCAGTTTCGGCATTCGAAGCGGCAAACACGTGATTCAACGCAAACATTTACAGCTCCGTGGCATGGTTCCTGTCCCTCTGCGAGCAAACAACACAAATTATTACCCGCAGACTACACATTTGACTCTCTCAGTACCTATAACTTCAACAGTCTGAGTTCAGAGTCACGTGCAGACGCAAACGTGTCTTGACGAACGGATTTCTAAGTCTTTACATTTCAATCATTTCAGAGGACCCAAAGACCCTGCGTTAAAAGGGGTCATGTGCTTAAAGCGCCATCGGTATTTAAAATACACCTTGGCGATGTATGGCGATGTTTTTAGAGACTTTAGAATGTAAGATCGGACCTAACACTCCTACCTCGCTGTGTAACTGATCTAAGGAGTGTTCAATACGGGTCATGTCACGTGACCTTTGCACTCCAGCCAATCAGCGACGAGGCTCGAATCTATCCGCACAATTTGTTTGTTTTGTTGGTTGGCCTCTGATTGTTCGAAGATTTTTAAAGGTCTGAGACAAGGTAATCCAACACGACCGGCAAGGAGCAGTACTTAGACAATAACACAGCGAGGTACGAGTAGTAGCTTCCAACTGTTTTAATGAGGTTATATTTTCACATGCTAAATCTTTAGCAGTTCTTCTTATTTTTCTGATCGAGCTCTAGAAGTCAATCAATGACTGAAGATGCCTGTAGGAATGCCCTGGATCTTTTGATTCAGTCTCGGTGTAGGCAAGCATGGTTGAATGTTAGGAGTTCAGGTGATGACCAGCTACACTGAGATATGTGTCATTATTGGTAACATCTAAATAATCGAACTGTGCAGACATGAATCTTCTAACAGTGATCTTAACAATTATTAACTAGCAAGTCGGCTACAGGGTGATAGTTGGGCAACAGTCAAGTCTCAGAGTGCTATTCTTCAGCATGAAACTTCCTTTTACTAAACCTTTAGTACAGTGTGCAGAGATTGATTTATGAAAGATAACTCGAAAGGCGTCGATTTGACTTCTTTACGACCAACTAATCGAACCAAAACACTTCGTTCTGATAAGGAGGTAGCTTGTTATGTAGATGATAGTAAAAACGTCGTTTTCTGAGTGCTGAAGATCATTGCTGTCAAGCGATGTTGCCTACAACCCTAGGATTGGCTGATTTCAATGTTCATACAAGTTAACATAACGGCTCGAGTTCCAGCGCACTGTGAGATCTGTCCGCGTAACATAGTGAAGCAATTTACATTTAATTTCAAATGAGATTGAAGTGGCAGCCATGACGAAAAGGGAAGCGACAAGGAGGAGAAGTACTACATTCATGATGACTGATGATTTAGTCTGACCATATGAATCTTCATAATGCAGGTATGCGCTTAGAGCATGTCCCTGAGTGATGTGGATAACGCGCTATATAAATCCTCTTATTATTATTATTATAATTGCTTAACCTAAGTTAATGAAGAATAGCCTAAGCCTTAGTTAAATCACCGACAGTGAAACAAGACAATCATGGAAGATTATATAGATGTGTAAATAGGGAGTAATTAAAGTCACAGTTAACACACCAACAGCGGACATGACAATCATGTAACATTATATAGTATTGTCTTCCTACAATGAATAGGGAGTAATTAAAGTCACAGTTAACTCACCAACAGCGGACATGACCATCATGTAACATTATATAGTATTGTCTTCCTACAGTGAATTGGGAGTAATTGAAGTCACAGTTAACTCACCAACAGCGGACATGACGAAAACGGAGGCGACGAGGAGAAGAAGTACTACCTTCATGACGACTGTTGTAGAGATGGCTGCTTCACAGTCGGTTTCCACTTAAACGTTTTAAACCGTCACGTGGTACAAGCAGGGCGATCCCATTATCAAGCACAGAAACTAGCATATGTTTGACGTTTACTTTCTTTCTGATCTTGTTTTCTAATCTCTATTACAATTTCACAATTGCACAATATCACGATAACACTTAAATATAATTTGAAGTGATCGTGACTTCTAAAATTGTCTTTAATAAGGGCTTTCAGACTTTTACGACATTTTTTATTCTCAACATTATAGTCGCCGCGATAACATCAATGCGACGGCCAGCTGATAACGAAACTTTATTACCTAATTTTGTTGACAATCTGAGAAATTGTTTATTTGAGAAAATATACAAACTGTAATAAGCGCTAATGGACCGTCATACTTTGTCAATTGTTACTTCTTGATTGATGTCAAACCTAACTCAAATACGTAATGTTATTGTATCCTGTCTATTCCCGCATGTACAACATAAGGTGTTTACCAAGTACGGACGGAGCGCTCAAAATGAGTAATAGCTCACATAACCCCCACCAAAATTACAAACTTATAAAAGCAAGTAAAAGCAGAGACTGTTTTACATAATTTATCAGAAATTAAAATACAGCAGTGACGTCATTGTATTGTTTCAATCATACATTATCCTACAAGAATCTACTGCTTCTATGTGGACAATTGAGCAATAATAATTTTGAGATGGTCCCCGGAAGGGAACTGGTTTCATTATTTGATAACACAACATCATCCTCTGAAGAAATGTCTTCGAAGTGTGGATACTCGGCCATGTCTTCCCACTCAACAACAAAATTGCCATACATAATGTCTAAGTTGAATTAAGACCACCTTCCTTTTATACCAAATCCCAAGCTGATTGCGGTTTCAAACGTCTTGCACGTGAATTAAGCTGGTAACGTTGCACGTGCATTAAGAATGTACTAGCTAGATGGTTACATTGCACGTGCATTAAGAATGTACTGGCGAAATGGTAACGTTGCACGTGCATTAAGAATGTACCGGCAAGATGGTTACGTTGCACGTGCATTAAGAATGACCGGTGAACCAGTTGGGACCATCTCAAATTTTGTTAAAGGATTTTGTTTTATTGAAAAACGTTTTTTGTGTTATAATTATGCAATGAAATACGAATGTTATTATCATAAACCAAAGCAGGTCATACAAAAAACACTTTAAACTAGGCTGTATTTTAAGTCAGATAACATACTCGTAACCGTACATTCGTGAAAACAATGTCCTCGCCGCTTCGCGGCTCGTACATTCTTTTTCACGAATGTACGGTTACTTGTATGTTATCCTTAACAGAATCTAATATTTTAGAGCCATTGCACTGGATCTCTTATGGCTTTTAATAAAACCTTTTACATACAGTAAAAGTAAGATAATTTCTGCTAGTGGGTATTATTTGTTTTTATCAATCCTCATTGGCCATATTGTATGCATTCAGATCATACAGTTAAAAAGGTTTGCAAGTTTTGAATCGATGTGCTTTGTCTGAAAAATACATATTATTATATGATAAAGTAAGCTGGTAAAATAGGATCAACAAAAAAATTCATAAAATTTAATTTGTTATCTCTTTTTCGATAATGTTAACTTTTATATTTTGATCATCTTATTGTTCTTTGTCAACCATTGCTACCAACATGAATGATTTCCTTATCTTCTATTGCATCTTCCTACGCAAAGCGTAACCATTGCCAGTGTCCAAGTTACTTGGACAGTTCGAGACTGACAATAGTAAAGCTTTGCGTAGGAAGATGATTCTGTTGCTGCATGTGGGTGATGATGCTACGTCAGAAAATTATACCTCATGATGGCCGCCGGGAACTTTTATACTATGGAGCCAACGATTGAAATGTGTAGCATCATAGAAGTCAATTTCTTTTGTTTAAGGCAATTTGGCAAATTTCCTTGGCTTAAAAACAATAATTGATAATTATATTATTCACAATACCTATTCGATTCAAGGCAATTGGTAAGTATCCCTTTCCGTGGTTTAATCAGAATTGTTGCGTACATTTGGAACATTCTTTTTGGTCTTTGTGGTCAAGGATTGTCAGATGTAAGATAAGTTAGAATGTGAATTTTACTGGGAAAATATTCAGTATGATAAAAAAACGATGTAGAGTGGAAGGATAATAGTTGATGGTATCAAAATAAGGCAGATGATTGGCATAGAGACAAACACACCCTATTTATGATATTAATGAGAGGGGGCAAAAAGAGCTTGGACGAGAAATTTCGGGAGATTCGTGTAAGCAACAGTGCCTTTAGGACTAGGATGGGACGGTAAGGTCGGATGAATGAAGACTGGGAAACGTAATTCAGGGTTTTCAGGATCACTAGCAAACCGGGCTAGTAAGGTTTCAGAGTTACTAGCCGGTATGAAAAATTACTAGCCCAGATGACCAAGAAAATAAAGATTTCAAACAACTCACAAAACTTGTCATATATTCATTTTTTATAGTCTGTGTCCTATCACGAAATGTCCATTTCTGTATCGCGGCTCGTACATTCTTTTTCACGAATGTACGGTTACTTGTATGTTATCCTTAACAGAACTGGTGGAGCACATAGGCTTTCCGACGTGCTTTTTGTTTGCTCCGATACCATGGATGTATGTGGTTATTTTGATAAGATTGAAGTAGCAGATTGCAGTGCAATTCTTATAATATCTGATTGGTCATCGTAGGACCTATTCAAATGAAGCAAAATTCAAGAGCACCAGAACAGAGGGGGTTTGGTATTTGTGTTAAATGTGCTATTTGTCTCAAGGAATGGATGCCTACTGATGACCCCTGGCTGGAATATGAGAAGTGGTCTCCTGACTGTGGCTATCTCCGCATGGTAGAAAAAGGAGAAGTTCACTAAAACTTCTTTATTGTTCAACATTGGTTGTATAGACATTTAAAAAACTTTGCATTTTGAAAAAACTGGTTTGAGTTTACAACAGGTGTCTGTGATGTATACGTGTATTCTAAACTGTATGGCTAAACTATTTAGTTGGTCGTGATGGCTCCTTTGGTACTTTCAAGGGATTTATTATGATTATCTTCTTCGACGTCCACACACGTATAACAAATAATGGCCTATTAGCTGGTGCGTCATATATGCTGGAGCAGTCGCAGACATCGGACGTCTGTCATTGTCATTAAACCAAATATTTACTACTACAAAGACCCAATGCAGAGAAGAATCTGCCATTACTTGGTACTGACCTTGGCGAGACAAATGTATCCGGTACAAACACAAATGCTTCTGCAAAAATATGAAGAAGCTGTAACTAAACCTTATAGTCATCTGTTGGTGGATCTTTCACACCGGGTTATGAGCGATTTTACTCAGCAAATAATCAATTTAACACGTACATCTCTTTCAAAGGGCAAGGTGACCCTCCCTTACAAAAGAAAAAGCAATTAAACTAATTAAAAATCAAAATGGCGGATTTTATTCTTCCATCAACATACCTTCATCAACCGTCAAATTTTAAAATATCTTAATGAATAACGAAAGTTGCCATGCGTCATGAAGTCGATCTTTAAATCTATCTTTAACCTGCATTCGATCATTTTGGACAATTAGGGTTTAATTGTGACGCGCTGGTTTCGATCAGAACCGCAAATTTCTTTTACTGAAACGATTAGCATTAAAATAATACTTTTCAGCAGCAGGGCTCCGTGATAATTGACACTATTAATAAATGTTAGGAAATTTGACGCTAACCACTTACAGAGGGTTTCTATAACAGGACCCTACATGTATTGAGGTATTTCTCTGCTTCTATTAACAAAATTGTATCGATATTCGTTAGCAGATAGGGTTTTATAACCGAGGTTCCCGAATTATTACGTGATTATGTCGAATTTTAAAGCCACGTAATGAAAGTGTACATAAATTAGTTGTGTTTTTTTTCTCCGGCCATTATATTATGACATCTTCCAACGTATTGCCTATTCTTACGCCAGCCCCAATTGCTATGATAGGCCTTGCCACATTTCCCGTATTTTTCTGTTTTTGTCGCCAAGGCTGCCGTGACGGATCTCATAAGAAATTATATGAGAATTGTAACTTTTACCGAAGAAGTGAAACACGAATTTTGACGGGTTGGCAGCAAGGTAAAGCTGAATGGTCGTAAATCAGGACTGTCATTAGGCCATCGAATTATTCCTCTTGGTGTTATACCAGTGATAGAAACTGAATTCAATTTGATTTGTTCATTTCAAAAGGACCCTAGAAATGATAATATTTCAAAGTTTTGTTTTGGATATCCATTAGATTTCAATCCCTTGATTTATTTTTGTAGTTGCTGATATTTGATAAAATAATACTAAATAATCTTCGAAACTGCACATTTTAAAAATCTAAACTGCGGAATATATTTATTACCTTTATCATTGATTATCACGAATCGTTCGCTTTAAACAAACTTTTTTAGCAATACAAAGAAAAAATTCAGAAAACATAAAATTATGTTTATTTTCACTCCAGCTTCAGGACGGTGCTCTCTGAAATGGAAGAATCAAAATTAAATTAAATCTAAAACTTACAAAACTAATTTGAACAGTGAAATATTACGATTATTATATCTTGTATTCTTTTTGTCCAAATAAAAATCATACTTATATCTTGTTATTCATTTTAACATTACCCCTACAGAAAACACTCAGGTATCGATATAAACTCTTAAATGAGGCGTTTTATACATTTTAAAGGACTGCATGGCGAAGTAACACATTCTGTCGGAGTCAAAGACAGACCTACCTATGAAGCCTGGCTATCACAAACACATTTGCCGAGAAGGTGTCCATTGTGTTCACAGTGAGAGGAAGCGCAGTTTCGGCATTCGAAGCGGCAAACACGTGATTCAACGCAAACATTTACAGCTCCGTGGCATGGTTCCTGTCCCTCTGCGAGCAAACAACACAAATTATTACCCGCAGACTACACATTTGACTCTCTCAGTACCTATAACTTCAACAGTCTGAGTTCAGAGTCACGTGCAGACGCAAACGTGTCTTGACGAACGGATTTCTAAGTCTTTACATTTCAATCATTTCAGAGGACCCAAAGACCCTGCGTTAAAAGGGGTCATGTGCTTAAAGCGCCATCGGTATTTAAAATACACCTTGGCGATGTATGGCGATGTTTTTAGAGACTTTAGAATGTAAGATCGGACCTAACACTCCTACCTCGCTGTGTAACTGATCTAAGGAGTGTTCAATACGGGTCATGTCACGTGACCTTTGCACTCCAGCCAATCAGCGACGAGGCTCGAATCTATCCGCACAATTTGTTTGTTTTGTTGGTTGGCCTCTGATTGTTCGAAGATTTTTAAAGGTCTGAGACAAGGTAATCCAACACGACCGGCAAGGAGCAGTACTTAGACAATAACACAGCGAGGTACGAGTAGTAGCTTCCAACTGTTTTAATGAGGTTATATTTTCACATGCTAAATCTTTAGCAGTTCTTCTTATTTTTCTGATCGAGCTCTAGAAGTCAATCAATGACTGAAGATGCCTGTAGGAATGCCCTGGATCTTTGGATTCAGTCTCGGTGTAGGCAAGCATGGTTGAATGTTAGGAGTTCAGGTGATGACCAGCTACACTGAGATATGTGTCATTATTGGTAACATCTAAATAATCGAACTGTGCAGACATGAATCTTCTAACAGTGATCTTAACAATTATTAACTAGCAAGTCGGCTACAGGGTGATAGTTGGGCAACAGTCAAGTCTCAGAGTGCTATTCTTCAGCATGAAACTTCCTTTTACTAAACCTTTAGTACAGTGTGCAGAGATTGATTTACGAAAGATAACTCGAAAGGCGTCGATTTGACTTCTTTACGACCAACTAATCGAACCAAAACACTTCGTTCTGATAAGGAGGTAGCTTGTTATGTAGATGATAGTAAAAACGTCGTTTTCTGAGTGCTGAAGATCATTGCTGTCAAGCGATGTTGCCTACAACCCTAGGATTGGCTGATTTCAATGTTCATACAAGTTAACATAACGGCTCGAGTTCCAGCGCACTGTGAGATCTGTCCGCGTAACATAGTGAAGCAATTTACATTTAATTTCAAATGAGATTGAAGTGGCAGCCATGACGAAAAGGGAAGCGACAAGGAGGAGAAGTACTACATTCATGATGACTGATGATTTAGTCTGACCATATGAATCTTCATAATTGCTTAACCTAAGTTAATGAAGAATAGCCTAAGCCTTAGTTAAATCACCGACAGTGAAACAAGACAATCATGGAAGATTATATAGATGTGTAAATAGGGAGTAATTAAAGTCACAGTTAACACACCAACAGCGGACATGACAATCATGTAACATTATATAGTATTGTCTTCCTACAATGAATAGGGAGTAATTAAAGTCACAGTTAACTCACCAACAGCGGACATGACCATCATGTAACATTATATAGTATTGTCTTCCTACAGTGAATTTGGAGTAATTGAAGTCACAGTTAACTCACCAACAGCGGACATGACGAAAACGGAGGCGACGAGGAGAAGAAGTACTACCTTCATGACGACTGTTGTAGAGATGGCTGCTTCACAGTCGGTTTCCACTTAAACGTTTTAAACCGTCACGTGGTACAAGCAGGGCGATCCCATTATCAAGCACAGAAACTAGCATATGTTTGACGTTTACTTTCTTTCTGATCTTGTTTTCTAATCTCTATTACAATTTCACAATTGCACAATATCACGATAACACTTAAATATAATTTGAAGTGATCGTGACTTCTAAAATTGTCTTTAATAAGGGCTTTCAGACTTTTACGACATTTTTTATTCTCAACATTATAGTCGCCGCGATAACATCAATGCGACGGCCAGCTGATAACGAAACTTTATTACCTAATTTTGTTGACAATCTGAGAAATTGTCTATTTGAGAAAATATACAAACTGTAATAAGCGCTAATGGACCGTCATACTTTGTCAATTGTTACTTCTTGATTGATGTCAAACCTAACTCAAATACGTAATGTTATTGTATCCTGTCTATTCCCGCATGTACAACATAAGGTGTTTACCAAGTACGGACGGAGCGCTCAAAATGAGTAATAGCTCACATATCCCCCACCAAAATTACAAACTTTTAAAAGCAAGTAAAAGCAGAGACTGTTTTACATAATTTATCAGAAAAGAATCTAATATTTTAGAGCCATTGCACTGGATCTCTTATGGCTTTTAATAAAACCTTTTACATACAGTAAAAGTAAGATAATTTCTGCTAGTGGGTATTATTTGTTTTTATCAATCCTCATTGGCCATATTGTATGCATTCAGATCATACAGTTAAAAAGGTTTGCAAGTTTTGAATCGATGTGCTTTGTCTGAAAAATACATATTATTATATGATAAAGTAAGCTGGTAAAATAGGATCAACAAAAAAATTCATAAAATTTAATTTGTTATCTCTTTTTCGATAATGTTAACTTTTGTATTTTGATCATCTTATTGTTCTTTGTCAACCATTGCTACCAACATGAATGATTTCCTTATCTTCTATTGCATCTTCCTACGCAAAGCGTAACTATTGCCAGTGTCCAAGTTACTTGGACAGTTCGAGACTGACAATAGTAAAGCTTTGCGTAGGAAGATGATTCTGTTGCTGCATGTGGGTGATGATGCTACGTCAGAAAATTATACCTCATGATGGCCGCCGGGAACTTTTATACTATGGAGCCAACGATTGAAATGTGTAGCATCATAGAAGTCAATTTCTTTTGTTTAAGGCAATTTGGCAAATTTCCTTGGCTTAAAAACAATAATTGATAATTATATTATTCACAATACCTATTCGATTCAAGGCAATTGGTAAGTATCCCTTTCCGTGGTTTAATCAGAATTGTTGCGTACATTTGGAACATTCTTTTTGGTCTTTGTGGTCAAGGATTGTCAGATGTAAGATAAGTTAGAATGTGAATTTTACTGGGAAAATATTCAGTATGATAAAAAAACGATGTAGAGTGGAAGGATAATAGTTGATGGTATCAAAATAAGGCAGATGATTGGCATAGAGACAAACACACCCTATTTATGATATTAATGAGAGGGGGCAAAAAGAGCTTGGACGAGAAATTTCGGGAGATTCGTGTAAGCAACAGTGCCTTTAGGACTAGGATGGGACGGTAAGGTCGGATGAATGAAGACTGGGAAACGTAATTCAGGGTTTTCAGGATCACTAGCAAACCGGGCTAGTAAGGTTTCAGAGTTAATAGCCGGTATGAAAAATTACTAGCCCAGATGACCAAGAAAATAAAGATTTCAAACAACTTACAAAACTTGTCATATATTCATTTTTTATAGTCTGTGTCCTATCACGAAATGTCCATTTCTGTATCGATTAAGTCCAGAAGGAAATTTGACAGTTGAAAAATCACCATAGCAACTTCTGCAAATGTTACAAAACATTTTTGACTTGTCCGAAATGAGCCATTGAAACTCCCTGGACATTTGCAATGACTTAGATATATGTTGGCTGTTCTGATTGGCCTACGTTCAAGTACATTGACCAATAACAGCGCGTTTAATCGACGAATTAGGTTTACAGCTTCATGTTACGCCGTATTCATTTGCACTAAACTAGAAGTCTAGAATGGGTTTTCTAGACAACACAAATTATACCTTAAAAATAATAAGGTAATCAAATGATAGAAAAGCGGGAAGGGTATTTTTACTGAACCAAATCTGAAAATTTACACTAGCAGGCCGGGCTACCGTAATTATTTTTTCACTAGCCCGGAGCAATTTTAACTAGCATCGGGCTACCGGGCTGGTGGTTATTTCGTACGCTGATTGTGTAGGTATGCTTTCAAATATGTTTAAATGTAAAAATGAAAGCTAAGGATTATGGTTAGGAGGGTAGGTTTAAGAATCGTATGTGAATGATGCTGTGCGATGCTTCAGATGTTTTTAAAATAAAAAAAATGAAAGACTTTCTTGCGTGGTTTCTATATAATGTATCATGTAGTTGGCCAATTAGCGAGTCCCCAACGCTTACGCACGACATAAGCTCTTTGGCAGAATATCATTTTGTCCCTCAGTGAATGGTGGCGGTTAGTGTTTAACCTTGCTTTCTACTAAGGAACAAACTAGTTGTTCAACAGAATTATCACAATAGTTTAATAACATGATTGTTTTAATAAACATTCCTTATCAAACACAACTATGACAATATTAATCCTTTTTAGGTAACCATGTAACTTATTCAGCTGAGTTAAAAGACCAATAAGGGAGTGAACGGAGGAAAGAAGTCTGCTTTCAAGAGACAGGACCGACTTTCGTCAGAGAAAAGCACCTTCTGCCACTGACGTCGCTGCTGACGTGAAACCGTCCTTGTCCATCTCAGTCTTCGTTGGCGATATTCGACTGTCAACAGCTGTCCCCGGAACGTGTTGTATGCCCTGATGCCATGGGACCTTAGACGTCTGGCCAGTGTGCGCCTGCTTACCCGGCATTTGACGCCGATGACGTCACTGTCGGGAAGCGGTTTCTGAGGTGTAACGTGCGCAGATTTCGGTTGTCCTGGTGGGTTGTGACTCTCGGTCAGCCTGATCTTGGTCTGTCTGAGGTCTGTCCCGAATGACGATAACGATGCATTAGCCTTTTGACAGTAGTGCGGTGACAGCCAAACGTTCTTGCAACATGGGTGTGCGTGGCTCCCATTTCAATCATCCCAATTGCTCGCTCACGTTGTTGTAAAGTCAACCTTGTCATTCTTCAAGTATTTTATTTACAAAGTGGGTGTCTGACAACCTATTCGCATTGGCTTTATGACTGTCGGGCATGGGGGTATTTTTGCTTTGCATGAAAAAGGTGAAAACCAAAATTTGATTAAACTTGGGGAAAGCATGCGTTTGATACCACAGTTCAATATGAATCAATCTTTGTTGTATTTGGGCGATGTGTTTTCATGCGATTGGGTTTGAATCTGAGTTTGATTTCGTAATATCAAAACTAAAGTGGTAGCGTTTCTTTTGCGGTAGAGTTTACTTGTTATACAGACTTCAAACACTATCAACTTAAATTTTGTTTTTCAACCTGCCTGCTGTAATAAGTTTGGACAATTAGCGTTTGACTGTTTTACGCGCATCATTGACAAGTTTTGTTCAGAATCGTAAATTCAATTTACTGAACCGATTAGCATTAAAATCATGCTTTTCAGCAACAGATAGTACTTCATTACAGGACAGCCAATGTAGTGTATCGTTAAAGCAGAGGTTAATTGATTGTTCAAAACAAAATATAAGTAGCAATATTATAAATTCTTCAAGTCTCACACTTTTCAAAAGTGCTTTATAAACTTTTCCCATTGATCATTGCATTTTGAGAATTAATGTAAGAGACACCAAAATTTCGTTAACACAACGAATGCACAGATTCTGCATATCTCTCGATATTATTCAAGATCCTCACTCGAGTAATCTACCTCGTAAGTTATTTATCAAATATTTACGTATTCAGGTAGTAAAGTTGATTTTTAAAGATCGGAAGTATTTAATGTTACGTTACAATAAATCCGCATGATATCGGAAATCTTAAGATTTTGCTTATAACCAAAAAAGCGGAAACGGCAGCCGCTTTGGTCAATCTAATAGCAATGCTTATGCTGTGTTATTAAATCGGTTTATTTGCAACATTGCTTTCATAAAACATAATTCATTTTTTGGTCTCAGTTCAGAGTTTAGGTAAATACAACAGCTGCACATAATAGTAGTTCAGCCGCGTTCAACTGTCTATAATTTATCCGTTTTGTGCACAGCTAACCTTAGATTTTTTATATGTCCAAGTCAACAGCGGCTGTCTAAAATTTTTCATTGTTGATTGTAGGTCAATTGTAAAGAATTTTAAGTATTTCATTGCATCGATAGAAAGCTTAAGTGAATGCATAAGTCCTCTCAAACCTTAAAATAGCCAATTCAAACCGTAAAAGCGTGCACTAGTGCCTTTAAACTCAGTGCATTACCGTTAAGATATAACATTATAGAAGGGAAAAAACTGTTAACTTTGATGCTATATGTAAGATGTGTAATAGCGGTAATGTTGAAAATGAAGTTGACGTCCTTTTTTAATGTAATAGATCTGCAATGGTTATAGTTAATAATTAACCTTTATTGAATACACTTACAAACAATTGGCAAGCTATTAACGTCATTTGATGATGTACTGTAATGAATTGCGTAAACATTTTCAAATTAGCTCTTTAATGTCGATCTGTTATACACCTAAAGTTTGTCTGTATACTGTAATGTGCACTGTATGATCATTATTACTGTTCTGTACTTGGGCCAACGGCCTCCAATCTGAGAGTTAACTTTTCCTTGTTCTTGTTCGTGATTAAATGACACCATTCATGAATGTTAGGAAATATGACGCTAACTACTGAGGGAGGCGCTCTATAACAGGACCCTACATGTATTGGGAATATGACGCTAACTACTGAGGGAGGCGCTCTATAACAGGACCCTACATGTATTGAGGTAATTCTCCGCTTCATTTAACAGAGTTGTATCTATCGTTACCAGACCGGGTTTTATAACCCAATGTTTTCCAAATCAATATTTGATAATCAATTACGTTTGTCGGAATTTGATAGTCGCGCAGTTAACTAATTATCAAGTGAAAGAACACATGACTTGAATGTGTTATTTTGGTGCTATGGTTTCGCATGGGCATAAATCAGGATGTCAAGAGACCAGCGACTTTGTTCTGTCGGTGTTGTACCTGTGGTAGTAATCGAATTCTGCTTTAATTTACAGTGTTCTTTTTTGTAGCAACCCAGAAAATATATCATTTCCAAATATTGTTGATGGTTTCAATTCCTCGATAAGTTGTATTGCGGCTAATGATTATATTGTACAAAATAATAGAAATACAACTTTCTTGAATTTTAATTGCCCAATAAGTTTTTATCAACGTAATAACTATCTCATCACAAACTTACTAACTAGAAAGAAAATCCAGAAAAACATAAAAAATATTTTTATTTTCTGGCTCGTCTTCACAATCGACTCAGTCTGAAATGAAATTGAAGAAAATTGATAAACTCTTGTCAAAATGTTTTGCAATTCTAATACTTTTCAAAACAAATAACAACAGTGAAATTTTTTAAAATATGAAAATATTTACAGTGAGTATTATAATGTATTTGATTTGCCAAAATACATAATACATAATACAGGAAATACTAATGATATTCTTAGATGCGGCGTTCATAGAACAACAAGCTTTGATCAATCAAAGTCCATGATTTCATTAATGAACTGTAGGGCGAATTAGAGACAGACCTTCCTATGTACCCTGGTCATCGCAAACACATTTGCCAAGGAGATGTCCGCTGTGTTCACAATGGGAGGCAGCGCAATTTCGGCACTCGAGTCTGCAAACACGTGGTTCAACGCAAACATTTACTGCTCCGTGGCATGGTTCCTGTCCTTCTGTGAGCAAAAAAAGAAAAGGACCACATAATAAGCTTTAGATTACACATTTGACTCTCTCGGTGCTTATAACATCAACGGTCGGGGTTCCGATTCATTTGTTGTACACATGAGGTCGCAAACGTGTCTTAACGAACGGATAGACGAAGCCTGTACATTGCAACCATTTCAGAAGATTCAAAGACCCCGCGTTAAAAAGAGGCCATGCGCTTAAAGTACCATCGGTTTTCAATTTACACATTCTGTTGGGCGATGCTTATAGAGACTTTAGAATGCTAATCACAAATAAGATAGAACCTAACACTCGTACCTCGCTGTGTATCTGATCTTAGTGGTGTTTCCATAGGGGTCATGTCAGGTGACATTTACACTCAAGTCAATCAGCGACGAGAGTGGAATCTATCCGCACGATTTGATATTTTAGCAAGCCTCTTATTGTTTGAATTTATGGCATCTTTTTAAAGGTTAGAGACACGTTCCCCCAACACGACTCATATGGAGCACTTTTCAGACCAGAGGCGTAACGAGATCCTTGTTGTAGAAAGGAATGTTGCTGCACCCCAAGCATACGAGGTAAACCTGCTGATTGGCTGATTTGAATGATTTAACAGGTACATCTAACGGCTCGAGTCACCGAATCTGGTTATACCAAATGCGTAACGTATTGAAGCTCAACAACGACGGTGAACTCATCAACAACGGCCATGACGGAAAGGGGGGCAGACGAAGTTCTACCTTCCTGATGACTGTTGATATAGTCGACCTAGGAAATCTTCGTAATTGCCTAGTCAAATAACTAAAGTTAATGAGGAACCACCTTAGATTCAGTTAACATACCAACAACGGACATGCCAATCATGTAACATTATATAATATTGTCTTCCTACAGTGAATTGGGAGTAATTAAAGTCACAGTTAACTCACCAACAGCGGACATGACGAAGACGGAGGCGACGAGGAGAAGAAGTACTACCTTCATGACGACTGCTGTAGAGATGTCTGCTTCACAGTCGGTTTCAACTTAAACGTTTTAAACCGTCACGTGATCCAATGGGGGCGGTCCCTTTTTCCAGCACAGAAACTAGCATATGTTTGATGTTAATTTTGTTATCTGTTTTGCAAGTTCACAATTGCACAACATGACGACAACACTCAAATATAATTTGAAGTGATCGTGACTTCTAAAATTGTCTTTGAAATTAAGTCATTAGGGATTTCAGATATTTTGGATATCTTTTTTCTCAACATCATAGTCGCCGCGATAACGTCAATGCCACTGTCAGCTAATTATGTAATTTAGTTGCCCTACTCTGTTCATAATCTGAAGATCGTTTATTGAATAAGAGGTGCAAAATATAATAAGTTTTAATGGCCATCCATCCTGCATCATGCATCCTGCTACATCATCTGTCTCCGCCTAGCTCCATCATATACCCTGATATCATTCGGCCTAAAACGCTCGTATCGCCTACGGCTGGTTACTCATGGCTATTTATAGCCTACATTGACATTTGTTTGAACTCTCATCCAGGTGGTGCCGCTATTGCTGAATGCGAGTTATTTCATTGGCTTGCGATTTTTAGCGATGCGAGCGTTTAAGGCCGGAGGATATCAGGGTATATGATGGAGCTAGGCGGAGACGGGTAGAGAATGGGTTGCATTGCTCCTGAGACCCTTATTAGGGCTCCTAGGGTCACCGACTCTATAACTCAATAGTCAAAGAGTCTGTACACAATATTTCAACTTTCAAGACATGTTAATTGCTTCTAGAAAAGAAGACCCATTTTTCGCGCCCTGGGGTCAACAAATCTATAAATTCTATTACTCAAAAGACGAAGAGCATGTACACAATATTTTAGCTTTATAGACCTTTTGTTTCTGGAGAAGAAGAGGTTTTAAGGGCCAAAGTGTCATCAAATATATTAATCATATTCTTTATACAGACGGATGGACAGACGGACGTCGGACGCTATGCCTTGCTATAAACCCATCGAGTCTTTCAGACTTTCCCCTTCATTTTGAATGCTGCTACAAAATGTTATTACTATTGTTATATGCTTTAGAAGTTTCTGGTATATCTTACATCGCTAATTTTAATAACGTTTATATCACGTCTGATTTATAAGTGTGTTCCTTCAAGTTACTTGGTCTATGACGAATTTACAAATGTGATGCTAAATTTAAATCAAACAAATTAATCTTGTACCCTTTCGTACAATGATATTGTATTTTCTTAGCTCTTCTTATCAAAGATCGCGGCTTGGTGAGCAGGAATCGACCACCATAACCTAGCTTTGCCTTATCAAAATTCAGTTTTTAAATATTTAGGTAATTGTTCCAATTTTTAACACGCATTCACAAGCCTTGGCACGATTCAAAGCAATGACTATACCTACACTTGCTTTAGTGTTCGAGTTTTTCACCTCCCATTGCTCCGGTCTCTAATGAGAATAGGCGACGGCAGTGTTTGGTTATGGATTGTTGACCACGATTCTGCCACCTAGTTGTGTATGGGTCCACACTAGAGCCTCTACCATAATAGTTGTATGAAGAGTTACTGATTTCCACTATTGACGATTTCAAGTGCAAATGACAACGAGAAGATCGAGTGTAATAAATAATAGAGAACATATGTATATTATGAGAATGTATTTTCTAAAACCAGTCTCCAATAAATCACATATTAAAATGTTGAACCAGTGTTTAGAATTAAACGGTTTCCTCGATGGAACAATAATTCTTGCTACTTTACTTGGAACCAGTAACTACTACCGACTGTCTTTGTTTGGGTTCAACGACCCATAAGTATGTTGCTTGAAAGGGGCTACAGACTAAGTCATTTGCTATTCAAGATTATGATTTTTTTAAATTTCTAACTTATACCTATATAAACACAGAGTGAGATGAAGCAATTATTGCTGAAACAATGCCAGTGAACCACTCTTATCCATCAAACTCGATATATTCACAAACTAGATATATTCACCAACTAGTTATATTCATCAAACTAGATATATTCACCAACTATATATATTCATCAAACTAGATATATTCACAAACTAGATATATTCACCAACTAGTTATATTCATCAAACTAGATATATTCACCAACTATATATATTCATCAAACTAGATATATTCACCAACTATATATATTCACCAACTAGATATATTCACCAACTAGATATATTCACCAACTAGATATATTCACCAGATATATTCACCAACTAGATATATTCACCAACTAGATATATTCACCGGGAGGAGGATACGGAGTTATCCAAAGCAATTCTCTTTTGTGGAAACCAGGGAAGTTCTGCCGGACAAATTATTTCAATAGAACTTAATTTGCTGGTTACTTCGTCCAAACTTTGAGTCAAAGAGAAGTGCATATGCACGATGAACTTAACCAACACACTCGCTCTGAATTTAAAAAGTTACTATGAAAGAAAAGTATCGAACAACGTAATCAGATTGATATATTTTAGAATGAACTTTGTTTGAAAAAAAAACTAAGTGAAACTGTCTTCTCCTGCACGATCTGATTCTGCCCTTCCCATAAATCTGACAAACACTGGAATTGGTTGTTGTTACTGATAAGACGCGCGGGGTTCCTGGTGTCAAACTAACAGATAAGCACGTTTAAGGTCGCAGTTTTGTGGGCAAACCGAAAAAATGTCGGAACTCAATAAGCATTGTCAAGGAGGATGTTTATCCATATAATTTTAACCACCCTTTTATAATTGAAGCGTCTAGAGATCCAAACGTAAGACTAAGATGTATTATCGAACCTTGTTCAGTCCTTATGAGAAATCCTCTCCACGTTAGTTCAAGAATGATCCGATAAGACACGATTTTCATTTATAAAATAGTCAGTTTCTTGTTATGCGTTTATATTTGGATTTGGGTCCATTTCCCAAAACATCAAACAAGACACGTGCCTCTTAAAGAGCCACTCCGTGATTTTCATAACATATTATTTATACGAACCTAAATGTCATATGTGGTGATATAAAAATCAAAACATCTTAAATTTTCATTTCCAAAAGACAAATATATGACAAATACTGGTTTTCCATGAAAATCTAACAACAGCCTTATGCAGAGAGGTGTAGTTACCACGTCCAATATACATGGATACTGGTTATATAACCTAACAAACACTATCAACTCTTCCTGCCCTCCTCGCTGTATTGAAAAGTCTCCAAAATTACGTTTGACCATTAGACGCGCGCCACTGTCCGGTTTTCGATCATAATTGCGACTTTCTGCCTTCATATTGTCACTGTACAAAAAAAATTAGCTTTAAACTGTGTCATTTTGTAAAAAGTCGATACTTCGCGATCAAATGACACCATTGATTAAGTTTGGCATATATGACTCCGACAACTCACGTAGTGACTCTTTAATTCAAAGACTTCTCGTCAGGGCTCTCTGTACTTTGCATGACGTTTTTACATTGTGCTTCGAAGAAATCGACAACTAATAACTTGACAAATCAGCATTTTTTCTTTCGGATTCAACCACTGCATTTGAGTTTTATTTGGAAAGTTATCTGGAGCCGGTCCATTCTGAGAGTCCGTTTGACATCGTACGTACACTCTAAGTCTGACTTGACGTACCAAATACTGTAAGCCATAAACTAAAAAGGTTTATAAATTGTTCCAGATATACCCTCAACGTCCTGTAACCTTGTGTGTTTGAGCTTTTCAGCAATTCACCTCCTGAGTTTAACACCCAAGAAGACAGTTAATTTGACCTTCATCAAAGGTACATGTAGTTAATGACACAGGTGATGCTGCCTCTACACAGTACACATAAAGGACTCGATATTTGGATGCAATATGTAAATTATGAAACATACATATAAAAAGTAAAGCACCACCTAGTTTAACTAACAATATGTTTTCAAGTGTGTATACTATTGCAGTTATATTGATAATGTAACTTATTTGTTACAATTGCTATGACATCTTGTGACATTTAGTAGGTTTTGTCGCACAAACACAACCAGGGAAGAAATGCAACATCACAACCCACGATCTTCTCAAGCAGTTTGCGCGCATGCGTAAAACGGGTATTTATTCTGAAGCCCTCGAAATGCAATTCAATTTTGACCGACTATAGCACGAAAGTGAATGACAGAAGCTAAAAAATAGTAAGTAATTGGAATGCATAAAGCTGGAATGTCTTACAAAGAAATTGGACGTCAAATAAACGTTCACTTCACGGTGGTCAGTCGTTTAGTGAGGAAATTCCACACAGACCAAGATCCGGGAGACCACCAAAAACTAATCAGCGTGAAAACAGAGCACTGCCGAAAATCGTAATCGTCTTAGATATGCTGGATTGAAGTGTAAGCGACCTGTCAGACGGCCCTTCCTGAGTGATCAGCACAAAAGACTACGATTACAATGGTGTTTGGCTTGTGGAGGTTGGATTCGGAGTTCATTGGTCAGATGAAAGCCGATTCTTACTGTATGTAATGATGGTCGAGTGAGAGTTTGGCGGCGGTTCAATACAGCATTGGCACATAAGAACGTGATGTCAACAGTTGCATTTGGTGGCGGTTCGATTATGATCTTGGGTTGCTTGTCGCATGTCTGTAAAGTTGATTTGGTGACATTTCGTGGTAACTTGACAGGGGATCTATACAGACAGGAAGTACTTGAACCAGTTGTGGTACCACATTTCGACAACCACGCCCTTGCCACAAGGCCGTTATTTATGGATGACAACGCCAAACACCACCGAGCTCCTGCTGTGACCGACTTTCTGGTCACTAATGCAGTAGGCAGATGACCATGGCCTACCATGAGTCCTGATCTGAACCCTTTAGAGCACATTTGGGTCCTTGTCGGTCGAAAAATGAGTGAAAGCCTATGATCCTCCTTTGCAAACTCTTCAACAGTTGGAAGCTGCTTTACATCGTGAATGGTGCAGATTGACCATAGAAGAAATAAGGCGGTACACTGGTAGTATGCAACGCAGGATACAAGCTGTCATCAATGCACAGGGTGGATACACGCATTATTGACTATAAACAACTCTGCTGTGTAGAAGAAGGTTGAAATACCATTTTCAAATCAGTTTAAACACATTTTGATGTTTGTCATCTTTTGCAGGACCAAACTTGTAAAGGGTATAGTTTCCTATCAAAATGTGGCAATTTTATAAAGGCACACTGTGTAATACAAAGGCGATGTAGGCTTGCTTGAAAAATGTTTCCGACCTGTAGACAGTAGGGGTTTTCAAAAAGCAGTGAGTTCTTAACGATTATCTCTTTTCTAAAATCACACGTCTCACCAGTTTTTGAAACTTCTGAAAAAATACCAGGGGTGCTTAACTTTTTTCCATATGTATATAAAGACTTATCTTTTTGTTCACTGGCACAGTGATGCATTAAAATAAACCATAAACCAGCTAATAAACCAAAAACGTCACCCAAAGACTGAAGCCCTCAAACCCTGTCCAGTACCAAAAGAAGATTCAAATACCTTCTTGTGGTGCTTTATCCTTATACACAAACATAAAACACAAATCAATGTAATTGGTCCAGTGATTTTAATCTGGTTAACTAAAACATCTTGTATATATTATATAGCCACAACATTCAGCTAAGTATAAAATATACAACAGTCTATGGATTTAGCAGAAATGGATCATAGCATGATATGACATCTTCAAAATGGCATAAATAGTGAGAAGAAGTCTTGATCCATGCAAAATTGCAAAATTTGGATGAATAAGTCCCTGCAATGCAACAGTCTTGTCAGTCATTCAATCATCACATACTTCAAACATACACAGAACAAAGCAACTCCAGAAGATGTAGACAGAAGCGGATTATGTATAATTGCACAATATGTCATTATTACAAGATTACAATCCATAGTCTTTTGCCCGTTGCCTGGAAATCCTAAACATTCTTTGCTACTTATACAAATATTCAAATCTAGTTGTCATGTTTAAAATGTCATCAAAAACATAACCTTGATTTCAACATAGTTGGACAAGTGTTTTCAGACTTGCAGTAAATGAAGCAACTAGAGTAGAACTATTCAGTGACAGCCCCAGACAGAGTAGAAGGGCTCGCACACCCCTGGAAATCTTTGCAAACCACTGCCATTCAACAATGTACATTAATCTAGTTTGCAGATTGCTTGAGCTACTGTTATCATTTTTCTTGATATTATTTATGAAAAACAATCATTTTTTTCATAGGAATCAAAATTTTAATTTAATAAATTGTTGAAAAAAAGGTTATAGACCAAAATCAACTATATAGAATGTTGAAATATGTACTAAAGTTCCATTCAGCTTATATGATTTCATACAAAACCAAACAAAAAACAAGCCAAACTCTTACAGCAAAAACACTGACAATTAGCTTGTGGTATTTGTTATTTCAACACTGCAAACATATTGGAATTCTGCTGAATATTGTAGTTTTTTAAATATCCACTCAAAGGTATATAGAATAAATGACTAATACATGCTTGAACAGAGCAGCATATTATACAGATAAAATGCACTTCTTGTGTAGATAGGTGAGTTACATGTAGGTACAGTATATGTGAAATGAAGCCATTGGCTCTGAACCTCATCAAGCTTCACACGATTAGTATATATTGGTCATATGAGACTGAAGGCAAATATATCAGAAATGCAGTTACTTGTCTGCATTGGTCAATGTTTATTTGAGAGCTGTCAGATATAACAAAGTTAATCTATGTTTGGGGTTGTAGCACTTCTGGAGGAAAGGTTGAAAATATAAAAGTTCATAATACAATAAGCCCATATTCTGGCTTTGAAGAACCGATGAGTTGAATATAATCAACACAGGATAAACACAAACTCAAAACATATCATGACAAGAAACATGTCTTATATTATGTAAGCAAATCAAATCAAACATAATTACAGTTTACAATGAAATATCACAATTCTTTCTTAACAGCAAAGATATCTGGTCTTTGAATGTCATTAACTGCAGCTATGGTTATTTTCTGTTTTGAATGATGTGAATTATGAACATTTCTGGTCCTTCGGAACTTATGATCGAAGTATATTTTATGAAAAGAACACACAACTATGGAAGACAGACTTTCTATTACAAAGTCTGTGCAAGCAAGTACGTGTCACCCAGTAATTCACAATCCAAAGAGGTTGACGTCAAGCAGTAGTTATGATTTTGAAGTGTTTAATACATAAATCATTACTTACCTAAGTTAACTTAAAGGTTAAGTCCACCTCAGAACAACTAATGAAGGTGATTAAGATGCAACAACGATACAACATAGTTTGATTATCGGTTACAGCTGTTTTGACATGCTTCATGTTCAACATTAATTATCAATGAAAAAATAAATATTTCATATAGTCAAAATGTAACAAAAACAGGTTATCTGCATAGTCAAGTTTACTTGGACAAAAAAGTTCAGGACATTTTAACAATTTGACTGAATGTTTTCTATGTGTTCAAAACCAATTTCCCTTTGCATCTTGAAAAAATAATATTTAATTTAGTGCATTCACTGTCTATAATTGTTATTTTTCCAAGAACATTCCTATTTTTTAATTTTATTACTAGGTAATTAAATATTCATACAAATATCAACCCTCAACATACCTAACCCTTCTCTTGTTGCTGCAATTACAGGGTCAAGATGAACCTGATGCTAAAGATTAATCAACTAGGACCAAATGGTGAGTGGCCGATTTACAGGCATCACAAGCGCAGCTGTCATATTCCTATGATATAGCCTCTGAAAACCTGACCTCATTCCTCATGGTTTTCAGTTATTCTTCCTGAAGTTTCTAAAGGAATGGTTTGTCAGTACACTGTATCAAGTCAGGTCAGAGTTCAACATGAACCTACAGCTACTGTATCTTCCTCTTATGGCTCCTTTGGGAAACGCTCAATGCCACATTCCTCACTTTGTTAACATGCTATAATTTAATAAAGTCTCCGGAAGTGATTGGCAGCAGTAAATGCAGTAGGATATGGGTTAAAGCAAACAAACTTCATTACAGACACAGGGGAGTAACATTGACATGGGCTACACTTGAAAGCAACAACATTCTCCTGGTTATGGGTTAAGCAACATCAACAGCAACACTGCAACATTCGATAATAGACTAGAATGGTTAACATGGTTTAACAATATCCTCAACTCAAGCGTCGAACAGCATCATACGTGTTACGACCCTTGCCACTCTCAATAAGATACTATTTATTTAAAGGCTGTCTAGTGATATATTTCAAAAGAAGAGGCAGAATACTAAAAACTTGTATCTAGTGCACTGGAACTTTGTAAATTGAATGGAATCTTGAACTTCAATAGAAGCCGGCTAACTTGGAGCATAAAACAAGAAAATAGATTCAGTGACCTGTCAAAGTTTGAGTTCCTTATTATATTTCAGTGTAGAAGGAAAATTGGAAGATTTTTAGTTCTTTGGTTTGAGGATGATGATGGCCAAAATAAAGCAAAGTACCAAACTGCCTGATGATGAAGGTCTAGCATGTAACCTGAAGGCCTCGTGTTAAATCTGCCAGTGTGAGCAGGATTAGGATTGGTTCAGATTATTGTCAGGTCGTTACATCTTATACTGGGACAGCCCAGCTTTGTATCTTCTAAACGTACCGAAACTACAATGATCTTTAAAGAAGGCTGCCAAAAGGATGGGCATACCTGATGGCAATCATGAATTCTTTAACTAAAGGACTTAGATTATGCAGCTATCACAATGGCATTTTTTACAAATGCTGTAGTCTGATCTACAGTAATACACTAAGGTAACATTAGTTCAAATCATTTGATGTTATATCAGCTTAACCAGAAGTCGAATTTTTTAATATAATATTTTTCATCTTAATCTTCCTCTCAATCCAAGGAAATCGTAGTGCAAAACCTTATATATATAAGGTTATAAGATAACCTTACTTGCTGCCTCAAAACTCAACTTCAGGAACCATAACTCCAGTCCTTAACATTAATACTTCCGCAGAATGCTTCTGTATTTGAAGACCCAAACAGCATCAAAGAACATGAGGCTATTGTTGAAAGCGGAGAAGCTACGTTGCAGGCATCACATGGTTATAATGGAAGAATGGATATAACTGGAGACAAGGCACTCTCTCACCCAGCATATTGCAATATGAAGCTATTACTGGAACCTTTAATGCTTACATAATAAGCAATATTCAAACTTGATGATTAAATGTGTTCTCAAACCAATTCATTACTTTTTCCATTTTCAAAACAATTTCTTAATCAAAGTCAGTTTAAGAAAAGCTTAATTTGATTGAGGTGGTCACATTTTGGTCTGTTGGGTTTCAATTTTAGAATTAATCCTCGAAGAACCATCTCATCTGGATACATTCATAAAGACACAGAAACCACTCCAACAAGAATTCCTTTTAGCAATTAAAGTACAAAATTAAACATCACTGAAAGGCAAAAATCATTTGGGTTTTTATGGTTGATTGGCTGTTGATGTTTGTGATATACCTTCATACTGCAGATAGTCTGTGATAACTAAACAATCAACAAATGTACATTATCAAACAATCAGCTTTCACTTGTCAAAGTCAAACTTGACATTCTTGTAAATTCTTGGGTGAATCCGTTGAACAAGACTTCACCATACACATGCACAAATATCATGATTCTTGAAGTTTCTAACGTCTCAACGTAGTGACTGTAATATATTGGCAAATAAGTTTAAATCTTATTTCAGTTGCAATTCAAAGTTTGTATTAACCCTCACTTCCTGTCCAGTTTAGTTTGCATGACTACGTTTTAGTAAAAACCGGAAGTAGTTGTCTGCTGCACTGACTATCAATCAATAAAGTGATGAACTGAAATCCACTCTTGAGTTATCATAGATCATCTAGAACATGTAAGGATGTAAAAGTGACCACACTGAGTGCCCATACAGACAGGGCAGCAACTCCTCAACACATCTGCCATATGACTATGGTTGCCATCCTTAAAGGACAGACAGGTATATCCTGTTGGTTATTGTAACCTCAATCATTACTATATTGTAATGCAAATATTTGTCAAGAACAGGAGGCTTATCTAACAAAAAGAATGCAGACGAAAAAATTGCTGAATTAACGAGTTCAAAAAAATTATCCTTGTGGCTATCCCAAATCTGTGAAGTGTGTGAATCAACAGATATTTCTATTCCTGTAATGGCATGATGGTTTCTCAGACGAACATGAAATGTTCACAGATAAGCTGAAAATAACCGCAGTACAGGCATTCAGGGCTATGGTGTGAAACAGGCACCTGCTCACTGACACTGATAGGTAAACTAAGGGTTGTCTGAATGTATTTAACGTAGTGAATTTATTCACGTAATACCAACAGCAATGATTAACTAAAAAAATACTTTGGTTTATGAGATTCAGGGATTTATGGAAATATTCAAATTCGAGCAACAAAAACTTTTTTCAGATTTTCTAATTGATGGAGTTTGAGAATTGTATATTGTTTCCTAGTCAAAGTGTTATGTCTATGATGGTTAAATTTAGGCTGGACAGGCATGAACAACTGAAACAACTACCCAGAACAACTGAAAAGAGTAGAAACAAGGAGAACATCCTCAAAACATGGCTGATTTACCATAATCTTGTGTTTAATCAAAGCTTATTGCTAGAGTCTTATCAAGATCCTGTTTACAATGGAACATTTAAATAATTTTGATTTGGATATCCTATATCCATTGTCATATTCATATGACAAGATATGAATGATTGTTCTAGTAAGTTATAGACAAATGTGAACATTAAGATATTTTCTTATAACATAAACAGACATTTGATAGCCATAGTCACAAGTAATTGTCCTACTGCAGAAAGTGTCTTCCTAAATAAACCAATGTTATATATATGCTCACAATCTAAATACCATGTATCACAAATAAAGTCACAAAGCAAAAAGAATTTTACATTTTCACCTTGACATTTGGTTTCATCTTATATTCAAGTCAAACTGAAAAATAACTTCATAATATATTCAAAATCCGTATATCTGGTCCCATGTAAGCACTGCAAGATCAAAACACAAATAATTAACGTTCACCTTCAAATATAGAGAACAGAAACTAAAACAAATGTAAAGATTTGGCCAGATATTACAATTCTGTGTACAATCTAATCATTTTCTTGATGTGTATAGTTCACAGATGCTGTCTCGAAATCTTCATGGTGATGAATGCGTAGTATACACGATCTCCTCATTGACAGACAACGTGACCGAAAGCCAGCAAGGAGAAAGGTAGTTTGGCCGAGTCATGTAGAATATTTTTCCTCATGGTTAAAGCAGTTGACCCTCATTTGATGACCTTTCATCAGCAGTACGCCATCTTGCAGATCTGATTAGTGATCCGATTGGTATCGAAGCAGTTTACATGTACAAGCAATTCATCAAACAGTCTCATACAATGAAGAAAGTAATAATTGTCAATTGATTATTACAAGAGACAGATCCAATTGCTTCCATTGGTTTTCTTTATTAGTCCATCTAATTGGTCACAATAATGTTCAGTTTTTCATTTCATTCAAAACTCCCATAAACTGGTCCTGGATATATGCCTTGAGCTCACACTTGCTTAGCAACCAGATGTAGCCTAGAAACCACTTGTAACAAGGCAACCATATTACCTGGTTACCATTCCAACAAAATAACCACTAATTGTCAAGTCTGATGTTTTCAACTGACACTGCTAAACAATATCCTTCAGCCTGTCGTCAACCATGGCAACACCTGGCAACCAGACATTGCCTTGTCATATCTTTCAGAAATCTGGAAATCAGACATTGCCAGGACTAGTGACCTCAGCAATGAATGAAAGCTTGGCTACCAAACATCGCCTAGCAACCAGACATCACCAAGCAACAAGTGCTTCCATGGCAACCTCTGATAGCTGGTATTGCAAGCTGTAGGATGAGGGTGGGAGACAAGGCAGGTCCGTATCACAAGTCTGATTAACTAGCTAGTTGATGACTATACAGTGTGTGTATCATGCCTGGAGTACATCAAGTCTATTGCCCTTCCTTGTCACCTTGAGGCCCGCCCCCTGGATACTCGGAGAGTCCTTACTGAATGCAACCTCCACACTCGAACCCTTGAACTCCGCAAACAACCTGGGGAGAAGGAGAAAGTTCATTGATGTCATTTGTGAAGTCAATGTTTATATCTGGGTCGACTGATCTGCCGAGCTTAAAAATTTGACATGTATCACAGTTGCAGGACTTCCAACATTAGATTTACAAGGGTGTTTATACAGGAAGACATATATTAACTTCTCTAAAATCTAAATTTAAGAAAAATGACCAAATTAGAAAAAAACTAAAGAAGAGCCCACTAGATCTCTTCTTTAAGCAACTTAAATTCCCTCTGCCTACATAGAAAGGCTTTGGCTTACTTTGAAACAAGGGTCTGGGCTCACAGCCTAGTAATGGGTAATCAGAATTTAATTAATAACTTGAGGTGCCCTATGCATCAAGGGGTTTTGGATATGAGGTGATCATAAGTCAGTAAGATGATCGTAAATCAATAAGGAGATTGAAAGTCAGTAAGATGATCGTAAATCAGTAAGATGATCGTAAATCAGTAAGAAGATTGTAAGTCAGTAAGGAGATAGTAAGTCAGTAAGGAGATTGTATGTCAGTTAGGAGATCGTAAGTCAGCAAGGAGATTGTAAATCAGTAAGAAGATTGTAAGTCAGTTAAGAGATTGTAAGTCAGTAAGAAGATCGTAAGTCAGTAAGAAGATTGTAAGTCAGTAAGAAGATTGTAAGTCAGCAAGGAGATTGTAAATCAGTAAGGAGATCGTAAGTCAGTTAGGAGATTGTAAGTCAGTAAGAAGATTGTAAGTCAGTTAGGAGATTGTAAGTCAGTAAGAAGATTGTAAGTCAGTTAGGAGATTGTAAATCAGTAAGGAGATTGTAAGTCAGTTAGGAGATTGTTAGTCAGTTAAGAGATTGTAAGTCAACAAGGAGATTGTAAGCCAGTTAGGAGATCGTAAGTCAGCAAGGTGATTGTAAGTTTGAAGACCCAGCACTTACTGAGGGGAGATCTGTATCTCTGGGGGCTTGTCAGTGTGGTTCTGCACCACCAGGTACGCCTTGGCGACCAGTTCTATCACATGGGGATCACAGCTGAAGATGAAGTCGCCCTTCTTGGACAGGATGTCACCATTCTCACTCTGAAACAGGGAACATCCACGCTGAATCAAGAAGATGGAGTACTGAGTCTGTCCTTCTTAGCCTCATGTACAGCTTGTAGAGGACTTGTAAGTTACATTCAGTGGATGGATGCTTGTGTAGCAGCAGTTAGGTGTATCACAACAACCAAAGCTTAATGCGGTTCAATTATTAGTGTTGACAATTCTAAGTGGCCAGTTTACAGTAATCCCCCTCAGCCAGAGGAGCAATCAAGGGATGGTCCCCTAAATAAAGATAGACTGCACAGAATATTTCAGTACCTGCAGGTAAAGAGTTAAAGTTCTAATTTTCAGTAAGTAAATAAGTAACTTTTGTATTCTGTAGGATATTATTAATTCAAATGGTTATGAACATTTTACATGAATTATTAATGGCAGCTAGGAGATGACAAGAGTTAACTTGATGAATGATGTAAATTTAAGGGAACTTTGCTAGTGTTATATAAAGATTGAATGACCATCAACCTTATAAACTTAACACACATTTGGTTTCAACCACTCCTGAAGTAAGATAATCTATGGAATGTGACCAAACTCTTATCTGCCACTGGTCCCATGTCTGGCTATCTTACAGTAAAGTATTCCTCTGTAAGTGGCTCTCTTAAGCGTCCTATTCATACCTGTCACGTTCAGATATTTGATATTTTATATAAGTCATGAAAACCTAAGGGGACATTCCATAAAAACTGCAGGGCTTTAGTTATGAACCATTCTAATAAAGTTTTGGTTACTTTTCAATATCTGGGCCAAGACCTGATTCCAAAAAACGCTAATAATTAGAAATCAATTCAGTTTGGCACTAATTAACATAGATTTTGTTATGTTTGTATTTACAACATCAAAAGATCAATATTCAAAGCAAAGAAACAATGAATTTGTTTAATTCTTGAAAATATTTTTAAATGCAAAAAAAATAAGTATAACATTCAAGCATTGTCATGAAAGCTCATTCGATGTTTCCATTTTAAACCAAAAAAATAGTGTAGTGAAATAAAATATCTAACAAAAAGTAAAAAAAAATGGCATGGCATTTTCCAGGTAGGTATATGAAACCTTGAACAGGAAAGTGAACTGAAAGTACATGTATATAGATATAGCAGACATGTTGATATATATAATATATAGTTGATCATGCTCCGGGGTTACCTCTTCAGCTTCGTCTTCCATCTTGTGGCAGGGCAAACAAATTAGACAATCTCATCAGCATGGACATAATGTGTCTTATAAATGCATGTGTATATTCATCAACATACATAGATCATTCAAGATTTTAAACATTACCGTTCTGGATATAATTATTCATGTGCAGATAACAGAGTATCGTGATAATAGTTCAGAAATTGCATATATTGTAGTAACATAAAACAAAATTTCTATTTAGCTTTTGTGACAGCCATAATGTGACAGTGTGTAGTTTTTAGTGTCATTAGATGGCCATAAGTTAGTTAATTGCAGAACTGTTAGCGGGAGACGAGGATAGCAGTCAGTGTCACTTGCACCATGTCTTCCCTGTTAGGACCAGCACAGAGTGTGCACTCACTCACCCCCGACTTCTGTATGTGGAAGATGACAAGCTTGTCCTTGTAGGGGCTGAGAGAGATGCGGTGGATCTGCCCTAGCGGGATGCGGTACTTGAGGGCCATGCTCTTGTGGTCGATGATCAGGATCGCCTGGGTGCTCATCACAAATAGCATCTGGACCATCTGTAGGGGGGGATAATGTGATAATATATTTCTGTTTGTTCATCAGAAACAGCATCTTTATCATCTGTTGCTGGGGAATAATGAAGAACACAAAAGATACGGAAGTCTTACATCAATATGGCAATATAAAACTAATGTTATACCACAGCAAGTCTAATATGACAATAGTTCCATTGAATACCATATGGTATTGAATTTGACAAAATCTTAGTTTCAGTATGCTGCTTGCGATAATGCTCGATCAAAATTAAACTGTACAAACTCACTTGATAATTGATTTTAAACTCGTTGAACAATACTATCAATAGAAGGCAGGAAGAATCCTCTTGACTATGCTTGTGTCTTCGCCACAAACAACACCTCTACCAATTATAGGGATGAAATAATGTAACATGTATCCAAAACTAACTTGAACAACAAAGCAGAATGTCTGCAATAACAAGTGAGTATTTGTCAATAGCTACCTTGCCGTTAGCACGATTGATTTTCATGACCATTTCTGCAAAGACAATCTGCTGGTCCTGAGTCTGTTTAAACTGCTTCTGCCACTTGAGGTTCTGCTGTAGGGACACGTAGTCACCCCGGAATACCTCACCCACACTGAAACATAGATAAGTAACATTTCATCCACAGAAAAATCTTACAAAAATTGTTCAGGCGAGCTAATAACTGCGAAACCATTCTTAGTGCACAAGTTACAGGATCTTGAGTTGTTAACATTGGAAAGGAAAGAGATACGCTATCACTGATGTACGAGGGGAGTCAGTAAGATCATACAAGTGAGTATCGATACATTCCTGAAGACATCATCATCGCATTTATTGACTTCCCCTTGTAACAGCATGGAGTGCATGTAGTCTCATCCTGACCAACCTGTTTGCATAGATCTCTTTGCGGTCCTTGAAGATATTGCTGGCTGTGACCTTCTCCTTCATTCGATACCGCGCAGCCTCATCAAACTTCTGTCGGTACTTGGAGCACTGAAACATTCACCTTCTGTCTAAAACAGTGAATGTAATACTCTGATACTCTACAGGCACTAGGGCCGACATTACCTTCCTTAACTCTGTCATGTCTTGCAATTTGTGGCCAATGTAATGTGTAGTTTATGCTTAGTCCTAAAAACCAGACAGGTTTCTGGCTAGTTTTGTTACTGGCACCATATGAAATTATCCAGCAATGACCTGGTAGCTATTCAAAACACGGAATCATAAATGAATAAAATTGGAATCACATAGAACTTCCGTCTGGAAAAGGTCTGGGGTAAGGGGTTTTACAGAGACAAGAACTGGGAGCATTCAAGAAAGTACACTGATAAACAGGAATGTTTACCATTCCCTAAGGGTTGGAATCCAAGGAAATGATCTCTAGAATATTCTTCGATAAAGAGATCATAATAATAATAATAATAGGGGTATTTATATAGCGCACATATCCACACAGATTGCATGCTCAAGGCGCTCCCTGCATTATTACCCTGGTCTAACCCAAGATGCCGATTAAGCGCTTAAAGGTCATCTCCAACACAATCTACACCAGGTACCCAATTAGTACTGCTGGGTGAACAGAAGCACATTTTGAATAAAGTCCCTTGCTTAAGGAGACACCACAAGTTTCTTCGCTCGTGTCTCAGTATGGGGCAGGGAATAACCCTTGAACTCTCAGTTAATACAGCAACGATCGGGTAACCCACCCATCCGGCGAGCCACGCCAGATGTTGCTGAACTTCACTGATAGCGGTCAACTGAGTTACGCACAGGACCACGTGCCACCATGTCATGGGTTAAGAAGATTCCTTCTAAGGAAAAAAGACTGAGTGAAAGAAATGTTGTTTACCCTCCACTTGTGGAAGATCTTCTTGAGTTCCTCTGATGCAGGTTTGAACCTGTTGGAGCACTTGGGCCAGTCCTGACCGATGGGCGACATGGACGGCAGGTTCTTCTTCAGGTCCAGCAGGAACTTCTTCTTCTGCAGGGAGAATGTGATATCTTTAAATAATTCATAGTCTGGTTGATAGGTCAGATAACAGTGTTTGAAATAAGCATGGAAAAAAGGTAGCTTAAAGTTTTATTTTCTTTACATAAAGCCAAAATATAGAAAAACTTTAAAAAAGCACCAACTCAAAACCAAAAACGACCATAGAGGCTTATTTTCATAGACTGCTGATGATCATTCATGATCCAGTCAGTCCAGGTCCAGTCAAGATGGAAGTGGTGAAATTAGTTACTGTAGGGGTCATTTATACATTTATGAAAATTTTTCTCACCATCAAACTGAACGTATGTGATACATTATTTAACAACACTGAAAGACGAAAATGTTAAAGAAAGTATTCCTACCAGTGCGATCCTGAAGAACCTTGCTATCTTCGGTCCAGCAACCTTTCTGAACTTGGCGCTGTACTCCTTCCTGACCTTCCAGCCCAGAAAGTATTTGTGTATAACGGTGGCGGCCCAGTCCATCCGCTTCTTGTGCTTCAGGTCAGCCAACAGGCGGCGCGCCTGCAGCAAGAGCATTGTTTGTACTTCAGTACATCTTCAACCCAATCATAAGGACAACAAACATTCAAAATAAATCAATGGGTTATCTAGGTAAAAATTTAAGGATAGTCATGACATGTGAAATATTCACTGGTTGACCCAGCTGGGTTAGGTTGAGGGGTTCACACTTCATTAAAATTCCTCTGAATTAATTATAGGTCAATGGTTTCAGTGAGGTCACTTAGAAGAATTAGGTAATCAGAGAAGCTATGAGAACTTCTCCACCTTTTTGCCATTAACAAACTTCCTGGATCCATCAGACCATTTATAGCAAATACGAGAATGAAGAAAATTAATACATTAAGATAAAAAAAATCAAATTGAATTGATAACAAATCTGATCATTGATTATAAGAGCGAAATATATCTTCAGTTGAGAATATCAACATAATAAGTGAATAAATAATGAAGGAATGAGTAAGTGAGAAAAAGAAGAAATTTGTGGGAATCAAAATATATTTGTTATAAGAATGATTATTTGTCATTATAGTATTTACTATACAAAGATTTTTTTAGAAACCAACATATTAAATAATGATATTGAAGACAATTATCAAACAAAAGAAAAACATATATATATCACAACGATCTAAACATAGGCCATCACCAGTCATCTTAACATCCAACATGCAGCCCCTAGACAGTCAGATCCAATTCAAATATTATAAGATTAGATATTGAAATTTGTCAGAGATAAAGTCACTGCATTTCGGGTGATCACAGCTCTCACCATCAGGTGTTTTTGTCTGAGAACCATTTCATGATTTAATAATTGCTTGATTGTTGCAGTGAGATCTACTCGTATCTCCATGGCATTCAAACAGTGTATCGATATGGTTGGTTTAAAGTGGCTCTGTGGTGAAAAAGTGTATACATATATATACATATATATACGTATCAGTAAAAGTACCAACAGAAGAAAACTCCATATCACTATCATATCAGTGACGTCATGGATATGTGTGATTTTCAGCAAATTGTTCAGAGTATATATATAGTAATATATAAGAGAAGATAGAACTATTCCTGATTTAGTAATTATTGCAATAATACTTGCTAAGTTATAAAGATCTTTTACATTAAGTATATCTGGAAAAGTCCTCATTAACAGTTAACTTGCTTACAAGCAACAAGGTAAGTATGGTTTTAATAGCCTTTAACCAATGTCCAAAAATGTCTCTTATTGAAGAGAAATCATGAACGTCAGCCAGTCCAAAGAATTCTTGAATTAAATTCCTTAACCAGATAAAGTTAAATATCCAATGACATATCTTTGAAAGAAAGAGTTAAAATTCAGGTATATATCAGAGTGTGACATCTATCTAACATTGCAATTATTATAAATTTCAATCAAGTTAATATTATGAAAAGAATTGTGCTCAGATAAAGAAATCAATATTGTAAAACTTCAACAAATAATGTTTACTAAAATTATTTCTTTGTTCATTCAATGTGATCTCTAAGTTCTCAAGATATGTAAACATACACACATACATCACATACATTGCGCTGTACAAGAAGACGACGACATAAGCAATGACATGCTTACATTCACAGAGCAGACTTGACATACAGACTTGACATGCACGTGTACTTCTAATGAGTCTATGTGTGTTCAAACTGACAGTACTAAGATAACTGTAAGTTGAAGTACGGAAAGGTTTACATTAGAAGTTGCTTGTTATATCCTTTAGAAGAGATCAGGTTTTTAAAGTAACATGGAGCAGAGTCATAGTTATAATAGCAAGATTTTCTTATATAGTATATCATAGAAAATATATAGTTTCGGGTATTTGTTTACTCGTTCCTCTTTACTACAAACATTGTGTATGTTTTTATAAAGAAGTTATCAAGTATATTTAGCTTTGCTTATGTATGGATCTTTTAAATGCTCTTCAAAGAGTTATAGTAAGAGATAAAACAGAAAGAAGAACATTCAACCTCCAACGGACACATTTCGAATGCATGCCTGTACCGTACTGCCTCCTACCTGATTGTATAGGACATAAGGCTCGACATGACGATGCATTTGCTTCTATTCCACAATCTACACATTTGGTTTAACTGTAAAACATCACCAAACATCTAGCACTGGTGCTTCCACAGCCAAAGTGTCTTGTGGAACAGAACTTTGGAAACTACCAGATTTTCTCTCGGAATATCAAATTCAGGGGAGATCAATGGCTTTGCCGTTTACTTGTTAGCAAAAAATATGATACATGAAAATATCATTTTGTTGTTTAAAAACAAAAAAAGGAGCTGATCTTCCATACGGTTGATCTTCTTACTTCAAATCATTTAATTTAATGATTCCATATCAGTTCAAGGAGAGAAAAAGAAGCAAAATTGTGTTAGATTATTTAGATTGATAAATATCTATCTATTTGTGACAGAAAACATTAAACTGTTTGACAAAGACTAAAGGTGTCAGTGAGAGAAAATATGGTTAGTTTTAAATGCATAAATTATCATCTCTCACAGTCCATGGATATGTTTTTACCATAACGAAATTGCTTTAAAAAATTGCAGGTTTGACATGAAGACAGTTTTATCAAAGAAGATATGACATATCCCAAAATCCAGGTGTTATGATCATAATCCAAGAAATATTCTAAATTGCCCTGCAATGACCCGGAGGTGTTTAGAAGTTAGGAAACAAACCATGGAATATGGGAGACACAAACATCAACCAAGCCTACATCCTGAGATTCAGTCCATAAGGCATTTTGATCAATCATAGTCTCAGCCAATGACACACTGGTTACTATTGACTGCAGGCCTACAATTGGTTTGAAAGAAGTCCCGTAAGAAAGGACAGGACCGACCATCTAGTTCTAACTACCCAGTGCTCCGGTTAGTTAGTTCTACACAGTGCATGCATATATATATATTACATATACGAGCTGTTTGCACACCTTCCATCCTCGATACGTTTTCTGGATCACTATTGAGGCTAACAAACACTTTTTCTCGTGTTTGAGTTTTGCCAACAATCTTCGAGCCTGGAAATGAAGAATATTGTCAAAACAAAAATATACATGCAAAATGGACAAATGAAAACAGAAATGAATGATAATGGAATATGATAAAACCCTAGAGGCCCAGCTTAGCTTAAGAGATTTAAACAGGACATTGAGGAGATTGAAAAATTACTGAACTTCAGAAAGAAGAACAACTTCTCACCTTATTTCATTTAATCAACTTCATTAAGTTAGACCAAATAATTAATCATCCTTTGGAGTAGATACAGCATAAATACAATTTGGAACCAGTATCTCAGCCAGGCTCTCAGAGTAGATGATGATGGTAAGATAAATGTTAACTATGGCCTATCTCGAACACCACAACAATCAACTTCTATCAGAATTCCATCTTGGTGAACTTCAAGTGACTACGGTGCCTGTGATATAACGATTGGCACATAATTCAATTTCCATGACAAGCTTTGAATACATTTCAAAGGAGGTTGAATCTAATTTCCAAAGTGAGATCAAAGTGACTACAAAGGTGCAGTCCGAGTGACAACACAACACTAGGTGCATGCCTGACAACACTGAGCATCACCTGCCAACCCTTGTACGACTTTTGGATGACGATGGACGCCAACAAGCGCCTTCGCTCGTGTTTGAGTTTCCGCAATAATCTCCTTGCCTGTAAGCAAACGGTCATTTGATGATGAACACAAGCGGAGCATCAGAGGAAGAGAGGCTGTAAGACTGTGAGGGTCAGGTCCAACAGGAAGAAATGGTTAGTTAGTTAGCTGTGTATTAGCCAACAGAAAGAACAATTGAGAGTATCCATGCAAAATAGAAATCAGAACATCAACAAGAGTGACTGGTGGAAAGGAAAGGAAAGAGAACCTGGTGTCATGACCAAAAAGAAAAGAAGTTTCACATGAAACTGAGTAATGAAGACGATTAAAGTGTGGAAGACTTTCATGCCAAGATGGGAGTTCAGAGGTCTCCACAAGAGGAAATAATTGGGTTTCCACGCATGAGTGAATAAACTTTTATTTGCTGCCAATTGGAAAATATTTCAGCCATTAACGGCAGGGCCATGCAAAGGTGTGAATGATCCATGCTTGGAAAGAGTGATATGTTCATCACAGACTTGCACACTGAGTTAACATCTTTGTTGTTGAGTGGTCAAAAGTCACAAGAAGCAGAAATCAGAACTGTGATGAAGATGCATGTGTGCATTAGTGTGTTGATTATCATTCAGTGGTTTAGTCACAGTGAAAACATCGACATTGCATTTTTAGAATAGAAGTGAGAGGACCATTTTGAAGCATACATAAAATCATCATGGTGCAAATATGAATTGTTAGGAAAAGGAAAAATGAATTTGCAAAAGAACTGGTTTTTGGCATAAAGCAGTTAATTTGAAAAAAGTTATCATGATGAAGAATATATTTGCTATTTAGCAATATAATACAATTATTGATGACAAATTGCAAAATTAATGAGGAAGTGATAAACAATTAATAGGATATTAGCTTGTATGTATATTTCAAGAAATAAATGAAATGATGATGAGGAAATGTTGAATTCAAAAGCTTCAATGAAAAAAGACACAGCTATGTCATCCATTATATATTGAACATATCAATCCTTGGATCACTGCTCACCTTCCAGCCCCTGGTGTAGCACTGGATGATCAGGGTGCAGCGCTTCTTTTTCTTGTAACACTTCTTGGCCTGGAGACAAAACAATATCATCATGCAGTGGGCATGCATTACCAGTGTTATATACATGATATGTGCATATGATAAAAAATTGCCTAGTAACCCTTGTCAAGGTTTTCTATTTGTGATAAAAATGATTAAATGCGATGTCACTGAATTTCTCAGAATTTACACACGTTAATTAAAAAAAAACCTTGCCTTGGCTCTGGTGAAACATGTATCTATACGCTCTTTATAGAAGTCATAGGACACACTTACTCAAATTATTATCTCTTAAAAAAATCTTCCGTTATGCCAAGGGGATGATTGAATAGGCAGATGTATGAGCACTCACCCAGTAGCACCTCCAGTTGGCCGAGAGGACCACCTGACTCCTCTTCATCAGGAGGAAGAGCGTGCGCTGGTGCCAGCCCTTCCAGATCTTCTGGATCAGGGTCGCCAGGTAGTGCATCCGGTTCCGCCGCCGCTCCTCCATGTCAAACAGCTGTGGACACAGAGACACTGGACTTGTAACTTTTAATATCCAGCAACATTTTGCAACCCTGCTGACCCAGAGTAAACTGATTTGATCAAAAAGCAGTGCATTAAATAAGTATGTTCGAAAGCTCATTTCCCTGTAAACCTTTAATGCCAGGTTGTCAATTTTTTCTGATACTTCCCCTTCAAAACAATACATTTATGAATATCTAATGTAAAATTTCATACAGATGTACAACACTTCTTTGTACAAATCACTCACAGTTTGCGGGTTCCTGATAAAGATCTTGGTCTTCCCACTAGCAAATTCTTCGGAGGCGATGCCCTGCTCTCGGAGGATGGTCTCTACGCCCTCCTTACTTTCACCCCGCCAGTGAGGCCATGTTGCCCCCGCCAGCATCTTGTAGCGGTACAGGAAGGCATCGTAACTTTGCCGGAATGCGTATCCTGCTCGCCGCACCCGCACATTCTCCATCAGTCTGGGGAGTAGAGATATCAGACGAGTGATGTAGCAAAGAATTAACAAGTGTTTGCCACTAACATGGCAATGTCCCCCGACGTTATGTGATATTTGGCATAATTGATATTATCGCGTTAACAATGTATTACAGTGGTCAAAGTGTCATGGTGACCATGAAAATGTGGTCAGGGTCACCAATGTCGACTGGCGTCTGAGTCTTCCGCCATTGAAACCTGTCACCAAATATGAACACTCTAGGTCCTAAGCTTTAAGAGATACCGCGTTAACAATGTATTACACAGTGGTCAAAGTGTCGTGGTGACCTTGAAAATGAGGTCAAGGTCATCAAAGTCGACTGCCATCTGAGTCTTCCGCCATTGAAGGCTGTCAACAAATATGAACACTAGGTGCACGTTAACAATGTATTAGAAATTGGTCAAAGTGTCGTAGTGACCTTGAAAATGATGTCATGGTCACCAATGTCGATTGGCTTCTGAGTCTTCCTCCATTGAAAGATTTCACCAAATATGAACACTCTAGGTGCTAAGCTTCACAAGATATCGCGTTAACAAAAATCTGGACGGACGTAGTGTCGTGGTGACCTTGAAAATGACGTCAAGGTCACCAAAGTCGACTGGCGACTGAGTCTTTCTCCATTGAAAGCTGTCACCAAATATGAACATTCTAGGTGCTAAGCTTCACGAGTTTGTCGTTGTGACCTTGAAAATGACGTCAAGGTCACCAAAGTCGACTGTCGTCTGAGTCTTCCTTCATTGAAAGCTGTCACCAAATATGAACACTGTAGCTGCTAAGCTTCATGAGTTATCGCGTTAACAAGAATCTGGACGTACTTTGTGTCATGGTGACCTTGAAAATGACGTCAAGGTCACCAAAGTTGACTGGCATCTGAGTCTTCCTCCATTGAAAGCTGTCACCAAATATGAACACTCTAGGTGCTAAGCTTCATGAGTTATCGCGTTAACAAGAATCCGTACGTCGGACAGACGCCGCTGAATTCATAGTCCCCCGTTCCGCGTTGCGGCGGGGGACAATTATCAAAACAAAAGAGTATCCTTCAAAATTCTTAGGGCTAAGTGACACATTTGGTAAGAGTTTCAGCAATGTTAGAATATCTCTTTATTTGAAAACCCAAGTTTATGCATATTCATGTTTATAATACGATAACATCTTCTTAATAACTGTGAGCTGGACAATTTAAGGTTGATGCACCTACCCCAGATACCGAACCTGATGTTTGACGATAGACAGATCAAACACTTCAGGCTTCTTGTCATCGTTGGGCTACAACAAAGATTGAAAGGATTTCAGAAACTTGAATAATATCTGAAAATACTCATAAAATACTCTTTTCCTTGACTGTTTGAGAAGATAGATTAACATGACATTTTAGTAAGAATAAATATACATACATATATGAAACCATGTCATAAAGTCTATTCCTTTGTTTCCCTGCTTAATATCACAAATGAAATTGAAATCATGTAACACTATATTCTGATATAAAAGCAATTGTTCACAGATAATCTCTTACCTTTATACACCGGATGTAGTTTGGATTTTTACACAGCAGATTCTTCATCAGTTCCGTCACAGAGATCTGAAATAACAAAATATGATCCAACAATACGATATATTTTTAGCGGGACGTCTAAAAATAGTTTTTGGAGTTATCTCCCTTATTTTACCCCTAAGCTCCTAGCAGCGTTATGTATGCATCTCAGCGGCGAGCTCGCCATGCAAAGCAAAAAGCAGCGGTACGTTTTTACCCACCCTCCCTCCCAGTAGCATTATTGGGACCCACTCTATAAGCTTTAAATGTTAGCCGTCATTACTTGATTATAGTGTAGGGGGGTGGTACCGGCTTGTACCATTCTTTTATCTTTTAATTACACAACTTTGCATTTCATGTTTAAACTGTTAAAGCTTTTTATGATTAAAAAGTTTGAGCCCAGATTCTTGGTCATCTTTACTTCCCTGCATATGTTTATTATTACTTATAATTGTTATTACCATGGAATGAAACTGTAAAAAACATATCATCTTAGAAACATGTGTGTTGAAACAGTAACGATACCACACAAACTGTATAAGATAATAGATGTAATTTACAAGTGAACAAATGAAAACAGACCCTAAAGGGGGGATTCTCTTAACACTTAATTCTCAAAGGACATTCCTGTTTATCAAACTTTTAGTTTGGAAATTAGTGGATATTCTTTTGTTACAATTATTCATTTTTTAGTTACTTAAAAGATCTCCTTCAAGTGGTTCAAGGTTTCTGCATCCAACCCACCTTGAACTGTGAGCCTGCTGTAGCTGGTCTTTTGAGGGATTTCTGGGCAGGGTTGCCTGGCAATAAAAAATTGTTATTAATCGGTGAGGTGAGGCGATATGGGTTTTAATGCTGCTTTCAAGAGTATTTCACTCATATTGCGGCTGCTAGTATTATTGCAGGCAGAAAACTCGGGGCACCATTGTGAAAAATGCGAGCTCAGCTGGAAATAGCGAATCATGGGTGCTACTGCACTGAAATTCAGTGTAGCATTGCACCAGAACCTTACTGCCTGTAGAACAGTTCTCTACTGAAGACAAAGTTGTCAGGCCAAGGTTGAAATATTGAGAAAAATAGATGCAATTGAATATTTCAAGGTCAAATTTGTGATAATTTTAAGGGATAAGAAATTTCAAGTGTTTCACCTGTATTTCTGTGGCATGTATCCTGACAGAAAGTCTACAAACACAATTCAACTTAACCTTGAGGTGAAATTCATGAATGAAAATTGGAAAAAGAAAAAATCAACTGGAAGGATTCAAAACAAAGATTTATGTTCTATAATTTCTTAACAGAGGTATAGGAGGGAAACTCTTTGAAAGTATGAATACAAAAACCCCAGGTGAATATTCATCATTATTGAATGGATTAAGAGTAAAGTTGACGGCAAACCTTCTGGGAAGAGCCCCTTGAGGAGAGGGTGTTTACAGGAGTACATTGCTTGAGACAGGTCCCGGAACAGCAGGTCGTTGTTCTTGTCAATAAACCCTTCTACCTTGTACAGAACCTGCAGCAAGATCACAGAGATTACATTCTCTATATAGTTAGCAGGGGCCACAGAGTCATTAACTCACATAAGATGTTAGATGGTTACTGCTCATTGTTCTTGAAGGAAAGAGTTACTGTGAGTTACAATATTTAACCCATTGGCAGTTGTTCTACAGAAGTAGATGAGAAAAGTTAGAGACAATGGTCATTAGAACTTAAAATGGACCACAGATTCACAAAATTTATGATTTTTTATATTTGAATTAAAAAAGTCTTTCTGGAAATTTCATTTTCTAGGCTTTTTGGTTTCAGAGAAGAGCAGCCTTATCAGGGGCCACAGTGACCAAATCTTAAAATCATTTATCCAATTTGCCACGGTGTTCAGAAGACTGACTGAAAATTAGAAAGCAAACCGGGATACACTCACATTGCCTGCGTAGTGTTTGAGCCTGAAGGCGTCATGCGGCAGGGACTTGTCTGACTGCGTCTTCTTACAGTTGCGACTCTCGTAGTGCGGGTGTTGGCTGCACCGCGAGTCAAGCTTCTGGAGAAACGTGGAGTCAGAAACGGTTCCTGGCCGTAAACACTCCTCATCAAGCAGAGCAAGGATCCCTACGTTGTTCTACAATAATGACAACAAAAATAATAAATAAAAATAAAAATAAAACAGATTCAAAGTGATGTACTTAAGCACTTTTAAGTACAATTTTATCCTTCAACGATGGGTCTTCATTTCATCTGCTTTCTGAACAAATTAAAACAATATGCTTGGAAATATTTATAATGTTTACCATCTTTCTCCCCCCCCCCCCCCCCTACAAACCCTCTTTCAAAGCATTCGTTTACCACCATTGTCGCTTCAATGCCCAAACTTGAAATACCTCTTTATTTGAGAAATAACAATGTAAAACAATATGCCAAAATGAGGTAAATCTGCGAGATGAAATATTGTACATTTAACCTGAACATATTTTTCAGGTTGAGTACAAAGTGAAATCAACTATAAAACCACACAAAGAGTGTTACCGAGGTTGACATTACAGCAGCAAGTCAGCACCTGTCAACACCACCATGTGAGCCTACAGTAAATGCTTACCTTCTCAATGAGCTCACATATCACAGCATTGTTGAAGTAGTCTACGTGGATCCACTCAATACCCTGCAACAAACACTCTACCTTTATACACAGTTTTGTGAAGAGCAAGCCGATATTAGTCCGTTATTCATTGTAGAAATATTATTTCCTTGTTTTAATCATTTTGGAGGATTGCTAACTAAAATCTAGTTTAATAGTGTTGATTGATATTTCCTCAATTATTAAAATCAGGTTGACAGCAAATGTTGAGATAAAAAGAAAGGGAGATAACCTGTATAATTTGGGAGTATGATTTAACTGTAGGAGTCAAGCTAGTTGTTCTAGACAACTGATTTGAAAATCAAATAAATCCAAAGCAGCAGTTAAGACAAGAGGAAAGGGAGATAACCCACCTCCTTGACGTACTCCTCCTGTTCCTCCTTGAGAGTGAGCTCGATGAAGATCTGTTGAAGCTTCTCGTTGCAGTAGTTGATGATGAACTGCTCAAAGCTGTTGTGCTGAAATTCATCCATCAATTTTTATCTATCGCTATCTTTTAAAGACAATCAAAGGCTTTGAGGTTTTCAAAAATAATTTGTAAATCAGTAAAATTAATGGAAGAATCTACACAAACACTTGAAATTGGCTTCTTGAGTATTGACATCATCAACTATCAGACATTATGGCAATCTTGTTACCTCAACACATCTCCGATGTCTTGGCCTTATCAGCAGAGTTCTTAGTAGTGTCAGAGCATTTATAGGTCATTAACTGACAATTTAACAGCAGTATGACAATCATTCAGTTATATTGATATTTTAAATGTCACTTGACCACACATTAATAATTAACTAATTTGGGAGCCAGTTCTGGATGCTGGATAAGATGAGCAAGTATTCATGTTTTGAGGAACCTACCTGAAACACTTCAAATCCGTAAATATCCAGCACTCCCATAACCTTTGTTTTCACCTTTTTCTTCACCTGAAACCAAAAAAACACCTCCTAAAATTTCTTTTTCAATGGCCCAACATAATTTCTGCTCTTTAAGTGATAAAGAAAATCTGTGGATAGAAACATGATAGACAAAATCATTGTAATCATGAACTTGAAATCAGTCAGATTAAATGCAATGAGATATTTTTATATTGACATTTTAAGCATTTCAACAAATCCACAAAAATCAATGGGGAATATCTCTGTATGAACTGGTAGATCTTGGAAATAATTGAGCTTATGGCATAGGATTCTTGAACTGTCATTTCTGTAGGCAAAGGAAGAGGATATAACATATATTAGAGGGAGGACTAAAAGAGTTGAATGGATACCTTTATACTATCGTTGATTCTCTGCACCAGCCAGGAAAACATGCGACTGTACACCGCCTTGCACAGAGCATCACGCGCATACGCTCCCTGCAAACAATCGGCTTTCGTTGATAACATTGCTAATGAAACCTTTATTTTCTTTGCCATCAACATTCTAGCAGCTTATTCTTTGAAAAATCATAGCAATCAGCAGAAGTAATTATCGAAGAGATATTTCAGATTTGCCACGAGTAAAAGGAAAGTAATACTCTATAAGCAATACAAGTTTTAACATAAATATATTTTATTTTCAAGACAAATAGCTCACTTATCACAACAATTATAAACAAAAACATCTTAAATCACTAACATCGCCTGATTTGAGGTCAGTCTTGACCTTGTCCCCTCGTACGTCGACAGTGCGCTGTGTGAGAGCCGAGGTTAGCGTCTCCACCGAACATCCCAGGAGCTGGCACACTTCTGATACCTCTGTTGATGACGTCAGAATATGATTTGTAATTGTCAAAAAGAGGTGAGTCGGGATAATTTAATCCGAAGATTTGAGAATCAACAAGACTTAAATTGGTTCTAATTTATATCACAGACTAATAAATCATTTTTTGAATCAAGATAAAGTTGCCAATAATATTAGCTATGAGTATTTGTTTCTCTGACATATCCAAATCAAGAACAAATTAGTATTCTACTGTTGAACCTCTCTCACAAAGGGCTTTCCATAAATAGCCTATCACATTTTGCAGTTTGAATAATGTCTAAATCAAAATTAATTGGTAAAGAAAATTCACGAACCCTGTGTGGAGCCGAGCTCACAGCCATCTGTACCATCATCGTTGCCCTTGTGGTGAAAGGTGATGTTGCCGAGTTTCAATATGGTGGCGACCAGCTGGAGCACGGCGGACACTTCTTCCTTCTGGAAGCCAATCACTTCCATCCCGTTCTGTCAATACAGCATACACTCATCAATCAGATCTTTATTTGTAAATGATGTTTTCAAATTTACACATTATATCTTTTAAACATTATTTATTTGAAAACAAGACTAGCTCAAACATCTCATAATGAGTATATAAATACTTAGAAAAGCACAATTATATTCATGCATTGATTACAAAGAAATGCCTTTAAATCTCACCCTGATTTCATGGAAGTTGCTGCTGTCATCTATAGAGGCTACTTTAGTACAACCGCTCTTGTTTAGAAATGCATAGCTGTCAAAGTCACTGGTAAGCTTTAGACTCGCTGGAAGAACAGATTGGAAATGACAAAAATTTATGTCACTGTCAGTTTCATTCTCTAAATTACATCTATCGAAGAAATGTTGACAGGGAGAAGCTGGCTGATAGCAAGATGACATTTTGTCAGATGACATTTCTAGGAGAAGGACTCAATCGATAGTCGATATAAAGCTGATGAAAAATAGTCCCTCAAAAATGTGTAGTGAATAAACCAACAGAAATTCATTATATCTTGGAGAAAGTGCCAAAATCATAAAGAGTCCTACCAAAAGCAATTAAACCACATTACTGAATCTGTATTATGATATATATGACTTTCTGGAAACAATTAAGTCTTAAGTTGAGGCACTATAATTAGGAAGATGAGATCATTAACAGAAGAATAATTCAGGATCAACTGCTTCCAACAAAACCCTGTATTAGAACTTTTCTGTATCAATTCTGTAATTCATTCTGGTTGAGTAGGTGCAGATTGCATACTGTCGAAATCACATGAAATTGACATAGTGAAGCACCCATAAAATACAGGCAGTGGTCATTGCTTTAAAATTATGTTAAAAGCTTTCAATTTATCCTGATAAAAATTAGATGTGATCTTTGAATGTAACTGTATCAGCATGTTAGGTAGAAAATGCATAAAATAAATTCTCAATAAGAAATTACGATATTCATAGACAAAGAAAAGCTATTATTGAGATCTGCCTACCGAGCAGTGCTGGTTCCGCTCCACTGAGCATCTGGTAGAAGATGTGGAAGCTTCTCTCCCCTGGTCCCTGAACCGCTACCCGTGACTGCAGACAGGGCAGTATTTTGTTTCATAATGCTTGTTTTTGTATAGTTTTGTTATCGTAAATCATTAGGTTACTTCTGGTGAAAATAAGAAAAGTACTGATCAATTATTAGCAGTCGAGGTGAATCTATTTGGCGTTTAATATCATTTTCAGGATAATTTCAATGATTTGGAAACAGCCCAACAAACAATTGTTGTTTTGAATTGTTAAGAAACTTGTAAGTATTAAAATAGTTTTCAATGACATCTTTTGACAGGATATAAAAAAAGGTTGTTTTGCGTCCATTGATTCATGTACATTTAGATTGTACGACGATTGGAGTTATTTGTTAATACAATACAAAGAACAAGAAATGCTTTTAACCAAATTCTGTTGAAAAGATCATTGATGTCTTCATTGAGGCAAATTTACCTTCTCCAATAAATCTGAAACCAAACAAAGAGATACATAAAAGAGATGTAGTAAATGCTTATGATAAACATAAAACAGAGATATATAGAGAATACTAAACGATGTTCAGTTTCATAACATATTTATGAAACGAGTGGATGGTATTCGTATTTAACGAGGGAAAGCGAGTGGACTGGACGAAGTTTAGTATTTTATTTATTACACTCTTTAAATTAATAATATAAAATGAAAATCATGTTTACTTTCAATTCTCGTAGTTGTGCATAGGAATACAATTCTTACAATCGACGCATAATGTCAATAGACTGCATTAGAGAAATAAGTCAAGAGTAAGTCCGTTTATAGCAGCTTTAATTTTGAACAATACAAATGGAAGGCACTCATTTGTGTTTTGGTCACTACGAACACAAATTGGCGAGTTAACAAAACATAACGTCAGTCACTGAATTACTTGAATGAACGTTACTGAGTTGTGTGAATGAATGTCACGTGATCGTGACGTCATTGGAATGTGAGTTTTGAAACGCGATTCATTCAGTTTGAGTTAGTGTCAGTGGGAGGAACACTGTCCTTGTTGTTGCCGATGAAGTTAACATTGATGACACAGTTGCTAACGAAGGATGAGTTGATTAATCAAAATTCGGAAGCACCGACGCTGACAAGAACCTACCGAAATCGGCAGGGATGACTTTGCCCGATCTACTGACGAAAGCCCGCTTGACCCGGATTCGGAGGTCATGTTTACATTTGAAGAAGATGGACGTTGATTAATAATTGTGCTGATATCTCTGTGCTGTTCCTCGGACAACTAAGAGTAATTTTTTATGCTTTGCATATCTTTAATTGGGAGGAATGTTACTCGCCATTTTGATTAACATCATCACGTGATAACTTGTCATGTGACTACAGGAAAATAGTTCCGGATGCGATCGCTTTCACGTGCAATGTTTCACAACAGTGTTGAATAACATGTCATTGTTTCACAACTGTAGTATCTCCAACGAGAGTGTAATAAATCTTTAAAACAGATTCACCCTTTGAACTTATTTAGATATCAATTCAAAAAACTTATGCAAACAAAGTGAAAACTCACAGTTTGTAATAACACCCCCTATAGGGTCTCCCTTGAAGTCAAACTCTATGTCCATGTATTTTCCCTGGAACAGAAAAATATTTACTACAAGAAGTGTAATTAGTTCCTATTTCAGATGACTGATATATACAGAGTTATTTCCCTTTGTCCATTACACTTTTAAATAAATTATCAGGCAAAGCATTGCACTGTAGAGAACTAAAATCTGTTAATAATACTTACAAATCTTGAAGAGTTATCATTCCGAGTTGTTTTGGCATTTCCAAAAGCTGAAACATAAATCTAGAAGTAATGTTTTGCAAACATCAGATCAGCGTAATTTCTGAAAAATTCTAAAAGCAATACCAAGAAAGGAGAAGATTATCACTAAATAACTGTCATTCTAAACTTTCCCTTTTTGCAGAGTTTTCTTCACAATTTAAGGTACTTTGGGGGTAAACTCTCACATTGCCTCTGATTCAAAACCAGGGTAGAGGTTTTTGAATTCTACATAACTCTAAGTCAGTTTTAGGTAAAATCAATCATTACGAAGCCCACTCTTATAGATAAAGATAATCAAACATGAACATGGCGTACCCTCGAGTACAGGGTTAGACTGCAGCAGTTGTTCCTTGACACGGTCGATGTCCTTTCCTTTCCCAGACACCTCGGCTACATACTGCATTATCACCTTACTGGCCTCTGCAACACAGCACAAAACAATCATGTCCTCATGTAATAGATACGGATTTTGATTCTAATATTATTTGATGAAAATATTGCTCATTGAGTTTTTTTCAAGACCCCCTGTTTAAACTTTAAGTTAAAAAGTAATTTTTTTTATATCTATATGACATAGTTCACTTTTTGCCTGACGATATTTTAAGGTTTTTTTCAAACAATGATTTCTTCTGAAATCATTGCTAGAAGAAATCATTGCTCATATTTGGAGTTTAGGGAATGAAAAGGTTCATGTTTAAGAAAATGAATTATTTTTCATCATAACTGTTGTAAATTTTTCAGTAAGTAACAGGGAAGAGTTAACTGTGAAATGAAATGAAAGTGAATGATTGCTTGTATATAATTGACTGTTGAAGAAGAATGTCACACACCAGTTTTGCCCGACCCGCTCTCCCCGGATATGATGATACATTGGTCCATGTTCCTATCTCGCATAGATCTGTAGGCATCGTCAGCGATTGCGTATCTAAAACAAAGAATAGTTTCTATAAAAATCATTTAGCTTTTACTTAATTTTCTCACTAAAATATTTTCAGCCAAATAATTATTGTGTTTTAAACCAAAAAGAATAGATATTTACTCTGAGCAAATTTGAGTGACAAGTTTATAGTGATTGGTAGGTAACTTATCACACAGGCATTTACAAGGCTATAGATTAGGATACAAGACTATTTCAGGACCTTGTTTATAATCTTTTTCTGTTAACTTGTTTATCTTTCTTTATTTACGTATATATGACTCAACAATAATCCATGACTGTGTTGTAAATTACTTCACTGTATGACTCCAAGACAAATTGAACGATTTTAATAATACAAAAACAACAGGTAAGTCATTTGTTATACATTCAATTAAAACATTTGATTTATCCACGACAGTTGCCTCAAAATTGTGCAAGTGCAACAGCACGTAGTAAATCATCAACGAAACTAATTAAATATGTACAGAACATATGCAAAGGTCAGCATAAAACTGGAATGTTTCACAACAAACACCTTGTATCCAAAACCATAAATAATTCCTAGATAAACAGATCTTTCTCTCAGAGCAGTGTCTAATCTCCCGGCTCCATTCAGAGAGATTCTGTAAACACTTGTCAGCTAAATATACCCCTCCCAGACTATTAATGGCTGCATGAGGTTTCAGAGCAGAGCCCTCATGTTTCTTACACCACCAGTACGCCACCAGTCTCTTGGTGCGAGATAAAGAATAGGAATACCTAATTAGCGGGTTGTGAAGAGGGTTATCATTTTGGTGTTTGAGGGACATAAATAAATACAAGAAAATCCCTGGAAAATAGATTTCTCTTTTAATTATAAATGCATATGAAAAAATTAACAAAAATAAATCATGTTCACAAATGTGTACAAATGCATTTACAGTTTCAAGACGTTCTCTAAGTACTTCACTTGTCCACATTCAGCTTCAGCTTGTCATTAATCAAAACGGCACAAACCAAGTGTGAGGTGAGGTGAGGTGAGGTGAGGTGATTTGGGGTTTAAAGAGTATTTCACTAATATCAAGGCTGCTAATATTAGTGCAGGGAGAAAGCCTGCAACTCTTTTGTAGTGAAACCTTCAAGTGTTGGCTGAACATACCAAACAATGGGGACGTACTGTGCTTAAATTCAATGCAGCATTGCCCCCAAACCTTGCCGCATTTACAACCGTTTTCTACTGCAGACACAATCAAGTGTTTCAGAGGCAAAGAGGCTCAGTACTTCATGGTGTCAGGCAAGGGTTACAAAGGATTACACTGAACATGCACAAAACTTTTGGTGCCTTATCACTCAAAAACCTTTCTGTAGTTTAAGCATGATCTCCTTCTCCACAAGAGCTTAGTGAAATCAAGTTTTGGTGAATATTTCTTAAATATCACGTCCCTAAGAGAAGCTCTTGAAAGTTTAAAAGCCAAAATGTCTGTTTATCTTCAAATCAGAAGCACATGTCACCATATTTCACTCTGCCAAATGTTGCCCAACACAGCTGGTAGACTTGCTTCAGGCTTCAAACAGATCTCTTTAAACAACCTCTTATTATCAGCTCAAGCAAAACTAAGACCACACCCAATTGTAAAAGTCTGCCCCTGAGCAAAAATGGTTATAGAATGACTATTTTTTTAAAAATTTATTATTATTTATCATGTCCTAACAAGAGGAGGTGAGGTTGTGTGGGATTAACACTACTCTCAAGAGATACAAGAAAAGACAACAATTTTACTTCCTTTTACCTATTTCAAAATAATATTTAAAGGCTACTTCTTGCCCGTTCTTCCGGTTTGAGTAGACTCACAAGGGTATATTTTTCCTCTCCTATTAATGCAAAAAGAAGCAAGCAGTCAGAGTTCCTACAAACCATGGAGTAGGGTGAAACCAGGAGCCCCCGACATAGTGATTGACTTTTGATTTACAAACCTAATACATTAGGAATATTTGTCATATGAAGACACACTGAACAGAATCATAATCAAGATTGTTGGCTCATTTGCCTTATTTGGCCTTCTACTGCACGCTAAGTTGTAGAGACCTCATTGGGGTTTAAACAACAGAGCTCTCATGCATGCGATTTGTTTTACGAATAGGTGCAACATCCTCTGTTATCTCTCAACGCCAACCCCTGTAAAGATTAAGAAGAATATTGTGAATATATGTTATAATCCTCACCAATTACATTCTCAGGATTTCATGTTTTCATAAATCACAAATTAACATACTGTTTCTTTTAACTTGACTTGACTCTCCTATTGGCTACACATGCCTCCCCTTCTCTGTATCCCTCACAACATCAATATTTGTGCCGACCTCCCGCTAGTCACCTCAACGTAGCAGCCACCAATATCAGTGTAATATCAACAACTGGCCAATACCCGCCACATGTCCAAAGATTAAAAACATATTTTGTCGCAAGATTAGGAGAAAAATCAAGAAAAAAACAACTAGTTGATTCAGAAACTTACAATTGATACTAAACCCTAACCAGCAGATATACAATACTGGCTTGCATGATTATAAAGAGAGAAAAGAAAAGAAAGTTGACACAGATGACCTTAGCTTGATAAGTGTGACAAGCTTACCTTAGCACAGGAAAGGGTCAAGATTACCTTTGCATAGTAAATAAGACAAGGGAATGAAATTGCAATTTACCAAGAGGGTAACTCATTTTCTCTGAGAAAAACTTATCTATAGGCACACAAACTATAACATCTACGTTCATGCTTTTATTAAAGATTACCATAACTTGTAAGATGAGACAAGCTAACAAACAAGGGATCACTGAGACTGGTCATCAGGTTTCTGATTCCCTCCCAGAGTGAAGCCAATATGTCACCCGGAGCCAGTTTGAATGTCAAGTCAAACAGAGGCAGTTATCTGTATGTAGATTGAGTGACATTCCATCTCACTGACAACACTCACTTCCTTCACTACAGCATCCTGAACATCATACAATATCAATTCATCTCACTGACAACACTCACTTCCTTCACTACAGCATCCTGAACATCATACAATATCAATTCATCTCACTGACAACACTCACTTCCTTCACTACAGCCTCCTGAACATCATACAATATCATTCCATCTCACTGACAACACTCACTTCCTTCACTACAGCCTCCTGAACATCATACAATATCATTCCATCTCACTGACAACACTCACTTCCTTCACTACAGCCTCCTTAACATCATACAATATCATTCCATCTCACTGACAACACTCACTTCCTTCACTACAGCCTCCTGAACATCATACAATATCAATTCATCTCACTGACAACACTCACTTCCTCCACTACAGCCTCCTGAACATCATACAATATCATTCCATCTCACTGACAATACTCACTTCCTCCACTACAGCCTCCTGAACATCATACAATATCATTCCATCTCACTGACAACACTCACTTCCTTCACTACAGCCTCCTGAACATCATACAATATCATTCCATCTCACTGACAACACTCACTTCCTTCACTACAGCCTCCTGAACATCATACAATATCATTCCATCTCACTGACAACACTCACTTCCTTCACTACAGCCTCCTGAACATCATACAATATCATTCCATCTCACTGACAACACTCACTTCCTTCACTACAGCCTCCTGAACATCATACAATATCATTCCATCTCACTGACAACACTCACTTCCTTCACTACAGCCTCCTGAACATCATACAATATCATTCCATCTCACTGACAACACTCACTTCCTTCACTACAGCCTCCTGAACATCATACAATATCATTCCATCTCACTGACAACACTCACTTCCTTCACAACAGCCTCCTTAACATCATACAATATCATTCCATCTCACTGACAACACTCACTTCCTCCACTACAGCATCCTGAACATCATACAATATCATTCCATCTCACTGACAACACTCACTTCCTTCACTACAGCCTCCTGAACATCATACAATATCATTCCATCTCACTGACAACACTCACTTCCTAGACTACAGCCTCCTGAACATCATACAATATCATTCCATCTCACTGACAACACTCACTTCCTTGACTACAGCCTCCTGAACATCATACAATATCTTTCCATCTCACTGACAACACTCACTTCCTTCACTACAGCCTCCTGAACATCATACAATATCATTCCATCTCACTGACAACACTCACTTCCTTCACTACAGCCTCCTGAACATCATACAATATCAATTCATCTCACTGACAACACTCACTTCCTTCACTACAGCCTCCTGAACATCATACAATATCATTCCACCTCACTGACAACACTCACTTCCTTCACTACAGCCTCCTGAACATCATACAATATCATTCCACCTCACTGACAACACTCACTTCCTTCACTACAGCATCCTGAACATCAAACAATATCATTCCACCTCACTGACAACACTCACTTCCTTGACTACAGCCTCCTTAACATCATACAATATCATTCCATCTCACTGACAACACTCACTTCCTTCACTACAGCATCCTGAACATCATACAATATCATTCCACCTCACTGACAACACTCACTTCCTTCACTACAGCCTCCTGAACATCATACAATATCATTCCACCTCACTGACAACACTCACTTCCTTGACTACAGCCTCCTGAACATCATACAATATCATTCCATCTCACTGACAACACTCACTTCCTTCACTACAGCCTCCTGAACATCATACAATATCATTCCATCTCACTGACAACACTCACTTCCTTCACTACAGCCTCCTGAACATCATACAATATCATTCCATCTCACTGACAACACTCACTTCCTTCACTACAGCATCCTGAACATCATACAATATCAATTCATCTCACTGACAACACTCACTTCCTTCACTACAGCCTCCTGAACATCATACAATATCATTCCACCTCACTGACAACACTCACTTCCTTCACTACAGCCTCCTGAACATCATACAATATCAATTCATCTCACTGACAACACTCACTTCCTTCACTACAGCCTCCTGAACATCATACAATATCATTCCACCTCACTGACAACACTCACTTCCTTCACTACAGCCTCCTGAACATCATACAATATCATTCCATCTCACTGACAACACTCACTTCCTTCACTACAGCATCCTGAACATCATACAATATCAATTCATCTCACTGACAACACTCACTTCCTTCACTACAGCATCCTGAACATCATACAATATCATTCCATCTCACTGACAACACTCACTTCCTTCACTACAGCCTCCTGAACATCATACAATATCATTCCATCTCACTGACAACACTCACTTCCTTCACTACAGCATCCTGAACATCATACAATATCAATTCATCTCACTGACAACACTCACTTCCTTCACTACAGCATCCTGAACATCATACAATATCATTCCATCTCACTGACAACACTCACTTCCTTCACTACAGCCTCCTGAACATCATACAATATCATTCCATCTCACTGACAACACTCACTTCCTTCACTACAGCCTCCTGAACATCATACAATATCATTCCATCTCACTGACAACACTCACTTCCTTCACTACAGCCTCCTGAACATCATACAATATCAATTCATCTCACTGACAACACTCACTTCCTTCACTACAGCCTCCTGAACATCATACAATATCATTCCACCTCACTGACAACACTCACTTCCTTCACTACAGCATCCTGAACATCAAACAATATCATTCCACCTCACTGACAACACTCACTTCCTTGACTACAGCCTCCTTAACATCATACAATATCATTCCATCTCACTGACAACACTCACTTCCTTCACTACAGCATCCTGAACATCATACAATATCATTCCACCTCACTGACAACAATCACTTCCTTCACTACAGCCTCCTGAACATCATACAATATCATTCCACCTCACTGACAACACTCACTTCCTTGACTACAGCCTCCTGAACATCATACAATATCATTCCATCTCACTGACAACACTCACTTCCTTCACTACAGCCTCCTGAACATCATACAATATCATTCCACCTCACTGACAACACTCACTTCCTTGACTACAGCCTCCTGAACATCATACAATATCAATTCATCTCACTGACAACACTCACTTCCTTCACTACAGCCTCCTGAACATCATACAATATCATTCCACCTCACTGACAACACTCACTTCCTTCACTACAGCATCCTGAACATCAAACAATATCATTCCACCTCACTGACAACACTCACTTCCTTGACTACAGCCTCCTGAACATCATACAATATCATTCCACCTCACTGACAACACTCACTTCCTTCACTACAGCATCCTGAACATCAAACAATATCATTCCACCTCACTGACAACACTCACTTCCTTGACTACAGCCTCCTTAACATCATACAATATCATTCCATCTCACTGACAACACTCACTTCCTTCACTACAGCATCCTGAACATCATACAATATCATTCCACCTCACTGACAACACTCACTTCCTTCACTACAGCCTCCTGAACATCATACAATATCATTCCATCTCACTGACAACACTCACTTCCTTCACTACAGCCTCCTGAACATCATACAATATCATTCCATCTCACTGACAACACTCACTTCCTTCACTACAGCCTCCTGAACATCATACAATATCATTCCATCTCACTGACAACACTCACTTCCTTCACTACAGCCTCCTGAACATCATACAATATCATTCCATCTCACTGACAACACTCACTTCCTTCACTACAGCCTCCTGAACATCATACAATATCATTCCATCTCACTGACAACACTCACTTCCTTCACTACAGCCTCCTGAACATCATACAATATCATTCCATCTCACTGACAACACTCACTTCCTTCACTACAGCCTCCTTAACATCATACAATATCATTCCATCTCACTGACAACACTCACTTCCTTCACTACAGCCTCCTGAACATCATACAATATCATTCCATCTCACTGACAACACTCACTTCCTTCACTACAGCCTCCTTAACATCATACAATATCATTCCATCTCACTGACAACACTCACTTCCTTCACTACAGCCTCCTGAACATCATACAATATCATTCCATCTCACTGACAACACTCACTTCCTAGACTACAGCCTCCTGAACATCATACAATATCATTCAATTTCACTGACAACACTCACTTCCTTTACTACAGCATCCTGAACATCATACAATATCAATTCATCTCACTGACCTGTGTACAAGATCACCGTATGCTACAATAAAGGTCAAAGCATCCTGTGGGCACCTAGCTTATCTGGGGGAATGAAGTACAATAGTAGATCTGATAGTCGTGCAAAAGAACATGACTTGGACAACTTGATATTTGACATTTTACTTCACATCAATTATGAACATTATTTGATGACACAAGTAAACCATTTCAAAATCAAAACAGTTTTTGTTGTTTAACCTTGTCCATGAATCTTTCAGTAACTTCACTGGCATATGGACCAGATATTGTTTCATCAAAGGATATAACTATTTGGACTACTCTTCTGACTTTCAATTTGAAATTTTCCTTACTTTGAAAAAAGACCCCAGATACAACATCATACCAAGATGTGATATTACTTGCAAATATAAGCTCATATCGAATCACAAACGGTGTATACTGTGTGACTGCTGATGATATACAAATCTCCTCACCTCCCAATAACAAGAGCTGTGTCAACATACTGTGTGATGAAGACAGGAGTCAATATTATCCCAGTGTGGATCATACACTAGTTAGTACAGAGACACTAAGCTGATGTTCCTTCCCTGACAGAGGAAATCGGTTAATCAGGGGACAAGAGATTGAATCTCATCATGCTATCATACAGTGTCCTTTGGTAATTAGAGACCGAGTTTGTAACATCTAGATATTTCATATGTGATGTTACGTTAATTAAATACTTGATGTATATCATGTGCTCTTAAGTTACTTCCTGGATGACAATGTGTGACAATGTGTCTATGACTTAATGTGAGACAATGTATTATTACAGTTCCTAATTAGTTGCAATGCACCATACATTTACTTAGCAAATAACAATGTATCACCTAGTTGTCTAAATAGTAACACTATATCATTCAGCTTCCTAATGTGTGATAATGTGATATTCATTACGATTGTCTGTGACAAATGAGTTTGGCTACCATTCAGTTACTTGATTTGTATACTTTACAATTCTTTGTGATGACAATAATTCCAAACAAGAATCAGCAGCATATAACGTCTGACAGTTCCTATACAGCAACTTACAATATAGTCAAACTAAGGTCATCACGAGATAACGATAGCCCCTGCTTGTCCCAATATCAAAGGACCCAAGTAATCCTCTGTAAGATGTATGACAAACACATAACCCTAGGGCAAGGTGACCCAACCCAAACCAAGCCTGGTCCTGATACCATAGATGACCCTTTGGCATTCATGTTTGCTTTCTCTTAGATATTGCTACATGGATATGTTTACTTAATGAATGTGGGAATGTAAGAGAGTAGGTTGGTCTTGTCTGGCTCTACAAATGTCATGATGTGAACCAGGTACAGAGCATTGAAGAAGCAACTGTTGGAATTTGAAGAAGATCAGTCTGGTATAGATCAACTTTTATGTATCAAGAATAAATATAGATCTTAATTCTGAACTTAATTTATAACCCACCCATTTATCAACTCTACCCTGAACTTTATCTCATTATGTTCAACTTGCATTCACATGCAAACACATCATCTTGAACACAGTTTAGAACTCTTTGAAAGTGTCAACCTAACCTTGAAGCAAAGAAATATAGTTAACTTATAAGAAAATCATTTTAATGAGAATGGAAACAGTCAGGACCTATCACACAATCTGAATATCAAGATTTCTAAAAGAGAGGTAGATCTGCAGATTGTCAATCTAAACCAGAGGAACTATCTAGCCCCAGCAATGAACTCCGACATTTGGGCACCAACCTTCAACACATCTGTATGGAAGACATAAATATTTTGACTTGTGATGTGATGTACTTGACTACTGTGCACAATCTGTTGGGAAAAGAGCCTCTTGTTGTGTACAGTAGGACGCTGATAAAGCTGTAAACATCCTAGTGCTACTCTGTCAGCTGCCTCATCAGTCATGAGATAGGCCTAAGTATCCTTCCTCACAAGCTAAGCATCTTTCTCTCAGTCTCAAGTCCTAGGCAGTCACAGTTCAAGGACCTTTAGTCGGATATGCAGTATACAAAAATATTTCAAAACTTTATATTATCTCTTACACTCTTCAATTCATTAAGATGTTTAATTCAAGGAATGATAAATCATTAATGAATGTGATAATGAGAAATATGTTAAGGCTCCTTAAGCCTATTCTCGCAGAAGTTCTTGTTTTGAAACTAATGGTAGAGGTCAGTAAGGTTATTCTTTCCATCTGGGCAAATGTGATTATTTATCTGGGTGTCAATAAGCAGATTCAATGTCTTAGATAGAACTAAGAAAAAGAAATGGTATTTCAATTCTTTCTGAGAGTTAATATCAGGAATGTTACCAGTAAAGAAGTTACTGAAGAAATCTTGATTTGCAGTCTCGGAAGCAAAGAAAATGTAGGAAATTGTGAATAAAGCAAAAGGATCCCTTCACTGTGTGAAATCAGTTAGAAAAGCATTCGGTCAAAAGATGTTATTTGTATATTTTAAGGATAAATTTGAAGAAAAACCTCAAAGACAAACCAGTCAGGACCAAAAGGCAACAGGCTGGTGTTCAGGCCTTATTTCATTCATTGGAAACATGCACTGGCTTTGATTAGTTTGAAGGCTTTGGACAACCGAATATTCCACTCATGTCCATGCAGCTAATCAGAGAGCGCCAGTGCAGCAGATAGGTCCTGCAGACCTGTGGTATATCATAACTGACCAATCAGTTCCTCTGGGTACAGGGGCACCTGTTCATTACTGCATGGACAGAGATTATCCAGTGTTTGCTGGGCAAGATAAGGCTCCACTAATCATCAAATCAATCGTTCCCCTCCTTCTCTTGGCACCAGGTGTCATCTGTATCTCCACACCTTCACCATAGCTGTACATAACCATTTTTATACTCTTAATCAGACTTATGTCATAAGAAGTCTTCACAGGTTGAAAGTGTTCAAAAACTGTAAATCAATGTGTCTCTGTGGTTATCTCTTTAAACTTTCAATGAATAGAACATAAATATTTCATAATATTATTTAGATAAAAAAAATTCCTTTAAGTTAAATACTTACCAACTCTTATTAAGACATCACTTACATCACTATAAATACTTCATTCAAGAACTACAAGCATATGTTACTGTAGATCCTTCTAAACTATCTGGAAGTTCATTAGACATGAAGCTTTCAAACTGTTCTGTTAAGTTTGAAGAAATACAACCCAGGTGTTGTTGTTTTAAGAGAAGAATCCTTTGAGGAGAAATAAAATGGTTTGAACATTTTCTCAAAGAAAAGTAACGCCAAGCACATCAAAGGTCATTGACCCCAGTAGTCCTTGCACTGTTAGCATCTGTCATGCAGTGTGGCCTCACTGAGCTCGTACTTCAACCATGCTTGCTCCATACATCTTACCATCTAGACAACAGCTGGTTGACAAACTGTACCTATAAAGCTAGCAGATTTCAGATACATTGATCAGGCTTTGTAGTAACATTTTATCACAGAAGATGTCATTCTTCTAGACCTCCTCCCCCTCACAGCAACTCTAGTGTAGATGAGTACAGAAAATAAAGTATTAACTAGATGGTCATTTTGGGTAATATTGAATTACTAGATAAATAGTATATTTATAAAAAATATAAATCAGATCCTTTACAAAAATACAACATAACAGGTCAGTGCAACCAAGTAAGTTGCAGTCAGACATTGTCTAGAATCTGCAACATTATTAGCTCTTATACACAATATTAGGTGAATTACTCTATAAAGGATGAAACTTCTTTTCTAACTGCATTGTTATTTTCAAGGTTTTCAGAGGACATGCAGATTGAACAGTGATAAGAGTTGAACACTAAACACTTCATTCATGGGTTTCCAGTCTGAATACTTCCTAACCCAGCAATGCTTTTCTAATTCTTTTATTACAGCAGGAAAAAAAACTTGCGTTCAAATTTTGTTTTTCAATTTCAAGTTTTCTTATAACACAATTATTACTTTGCCAAAATAAAATTTGTCTAATTGCTAAAGCTTTTTCTATCTTATCTCTGTGTTTCAATCTAGCATACTAAGTTTATCAGTGAGGGCTGTTGCACCGTTAAGACATCAAATTAAAGATGCAGTTCCTTAACGAGGCATCTTCTGATAACGAAGGAATTTGAAAGGCATTTGGAGTTAGCCAGAATCAGCTGCGACATAAACCATGCTACACGAGAAGGAGACATGAATCAGTCAGCTTGCAGTAGATGCTCTGTGGATAGAAGTTCAACTACAACCTCGACATTTTCTTGTCTTGTCCAGTTCACAAGTACTGAAACACCTACAGACTTGCTCTCTGAACAGTCTAATATAGACTCTCTAGATGAACCTTCTTATATAGACATTACTAAATGAACCTTCTAATAAAGTCTTGCTAAATATAATTCTAATTGTAAAATGGAATTGCTAAATGAAAATTCCAACATAGACTTGCTAACTACATGAACATTCTAGATCTTATATAAGGATCCCTTAACTTTACACAGACAAGAAGCAGAATCAACTGGAAGATGATAGTCAAGGCTTTAGATACTGCAAAACCTGTAAGCTGTGCTAATTTATTCTATTGTTTACAAGCACTGAAGGCAATGGGTTTTTTTGAAACAAGAACTAACACTTCCTTAATGCAGTATCCCTTTCAATTTGGCACAAATATCAAACAATTTGATGCTGAAAATGAACTTGAGAGTAATGTCAAACACAACAGAAAAGACGCCTGATAAAGTATGTCACAATTATTCTGCACAAAAAAAGTTTGTTTTGATTTTTGATTTTATACTGATTAATATTTACACCTCTTGGGTAATATTTCAGCCATAAGCGATGTGGATCATAACAAGAATAAGGCCCAGTTGAAAAGGGACCTATGATTAAGTTGATCATAAGAAGTCTTTTTTTTTACCGATATCTAGACTCGCTTTTCATGAGGTCAATAACCATGAACATATCATCAAAAGCCAGTCTATGAGTTCAGCTGTCCAACACCAAAATGCTAGTACAATGATATGCCTTATTATTACTTCTTTTATTCTTCTGGCGCTGCGTGGAGCATTATTCTGAAAGTGGAGTATGGAGCATATCCACGCATGTTCTACATGCAGAGTTCCAGACATCTCCTACCACTGGCGCCAATGGACTGTCTTGGACTCAGCTGTTCTCTAATGTATCCCTACCAAGAAAATCAATATTGTCCTCATTTCATCCAGGTCACAAAATGTCCCATCTCAGACTCTATGCCATTTAAAATCAATTTTTTCTGCAAGGAACCTAATTTGAGTCTGATGGCTATTTTTTCATGTCAAGCAACAATTTTATAGAGCTCTGCACTTGATTTTGGTTGGGATGTAGAAGGAAATGAACTCATTTACTTTGCAAAGATCAAACTTGAGTGAATCAATTTTCAAGAGAATTGCTTTTTGTATAGAACGTCCTTCTATCACAGGTTTAAGATGATGTCCATTGCTAATTGAATATGATGATTTTGATTCTATAACAATATTTTCAATGACTTTGACTTTTTTTATCTACAAAAACCTTCCAACCAAGTAATCATTTTTATTGATGTATAGAGCAAAGGGACAAGACATTATAGGTAACTGAAACTTCAATTGACTAAAAGAATCATTGGCAATTTGGTTCTGACTTGGATGAGTGACCTTACAAATCTTACAAACTCATAGATAAACACAACATTTTGACCATTGAACAGTTTAGTACAGATCGACCTCAAAGTTTATTACCTGTCACAAAGTTGCAGTATGGTAATGTACTTTTGCAGACGGCGATGAAAAAGGGTAGTAAAGTTTATTCATGTTTTGGGGTAGATGGCAAATGAAGAACAAACGATGTATTGTCATTGTGCCTCACCTACAACTTTACCTGCTCCTCACTATGATAAACAATGCATTGTCCCTTTCATCTAAAATAAATTTGCACTACTTCTTGTCTAAGGGTTCTATCTAAAGCATCCAAAATAAGCTTACAGCCATTTTCTAACTGGAAAATGATATCATCATTTATTATTACAAGTGTGCATCAAACGGAATGTCTCCATGAATTTTGATTCCACAAAAATACTCTAAGAACCATCCCTTTAAGGAAGAAAGAAGCAAGATGGAAATCAGCTGGCTGAAGTCTTCTACCTCCAATTAGTCACACAATCAAGTCTTTTCTCAAGTACCATAAACACGAGGAGCCGATCACCAGTCAACCCTGGCAGTTAGCCTGGTAGAGGGATTGGACAGCCTTGACCACCGGCCATCCCACTTGATATGACCGATGACCCAGGCAATCAGTGTCCAGTCATCCCTGGGAAATCAATGAGATGGCAGTTAGCCTAGTAGAGGGATTGGACAGTCTTGACCACCGGCCATCCCACTTGATGTGACCGATGACCCGGGCAATCAGTGTCCAGTCATCCACACATTCCAGTGCCATCAAATTGTCCTGTGATGGAGATCAGATCAGGGTTTGTTCTGAATAGATCACTGTCCATAATTGCTTAATTCTTTGATTGTCTTGATGGCCAAATATTTGTGGTTCTTATTTACCAGTAAAAATTGTGTGTGAATATATATAAGTTGTATTTATCATACCATACAATATATTGTTTCATTCCCTGATTGTCTTAATGGGTGAATATTAGTGGTTTGCGATTGAAATGGTAGTGTATATGTAATAACTTATAAAGGTTCTTCTGGCCATAATGTTTTATGTTCTTTTAGATAGAACAAACCTTACTTTCAAGTTTCATGATTACCTTCATGTTAATGCTTACAACATTGTTTATCTCAAACATCTCACTCTGATGGAATAGATCCTTATGAACATGGCTTTGTCTTGAATGCTCATGTTAATCAACAACAACTGAGGAGCATAAAACACATACAGCTTGTTCTTTGACACATCAACTTTCATGATGGCTTCGAATTCTATTTTAGATTCATGGAGAAATTTCTGAAGAATGATTTTTCATTAATCATGTCTTTTACATGAAATATAGTCCAAGAAATTTCTTATCTTACAGTATTTTGATGATGATAATGTGTATAAACAAAATTAAATTAAACACTTTTTTGCCAAACAAACTGATTTTCTCACAAAAACATTTTGTAGTCAGTTCAAGTTATTTTTAGTATAATCTAATAATATCAATTCATACTTTTTGGTAAATAGATTTTCAATCGACTAATGATTGGGAAACTTCACCGGTATGTCCAGTAGCTGAAATAATCAATGTCAATCTGTGAAGGCAGCATTAATGCAAATTGGCCAGGTTCTGAAGAGCTTGTAATGACTAACACTTAACTGTAACTGCCTATTACATCTTGTTTACATCTTCTTCTCGGTGTGATGGAATGCTGGACTTGTCACACGATGGTCATCAATAATTCCTCTCAACTTGAACTAGCTTTATCTGATGATTCTAATCTTAAAGAGCCACTCCGTGATTTTCATAACATATTACTTACCTGTGATATGAACCTAAATGTCATATGTGGTGATATAAAATCAAAACATCTTAACTTTTCATTTCCAAAAGACATATATATGACAAATACTGGTTTTCCATGAAAATCTAAAAAACAGCCTTATTAATGCACAGAGGTGTAGATATCACGTCCAATAAACATGGATACTAGTTATATAACCTAACAAACACTATCAACTCCTAACTGCCCTCCTGGCTGTTTTAGATAAGTCTCCAAAATTACGTTGGACTATTTGAGGCGCACCACTGTCCAGTTTTCGACAATTTACCTTCATATTGTCACTGTATAAAACAAATTAGCTTTAAAATGTTTCTTTTTGGTAACAGTCGATACTTCACGATCATATGACAGCATTGATTAAGTTTGGCATATACTACTTCAACAACTCACGGAGTGGTTCTTTAAAGGAAGAATGATTACCTGTACCTACGTCAGCATTGTACATGAAAATCTGTAATCTATAGATGAATTTCAATTGTTCTATTTGTTTTTTCCAACAATAATTCACACTCTTATTCATAAAAATACCAAAATTTGCTTATTATAATAAAGTATCAATAAACATAAATGTCGATCCTTGAGCAGATTTGAGTTCTTTTCTCTATTGAAATCAAAACCTTAAACATTGACAGAATCAAAAATCAGGGATTAAAAAACCCTCTGAACATGCTGATTATCCATTACAAAGCTGAAACGTTTCATTCCCAATAATTGAAATTCTAAGCAAAATTTTCTATTGTGACACGAAGAAAGTGAGAATGAGGGATCAATCAGACGGCGGGTGGTGTATTTGTTCTCCTCACTGTGGTCATGTGTGCTGTTTTAGCGTCGCCGACATCAATGGTTATTGAACTCAACAGTTTCTTACAGCTCAGGCAGGTTGAAGCGATCAATTTATCGTCTTTATTAATCAAACGGAAACCTGACACCAAGAATAGAATAATACAATTACTGGCGTCCAATGTACCCACTAATGACAAATTTTGCTGACAGAAATTCAGTTGTGATTATTATAGAAATGCGAGTAGAAAGTGATGCTTATCTTGAACATATAGCTGGACTATGCAGACCCTTGTAATAGATAAAAGCCAACTTAATTAGGAAAGTCTACACTACTCATCATAAGCAAAATAAAGATCTTGGAGGCTTTTTATGTCATTTTCCTTTCAAACCTATTATTAGACCATTTTGAACATTTTGATTTCAAAAGAACTATTCAGTGTTTTATCAAGAGTTATTGAAACAGTTGTCACTGCCATCTGATTCATGGCAAGTATGTTAATCCAAGAGGAAAACGGCATTCATATTTCAGAATCATAAATACAGATACGAGGCTTGTGAAATGTTGTCATGGTTAAGGTTTCTTAAAATTAATCTGCTAACAAAAGATAATGTTAACAAAGTTCATTTGAAACTATAAGGAAAATGGGATTTGATGAGGCTTAACTAAGCCATTAACTAATATTATAATACATATTTATAGACGGTATCAACAAGACAAAAAGAACCACAAAATAGATTTTTAAAATGTTAATCCTTCTTATGATTAGGTTTTGTTCAAGATATAATGAAGAAAATGCATTTTCATTTATTTCCAAACTCCCTTTCTAATCAGCTTGGGAACAACAGAAGAGAGAAGGAAACTGCTTCAAACTGCTTTAATTCAGTTTTACAATTCATTTTAAATGTAAACAAAGAAAATAAAATCCTGAAACTAACTTTCTTACACCCATTTGAACGAGTTTTTGTTTGATTAGCATATCCTTTCTCTATCTTAACCATATATGGGGATTTGTTGAAGTTTGAGGTGTAGTTATTGTGAAAATGCGCAAGCAACATGATGTGTCCATGGCTGCATATTTCCAAGGGAGTTGAGAAAACTAAAACCTACTCCCTCAGGCTATCTTCAGACCAAACTTGTATTGAAGCTTTCCATGTTCTTGCTGGACCGAGGGTCGAGTCATACTATTGATGGTCCAGTCCGGCTATTGGACATCATGAGTCAGACCTCCCCATTTTCTATACGACCAATTGTTGCCACTTACAGCTGATCAATAAATCATACCATACCACGGACATGTATTTCCTCAATTCCTCATGTAACTACGTATCATGTGGTTAACCTCGGGCTGACTCAACCTGAGTCACTGCAGGGATAGAATATTATGGATGAAATATTGAATCAAATGGATATCTAGGAATAACATATTTGGGAAAGGATGTAACAAGGAGAAATAAATCTTGCCAAAATGTGGTGTTGCCTCCCTTGAAGTAAATGAATATATTTTAACTGAATCATGAATGTATGCTTTCAAAGTTAAATGTTGGCAAGGCAGATATTTTTTAAGTAAAGGTGACAATCAAGTTATTTATAGGAAATCAACATAAAGTATAAATTGATAAATATTTGCTGAAGAATGATACAAACCAAGGATGACTAGAATAATTTAGCACCAAAAAAGATCACAACATATAGGCAAGAAAATATTATTGGAAAACAAATCTTTTATTCTCAATATTACTTTTAGGAAATGCTGCATAAAGAGGATGAGCATAAAGAAGACTTGTGTAAGTAGTGAAAAAACAAAACTTGGGTATTACCAAAGATTATCAATCCTGAAGGATGATTTATTGAATTTCAGATACGGTCTTATCCTTATTTTTCTAATAATTGGAGTCAAATTTAGTGCATAATTCAATGAGAGGATGTTATCAGCACTCTTTGGACCACCCACCTATTTTGTAAAGGTTACTGAGAGAAAGTCTCTTCATGGCACAACTCTGAAGAATGATCGGTCAAGAACATTTGAAGATTGAATGAAGTTGATTGAGATTTTAACATGAGATCCATATAGTTGGAACAAGGAAGTGAAACAAGAAAAGCACACATCATATGCCTGAACCAAAAAATTTTTGTTGTATTTTTGTTCATTTTGAGATCATCTAGTTTTCAGACTTCAAAATATTGAAACTTTATAATCAATAGAAGAACAAGCCTTGATCTAAACACGAATATTCTTGGTATCTGGAGGTCACCCCTCAAGGATTTGAAATCAAGATTCTTAAAAGCTGGAACTTTCAGGTTGGAACAATTTCAACTACAGGAACTTGAAGATGTCTGAACATAGATAACAATCCAGACTGATTGATGAGATGGGATCACAAACTGATGCTTAGCTCATTAGGGACCCATCTGGGTGGATATTGTCCAGCGATCATATAAGCTGTTAAATTGATAACTGCGGAACTGCCCTGAATACGATTTTGCTACAGGAAGCATCTTGCCTTTGGTGATTTAAAAGAATGAAATGTCTGATTTTCGTCCCTGTTTTAGTGAAATATTTGCATTTAACAAACAGACTCCTTAGTTTTATCATTATAATTTTTTTAATTAAAATTTGAAGCTAGACTTAGATTTAGTCCCTCAACAATAACTCTAAAAATAATTATTTTCTTAAATATAAAAAAGAAGCCACAGAGAAATGGTTCTTCGGTAGTTGAGTACGGATCTAGACGTACTTTTCAAGAGGTTATGTTGAGGTCAAAAGAGCATACAGTCTTGGTGTTCAACAAACATGTGAAACTTTTTTAAGCAAGAGAATGATAATTCAAGTATAGAGAGATGACACAAAGTTTTAATGTAGCTAGAGCTGAGCCAGACAGACCCGTGGGGATGAAGGAAGGGCCACAGTTGTAGCTGAGGCTATGTAACTCCTAATGAAGCAAGGATGAAAGAACTGCTTCTAGAAACCATCAACTGGTAATACACTAACATAAGGACTGCTCCCTCTCATTACCACACCACACCTGGGTCTCTGACATCAATCAAGAAAGAGCATGGGTTATAGAGACATTGGGCCATCCCTGCCCTGCCCTCTGCAAATGTTTGAAACTTTTATGGCTTTCAGGATTGGCATGCAATAAGTTAAATGACTAAGAGTTCATTTCTAAATGCAAGAGTTTAACTCTAAATTTACAAAAACATTTACAAACAATACACATTTCCAGGACAGAGATCCTTAACACTGTAGGTGCTGAACTCATCAGTGGAAAACAGCTCTCCGAGTGGCCCATGGACAGGCATCTTTAACAAGCAGAATAACTAACGATTTGACTCAGTTGAAGAATACTAATTAGAGTTTCCAGGGATCTGCAGCTTAAGTGTTAGGATGGGATAAATAAACTCTTTATCAGATCTCTTCATTTGAGACTCACTGAAATTCAATGTCTCCAGTCTCATCTCTCAGAGAGTTCAAGGCTGCTCAACAGGGGGCAAGGTCAGTGCCCTAGCTGATAACAATCTTTAAACTGGGAGATAAAAAATGTAACGGGACAGCAAACTTCCTCAGTATAACTCTTGTGTCAGGTCAGTTTTTGCAAACTTGGATATTTGTTGTCATCACCTGGGAAGTTCCTGTTGGGTTGGTTAGTGAGTAACAACCCATTAAGGGTCACTTGCTCTGAACTCATAAAACACTAACACATACACTTCCATTCCTACTTGTATACAACAAGAGGTTGTAGCTTCAACAAATAAAAAAAACTCCCTCAAGTTACACATACAGTGACATAAACTATTACAAACTAATATAAGCATTTAAGTGCACTTTCTTGAACACATACATACACACTGATCCATGTCCCAAAAAAGATAAAGCAAAAGGCTACTCTATACAAACATTTACTAACAGACAAAACACATCAAACCATGAAGTTTATCTATGAGGCAAATCTACAAGTTACCAAATACAGTGATAGCAATGACAATCTAACAGTGATGAGTATTCAGAAAGAAATTATTAATCCCAAATTGAAAAATATAAATGTAGCGTATCAGCCTTTATGTTGATTGTTGTTCAAGACTATAGTATATAGTTCTCCAGGACAAAAGACAATTGAAGATTTGAGGGTGGAAACCTGCCACTCCCATATTTGAAGGGATGCAGAACTTTTGGAGGAGATGTCTAGAATGTGAAAAGTTTATCTATTAAAGTTATTAGAATATAGAATCTCTGAAATCTTTCATTTATTTGTTTGCTCTATCTAGTATGGATTGATTGTTCATCAGAACTGCGTCTTCGAAACATCTTCAGCATTATTCATACTGGAATAAATGATAATAAAGGATCGAATCAACAAATCAATAACATTTACAAAAAAAACCAACAACGCTTGACTAATCTATCCATCTTCTTTCATGTTGAGAAAGAAAATTGGTCATGATCGTACTGTTGATGAAAACATTGGCAAAATGAACAAAAATGCTAATTTAATTAGCAAATGACATGAGTCCCCAGGAGATAACTACTCCACTTTCCAGTGAACAATGGAATTTATATCATTAGTTGTGAGTCACTACAATCTGTCATCTAACAATTCATTGAACCAAACATAAGTCAGGGTTATGGAACTCTCTAGTTGGAGAGGTAGTGTTACACTTTGGGTTAAACTATAGAACATTTGCCATTTGGATGAGTATGGTTTTGGAATCTTAAATTTTTTTACCGTGACAAATTACCATAAATGAACCCAAAACATGTACCTTCGACAGGTTTCAAATTGTATTTGATGTTCGTATCATTATAACTAGAACACATTTGAAGCCAATGTCAGAATTAAGCAACTTATTTATAATACCTAGCTCTTGGAGAGGCTGAGGCCAACACAAAAAAAGGGATGCACCCAAAACTTTGTTCCTACAAATTTTTACTTCCAGAACCACCAACTCAGTACTTACAATTTTTTAAGTTAAAAAAATTGAATTTTTAAGTGACATTTACATGTAGCAAAACCTTCAATTCACTCGCATGTTGATGAAATTGAATCTCATGTGCAAGAAAGAATGACAAAACTATACTTTGTAGTGTAAAGCTTTCAAGGCCTCAAGTGTTAGGCTACTGTGAGCTGTAAGACAGAGGAGGAGAGCAAACAACAGCAGTATGTTGTGACATACATGAAGCAAGACATGTCTAAGTAGCCGAGAGGGGATGATCAACCTCTAAACGCTTCTCCACAGTTGTGCACGCAGTGAGCGCTGAAGCCTGAAACCTGATATTTGACTTCCTGGTTCCACAGATGATGCCTATTTGTTTGTCAACTTTAACGGAAGATTTCCCCAAACTGGCACTTCCGTGAAATGTAATCCACTTTTTTCGGGTGGTCTGGTTTCAAAGAGAAAGGAGGGAAACTAAAACTGGTTCCAATTGCAATATAGTTATATGTCTGTTTCCTGTGTGGCTGGTTGTGTGAGTAAGAGAATTATTACAGTGCCATTAGAGTTTTCTTGTTCTTCAGCAGATCATTCCACTCACTGCCTCTTAGATATTAGATTAGATTTGGTACTCAACACCAAAACAAATTAATTAATCACATCATTATTTCTGCTAAAAGATATGTTTATCTCAGCAATATAAAAAATACATCACTAAACTTAAGCATATATATAAAAACTTGAAACAAATTTTTTTTGTGGAAAATTTTATTTCAACCAAAAACAATAAAAATCATGATTTTTATAATAAATGGTGTCTCCTCTCTCCAGTTCTTTAATGAACATATTCGAAGTACATGTTGTACCCTTTATTGTATGTTCTATTCAACATTGCTTACATATTTTACATTGCCTGTATGTAACTAAATATACATTGGGAACTAATAAAAAAAAATTTAAAAAATTAGATTATGTTCATTGTTTCCTCTTCTCAAAGAAATTTCTTTATACTTTTTAAAAAAAGATTTCACCTCAGCTGAAGCACAATACTGATGTTGTTAATTGATATTTAAGTAGATTTTGAAAGTCAGACTGCCAAAAATATTACCTTTGTATTAAATATTTTTATTACCTGAACTATATAGATTATGATATGAACTGTTAGATAAAGAAAGTTCTTAATTTGGTGTAGAAAAGCACTGTAGAATATAATTTCAGAATAATTTTCTTCTCGCCCCATGTGGCCCATCATACATAAGACATGATGACATAACCAGTCCTGAGGTGTCATCAGACTCTCGTTGAGCTGCAAGATGCCCAGAAGGAGTATACAGTCAAGACCACATGGTACTCCGATCACAGAGTAGGGAGGTTTAAATAGGGGAAGAACTCAACAAGCTTTCTACCAGACGCAGGATCAACATGGCTGCACCTCCGTGTTTATACACAGTCTACAGGTGTGACTAGGGAAGAAAGGGAGATAACTTATTGATTCTTTCTTTTTTCTTTCTTTCTTGTTGCAAAAGAAGTTATTCCTATGGATGAGGTGATTTGGGGTTTAACAGCGCTTCCAAGAGTATTTCATTTATATCACTGCTGCTAGTATTATTGCAGGGAGAAAGTCCGCAATGCGATTTGAACTGGAAACCATGGGTGTTACGTACTGTGCTGAAATTCACTGCAAAGTTTTTGAGCCCCTGGTGGAACTTGAACTTAGACTTCTTGATCCCAAGCCGAATGCACTAATCACTGCACTATACCGCCCCTATAGATATTGGACATGTTATATATTTTCTATTTCAATTCATTTCAGTAGGTGACAAATCTGATTGGACAAGTGCCATATTGACCTCAACAAGAGCTGGTGGAGTTTTACAAGACAATTAAGGCTATCATCAGATATCAAGAGGATCATTCATATATCACACTCTTCAAAGTGTCTGACCAACCAATGAAACATGACCTAGGAGCGATGGGGGACTCCTGGCCATTAGATATATATTCTTATCACAGACTTATAACTGACACTTGGTTGGGTTGTAAGTATATCCTACTTAGTGTAACTTCCTCTTTAGGAGAACTTTATATGCTATATCTCTCAGACATTCCAGGGAGCTATGCGTTTCAGACAAATGATCATAACTCAATATTATGAGTGACTACAGTTAATCCTACAGGGTTTGATGCAAGAGATATGTTACCAAACTGCCTAAGGCTATATCTAATCCATCATGTTATATCTAAACTTCATGTGGACATACACTGGGCAATCACAAACATCTTCATCTTCCACAGGCTCTTCATGGTGAACACATACTAGTCTATCATAAGTATTATAAAGTATCAGCCATAATATTCTGTAATACAAGATTCAACGTTCTCTTCCCTCCCTTGTAACCTCTGTGGCAACTCTACAGTCTTCTTGTACCAGATATGGAGTATCCTGATCGGTGGCAAGTAGTTTTGCAATCCAACTGAACATTTGGTCAGTTCCTGTTACTACCAGGAAGACTAGATTTCTTATGCTGGTGCAATGCAAACATCTTTCTTAGAAGATTGGAAAGAGATGACAATGGTATATCTCTTGCAAATTTTAAATTGTAAGGACTCTTCCACAATCAAGTAATATTGTTTCATCAATGTTAATGAAGCCTTTTTACTGAAGGGGTCAGACTGTTGTGTGCACATCCAAGTTGACTCCTCGGTAAGTACTGTATTCTTCCACAAATAGGTTCAAAATGCTTTCAAGAAACCCTACAATTCCAGTAAGGAATTATGCTATGACAGATATGCCATTTTAGTTATTGAAGTCGAGGACAGGAGGTACTCACATGTGAGGGGGGAGCTCATAGATGTTGCGACTGCGGTACTCCTCAATGACACTGGGTGTGTACAGCTGAAGCTTGCGATACGGGTTCACTGACACCACCACGTTTCCAATGTATGTCTGGGGGGGGAAAAAAAGATAATAAATATAAAGCAATAAAATAGATACATAGAAAGTCAGACGAGCTGTTTTTATTGTTTGAGAAGATATCATGAAAGCAAAGGAGCAACGACTTTGAAGAACATGTTGTTTCTAAGCTTCCATGACTTCTTTAAGGCATAGAATAAAGAGGTCCAACCCCCTTAACGCCAGATCCCCCCCCCCCCTCCCCCTCCACCCCCCATTTTTATTTCAAATTGTTAACTCATACTTAATTATATACTGTGAGGATACCTTAAGGAGGTGAAGAAAGTTTTTTGTAGTATACAACATTGGTGCCTTAAATTTGACCATATACTGCTATCATCATAGAGTTTAAGCAGTTTAAATTTACAAACATCATTTCAGAAAACTAAACTTCAAAGTAAGATAGCTTGAAGAAAGAATAACAGTTAGGAAACAATGGGGAACTTTCCTATCGGTACATTAAGACCAGAATGAGCCCACTCATTCCTGTTTATAGCTAACAATAGAATGCCACTAAGACAACCCTCGCTATTGCTAAAGGCTAATAACATGGCAGATCTAAGAACATATTAGCCAGTTGGAGTGTCTTATCTAGATCCAACAGAAAGGTTATATCATGACACAACACCTGTTCAATCAAACATGAGAAGTCAACAATAAATGGTTTCTTGGTTCCAGGGCGATTTATGCCACTCAAACCAACAGCTCTCCTTGTGCACATCCAAGATGAAAGAGCCCCTGTGGTTGGTCAACACCGGAGGACAGAATGGGTCCTCTTACTCAACATATGTCTGATAAGAAGTGACGCACTGCGAGAGAGTAACCCATATATCTAGGATCAATTATATAATTCAGGCAAAGTCAAATTAAAGAGAGATTTAATTTTAAAGTTTGGAACAACGCTTGTAAGGAATGCTTTAAAGATATTATATCCCATTTTTGTATCCGACTTCAATCCCCATTTTCATAAAGACAATACATTCAAGTAAATAAAACACCAAACAGAGTTTCGATGCGTCCTTTAATTAAAAAGATATAACGGTTCAAAGTGCGTAGAAATTGGCCACGTCGAAAGCCCAATTAAAAAAGTCCCTAGAGTGGCCTTAGCTCTCCTTCGGCTGATGTGACGTAATAGACAGGACTCGCTCCGCGTTTGTTTGTAAACAAGTATATATCAATGCAGATATGGGTTGTATTCGTCTACATTTTCATTGAGAATGAGACATGCCTTATTCATGCGTTGCTGCCAACTGTACTAATAAGAAATCAGGAGACATTCAACTGCATCAGTTTCCGAAGAATCCTGTCCAATTCGCGAATTGGATAAAGTTTGTTAGTCAGAAAAGAGCGAAGTTGAGTCCTAATGGCAGGTCTGTCATCTGCTCCGATCATTTCACAGAGGACTGTTATGATCTTTCCTACGATTTCAAAACGGACTTTGGACTTGCCCCATAAAGGAAAAGACTCGTCAAAAATGCCGTACCAACAGTAAATAAACAGATAAAGATGAAAATGGGCCCGCGGTATTATCCCATAGTGGGCCACGACTAGATAACGTAATGAGCAGACCGGCGGGCCACTATGGGAGAGCTCGTTAATGAGGTCCACTACCCGTCTGTCCAGCGAGATATGACAGTCAACCATATCGGTTCAAAATTCTATCCAGGGGGAGGTGGGATAAATAATCATGAAACTTTTGGGGAGTTGACTTTAGTCGATGATTTTGCAGACGAATGTTGAGTTTTTATCTGCAGTATGAATTTATGTCTCTCAAGATTAGTCGCAGAAATTATTAATTTAAACCCAAACAATTGTTTACATTTTTAGTATTTGATAACATATGGGGTTGAAAAATTCATCGAGTTGAACTAAATAGTTATTTAAAATGTTGGAGAGTATAATGAAATAAGGTGCATATATAGATAGATATATAGATAGATAGATAGATAGATAGATAGATAGATAGATCTGTAAATGGTACACAGTGACATGTTTGTAGTTTGTTACATTACTAGTTTCGGGTGATATATATTTTTTGGTGCTGATTACTTTAAGGATACATACAAAAATGTGGGCACGTCGCTAATGTTTGTATGTTGACACTACAGTTTTGGTTATAACATTTATGAAAAATTAAAATTTCTTGCTACAGCTTCACTTTAGAAGCAAATTAAAGCCAAAAGCTGCCCCGGAGAAACATTTACCATTTTATGTAGCCTTACAGTGGATAATTTATAACCTATTTGATATTGATAAACATTGCAGTATAAAATAATATATTTAGTAATACAGATTTGTTAATATTTTGTCATGTGTCACGTGTATTGACAAACCTAATTACCTTCATCAAGTTTCAATAAAGGCTGTTGATCATGTGTGAGGATAAAGGATAACTAATCAGTGTCTTGTGTATTACCTTTTGGAAATGTGCCAGGTGCTGAGGTCATTAAGTTTATTGCTTAATTGCCATAATGTACAGGTGTGCGGCATTTCATGTAGACTGTTAGGTAATAACTTTATGACTATATTGTCTGGTGTGAAAAATTAGTGTTAGGTAACTAAAAACCTCTCTCTGGTAAAATACCGGTACTAAAGTACCTAGGGAAATGGAAATAATATGCTTTTCAGCGTTAATATTTTCATTTGGTTGAAATACTTAAAACTGAAAAAGAATTTCATATTAACAATACATTTCCAATCAGGCTTTAAATTACATCACAATCAACAATAAATGGTGTGTTATTATTGACAATATTGGCCTACGTCACTCTAGATTAGTACCACACTCTTTATCTCAAACACTGGCCATTAACTCACACAAAACAACAATAATCTGTATCCTTACTATGCAAAATACATTAGTACGTAAGGCTAAGTTTTTATGAAGGTGGCAAATCGCGAATCAAGAGGTACATTTACTAAACACATCAAAAATTTAATCTTCATTATCAACTGGTTAATAAGCCCCAAAACAGCTGATCGGAACGGTCGTATCCTATTCCGAGATCCGGAAGTTGCCGAGAGGCAGTCCATCAAAAGCGAGATCTCATTGTTACAGTCATGCAAAGCAGAAACACATTACGATAGAGTTACGATATTGAGTTGACACTATACAATGGCACAAAGTAGTAACAAATAATCTACATATACAATGGTCAATCTACTACACAGGGGGATATTCGATTTGTCTAGATGTTCAAACAAAAAACAGTCACAATGGCGGCAGATATCAGTTTGGGTTCACTCGATCGGCATTATCGGAGATTAACAACCCAAACAAAAAACTAGTTAATTAATGTCAAACAGAATATGTCAATGTATTGATATTAATAGCTTTGGTGACTTAGGGGCTTTTTATAAATACAATCAGTGAAAATATATACGTTCACGACCGCTGAAATCTATATTGTAAACAATGACACAGATCAGCCAATCGTTAACGAGTCCTGTCTATGTCGTCACAACCCCCCTAGCACCTGATTGGCTAATAAAACGTTTGGCGTCTGTTTTCCGGAAGTGTTTATAAAACACGTTTTTTCTGCTATTTTCAGGTGGATGTGAACCTCAATAGTTGTTGATATTTATTCTTAACTATGTTATGAAGTATTTCCGCTAATCGTACCCCCTATGTGGATATATTATCTTTAATGGAATCGAACTGCCCAATTACCTATTTCCATTTATACTCTGCGGCTATTATGTAGAAATCAGAACTTACATTGGGAATAGATCAACCACTGGTTAAAGACCAACTGGCGAAGCAGAACATCTGTATAGGGCTTGACTTATTTTCCATTGCCATGTTTTTATCACTATTCATACATTCAAGATACAAAATACAAATTTCATAAAAGATATTAAATATATAAAAGAATGTACAAAAATATTTGTTTATTGTTTGTTGTCAACATTTAAAGAGTTTTCATTTTTTTCTTTTTGGTTATTATATTGTATGCTTCATCATATATACAAAGTTATCTCAATTGCCTTCACGCTGACAAAATTCTTTCATATCTATCTATATACAAACAAACTAATTTAAAGTAATTATATGCTTACAATGAGAAACCTTTGGAAAAAATGTAAGTTTCAAATACAAAGAACACAAGATTGAAAGCCACACGGATATGAACTCTGTTTTTACTTCATTTTTTTCTAAAAACTGAAAAACATTTCATTTAAAAGTATCAAGGTTATTAATCTAAATATTTTCCTGCCTCAGTTTAGTTTAAATATAGAGGAGGTGAAATGTCAGAGGAAGGTGGGTCTCCCACAAGTAAGGCAATATTCCTTATCAGTTGGCAGGGGGAGCTCCCTACAGGAGATAAGCCTGGTAGTATGGGACTGCACACTCTCCTAGACTTGCTGAATGTCTCCTAAATGTTTTCCAAAGCTATCAACGTTGTCTTTATGCTCTCATGCCTTTGCATTATATATAGAATTATCATTTTTCCAAAGTAATTGCTATCATTTCTCAAAAAATATACTGGACAAAAACAATGCAGTGAAACCTGAAAGCTAATATTGGGCGGATCTAGCGAATCATTTGTGGTACTACGCTGAAATTAAGTGTAGCATTGCACCCAAACCTTACTGCATGTAGAACAGTTCTCTACTGCAGATAAACTTGCCGTGTTTCTGGTTGGATTCGAACCCCAGACCTCTTGATCTGAAGACAAAAACGCTTACCACTGCTCTATCTCGCCCAAACAAAACATGGGACTAAGGGAGTTGCTGTCAAGACCATTTGGACAGAAAACCCCTGAGGGAACAAGTTTGTATACCAGTAGTCAATTTTTGGAAACTTTTATTCCTCAGAACACAGTTGATTTAAATCAGACTGGACTCGCTGTTTATCAGGCCTACAATGTTGATTTTGAAATATCAATTTGGAGACAAAACACATACAGGCTAGCACTTTCTCCCCTCTGAGTAGGAGACAGGCTATCTGGTGTTTCCCAGTTACCTCCCCTGACAGAGAGGAGGCTGTTAATCATGCCCAACAAGATAAATATGGAGGATCACTTGGACTCAAGGCGGCTGGAGTTCATTCTGAGAGATTACTAAACGCTTGTTAATAAAGACCCTGGGATTTGATACAGACTCTCTCTTATACCATGGCCAGTGAGACAGATCTTGAAGAGGGATCATAAGGAAATATTTCATGGAGTATCTGTTTTGGGCAAAAAGAGTATGATATATCTGAATATCAATAATAGATATTTTATCAGTATGTTCAGTAGATCACTATATCATAAAACTCTAACTTTAACTATTTTTGTCCTACACACATAATAAGTTATGATGATGACAAAGCTTAAAATCTTATGTCATTCAAAAGGCAGTAAATCATATTAATTAATGAATACAGGTATACTTGTTTAACCTTAGAAGACCTAGAAGGATGTCCGATAGTTACATGCTTTACAATAGGTTATTACACCGCAGACTTTCTTTTACTTTCAACCACTTTATCTAAATTGGAAACTCAGGTATTTATTAAAGTTCTATTACATAAATCTAATTACTCTAATTAATCCATTTACAAAGACACTACACAGCATAGAAGAGAGACAGTCACTGAAGCAATTAAGTTATATTCCCCAATAACAGGGGAAACAAAAAACACTTAATGTATGACTTTGTTTTGGATTTTGTCCCCTGTAATTATACCTCGCTTTGATCACAATAAGATATTGTTTTCTTGTATGACATAAACATGAGTAATAACAGTGAGATTGACTGAAGTGAGGTCACTGTACGGGACACTTCATGACTGTATCAAGGTGTGATTGACTTCACCACAGGTGACCCTAGCTACATAACCCCACTGAAGTACACAATTAGTATTCTATGACCAGAGATACTGCCCGGGGTATTGACAGCTTAAGAGACTGATAAATCAGACCAACCTTCTTGTATATTCATAATAAACATCATAAAACAGAAATCATCAAAATGGCCTGAAGAACTTGCAGCAGATATTTCAAACAATGTGCAACATTCTGTTGTACAGAGTAGAATTGTGTGCAGGATAAAATCAATAGAAACTTCTTATTTAGTTCTTAACCGACTTTAACAATTGGCATGTCACACAATCTTTCCCCTAATTATTTCATATTTCCATAAAGATACCGATATCATAGATATTTGTGAAAACATTTCATAGTCACAAAACTTAATGAATAAGAAATTGATCATGCATATAGATACTGGCACTTTTCCAAGAATCAATGTTTGAAGTGAGAGGCTATAAACAAACTGACACGTCTAAAAGAGTTATGCAGTTTCATAAAAAAATTCAAGCAGCCAACAAACAAAGGACCACTTTCTTTAGATTGATCTTGTGAGTTTTGGATTTTTTTATTTCGAACTCTGGCTGCTAAATCATTGTCAAACTATTTTGGAAGGCACAAATTTAGGAATAATGAAGGCACACTCATAGATATAGGATATCCTTGGATATTTTATTGATGTAATGATCTTACACAATCCCATTTTTTAAAGTTGAAATATATTCCTCCATGCACCTGTTCCCTGGACGGTGAACCAAATTGTTGTGTTAAGACTCATAGTGCACACATACAAGCAAGGAAGTAATCACCCCCATCTTGTAGACTATTGTTATGTTACTAGGAGAAAAGAGGAAGTTGTTTTTGTAACGTGATAAAAGCTGTAACTAGGGCTGTAACTGAGCTAGAACTAGGGCTGTAACTAGAGCTAAAACTAGGACTGTAACTAGAGCTAGAACTAGAGCTGTAACCAGAGCTAGAACTAGAGCTGTAACCAGAGCTAGAACTAGAGCTGTAACCAGAGCTAGAACTACGGCTATAACAATCTAACCAAAGGTGGTACTTTACTGACTTTCGATGAAGCATTATATGTAAAACTTACTGTATCAACTACTGATATACAGAGACAGGATTCCTACCTCTTCATTTCAAGTAAAATGAGACATAGCCTTTCTTCTATGTATCATTGGGTACTAAATATACATAAGAAAGTAAATACTTACATAGATCTGATCATGTTTGAATCTTTCTTTCAGGTTTTCGATGAAGGCATCTTCTGTCATAGGCAGCAAGAGCACTGCATCGCTGACCCCAACATTGTTCTCAAACACTGACAGCGCCCCCTGGTGCAACGCCATGGTCTAGTGGGATTTCTGGAACAAAAAGGATACATAATTATTTTTGTCAAGTATAACAACTTCAACTGTTAAAACCATCAGTCTATAAACATTCTGAATAGCCATTTTACATTTTACACAAAGTATCTAGTATCATGAGGGCACCCATATCTATTATAGGAATACATCATTTTTCAATTTTATTTGGGTTTGATATTGCAAAAATACCATTTGGGTATATTTGACCCCCAAAAAAATGGGTGTAATTTTAGAAGGAGATGAAGGACTGTCCAGCTCTAGAAGGGAACAACGTTCGGTGTGAGGCTGAGCGCAGGACAAATCAACTACATAAACACCTCAGTCTCCGTACATCTTTCATTTTGATATTCTCAGTTTTTGATGGCGGTGCACTCAGTGCTCAGTGCAAAGCATTGAGAAATCAGAAAAAGTCTTTCACAAGAAAATCAATTTACAAGAAAAGCATTAAGTTGTACTTGTTTGCTAAAAGCAAGAACACAATATTTCCTCAAGAAAGCTAAAGATCAAAAGATTTACTTCTCCAGCTCGCATGCAGCAATGCCTTCCATATAACTGTTACACTAACCTACAAAGTAATACATTTTCTGGTCACCACGCAAGTGGAAATAGTGAACTGCCTGTGACTGTAAATTTGATACTGTTAATGTCAGTACTGGCATCCTCTGTAAATCTGATACTGTTAAAGTCAGTACTGACATCCTCTGAGTAACATTAGCTTACTTTTACGTCAAACTGACGTATTTTACTTCTACATGGAGAGAAAGGAACGGTTGGGGAGGAGGCTGTCTCTATACCTCAACAGAGGAACCATTCCTGGCTTTTATTTACCACCATCATGTTGCATCAGACGCCTTGTTGAATGATTGATTGAAGACACAAATGGTTCATGGATAGATAAGGGAAATGGTTCATGGATAGATAAGGGAAATGGTTCATGGATGGATAAGGGAAATGGTTCATGGATGGATAAGGGAAATGGGACATGGATAGATAAGGGAAATGGTTCATGGATAGATAAGGGAAATGGTTCATGGATAGATAAGGGAAATGGTTCATGGATGGATAAGGGAAATGGTTCATGGATGGATAAGGGAAATGGTTCATGGATGGATAAGGGAAATGGTTCATGGATGGATAAGGGAAATGGGACATGGATGGATAAGGGAAATGGGACATGGTGAAGATATAGAGAATGACAGAGAAGACTGTTGCATTTTTCATATTAAATGCATTAAGATTTTCTAATTATCCCCCGCACAACTCCAAAAAGGTGAGACCTATCTCGACGAAACTTGGTATGTTCAACGGGCTTCATGCGGAGATGTGCCTTTTGGGGTTTTCAACTTCTTTGCATTTTTATTTTTACCTGTTTCCATGGAAACGTAACATAGGATTTCGTTTCCGGACCACAACTCCAAAACTGTGAGACCTAGCTGGACGAAACTTGGTATGTGCAACGGGCATCATGCGGAGATGTGCCTTTTTGGGTTTTCAACTTCTTTGCATTTTTATTTTTACCCGTTTCCATGGAAACGTAACATAGGATTTCGTTTCCGGACCACAACTCCAAAACTGTGAGACCTAGCTGGACGAAACTTGGTATGTGCAACGGGCATCATGCGGAGATGTGCCTTTTTGGGTTTTCAACTTCTTTGCATTTTTATTTTTACCCGTTAATGTTTCCGGAGCACAACTCCAAAACGGTGAGACCTAGCTCGACAAAACTTGGTATGTGCAACGGGCATCATGCGTAGATGTGCCTTTTGGGGTTTTCAACTTCTTTGCATTTTTTCCATCCGTTCGTCCGTCCGTCCCGATAATGTTTCCGGACCACAACTCCAAAACTGTGAGACCTAGCTCGACGAAACTTGGTATGTGCAACGGGCATCATGCGGAGATGTGCCTTTTGGGGTTTTCAACTTCTTTGCATTTTTATTTTTACCCGTTTCCATGGAAACGTAACATAGGATTTCTTAATCGTTGTTTGTAGAAAAACAACATGATCACTGTTCAATATTCCACAACTAGTATCCTTAACTATCCTTTCCCTTTGGCGGGGGATATAGCTGACTCTGTCTGCTTGTTATCATTGTTTTTGGCTGAGGTAACAGCATGAGTATTTAGTTTTTTAATCCTTCCCTGTTTAACAGTACAAACTTTAATTCAGGAGATGTAAAGAAACTACAAAGAAATGGGAGTTCTATTAATCAGAACTTGTTTTTAAGGTGACATTGAGTATTTTAGTGCATCTAGTACAAAATAATGTTTGTATAATTTAATGATATCATTTGCAATTAAAATCTTTTATCTACACTTTTCACATTAAGACAAATCTATGGACTTCTGTTTCAAAGTCACCTGTCATTTCGGTTGGTATGCCTAACAGAATGTGAATATCTTCAAGACAGATTTTCATTCTGTATATCAAATGTTATTTCTGATAAAAAAACACAGAAAGAAGGCTTCTAAAGTTATAGGCTGACAGCTTTAGAAAAGATATGTGGGTATCAACCATTATCATTTAGTGAAGGTGGGCAGTGCAGCGATGTCAACCTTATTCTTTGCCACAAACTTTGTTTACAATGTGAAGTTAACCACAAAAGAAAAATAACAGATTCAACTTTCATTTATACTGAAACTCCGTGTTGATCTATACCCAAGAGATTTGGACAAATTTACAATAATTTATTCATTGGCTGTTTTAGGTCACACAAGATAAGGTCTGTGACTCTCTCTTCCATTTAGAAATTTTAGGAGAAGTTGGTTCAATAATTAATTTCAAAGTTGACATTTAAGATGAGGATCATCTGCAACTTTTAATGTCCCATGTCTTCAACTGTCTGGAGACATTCTACTATTCTGTTGAACTGCAAACTTGTCAGTTCATGCTCTTAGTATATGATAATCATCGGTCATTTCGGAAAATTTTAAATTTCCACACGCAACATTACAAATGTGCAAACCTCTCTGTTTACTCCTCTTATTCTTGAATCAGGTAAATCACAATCCAAACTTCCATATGAAGGGCAGAGTACTCCAGTTCACCTGTGCAAGTGCCTGTCCTTACCTAAGGTTACTGATTAGGGGGAATGATTTCAGTGTAAACTGCAAATGCCTCCCCATCCATCACATCCATACCCCGAGGTGACCCACGGCTAATCTATTGTAGTGAAGTCAACCAGCTACGGGACACACTGATCATCTCTATACTCTGTGTGCTATATCTGAGCCCTGGGGGGTATCAGTGCATATATCTACCTGTTCCCTCACTGTATCACACTTATCACCTTTTCATAACGTTCAACAAGATGATATAATCCTGTTTCACACCCTGTATCGTCCTGTCATCTGTAGTCAAGGAGTTGATGTTGTCTTTTCTCTCTCATCGTTAGAATGGAAACAAGCCCTCCATAGAACTAAGAACTTTGATGTATGGAGACCATTGTTTTAATGAAAACACTTTGTAATGACCAGGGGCATGGGCAAACTACAATGACCTACGCTGATTGTTTTAAAATAATATGAAAACTGTTTAATTAGCGAGAAAAATTCAACTACAATAAGTTTTTCAATTTCATATGCAGAATGGTTTAGATATGCTCCTGATGATAAGGTACATCAATTTTCTTAAATATGAATGTAATCGAAGATTCCAATTTAAATGCAAATGACAAGGTTTAAATTATATCAATCATGCATTGACTTCCTGGTTTGTTGTTTGCTTAAACTCCCATATCGAAATTTAAACTTCAACAAAACTTAGTCTTATTTCTTTAGTGAAGTTTATGAAGAAAAACAATTCAGATAAAATACAGATTAGTTTCCATGATTCATCAAGCAACTGGAAAATAAAGTTACTATATTAAGGTTCTGCACACCAAGGAGTCAAGCCTTGGGCAATGTTACCTAACTAAATGTCAACAAATGTCGGAGGAATTTGACAAATAATCCATCAGAGCTCAATTAAAGTCCTCTGTCCCCTCTCATTTCTGGCATCTTTAAACATGGCCTCTATGCTCTCCATTCTCAACCCAAATTCCACACAAATCTAAATGTACAAATTTATTCTGGAGAACTCCACCTAAGGGACAAATGCTGGATAATGATGGGATATAAATCCTATTTTGAGGATTCATTTAAGCAGGATTAGAATTTGAAAGGAATAATTACCTTCTCGGATCTCAAAGCTTATGTCATCTTAAATTAACATATCTTTATGTTAATATATCCCTTTCAGTCAACGATCCTTGATCCTCACTTATTAGGGGTCAAAGGGTCACCAAATCTATGAATTAGAATCATCATCAGCTTATGATTCTGCACACAAGGTTTCAGCTTTCTAGGCCTCTTGGTTCTAAAGAAGATAATAAAATTGTTTTTAGGGTTAGGTCCCTGTGGCTCTTACTAGGTGCTACAGGATCACTAAATCTATTAATAAAAAACTTCATTAGTCAAGGAGTCTGTACACAAGGAATCTGATTTCTCTAGCCTATGGTTCTAGAGAAAGAGATGAAATAGTGAAAAGTTTACGGACAGACAACATGCCATGTCAGATAAACTAAAAGTTGTGAGAGTACATAAATAAAGCAATTGTCAGATCAGTGTTTGTACGATAGATATTGTAAAAGGCCCTGAAACAGAGTGAATCACAGAGGGAAACATAGCAGCAGTTTGTATTTTCTACTTGTTACAAATCAAAAAAATGCATGAAACCAGTAAATGGCAATTTAGTTTCTCTGTAGTCAATTATCAAGCAGCTAAACGTTGAAGCAAAAAAAAAACACAACAGAAATTACGGAGAAAGGGAAGCAATGGACCAGCTTGTACGTCAGCAATAAAGAAAGGTAAAGAGCACATGCTGGCAGCTAATGGCCCCGTCCTGTGATGATGAAAACAGGCATGAGGTCAGCCAACTGGGATGCATTTCCGCATCTGCCGTGTGCAGCTGCAGGTGCATCCTGGGTATCAGCAGGTGCTTGTAGTCCTTCATTAAAGCATGTTTGACATTCAAGATTATAGACTTCACAGCCTTGATTGAAAAATTGAAAAGTAACCTTTTAAGGGATCTAGTGACCCTGAAGCTCAAGAACTTCTACAAAAAGTCAGTAGTCATAAAATTCTCTTAAATCGAAAAAAAAGAGTTCTAAAGCTCTTCTCATTAAATCTCACCATTAAAAGAACTGAAATGAATAGTTATACATGTAAATATAACATTAAGGAGATTACTAATTTCACAGACGAGGACTCTGCAAACATTATGCCATCAAGACTTTAGCTGCAGGCGGTTCAATCTCAGTGTGACTGAACAGACCTATTCCATTACGTTTTCCTGGCTTCTGAAAGATGCTGCTATAAACAAAGAGAACTGCAACTGTACATGTGGTTATGTAATGGTTCTATCAGCGGTTTCCAGAGATCCTGGCATGTATAACTCTGGATCGGCTCGCCTAAATACCATCCATGGAAGGTCTGCTTCTGAACACAGGATTAGCTGACCATTTCTCTCTGCATTAGAAGGCGTTTTGTTCAAGGAAAGAGTAAGGCAAATTTTACATCAGCATGCTGGACACAGCAAGGATCCAAAAAAAGGGAACATAAATTCAAATTTGAATTTCTTAAATATAGAATTCCTTTGAAGACATAAAGTATGCTCTGCATTTAATCAAGTAGTTCTCAACAAATGCAAAAAAGCATTTAAAGCATCTATTTGATACAAATAGATATGTTGGTGAATAAAGTTTATCACTCTGGGCCAATAATCCAGTAGTCTAGACAATAATCTAAAGCATGTATTTACCCTGGTGCTTGATCATTTCATGTATACAACTACAATAGTTACTCTCTGGTATCATAAAAGAAGAAAGCCCACAACTTCCCTATGTCTATACAAAGGAATGAAACCTGCAAGCATTTTCTGAACTTGCAAACCATATTAGCCTTTATACTGGAAGTGCAGTTCACATGGTATTTCAGAATAGCTAAGCGTTAGCTTGTGATCAGTCGAGGATTACTCTGCTGTAAGAAGATGTGATTTCTGTTGGTTGGCCCCTCAGAATGGTTTAAGATTACTTGATTTAACAGCTGTAGTTTTAACCATAAGCACTTGAAATACAACTAGTCACATAACAAACTGCCCTACGTAACATGAAATTTAAGGACAAGATATTTTTCAAGGAGTACAGTGAAGAGTCATTCCTTCTTAGGTCTAAAAATCATAGGCAAGTCTAGTTGCCTCAGCCTGAAATTAAGTATTATTAAGGACTCCCTTTTATCTAATCTCATATCAAATAATAATAATAATGATGTAGATATTCATAAGGTGCACATTTCCATCCACTAGTACATGCTCGAGGTGCTACCAACATTATTACCCTGGTCTAACCCAAGCTGACATATTTGTCACTAGAAGGTCACCATCAACTCAATGTTTTACCAGGAACCATTTCCTGTTGTGTGATCAGAGACAATTTAGATTAAGTCTCATAACTCATGTCTCAGTGTGGGACAGGGAATGAACCTTTCAAACTCTCTGTCTATCCAGCAATGATAGGTTAACCTTCCCATCCGGCAAGCCACGACTGATGTTGCTGAACTTCACTGAAAGCAGTCAACTGAGCTGAGCTCCTCGGGACGATTTGGCACCACATATTTATATTAGAAAACAAAATTATATAAACATGTTTTTGTCAGGAACTCTATGTTCATCAATCCGAGGCTTCTAGTACAGGTTCATTAAGGCAGAAAACTGCAGTGATAATGTTCAGCCTTGGACATGAACTAACTGCAACAATTAACATTCTCACACACCACGAAATAAAGGAACCTGATTTCCTCATGGGGATACGATGAATATTCCCATCCATGCAGGGCAGACCCAGATGCCAGGCCATTGTTAATGGCATCATAAAACACAATGATGCCACCTCAGATAAGAAATTAGCATTTCTTGCTATCAGTTGCATTCTTGATCACCATAATCCTGTAAGATGCATTAGGGCAGCTGTAGAAACACATGACAATCTAGCTATGCCAAGAATTCTGGCTGCTTATTATTTCTTTTGTTTTCTTCAAAATCAGAAAGCTTGGCTTATCATCTTACAGAGAATGTGAGGTTTGTTTTACAGGCATATGGTACCGTTAGATAATGTTGTACTGTTTCACAGAGGAGATGATATCATGCTGCAGCTTATGAGGTTGGGGGTTGGGGGTGGGGAAGCAAGGGGAGGGGGGTGGGGAAGCAGGGGGATGGGGGATGGAGGCAAAGGGAGGAGTGATATGTAAATTACCATTTTATTTGTATAATCAAAACTCATGCAGACAACAATATCACATGATCACATTAAAAGTTCATTAAGTGACATTAAAAAGTGTCTTGAAATTATTCTGAAAATATTTAACTCATATTGCATAGAACCTCTTTAACTTAACATAATCCCAGCATGAAAAATGGATATGTTATTACACATTAATTCAAAGATAAGCTTAGACATGACAATACATTTACCTCCAAATTAGCGACATGAATATCTGTAGAGGTTGTACCATAAACTTAAGGGTAAATTGTAGGAGCATGATAAATCAATATCCAAATTAACATAAGGTAAGCCTGCAACTGTAATACCATAAATTCTAAGCTATGAATAACCCAATAAATTATTCCACAACTACAACTGTGTAGAAATTGAACGGTAAACTCATCCACCATAAAGCCTTTAGATAACGACATACTTCCCTTTACAAGAAATATCCAATTCTTGGAAACGGTCACGCTAGCTGACTACAGACTACTGGTGACACAATTGTGTGCACTACCTGCAGTGATTGCAGACTACTGGTTACACTACCTGCAGTGATTGCAGACTACCGGTTACACTACCTGCAGTGATTGCAGACTACCGGTTACACTAGTGGTTACACTACATGTAGGGACTGCAGACTACCGGTTACACTACCTGTAGGAACTGCAGACTACCGGTTACACTACCTGTAGGGACTGCAGACTACCGGTTACACTAGTGGTTACACTACCTGTAGGGACTGCAGACTACCGGTTACACTAGTGGTTACACTACCTGTAGGGACTTCAGACTACCGGTTACACTAGTGGTTACACTACCTGTAGGGACTTCAGACTACCGGTTACACTAGTGGTTACACTACCTGTAGGGACTGCAGACTACCGGTTACACTAGTGGTTACACTACCTGTAGGGACTGCAGACTACCGGTTACACTAGTGGTTACACTACCTGTAGGGACTGCACTACTAGATGGCCTGAGGGAGCTCTGCACAATGGGCTATGATAGCATGTAACATGGCATAATTGCAGTAATGACTATGTAACAGAGTGATAAGCTGTATAACCTCCCTGACTGAGAGTGATTGCATCACGGGTTGACGGCTGTATCAATATTTACACCTGGGTGACACAACACGCCATTCTGATGGTAAATGCTTGTGACAGTTGCCTCTGTTGCTACAACAGCTCATCACTTAACAGATGGTCCTATCCAGACACACCAGGTCGATTTCATCATTTGTGCGATTTCCTATTCAAAGACATTTGAATTAAAATGAAAGTCCAACATTTCATGATTGCAGTGAGAAAACCAGCAACATACCGAGTGAAACCTGTAAATATATATCCTTGTTCCAGCAGTCTTTAACACAGTGTATAAAATCGAAGAACAACAAGAGCATCTAAAATGAAATTTTAAAAGGGATAAGAGAGGATAACTTTCTGATGGCTGTTCTTCACAAAAACATGTCATCTTATTATTGTCACTCCTCACTTTAAAAAAAATTTAATATGAAAAGCACATTATTCTTCCACACATATGTTTCCAAAATTATGTTTAATATGACTGATTCTTTGACAAGTTCTAAGATTTGTATCTAGAGCATGGTTGCATTGTTTACCAAACATAGTAAGATTACTTCTAGTCACATTGTCAATAAGCATGTCCTGTGTCCTGTGCAGTATTCAGTGTAAATCTAGACCAGTCTTCAGCAACTGCATGCAGGTGTTACTCCGCTACCATCAAACAATGATCAGAACTTGACAATCAATAATTATCGATCTCGTCTCCCAACCATTGTACAATCAGTAAACTCTATGTTCAGACAAAGCAGTTTTTCAGCAGAAACATCATGTGATGCTACAACTTTAACACTGTACCAGTTTTAGAAATCTTCTTTCATACTTATATTCATATCGGGAAAAAATCTACAAGCTGTTCATAAAAATAAATGATTTGAATAAAAACTTCTTTTTTTAAAAAATTATATCACAAGGCAAATGACAGTATGTTAGTTCTTAATTGGAAGCCAATGACATACAACAATAATAATCAAGACATTTGTTGGAAATAAGAACTTATCGTAATCTGACATTTGAGATTTGAGAAAATCAGAAAATAGAAAATAAGAATTTATTGTTAACTGACATTTGAGATTTGAGAAAATCAGAAAATTGAAAATAAGAATTTATTGTAAACTGACATTTGAGAAAATCAGAAAATTGTAAATAAGGATTTATTGTAAAATGACATTTGAGATTTGAGAAAATCAGAAAAACATTCATTGTAAACTGACGTTTGAGACCTGAGAAACTCAGAAAATTGAAAATAAGAACTTAAGGTAAACTGACATTCATTTGACTCTGATTTTGTTACTTTCATTCATGTTCTGTTTATGACAGGACAATATTTAAAGAAATAACATAATTTGTTCATGTCCAATCTATTACACTTTCTTAAACTGTAGAGTTACAGAATATGTATCGTATCTTGATGATAATCGTCTTTCAGGTTTCTTGGCAATATGTCCATGATATATGGTCATGCCTCATAAAAATAGAGCCATGGGCTCTGTAGCTCATCAGACTTTTGATAGAAATAGGTGTTTGGGTTTAGACCATGGGGTCATGGGCAGTGTAGGAAAGATAGCCTGTCCCAACGTCTGAGTTATTCACAATCAAACAAAAAAGGCCCATTGCCCATTTGGGGTCAAGGGGTCACCGAACCTACAATTCAGAATCCCCATTGTCCAAGGAGTCTACACACAACTATTAAGCTATCAAGACCTTTTGGAACTGGAGAAGAAGATGAAAGTAGGATTTTAAGGTTTTGACCCCTGTGACCCCATTTGGGGTCAAGTGGTCACCAAACCTACAATTTAGAATCCCCAGTGTCCGAGGAGTCTTCACACAAGTTTTCAGCTCTCTAGACCTTTTGGAACTAGGGAAAAAGATGAAATTAGGTTTTATAGGTTTTGACCCCTGTGACCCCATTTGGGGTCATGGGGTCACCAAACCTACAATTTAGAATCCCCGTTGGCCAAGGAGTCTACACACACCTTTTCAGCTCTCTAGACCTTTTGGAACTAGGGAAAAAGATGAAATTAGGTTTTATAGATTTTGACCCCTGTGACCCCATTTGGGGTCATGGGGTCACCAAACCTACAATTTAGAATCCCTGTTGGCCAAGGAGTCTACACACACCTTTACAGCTCTCTAGACCTTATGGAACTAGTGAAAAAGAAGAAATTAGGTTTTATAGGTTTTGACCCCTGTGACCCCATTTGGCGTCAAGGGGTCACCGAACCTACAATTCAGAATCCCCATTGTCCAAGGAGTCTACACACAACTATTAAGCTATCAAGACCTTTTGGAACTGGAGAAGAAGATGAAATGGGATTTAAAGGTTTTGACCCCTGTGACCCCATTTGGGGTCAAGTGGTCACCAAACCTACAATTTAGAATCCCCAGTGTCCAAGGAGTCTTCACACAAGTTTTCAGCTCTCTAGACCTTTTGGAACTAGGGAAAAAGATGAAATTAGGTTTTATAGGTTTTGACCCTGTGACCCCATTTGGGGTCATGGGGTCACCAAACCTACAATTTAGAATCCCTGTTGGCCAAGGAGTCTACACACACCTTTTCAGCTCTCTAAACCTTTTGGAACTAGGGAAAAAGATGAAATTAGGTTTTTTAGGTTTTGACCCCTGTGACCCCATTTGGGGTCATGGGGTCACCGAACCTACAATTCAGAATCCCCATTGTCCAAGGAGTCTACACACAACTATTAACTCTTACGTTGCTGAATATTATTTTGACCAGTTTTGCCCCCGTGGCTGAATTTTCCAGCACTCGCCTCGCTACCGTTATAGCGCAATTAGCCCCTGTGGCCGAATTTTCCAGCGCCGCCAGATGCGACCGTTTTAACAACATATGGCGTGTTTACATGGCGAAATACGGACATTATCGTCGTTTTATACAAAGCTAGTCGGCGAATCCCGTGTTACAAATGGATGATACTTACTTGACACTTTGAATGAAATTTTTATCACCCCTGGAACGGTTTCTACAACTGAAGTAAACTTGTTTTCAATTCGGGCGCCGTAACTCAATAAATTCCAAGAGCGCATGCGCGAAATCAAAACGAAACTAAAGATGAATAGTTCCTCTTCACATCGATATAAAAATTATTTTTATAATATGTTTAGAACGAATTTTACAAAATTTTAAAAATTGTCTTCATTTCAAACATTATAAAATCATTTAATCACTGAGTGCACACATGCAAATTATATACGGAATTGAAGCTAATTTTTTGCTCTATATTTCACGATAAATTTTATTACGATACGCCATCCTAAACGAAAGATATAAATTACGAAAACAGGGTAGTGATAAATCCCGATAACGCTCTGACCCCCACAGTAATATTACTAAGCTAATAGCCCCGGGCAAACGCACGCGCTCAGCGCGTGCAGGCGGGGTATCCCCGTTGAAACATACACTCACACACAATATAAATTGTCTTTATTTCCAACTTTATAAATCATGTTATTCGCTTTGTATACATGCAAATTATATATGGAATTGAAGGCAATTTATTCTTCTTTACGAAGAAATAAATCATAACAATCTTTTGCACTGTAATTAGAAGTTATTACCAACGAAACGTGGGTATAGCTAGTAATAAATTCTTTGATAATCGCCTTACCGCAACATATGTCGCATCGTTTCCACACGTTTTATTTTGATGCAAATATGGGCAAATTACACATGAAAATGAAGGTATTTCTTTCTGCTTTACGATGATATGAAAATAATAAATATGTACCACTTGGTTTGGAATATATAAAGTTTGCAAAGATGGTACCCTCGGGTATTTTAGAACAGATTTTGATAATTCCGACATCACTAACCGCTCCTTTATTGTCTAATTGTAATTTGCAAATTTTATATAGAATTGAAGACGATCCTTTCCTCTTTATTGTGATATAAAAATGTCGATAATGCGCTCTGCCGTTAAATGGATAGGAAGTGTAAAAAGCAGTTGAAAATAAATCGCTTCTCGGTAAACAAAATATGAATAGAGAAATTGCCTGTTTGTGCGATGCCCGCCGGGTCCTTTCTGATTTTCTTGTACATACTAATTTTATGTGGCAATAAAGATTATCCTTTTCTCTATATTTTGATATATGAAATTGCAAAATTTACCGAGAAGTTTATGTGATATAAAGTGCGAGAAAATGGTAAAAACGTAAAGAATAAACAAAAGTCACAATTTTGCGGAACTTGCTGTATCTTTATTCTATATGGTGTATATAATTTTTTTATATCAAATCGAAGACAATTATTCCTTCTTTATCACGATGTAATCAATTTCAAAATACGCCTAGCTGTTGAGAAGATATGAGCGAAAGAAAGGCACATGTCAAAATTGCCGTTCAGTTTACATGATTTGAATCGAGAAATTAGCTATTTGTGCGGCGCTTGCTGTGTCTTTATTTATTATCGCGCATGTACACATTTTACATGGAAAGAAAGACAATCTTTCTCTCTGTCTTTTGATATAAAAATTGTCAAAATACGTTGAGCACATCATGTAAAAATTGGTGTGACAAAATGGTGTAAAACTAAAAATATGTAAAAATCACCTTTTTTGCGGCACATGCTGTATCTTCAATTCAGGTAGCGTAGTTACGTATTTTATATTGAATTGAAGACAATTTTCTGCTCTTTCAAATGATCCAACCGGTATTGAAATCCGCCCAAGGGTTCAGAGCATAGGGCGTGCGATATAAGGTTGTACGTTTGGTGTGAGTGCAGGCTTGTAAGCAAACGATAGCACGCGCGGGGCGGTAAGCTCGTGCGAGAGGGTAGAAAGTGCCCACAGGCTATTAGCACGTGCGGCGGGGAGTGGGGGAAAATTGAGTGATTTTAAAGCTTATTTTCGGTACGATAAACGTTATCAATCGTTGCATAATTTTCGGAACATGTACGCGCATTATTTAGAACACCAACGAAACAAAATTCGGTAGCTTAGCGACACACGGACGGAAAGTACTAGCGTTGAACTGACACTACTGCCGTGCAACAATTGCCCGTCCTTCGCTACTGTGAACCTCGGCGTTAATGAGCTAGCGTGAGAAAAATAGAGTTTGGATGTCGCATCTCGCCCAGAGGACATGCGGTCAAAGCAAATTTCAACCCGGACAGGCCCGGGACCCGCATCTTAAGGGTTAAGATATCAAGACCTTTTGGAACTGGAGAAGAAGATGAAATGGGATTTTAAGGTTTTGACCCGTGACCCCATTTGGGGTCAAGTGGTCACCAAACCTACAATTTAGATTCCCCAGTGTCCAAGGAGTCTTCACACAAGTTTTCAGCTCTCTAGACCTTTTGGAACTAGGGAAAAAGATGAAATTAGGTTTTATAGGTTTTGACCCCTGTGACCCCATTTGGGGTCATGGGGTCACCAAACCTACAATTTAGAATCCCCGTTGGCCAAGGAGTCTACACACACCTTTTCAGCTCTCTAGACCTTTTGGAACTGGAGGAGAAGATGAAAATAGGTTTTTCAGGTTTTGAACCCTGTGACCCCATTTGGGGTCATGGGGTCACCAAACCTACAATTTAGAATCTCCAGTGCCCAAGGAGTCTACACACAACTTTTCAGCTCTCTGGACCTTGTGGAACTGGAGAAGAAGATTAAAATAGATTTTTAAGGTTTTGACCCTTGTGACCCCATTTGGGGTCATGGGGTCACGAAATCTACAATTTAGAATCCCCATTTGCCAAGGAGTATGCACATAAAATTTCAGCTCTCTAGAGTCATTGGTTCTGGAGAAGAAGTCGAAAAAGTGAAAAGTTTACGGATGGACGGATGGACGGATGGACGGACGCCGGACGCCTTGCCATGCCATAAGCCCATCGGGTCTTTCAGACCTGATGAGCTAAATAAGGAATTGGGATATATTGTCTCGGCACTGATACGCAGGTCTAAGGGACATATTAAAATTCTGAATGTATTGGTAATGACATGTGTCTACTTTGATCTCTTATTGAATTACTCATAATAAAATAGACACTATCATAACACGACAATAGATGTAACATTTTGTTATATAGCATACAGGTGCTCATTTGAGACAGCCATTAATTGGACCAGAAGGTTTTTGAGATAAGCGTTATTACAATGAATACAGCTTTTTATGGTTCATTACTGCAATCAGAGAATCCATTGTCCCAAGAGCCGAGTCATCTGTTTTAGTTTATCCAGGTGAAGTGAAACAAAGGGCTGATCATGTTCTCAACATGCTGTGAGATCCCAGAGAAGGGGAATCCCCTCCAGGGAGAATGAATATTTCAGTGGATATATGGCGTGACTGAACCCTGAAGAGATTCTGGCGAGATACGTGGAGATTATCGCACTCGTATCTCCACTCTTCACATGCAACCAATCGTAGACTTAAATTTTGCTCACCACATATCTTTGTTGAATTTCAATTATTGAAGAGATTTTTTTCATGGATCAATGATAATGTATTGATAATGTAGAAAGCTCTCTAGTGATGTTATCCAATTTTGAGACAGAACTTGTGAGTTAGCACGTTCGTGTATAAAGCAGCTTAAAATAGATAATCAAACATGTACAGATGCCTCAATACTGATGGTAAATATGTAAAGATATTAAGTTGCTTTTGGCAAATTTACAGAATATTAAGTTGCCAATAGCAAATATGTAAAGATATTTAGTTGTCAGTGTCAAATATGTTGAAATATCAAGTTGCCAATGGCAAATATGTAAAGATATTTAGTTGCTGGTCTATTTACTTAGTTTCCCAGCAACACTGACAAAAAGGCAACTGGGCTAATCCTTATCTGCGAGTTCACCTGGGGACAAAAAACAATAGCTGCACACAACACAAGATGTCAATGTGACAGCCAGGGCCTCCCAGGAGCACAGCTTATATCTGGGCCTCCTTTCTCACCCGCTGTCCTCCTCGAACACAAACACACAGAGGATATGGAATATATCATATTATAGACAGTAGCTACAGCACAAACACACACAGGATATGGAATATATCAAATTAAAGATAGTAGCTTCAGCACAAACACACACAGGATATGGAATATATCATATTAAAGACAGTAGCTATGGCACAAATACACACAGGATGTTCATGAATTTGATTTCAAGGCAAAATGATTAAATTATTCAAATATAAGCTATCTTGATAGGTAGAGTTCTGAAATATTTGGCTATACTAGTATATGAATGGGCATACAATGCTTCCAAGGTCAAATTAATTATAACTAAAAAATAATCGCAACTCATTAACAAGGGAAGAACCTGGGGTTGACCTTAAGACCAAAGATAAGCAGATAACAAGTTCACTTTCCTGTGAGAGAATTAATTTTCTATACTTTCAACTTGTTATCAAGTAAATGAACATTCATTTCATTTCATTTTCACTTTTGAAAAACATTGGAAACCAAATTAACCAATTCATTTTTCTACCAATCTTACGATAATGTGGTCCATATACCACTGCATGGCAGTCTGTGGAGCAGCAGGAGTCAGACAACTATTCTAGTAGCACTTGAGTTACCACCCGGTTATGGATATGATAATCTTCATACACTTGTGTTGTTATATTGGGCTCTTACACAGATAACATCTTGCAAGGCATGTCCGCTATGTGAATTACAAAACAGCTCTCCAACATGAAAGAACAATATCCCAGTTATGTTGTTAATGTGTGATTTCTTCTCAAATTCATAAATTCTAGGTAAACTATTCAAAATATTGATTTTAATAATAATTAGCATACATAAAGTGCTATATTCATACACAAGGTGTGTGCTCAAAGCACACTGGCATGTTAGAAAAGAAAGACTACATTAATTAGTTGTATGAAACAAAATCCGCGAGAAGAGCACTGAATTCTAGCATATGAATAATAACAGCATTAAACATCGGTACATCTGTGGGAGTTCATTGTGAAATAAAGTCTAAGTAATTACAAATTGTCTTCAACACGAGACACTCTTAAGGCATGATTATTATTAGCAGTACAAATTATCTGATAAGAGCCATTTCACAACTAACACAAGATTGGGAAAAAATAGTCCGCGAATACTGCAAACGGAGAATGTTGCCATTTGTTTGTAAATGTTCGATGACAAAGTCAACTTTTTGCTGTTGAACAAATGTTTGGCGCGCGGAGGTTTACCGAACAAATTTATCGAGGTTAGAAACAACACTGAGACAAACACGCAAGCCCATTATCATAGCTCCCGTCCTTATCCGCGCTAATCACACGACTCTCTATGACAATCCTCTATTACAGACATGAAGCCTCACGCCTCAAACAGAGACTCCAAGTTATGGAGAAAAGTCATCAAGACCTGATTTGTAGAGAATCTTTATTTATCCCTCTTTTGAAGACTGACAGAAAATTCTTTAGATGAAGAGAAAAACATTTATCTGTTGCTTGAATAGCCCTGACACTATTCCTACAGCCAAACCAATTCTATCAACTGAAAATGCCATAAATCAAGAATCACTGTAATGTGTTCTGTGCTGGTCTGTGAAGTTCAACAGAGCAGGATAATTAAAAGAATAAGATCTACTCCATTTCTCACAATGAATGAATTACAATAATGAATGATCAATGAATGTATATTTTATCACTGAATTACTGATATATAAAGTCGAGGTCAATCAAAGAATGAGGGAATCAAAGAGTTTATTAGAAGAGCAATGAATTTAAAATGCAGAAGTTTTAATGAATGAATGAATGAATGAATGAATGAATGAATGAATGAATGAATGCTGTAGTAGAATAGAGGGTGAGAAGACAAAGACGGAACCATGTTGTAGCAAGTTCAAGTTTCATCAAGCCCAGTAGGAAACACAAGGTTGAGCAGACCAGCTCCAGTCTCTCATCCCGAAGCACAAAGAAAAACAAATTTGAATGCCAACATCTGTACAGATACAGCACGAGATAAGTTCTCTATAGCAATAGACCTTGGTGGAGAAGTAACCAAACCACAAGATATTGCTCCGTTTCTTTCAATCTTGAGTCTTTTCTTTGAAGCCAGGGTCAGATAGAATGACAAAATACGACAATAAATCGTTACCAGCTGTATTGATTAGGGCCAAACCATTCCTAAATAACCAGTCACAGGAATCAGGACTTGTACAACTAACCTCATTCATGGAATCTTTATCATTGTTAGGCTTTCAAAGAGAGCATTAATCAGGTTTCCAATCATTTGCAAAATCCCTGACATATCCATGTACGTCATTAGTGGCTTCCAATCATTTGCACAATCCCTTATATATCCTTACACCCCTTGGGAAGTTATTTCCTTTGTTTTATTTGAAGGTTATATGCCATAACCACCATGTGCGCAGGTTGGTTATCTCATAACTACCATGGTCGGTTATGAGTGAGTACATGAGTTGAGGTTTAACCTGTTTTTCTAACATTTTAGATATTTAACACCTGTCGGTTATGAGATGTTCAATGTGTACAAACAAATTAACTTGTAAAATTTTAAAATTTCAACAAGCTAGAAATTTAAGATTTATAAAGGGCGTAAGTGGGATTCGAACCCTGGACCTCTCTATTGTCAAGCAACACCTCTACCACTTGAGCTAATGAGGATCCATGTCAGCCGAGGTACTTTTTGTTGTGTCATGTCTACACTGATTTCACCCTGTATATATATAAGTAATAGGTTTTGTATATTTTTAATGTAAAGGGTCTACTTTTTAGCTTTAAAATCTAAAGCAGGCGTGTATTGTAAATATTCTATGTGACTCTTTCGGTCAGAAAACATAAAGCCGCAAAGTGTTAAAATATAACGTTTATAAATGCAATATATATGAATAATTTAGTTTAAAATTATTTTACGAATGTTCCGCGGGAGTGTAAGCCAAATAATGACCTGATTGCCTCGCGTTATGGCAATAAACTCAGCTCGGGCTACGCCCTCGCAAGTTTATTTGCCATAAACGCTCGGCACCAGGTCATTATTTACTACATGTACGTCATTACTGGCTTCCAAACATTTGCACAATCCCTTACATGCATGTACGTCATTAGTGGCTTCCAAACATTTGCACAATCCCTTATATATCCATGTACGTCATTACTGGCTTCCAATCATTTGCAAAATCCCTCACATATCCATGTACGTCATTAGTGGCTTCCAATCATTTGCGCAATCCCTGACATATCCATGTACGTCATTACTGGCTTCCAATCATTTGTGCAATCCTAATATATCCATGTACGTCATTACTGGCTTCAGATCATTTGCGCAATCCCTGACATATCCATTTACGCCATTGTTGATTTTCAATCACTTCCTTTTCCTATATGTTTGTACACGAACCTCATTTGTTGTATAAATGACTCGTATACTATATATTCTCTTAAATACTTATCAGTTGCGTGGAAACGATATTAGCATCTACATAGAGACACCAAATTTTCAGAATATAGAAGAGTGTATCCATAAACTTGCATCATTAAACATGTAATCTATTGAAAATCAAAGGGTGAATCCAGAGTTTGTTAGCAGCTGTTCGACAACATAAGTGTTACTTTACAACAAATGAGGATTAATATGTCATGGCTTAACATGGCATGTTCAATCTTGAAATTGATCTTGTAAATTATCATTTTGCTAACCTGCTGTGGGTTGGATGAGTAGAACAAAATGTATCCCTAAATCTGGTTTTTCATTTACATGTAAAAGGCATAAAGATGAAGGGAGCGGCCAGGGATTATTTTTATCTAAAATGCTCCTCATATCCTGTTCAGAGATTTATAGCAATGGATACAGATTTCTTTTTTTAAAATGAGTAAACTAATAACTGGCAGAAAGACAGTGATGTAATTTAATCTGATAGACCAAAATCAGTATACGAGGCCTGAGGAACAAAGTGGATTGTTATTCAACAGCTAGTTTACATAGGATATCTTAGTGACTCCGCTCTTCCAAGCAATGAAAAATTTCAAATAATAATATACAAGACATAAAAAGTACAGATAAAATGGATATTCTACAAGAAATTTCACAAATTTCTTTATAGGACACATAACTGACAGCTATTCTAAACTTGCTGATATTATCACGACACACCTGCCTTCTAAATGTACCTGGATCTTCTAATCAAATCGTAAGGTGAATGCACACCTGGTGTGGGGTATAGGTAACTTGGGATGGTATATTCTATTCTATATCCTATCTATCACAGCAGGTATCAGATTTGCTTGGAGAAAGTTTACAAGACCATGTTAACCCCTCATTGTGCACTGGCTGGAAGCTAACTATCAAAGTGTATGTGTAATGATTCAGTAGTAGGCTACATACTTATTGACAGGAATCAAAGTGGTACAGTAAATTAACATTTATAATAAAACATGATTTACATGTAAATTTTATGAATAATCGAGAATTTCAATGAGGGAGGCAACATTCTGGTGTAGATCCTGGTTTAGTCAAAGAGAAGTGTGTAGGTCTTTGTGTCCATATCACACTCCAGTGAACAGACCTGGGCATGAGGTGATCAGATATACATGATATACCCTGCACTTATTCACACTATGTCACACAATTGCATTCATTAAACAACAATGTAAACATTTACTTGAACACTGCCCCTGACCATGCCACGAGGCATAACAATCCTTACAATGTTGAACATGTAGAGAGATATGAGTTTATCAGGTGAAGCAGTGTGGAACATTACCTGCAAGTCTCCACTTGACTGCATCTATTATTTGGGTAGGCAACCAAAATGTCAATGTAACCCAACAGGTACAATAACAGATAACTGAAAAGAACATACAGGAAGTATCAAGTAGCAACTTTGATTTAAATTTGAACTAATGCTTTGTGATGTCAATAAAGAATAGTAAAAGTGTTGGATAAAAGGAACTTCTCCTGCACAATATTTACTTGCAATATCAATCCTAATACAGAAGAAGCAAATATATTCAATGTTATAGAAAACTGCATTGCTTGTTTGCCTTCAGGTCATGAGGCTTTTCGTAAAGACATTGCGACTTATCCTAGATAAAATAATAACAATATTAATAGCGCTAAACTCCACTATGACGTGCTCATCGCGCATACAGGAGTCATGGATAAACTGCTTGGCATTCAGCAGGGTTTCTACTGCAGGTTTCAACACAATCATGGCAATGAATAGCTTTATTGCAGGGATGGGCTTTCTTCCAACAATAACAGTAGCCATCAGAAGATCAATGGAAACTTTAAATCCGATATATCTTTCCTTACCCAATCAAACTGATGACTGATAAACCTTGAGAGATTTAGATGAATCAATAATTTGAATATGAATATGGTGACCTTCTAACCTGCTTTTTAAGCAGTATATAAATTTTTTAATTTTGTTATCAAATGAATTTTACGATAAAGAAATCTCACCTACCAGACTAGCAGTATAATAGCTTTGTTGAAAGAAGATAACATGGTGGATGAGCATCGAATGTAGTTGTTAAAACTTTTTTATTCAATTAAACAAACAAAATTCACTTTGCTTTTGGTAATGACTTTAGAAAGAGGCAAACATCCGATCTTCACAGGTAAAATGTCAAGAAACAACCCAAAAGATTTAACCCATGGAAAACATACTTTATCTCAATGACACCAGGATTAGGTACGGATGTATATCTGGAGGCATCTCTACAGATGCAGCACCTGTGAACATGAGTAATGAGACAGATGCCGGGGAAGGTAGATATATACCTATGTAATTACCTGGAGAAGGAAGACTCATCCCACTTACAAATATACACAGATAAGCGTACCCTGACTATGACAATCTCGCCTCTGCCATTAACCTCTACAGCCTGGTGACAGCGAAATGCGGAGGGCTTGTTTGGAAGATGGCATTGCTCAAATGCTTTGAAATCTAACGCATCATTTTCCTATAAGCTTTTCATTCAAATTTGTTCAAAGTGATGATATTTGGAATGCAAAGGCTTTGTCATAGATCATTATTTATTGTTAATTATTTTTGGTAATTGCGAATTCATTGTATAAATGATTATTCCTCTAAACATGAATGAACCTCATAGACTCGAGTCCATTATTAATGAGATTGATATAGCCTGCAGCATACGGTCATCAAACTGTTTTGTATTTATTAAATATCAAAAAAAAAATTCTTATACACAGGCATGTGTAAACTATTGTTCTCATTGGTGAGTTTTTTAATTTTAATTTTTCATAACTTGGGGTATTCTTACAAACACCATAACTGGTAACATTTTATTTTAGTTTACAAATGTCGAGTAAGGTCATAGCACTGAGCAAATAAGTCAATATATATGGTTATACTGGCTTAATTTGCTGAGATTAATACATGCACCACTTTATGGACTTTGTAGGTCCTCACTTTTAGGACAATTTAAAGGTGTTAACAATTAGATGGTCATCTTATTCTTAACCTTTCTCTCTTGTTAACACCTAAATCCTACCACAAAAATATCATTATGCAAGGTCATTATTAATGACCTATTCTCATTTCAAACATCTGAATATATCCCTACCAAAGATCATTATCAATTCAGCTATAAAACACCGCATTCTTCAAAACTAGATACATCGCAGAGTAAATGTTAGTCAAGCCATTAGTGGTAAAGCTAAGTTTGCCCATGTGGAGGTGTAAATATTGCATACAGTGGCTAAGTAAACTGGGTCCCCTCAGGGACTCTCGTCCATTCAACTCAGGACACTAACCAGTTTACACCAACCCCCACACTATCACACGCTTGTGGTTAACCCTAAAATGATGAAGTTGTGGTGAGATCATGATCACGTAACAGTCCCTGGTACTGAAGCAAGGCCAGCCTGCTACATCTTGGTGGCCAGCAATTTGGCCACTATTTGGCGATTGGGCTTCAATTCCATTACGACAATGTATAGATATGGCATATGCAATTCCTGGCCAAAACATAGTGAGCTTTTATAGAGGTGTAATATCTCAAATGTAGCATTTGCCAACACAATATACATGTGCTTCAGACTCAAACACTGCAGACCAGATAGAGGACCCTGACATCAAAGGGGTTAACCAGTGTGAGAGTAAACCTACCACTACAGCCGATTTAACAAGCATGTTTGACAGCAAAGTTTGTCTCAATGAAAACACGAAAGTTGAAATGAGTTATGTTGGTGCATTCAGTAAATTGGGGAAAGTATTGCTGCAGCACAGAAGCGCAAAATTGTATTTGATGATATTTCAGAAACTGTTTTAAAGAAAAATATATGAAAATAGATGTCAAGCTTTATAATTATCCAATTGCTCCAAAATTCTCTTACAACATGATCACAATTCTCGCACATTAACAAATAATAAGTGTGATATTAGTTGCTTTAATTCTGTACTTACAGGGTGGAGTTCACCTGAAATCTCTGTCTATGATGAAGCATTGTACACTTCCAGCAAAAGAAACTCTCCAGGAGTAAAAGAAGTGACTATTAGTTACATAGGGATCTTTCAGCTTTACTAAATTTCACTGAAATCTAAACAGAATGTTTCTTCACTGCAAAAGTTCAACTTGAAAATACATTGATATACAACTGTCATAAATGTAACATTAACTTTTATTAAAAATTCAATTGATTGAAAAATTCACAAACCCTACTCTCAGGTATATATAGATGAAATAATGTCTTATTCTACATTAACAATATCTCATCTATATATATAGATATATAGATAAAATAATGTTATTGTAGAATCAGGTACATATTCACATTCACATTTGCTAACAAGCGCTTTCTGCCATGATGGCTTCTTCAGGTTAGACTTTGAATGTCAGTTGTAATCACGTTGATTGTGACGTGACGTGGTGCTCTTTATGACGTCATAGAGGTAGATGCGTCATGAGCATGAATTCAAGGAAATTTACATTTTAGCGTTCAGTAAAGGCTTAAAGTATAGATATATATATAGATATATATTTTGATTCAAATATATCATATATATGTCATCTTGTGAAAACTTAAGTTGATCTCACTCTGTGATGTAAACATTGCATACAAGGAAAGACAGATATATATCAACAACCTATATTCCCCTAATGGTGGGTAGATATTGCTGTTATCAACGCGGAGAGAAGGAGGGTAACCAATGACATGGGTGCTATGTAAGAGTGAAGGGGTCGTGGCCCACACGCACAAGCCTCACGTACAGGTAGAATATCATGAGTGCAGGTACACACACCCTCTGACTGCCACAGTAGTGATACTTCGGTAAGGGTTGGAAATATTCTAAATGTCACCAACTTAATGTATGTGATAGTAGGACACAGAGCTCTGTTGGAGTCAATTGGAAACTAAACAGTTTTTTGGCAAGTTGTCTGATTTAAGGCAACAAATGAAAAGTCAAGTTAAGTTCAGATAGGTAGGTGATCACCTTGACAGACTTTCAAACCAAATGATGCCATAGGCAATCGAGTTACTTAATAAACCCTTCTCTGCTGAATATATTAGTAATAACCATTCCTGGGACACAAGCTACTGGAATTACCGGGCAATTACAACAAGAGTTAAAGTTACACTCTACTTAATCACCAGTCAAATGGTGAAGAGCCTCACTTTTTGGAGAAAGGTCAAATGATGTGAAAATAACAACAGTGAAAAATATCTAATTTCACAACAAAAAATGACACTTATTTGATTAAACCCTTATCAAACTCTCCTATGGTAAGGCATCTATTAGACAAGTATAAATGAAGGCAGAATTGAGGAATCGGTAACCACTTGATACACCTGATGAGCTGAACACTGGAATATACAATATGTGTTTTCTCTTGGGTTTGGGTATAGAATTGTAGCATTTATTGCATAATTTATTGTTGAACAAGCAGCATGGTCATATCTTGCTATATGCAATTGAGATTTGTCATTATTTTCAAAGCATGTTTACCTTGTTGTGGATGTTTCCTATATAACTGGCTTTAGAGTCAAGAGCAGACACAATATCAAAGGGGTCAGCTGATATGGACAATGATATAAATTATCGGAGTCCATAAGAATTACACAGATGTGTGAGGATAAGGAATCAACTTTTGAAAGTGATGTTGGTGAAACAATGAAGAACATTACATTCAAACATTCAGCTTATTATTTGAAAACAAAGGAACAGTCTAAAACTAACCTCAAACATTTTGCATCAGAAATGGGTCCAACAAATTGATTGGAGAAAGTAAGGTTAAAAAGTATATCCATTTACAAATGTCGATCTATTTGCAGACTTTATCTAAAGCTTAACCAAATAGCTTATCATAAATCAAACATGAATAGCTCTCAGTCCAATATCTACAATGTAAACAAAGGTTAATTCAATCGTTTTTAAAATAAGTTGCTTCAAAAGGCTGAATTCTCTTTTTTGTCGAACAGTCAATTTGTTTATATCAAAACTTTCTTTCAAATGTATATTGATTTGACATTGCAATAGCTTTCTTTGCAAGTGTTCAAACCTGACATACATAAAACTGTTTAGACCAAAATTCTGTTAATTCTTTTTTACAAAAAAAGCAAATATTTTAGAAATATTGAAGAAATAAGTTCATACTGCTTCAGATCAACATGAATTAAGTACAAAATTAACAATGAATTCATTAAATAAAATAAAATATAATGCTTCCAAGATATATGTCAAATGTCAGTATTGTCACACCTCCAACATGGCATTTGCAAATTTCTCCTGAGGTATCCTGGGAGATATGAAAGGGACATGAATAATGAATGATGTTAAAGACGTCAGCGTCCCACATTTGACTACCATGTATCTTTAATGAATACTAAATGCCACCAAATGGAAGGAGATTGGCTATTTAATGGAATTATATACATGAGATCACAGGGATGATTATAATGATAATACGCGATGACAATTGAGATAGTCCCACACAAAGGGTACAATAGACTTGCACTCAAGTTTTGATAAATCCTGCATTAGTCTATAAATCCTCATAGTTATATACCAATGGTAAAGATTTCTTCTGAGCAAGGCTAGCTATCTTAAAAAGGTAAGTCATCTTTTAGAAAGGTGGGGTTGGAGGTAAAACATCCCTTTGAACATTTTACTCACGTCTTAGCAGCTAGTTTTAGCGATGACAGAAAGCTTGTTACACCCTCGTGCCAATGATTTGCAGAAAACCTTGAAGGTTGGAACTTTATTTGCAATTCCACAGTGGTTCTTCACCTGTTGAATAAACCAATGCTCGTAGACAGCTCTCTGCAGGTGAAAGAGTTGACGAGCCCCTGTCTGTGTCTATGTCTGTGTCTGTATATCTATGTCTGTAGCTATGTCTGTGTCTGTATCTATCTGCTCTTGTGTCAGCAGCAGAAGATAAAATCATGCCATTCAAATGTTCTAAAAAAGGAAAATTTTACATTACATTGGTCAAGTTATTTCCTTCTGGTATAAGTTGAAATTCAACCTTTAAAATAAGTAAGAAAAAGTATATTTGAAAAATTATTTTTTCAAAACAATTTCAAGTATTCAATTGAATTATAATTTCAGGTTTTTTTTGTTTTTTTTTAAAAAACCTTTTAACATAAATACTTAACATCTTTCAGTGCAAACAATTTCTGATATTAGTTAAGTGTTTATTTCCAGAGCAAGGTGAAAGTTTCAACCATTACTAGATTTAAGAGGCTACAGGCATACAAAGATCCAATTTCTCTACAAGAGAGAAATTGTGAGGGACATAGACACAACAAAGGAAGAGAGATCACTATCTCATATGATCGACCCCATACACAACAACTAATACCCCTCTGCATTCAGTATCAAACACTTAACCAGGCCCTTAGATTTATATAGGTAATAAACAAACCCTTTCTATGGACAACAAACACTGCTTTCAGTCAATGTCTTTCAGTCATTACTCTTTTCATAGACATTGAAGAAGTTCAAAATTGTTTATTAGTTACGAAAAAAGACTTGTTATGAAATTGTTAACTTATTAGCATACATTCATATATGCCAGCCATAAATAGATTATTCAGTTATGCAATGTTGAAATAATGATTATTTCATGCTTCAAATTCAAATGAGTAAAAAAACAAAAAGCATTCGGTTTCAAGTGGTATGTGTATTATTCAACAAAGTGTTACTTTGTTTTCTTTTTAAAACGTGTTACTCTTCACTGTTTGAAATCCAGATAAAAACACAAAATCTAAAACCTTGTCATTAGATATAGATATGATTCAACAACTAATAATGATACATATCAACGGTCAAATGTTTGACATATGCATCCTACTGGAAAATCAACTTTTTAAAAAAATGTTCTAAAATATGTAATCAAACCAGTTATTTACACCTTTTGTAAAAATATTGAAGGAAATAGAAATTAATCTGTTGAAATGTTGTACAGTCATGCTGAAAGGGACGAGGTTATATTTGTGATAATAATGACAGTTTGACACCATCAATTATGAAATATAAAATTGATTGTCATCTAAATTCCAAACAGACAAAGAAATATTTGATGAGCGATGACAGGCGTTGACTAAGACAGAACAATTAGTCATACCGGTGTTAAAGTAACATTTGTAATAAGCCGCGCAGTCTCTTTGAACTCTGTCGGCAAACAATGGGATAGGGAGAAAATGCAACATGCACGCAACAGACAACAGAGAGAACACACATAATAAAGTAACTTGGATGATTATATTGATCGCATGTTAGCACGAATAATGCAACAAAGAACAATCGTCTAACCAAATTGTATAAACCATTTTGCTCTGGAACCCTGTGGAGAAGAACCATTTTCATGAAAAATATTCCTAATTCATGTCCAAAAATTATTACAAACGCGACAACACTTACATAAACCGAAGCGATCATATATTACTAATCAGGGTGACAATAAATGTGGAACTTTTCGGCATTGCGACTATTGAAGCGTGACCCGATGGGCTGAGACTGTTCCGTGAAACAAGCCGGTTAGATTCAACACAGCATGGCGAGATTGGGCTACTGCACCCTACCCTGACAGCCTTTCATACCCGGCAGAAACAGACTTACCTTTAAATTCTCAGTCACGGTATTCCAAAAACAAATTGATCACCCGAAATGCAATAAATCCACAGAACTGTATTCCATTAATTGAACAAACTGATTTTCTTTTCACAAAGAAATTCTTCCAAATTTATCCATTTTTGACGCCGACACTCGCTTCTCACTCAAACCATGATTTCAGCCTGGGAGACTTCGCGCATGCGTCTCTGCTTCCAACCAGGAAGTCAGATCATTTCGTTATAACGCGTTTCTCGTACATACCGTGAATACATTTAAATTTTCCTTTTATATACTCTTCCATCAATACATTAGATCAATTTGATCTATCAACCCTGAAAATAATTGTTCCAAAAATTTTATGTAAAGGACATTTGTGGTATATTGAAATATTTATGGAAACCTTTCTTGAATGACAGATGTGATATTGAAATGTTGATAGCGGATCCACAAAAGAAAAGCTTTTAACAGGCGTTCTATCCCAACATGTCAATTGTTCGACAACATGTATTACATACATTGGAAATCTATTCTAATGTCATAACGATTAAATCAAGATAAACGTAATAGTTAAGATATCAAAATATTATTTTAAAATTGGTGGAAGGATAAGTTATGTTAAAGCTCCTTAGAAATACGAAAACACATGAGTTTGACGTTTTATTTATCATATTCATCATCAAACATTTTTCGCAACAAAAAACCTTACAAGTTAGTTATTGTGAAACTATATTGTTCAAGCATTGGACGTTTTACAAAAACACTTGTTTTGATAAATATGTTTCTTTTAACTATATACCGTAGTCCTTTTGGTGAAAACGTGGATTATTCGAAGAAGAGAGCGAGACAGTTTCGAGAAGCGAATATCAAGTTGATGTTCAAAGTCTTTACCTGTGAATAAATGGGATAACATACACATAAACATCGATAAATAAAGATACCATAACAATTGTCATTACTGAAATCCATTACAGTTTGTTAGTAAACATATTTGATTTGAAATTTTAATAAAAATACATTTTTGAAACCTTAAAACCTATGATCTTCTACAGAATTCGTATCTTGTATTCATTAGGTAAACTATTTTTGGCCTTATTTTGTTACTATTTTCAACTACATGCCCTGTTGAGAGATAAGCGTCTTTGAATGACGCACGAGTTTCCGCTACCTCTCCTCACTCCAAAACCCTCCCTCCGCTCAAGTCCATCCAGAGTGCGTGTATCAGAAAAAATGTTGCAGTCAATCACGATGAACTTTGACCGTGCACATATCAAGGCCGATCGTATATCTAAATACACTTATCTCTGGAGTCGGAAATATTGAGGGTAGAAAACATATTTGGCATGTGTACGTCACGTACGCGAAAGTACTACACAGTTCACACATTTCGTAATCTAAGTTTGGAGTTCGTGTTGCTTGAAGAAGGAAAGGACCACTTCAAAAAGAAAACCTTACTGGTTGAGTTTTCGCTTAAAGTTTTTCAATCTATCTTGCAACCGAACGGAGAGAAATTTATATGCAAGTCATTTAGACAATTCAGAGAGAAAACTCAGTGTTTCTCCATAAAGATTTAATTCTCACTCACTTGAATTTCTGTGAAAAACGATCAATTAAGATAGATATAACTTTCACGGAAGTTATTGTGTTTGTGTACACAGTAGCGATTTGTTATTTACTCTATGATACACATTTACATGAATATGAAACTCGACAAGAATAGGTTATAAGAAATTGTACTAAATTTAAAATCATTATATCTATAATGTACTATTATGTTCTGGAAGCGGTGTAATATAATGCAAAAGAAAACATTGTTAAACATTTATTCATAAGTTAAAGAATAAGTTAAATAAGCAAACAATAATATCATGTCCCATGGAATAAATATCATCGTAACAAGGTGTCTGATCGATAATTCTATTTATGAATGACTACTGATCTCATAGAGATAGTTTTTTTTATTCATTTTCTATTCGAAACTTTAACCATGACTGATCTGCTCCCTAAGTGAAGAAGCATATTTTACAGACGCTTCTCTTGGATTAATACGTGAATAACGTAAAACGGATGGCAATAAGAAATATGTCTAAGTGCCCAGTGTTCATATGACTGTATCAGCGACGGTATTTCAACGGTATTTCAACATTTGTATGTCACACTAGTGTAATAGCTTTGCTCTACAAAACTCTATTTGAAATATCAAGCGTTTATAAAATCATGAAAAAAATGTTTAAGGAGCCAGTGTTCTTTTGAAATTGTTGAACAGTGCTTTGATCGTTTTGACGATAGTAATAATTCTTCTACTTCTAAACAAAACAATGATTTTTTTAAATGTATTTTTACAAAGTCATTTTGACGGCAAAATGTGTGCAATGATTCGGCCTGGGGAAAGAGAAGGTAACTTGCACAAGCTTGGGAAACATCGACATTGCTCGAGTCTTCGAGTCATCATTAGACGGATTTGCTAACATCGGGGCCCTTCAACCAAAAATCGTGAAAGGGTCCATGATTAACTTTCATTCAGCTCAATTGATGTGGTACAGTGGTATGAGTGTTGGGATGGCGGCGTTTGGAGTTGGAGTATGAGGGTTCGGAACTCCATACCGCCAAAAGATTTGCATATTAAAAATAGAGAGGTTTGGATATTTTTCTTTAGTAAACACTTTGACTTTAGCCAAAAAAATAAAAAAATCTCTTCATTAAAATAATATTATTTAGAAGAGGGATGTTTAAAACTTGCCTTGTATTGCGATTATGTTGGTAATAACCTACATCCAGGGAACATTACCTGAACAAAGTCCTTATAATGTGAGGCAAAAGGATTTTTAATTATATACTGCCCTCTAAGAAAACACTGAAGGTTTATAAATATGTGTATTTTCAATCAATATGATAGATAGTTTGTACCAGTTGCTTTGACCAGGGTATGGGAGGAGTTATGCAGATACATATAGGCTGATGCAACAGGGCATCTTCTAGTCTAAACTGTTGTCACTGATAATATCTTTAGTTAGTACAAGCATGGTCACTACACTTACATAATATGAGGGGGGTTCCCCCGCATCACGATTCCTCGATACGTCACTGTATCAGAACATGCACATGTAGTTTTGTTTTTGATGGCTGTGTATCTTAAAGGTGCTTCATTAGGTTTGCATTCCTATCAAGGCTTTTTCAAATAATGCTTATCCTACTATATATTTTTGTAGGAAAATCATTCAACAAAATATTCAGAATTTTTTATCATTGACAATGTACCTTATTCTAATTTTGAAGTATACAAACCCTCTATAAGTTGCCGTAGCTAAAAACGAACACACAATCCATTACATCACTGTTATTTGTGTACATGGATTTCCCTTACTTCCTTGTTTATCACCACAGTGTCCAATGAAGGCGTTGGCTATCGCAATGAACGCGTTCGTCTGTCAAATTCAGAAAAAGAAAAAGACCTAACTATTGAGCAAGTAGGCGAAGTTCAGATATGTTTAAGAGATGCAATCGGGAAATAAAATCAGTGATTATTGTTGCTTAATTTTCGATATTTTTATTTTGTTTAAAGTCTTTTTTACATGTGAAGAATTACTTTCCTTGCGAGGTCATTCACGACAATGACTGCCAATACATGAATAGCACAGTACGTTTTTCAAGTGGCGTAAATCAGATTCAAAGACCACATGTCCTGCGTTGAGTTAATCCCGTCTCTTGAAACTTGCATCTTTATCTCTAAAATGCCCAAATCGTGCTATGTTCCTGTTTTAGATGATAATCGGAAAACAGCCAAACCAATGTTAAAGATATTATATCCACAAAGGGGGTGCGATTAGCGGAAATACTTCATAACACAGTTTAGAATAAATATCAACAACTATTTAGGTTCACATCTACCTGAAAATAGCAGAAAAAACGTGTTTTATAAACACTTCCGGGAAAACAGAGGCCAAACGTTTTATTAGCCAATCAGGTGCTAGGGGGTTTGTGACGACATAGACAGGACTCGTTAACGACTGGCTGATCCGTGTCATTGTTTACATTATAGATTCCAGAATTCTGTGTCCTATTTACAGTTAAATGACCTAATAGTGACTTCCAACTCATGTTTTTCTTTTTGTCTTCTGTAAATTACTTTCCAAAATTGCTTTTGAGACATTGGCGCACGCCATTGTCCGGTTTTCGATCACAAATCACGACCTGAACCCGTTTATCGTCAAGAATTTGGATTTTTGACATCTCCATAAAATAACACCACGTATAATTTTTGACATATTTGTCTCCAACAACATACTTTGTGGCTCTTTAAATTCTTTGACATGTGAAATATACATACTCTCATCAACAAAGAAATACAAACTCAGCCATGAGTACAAAAATGTTTATTTGATTCTTTGGTGAGTTTGTATAAACACAATGGTGTAAATAAAACCAAAACACACTGTTGCATTAGATGCAATTATCATCAGAAAATCAGCAATAATAAATTGTTAATAAATAGTAAATGCAGACAAAAATGAAAACAAAGACAATTGTCTTATTTTCAAGACAAACCAAAAATAACGTAATTCAGTTGCTACTGATATGAACTCAAAATTCAATTCTTCAACCTGGAAACCATGATGTTCAATAATAGCAAATATACAGTAGCACTTTCTCTCTTCCTGTCAACTTTTCAATGGACAATTACTTAGAGCAACATGTAGCCAGGGTCCTATATTTTACGTTTTAAATAGTGTACCTAAAATAAAATGGTAGTGATCTATATTCAGGATATTTATATCATATTAAATTCTAAGCCCAAATCTGAATATTGCTAAATGTTGTGTCAAAGTTATAAATTAAAAATACTTTTTAAAGAAAAATACTTGAATATTGCAATAATAATTTTTTTTATACAAATAGATAAGATATATATTACAATGATAAATTTCAGATTTTAAAACAAGTCTAATTTGCTAGACTTGAGTCTGTCTTGACCCGGCTTTGATTAGACCATGACTGTTTGCCTTATTGACATAATTGTCTGAGCCTTGCAGTAATCTCTCATGGCAGAAACTTTGAATGTTGGCAAATATTGGGTATAATTTGTGTCTGTGAAATCAGGTAGTAATTTAATGTAATAATGCTGTTTAATACTCTCTCCAAGTAAAGGCAGCTCCGTTACATACTCGAACAGTTTAGAATGAAAATTGTCTGACGTTGGTCCTTAGACCAAGCAAATTTTGACTGGTGCTTTAAGCTTGCCCCTTAATGATGTGGAATCAAGCACATGTCAGAATGCTTCAGAGGCAAGTTTAACAAAAGGGCAAGGAAATTATTCTTTATATACTTGCTTGGCTAAGTAGAACAATTTCTAACTTTTAACAAGCAAACCATTTACCTCAGTCATAACCTTTTTAACATTAATGGATATGGCCCTAATTTGAAGAAATATGGTAGTTTGGGGTTTGGTTTGGAAATTGGATGGCTACTTGCTAAAATGTTGGTGAAAGATTTTTAAAAACATTTTCTTGAATAAAACATGAATCACCTTTAAGCTAAAACAAAGCCTTCTCTTAGTTACATACTGGCAATGATTGATAATATAATGGTGACAAACCTCATTGGGTAAATATACATGTATTGGTATATATGTACATGCAAATGTTTAGAAAAAGAGTACGAAGAGATGAAACAGATAAAAATGAACACAAATTATAATAACATAATGTCAGAGCAATAACATATGCAGGGCCAGAGGTAAGAAAACGCCACCAGGTCTATTCGTGACGGTACGGTGCCACCCGCTCCTCTTTTACTGCAGGTTCATAAGCAACTGTGAACATCTCGGTGAAATGCACATCAGTAAATGAAGACAGCTTTTTTAGATACTATAACAAAGTCATTTAACGTACAACATTTGGTAACCAAACTGACTTGCTATTTATATGTCAAGATCTGTGGCATAGAGACAAAGCTTACACTCATGTGAGCGGATAAATATAGAATATCAAATCACTGAAAGAAGCTCTAGATTATTATTATTACTAAAAACCTTGAAGATCTCCATCTCTGGTCTTGGATGCATTAAACATAAAGAATAATAATCTTAAGTCAAATCATCACGCCAAACCAAAACACATTCTATATAAATGGATCTTTTTATTTGACAAATTATGAAACTATGCAACACAAAACCAAAATTTATAATCTCTATGAAAAGAATATCATGTTTTACAACTAAAGGACACACAAATTTAACCAGCTACTGTGAATATATGTTTCAAAAACCTTTCACAAAGAGAAATAAATAAATAAAGTAAAAATAATACTGAAATTGTGAGTATAAACTTAGAGCATGTCACCCTATCAACACCCGATAAAGTAATTCTGTGCAAAATATATCATACAACATAAATAAATACGATAAAATCTCATTTGAAGCATTTGAGTAAAATATCTAGAGTAAACATTGAGTCACAAAAGTGACGTGATTAGAAACACACATTGAAATAAGTATTAAAACTGATACTGATATTATAAATATATTCATAACTTATCTCTACACTGAGTCACAAAAGTGACGTGATTAGATACACACTTCATGAGTAAATTTGAAATGTAAAAGATTCAACAAATGAATTAAGATCTTATTACAAGGTATTACATACAGGTGGGATAAAAAACTGCTGCTTCTTGAAGTGACTTAATACACTACTACGAATGCAATTATGAATGAGACAGGAAATGAAAGTCTTTGGTAGTTATTACAAATAATTTAAAGATTTTGATTTAGAAAAATTTAAAACTGCATCTATTCAGAGTTGCTACTTATGAAGATGGACTTACTTTGAGTTCTTCAGACACTGCATCTCCAGTTGAATGAAGAAAGGGAGGCAACTCAGGGTGATCATTCTTCAGTTATCACATTCGAAGAGAAAACCGTAACAGCTTTGCTTTCATTGAACAAAATATTTCATAGAATAATGTTTAGTCTAAACACGGATCTACTGCAAGTGATATTGGAAGAGAATCTTTGTCAGACAGTTAACTGGCTGAACACACAAATGGTAGGATTGCATATCATACAGAAAATAGATTAATTCTCAAATTGCAAAGTAAGCTTGTCATATGAGTTTTAGAACAAATCCATTTACAATGTTGCATAGAATATTTCACAACTTATTCCTTCTTTACATGGAGTTTGTCAAATACCAGCCCCTTTCCAACACTGTGGGCTTCCTTAACAACAAATACAGAGGTATATCTTTCAAGGATGTTCTGACAACTATCTAATAAGCGCTTGTTTGACGTTTCTCTCTGAACTGGAGGTAGTCAAGGAGCTTGTTGGGGAGGGGAAGTTTCTCCGTATCTTTTACAGGAACCAGTTGAAGCAGGGCACGTCGACACAGCTGCTGCAGCGATGATGGGACTGGCGGGAGTTTGTAGACATAAACCTTGCGTCTGTAGCTACAGTTCTGCATCACGGCTATACACGACTCACTGGGAGAAAAGCGTGGGAACACCTGCAGGTTGATCACCTCCGACACCGGCCAGTAACATCCACAAACGTCAAGTCTCATGAGAATCTCAAATTTGGGAAAGTTGAGGACGGCTACAAAATTTGTACTAAACTCCCGACTATGAATTGGATGGACACAACGGATTGCCACAAAATCTCCTTGGGGACTAGATCGGATTTGTTGGATGTTTGCAGAGAGGTCAAGATGCTGAACTCTTCTAACAACCGACCAATCAGAGAGTTTTCGTACTTCAATATCTTGATCGATGCCGAGGATCATGTAATCATCTGAAAGTTTAGAGTTGTAAGTGAGGACGTGAGCTCTTAGAGCTGCTGGGATGGTGTCCACACTGACACCATCAGTATCGGTGAGGAGGAGGGTCAGATTCTGAATCACATACACATCTGGGAGGACCACAACACGAGTTAGGTGGTCCGGCCGCAAAAGAATTTTCCGTTTGTTCGGAGATATGTAACACTCATACCATCGTTTACTGCGGTAGGGAATCAAAAAGTGGCCTATACACATCTTCTGAAACAAATCCAACAGGTAAAATTTTGCTGTTGGGAAATGGCGATTGCAGTTAATCTGGACAACAGCGAGTCCATCTTTATAACCGACCACACTGCACTCCTTCATGGACCTGTTGCGCTGTGTTTGGCGGAACCATCTCTGATGTTCGTTTTCAGGCACAGGGACGCGTGGCACTTTCACAGATCCGACCCACCATGCTATCTTCTCGATAATCACGATATCAGATCTGCTTTTCCAGCTGACGTTAAAATACCGACCATCTGTTGTGTCAGGTTTCACTAGTATTCCATAACGTTTTTGGCCATCTCGTATTGTGCTATAATCGGTCTTGTCAGTGAAACCACATATTTTTTTCCGAGTTCGATTCCACTTTCCAAAGGAACAGGAGTGAAGCAGCTGCCCTGACTGGGCAGACAGGACTCGTTGATAGAAGTCCGCTGCGGATCTGTCTTCCTCTCTCCGGTTATGGTGACCGCTTCTTGCATGCTTGTTGCCCATTTTTACTTCCTAGACCCTGATGATAAATAGAGAAAATATGTTTCTTTGTAAAATTTCAACATTCTATGCAAAATGAATCTTAATGTCCCCAATAGTATGATTAAAAATTCATGCTTTAATCAACATAAAACATACATTATGTATCAACATACATATAATTTCCCTACCACACCCCTTCTTTTGTCTTGCTTACAAAATCAGTGTATAATAAGCAGGTACATTTATCATTGACCTTAGTGCTGGGGCCAGTATATTCATTAAAATTATGGTCTTCAAATAATATTACCATAATTTCCTTAATAAACCCTCTTAAAGGGCGCCATCCCCGAACAGCAGTACTGGATGCCTCTATCAGCCAGTACAGGGCCAGTACTGACGCAGTAGGGTCATGTTTGCTGGGTTGTCACGGTATTGCAAATCATTGTTCATTAGTCTTATCATTAATCATTTGTAAGTGTGTGGATATTCTGTACGAACATATAATTAATTTTTTTTTCAATGTTGTAAAATAAGTAAAGGTACCTTGCCTTTTCTCCATGTCATTAACCCAAATACGAGAAGATGGACCAGATGCTGATTGGTCAGGTTTTTTAATTAGTTGATTAATTTTATAATGACCATTACATACATTAAAGAGCCACTCTGCGAGTTGTTGGAGTCATATATGCCAAACTTAATCAATGGTGTCATTTGATCGCGAAGTATCGACTTTTACCAAAAAGACACATTTCAAAGCTTATTGTTTTTTTACTGTGACAATATGAAGGTGGAACGTTGCAATTATGATCGAAAACCGGACAGTGGCGCGCGTCAAATAGTCAAACGAAAATTTAGACCCTTATCAAAAACAGCCAGGAGGGCAGTTAGGAGTTGATTATGTTTGTTAGGTTATATAACTAATATCCATGTATATTGGATGTAGTATCTACACCTCTGTGCATTTATAAGGCTGTTTTTAGATTATCATGGAAAACCAGTATTTGTCATATATATGTCTTTTGGACAGGAAAATTAAGTTAAGATGTATTGATTTTATATCACCACATATGACTTTAAGGTTGGTATCAAAGGTAAATAATATTTTATTAAAATCACGGAGTGGCTCTTTAATATTATAAAAATCGGTCGTAATGTTATTCTATCAGTTCCTTTTGATTGCACAGCCAATGTATGTTCTTCTAGAGTCCAATCTACAATACAGAAAGATTTTCGAGATCAGAAACCTTCTTACACACTTTTCACCTTGAGCAGAAATTAAAGTTCAGATATGCTCCGTTGTAAAATGTCTTTTAATGTCAGGCCATTTAGTATTTTAGTTGTATTCCTTAACCTAATGAAACTTATATTAATTGGAAATCCCGAATAATTTGGAGACCCTTATTTACAGCGGTAATTATTTACGGTTAATTGATGTGCCATATGGGTTCTGAATACGCCTAAAGGCATACTGGGTTAAACAAAGGAATACTCGCATGACCGATATACGCCGGCCAGGTCGATCAGCTGATCGATTACATACATCATAAATATAAGTGATGAATATCATCTGAAAAATATTTCACTTACACTAGAAGCGTTTATCACACTACTGTTACTTAACAGTGTTTCTTAAGACTCACATTATCGCTTTGGAATAGAACAGGTGCCCGATGTAAACATCATCAGGTTATTATAAACTATGGATTGCAGGAAACGGACCAGGACATCTTGTGAACAACTTAATGCCTAGTATAATTCCGTTTAGTTAAGTATACTAGACGTATACCTTCGTCGACGTTTAGGACCCGAAGCCTATTTTAACTGTAGCAGCTTCTCGGCGAATTTGATTTGAATTGATAAAAATATATTTGATTCAGACATTTTACAATTTTTTAAGATATGAGTTGTTACATAAAATATTCATTCACTGTGATATTTCAAATCACACTATCTTCAGTCGTTCAAATTCTTGGACTCTTCGCAACATAGCCAGCACTGAGCGTCCAAACAGTTAACCCAATCACCCTACAAACCTCTACAGAAGGTACACTCAGCACTCCTCTAATAGAGTTCAAGGAAAACCAAGTGTTACGGATAGGCAACTTCTTAGTTGCAGTAAGTGCTTGCCTGATTAGTCTTAGTACCGAACCGAAACGTTGCAATAAAAAAGTTGACTATCAATGAAACTTTAAATAGCTTGCCTACAGCTCCAAAGGTTGAATGCATTAGATATGATCATATGTATACATAATATGTAGACGGAGAACATGTTTAACATGGTCATATCTCGGATCAGACCTTCTGCAATAGTACACATTCATGTAGGCCTACTCTCTCGTATCGAGCCCTTCGTGGGATTCACACTCACACCCACAGGGCCAGCTAGGCGATGTGTATATTTTGTAATTAGATTCTGCTGTTGTAACTTGTTCAAATAGATTATTTCTCAAATTTGGTCGCTTTTGTTGAATACATCGCATTTACACCGCCTTTTCTTTCTATCTAATCTGAAATATTTCCCATAGAAAAAGGAATGTTTTACATGCATTTCCAGCACATTTTATAAGTTTTATTTATTTTACATGCATTTCCAGCACATTTTATAAGTTTATATATTTTCCATTTATATGGAAATGTGTAGAGTAAGGACAAGGATAGCTTCGGGATAGGATCATTTTTATGATTTCAAAGCTACATAAGGAATCATGGTTGACCAGTGGGATAGGATCATTTTTATGATTTCAAAGCTACAAAAGGAATCGTGGTTGACCAGTGGGATAGGATCATTTTTATGATTTCAAAGCTACATAAGGAATCGTGGTTGACCAGTGGGATAGGATCATTTTTATGATTTCAAAGCTACATAAGGAATCGTGGTTGACCAGTGGGATAGGATCATTTTTATGATTTCAAAGCTACATAAGGAATCGTGGTTGACCAGTGGGATAGGATCATTTTTATGATTTCAAAGCTACATAAGGAATCGTGGTTGACCAGTGGGATAGGATCATTTTTATGATTTCAAAGCTACATAAGGAATCGTGGTTGACCAGTGGGATAGGATCATTTTTATGATTTCAAAGCTACATAAGGAATCGTGGTTGACCAGTGGGATAGGATCATTTTTATGATTTCAAAGCTACATAAGGAATCGTGGTTGACCAGTGGGATAGGATCATTTTTATGATTTCAAAGCTACATAAGGAATCGTGGTTGACCAGTGGGATAGGATCATTTTTATGATTTCAAAGCTACATAAGGAATCGTGGTTGACCAGTGGGATAGGTCCTCCTCTGCTCACTCTTGACATCAAACAAGCATGTGCAGTGATGATGCCTTCGAATAGAGTCTACCTTCAGAGTGTCGTTGATCAAATATAAGAAATATAAAGTATAAAACAATTAAGCTGAAAATTTAGGTGTCCAGAATTCCCATCTGGTGACAATATATGAGTTCTATATTCCCCAGTGAGTTAAATCGTAAAAGCTGTCACAATTAAGATGCAATAAATCAAGTAACCGACGAGTAGTGCCGCTTTATAGAGACGCCCATCGAAACTTTAATATAAATGCATATGACGTGAAACGATGGATGAAACTTGGAAACCTGATTGCTACAGTCAGCATTATTCAGCATTATCATTATTCAGCACTGTTCAGCATTATCTTTAATTATTAAAGGTACATTGTCAAAAAGTATTTTGCCATGGTAGAAGAGAGTTTTATTTTAACTTTATTGTTAAAAATCAATTACCAGTAATCAATTTAGTCTGGTACCTGAACGTTCATAACAAGTTCATTTTTCAACCAGCTTTTAACGGACTGTTAAAGTTTCGCATTTTAGTTCTTATTTTAGTAAAACCCACAACCGGAAGTGTATTACCAAAACACTATATTATTCTAGTCGATAAATAAAATATGTTAGTTAGAATGATGGTTGCAATTGGTTTGTTCGTAATTTTAGATATAAGTATCAAGATTGCTGAGAATAGGTCATAAAGCAGAACAAGAGGTATTGTTTTAACATTTCTCTCGAACTAGTAAATATAATAAACACTGAGTATTATCGTTTTCTCTATCCTTGTAGAAATCTACAATCATGGCTGACAAAACTCGCATGGAGAAAGTCGACATGGCTAAAGAGTTTTCCAAATTAAGTGAAACAGACAAACATTTTATAAGAAAGCTTGAAAACATGAACAAAGACAGAGCTCGAGATTTGAAACATCTTCGGAAACGAAATCTTTTCACAGGACTCTTTATTGGTGCAGGCGTCCTCTCGATCTGTATCCTTGGGTTTATTGAACTTGGGCCTTGGCCTTGACTTGAGTCTAGTCTTTATAATCGGTAGTCCGTTTAAATATTTACTGTTTATTAAAGTTTCCAGTGGTATCTGTTGTATCGATAGGTTTGGGGATCTTACTTTATGATCGTCGCTTTCATATATTTACACTGTAGCTATCAAAACATTTTCTAGTACAGTGCTGTCGGGTAAAGCTACTCACCTAAGAGATAAATGATCATTCTTCCGAAAAATATACAGTATATGGGATAAACACTACGTCAATGTTAAAGTTAAGAGCTTCACTGATAATATTAATGTAAAATATACATGTTGAAATGTGTTTGTCAGTGACACTGAAAGTTTTCCAACGACTACACCCCTATTCCCTACTTCAACCCTCTTCCCGTAAGTCGGCATGTGTAGGCTAAAGATACGCACGCAGGGTTTGAATACACCTAACATTTCCAATGTTATGATTTTGATAGCTTTTTAAACTGTTTTATGAAGTCTAGGTAACGACAAACTGATAGTCGGATCAATATTTTGGTTTCAATGACAATTGTTAAGTGGGAAGGCAAACTGTTTGATGAGGACATGTTTGCTAGGAATTTTTTCAGTTTTTACCAGTTTTGTGCCAATAATCAACATTTAAGTCCTTTTTACCTTTTCAAAAACTTCCATGATATCTTCTAAATTGCCTAAAGAGGCATAGACATAAATCTATTACGAGCTAACACTCATCCTGCTTTACTAGTTTAGGTTTTTTGCAAGTGCGTATCTTTACCCGACACGGCTGTACTACCAAACTAGTAATTAAACATACATTTTTGTTCAAAGATCACATTTTGAACCTTAAACCAAACCCTCGCACAATGTTTCAGTAATGCCATTTTAAATTTGATGATTGTGCAGAAAAACTGTGGTTTGTTGAATATAAAAACTATTCTTATTGTGGATGATCTGTAATCATGCTCGGCTGAAATATTGCTAATGTGGTGCTAAATAACAACTCACTCCTAGGGGTGAAACAGTGTTGTTTATATTTGTATCATAATGGGAATTAAATTTAACATGAACATAAAAGGAGTAGGATATCCCCTGTGTATTGATAGTAAATGGAGGGATATCTCCTAGCAGGGTTTATTTTGATTATCGTAAAACACAGATTATTGTATATTTATGGTTATTAAGAGATACCTTTTGGGGAATACTTTTAACACAATTACACATTTAAAGAGATCAGAAATCTGAATGATGTTAATTTGATTTTTAAAAACTACTATTATTTCCCTTCATTTTTGACAGATTTTTATTCTATGTATGCAGTGAAACAGGAAAAGTTCTTGGATTTTGAAACTGTACCAGATTCATCCAAGCAAAATGCATCGTAGTTTCGAGTGTTGTGTGATCGTGAACTTGACTTCCGCTGGATAATGGAACAGTGAAGGGGGAATGAGGTATCTGGTATCATAAAACCAGATCCTCGCTTCTATAAAAGTCAGAAATTCTGTCTTTATTAGACATCTGTTATGAATGGAAATTATTTAGTGTAAATATTTATATGTAAAATTAAAATATAATCCCTGAGACAAATGGATGCTTGTTATTACTGATGGGATATATCCCAAGATCCGCTAAGTTGTTTTCATATTTAGCCTGCATGAATAAATACAAGTGGGTCCCAATAGAAAATATTTGAAATGTTGACATCATATTTTTACATAATCTCCCCTGACCTCAGTGCATATGATCATGTGTCTTTCTAACATCAACCCATCAGAAAACAACTTATTATGTTCCCTGCAAAAAGCTTTGCGGGAGACATAAGGTTTTCAGTTCTGTCCGTAATTCCGAAATGCTTTCGTTTCCTGACCATATCTCAAAAACGATTCAATATTTTTTTTGACAAATTTTGGTATGTGGTTAGGTCTACTGGTGGAGTGGGGCCTTTTGCTACTTTGGTTATTCTGAATTTTTGTCCCCCGCCGCAACGTGGAACAGGGGACTATGAATTCAGCGGCGTCTGTCCGTACGTACGTACGGATTCTTGTTAACGCGATAACTCATGAAGCTTAGCACCTAGAGTGTTCATATTTGGTGACAGCTTTCAATGGAGGAGGACTCAGACGGCACTCAACTTTGGTGACCTTGACGTCATTTTCAAGGTCACCACGACACAAAGTACGTCCAGATTCTTGTTAACACGATAACTCATGAAGCTTAGCACCTAGAGTGTTCATATTTGGTGACAGCTTTCAATGAAGGAAGACTCAGACGCCAGTCGACTTTGGTGACCTTGATGTCATTTTCAAGGTCACAACGACCAACTCGTGAAGCTTAGCACCTAGAGTGTTCATATTTGGTGACAGCTTTCAATGGAGAAAGACTCAGTCGCCAGTCGACTTTGGTGACCTTGACATCATTTTCAAGGTCACCACGACACTACGTCCGTCCGGATTCTTGTTAACGCGATATCTTGTGAAGCTTAGCACCTAGAGTGTTCATATTTGGTGAAAGCTTTCAATGGAGGAAGACTCAGAAGCCAATCGACATTGGTGACCATGACATCATTTTCAAGGTCACTACGACACTTTGACCAATTTCTAATACATTGTTAACGTGCACCTAGTGTTCATATTTGTTGACAGCCTTCAATGGTGGAAGACTCAGATGCCAGTCGACTTTGATGACCTTGACCTCATTTTCAAGGTCACCATGACACTTTGACCAGTGTGTAATACATTGTTAACGCAGTATCTCTTAAAGCTTAGGACCTAGAGTGTTCATATTTGGTGACAGGTTTCAATGGCGGAAGACTCAGACGTCAGTCGACATTGGTGACCCTGACCTCATTTTCATTGTCACCATGACACTTTGACCACTGTAATACATTGTTAACGCGATAATATTAATTATGCCAAATATCATAACGGCGGGGGACATTGCCATGTTAGTGGCAAACACTTGTTTTTTTATGGAAACAATTTGAACTTAGTGCATGTAGGGGGGTATGCTTTCGTTTCCGGGCCATATCTAAAAAAACATTCAGTATTTTGTTGAAACTTGGTATGTCTGTTGTTAGATCTAGTGATGGAGTGGTGCCTTTTGCTATATTGGTTACTCAATTTAAAATATTTTTCTAGTTTCCATGGAAACAATTTGAACTTTGTGCATATGGGGGTAGGGTAATTTTCCAACCTATATCTAAAAATCTAATGAGTATTATTTTACTAAACCTGGTATGTGGTTAGATCTAATGCTTGGGTGGTTCCTTTTGCTACCTTGGTTATTCTTAATTTTTCATTTTACTTGGTTTTCACGGAAACAATGTGAACCTATTGCATATTTGGGGCTGTAAATGCTAATTATAATATTTGATGAATGTGAAAGTATCAAATGTCACATTCCCTACAATGAAGAAGTTGACTTATATATTAAACTCTTCCTTATGCACCATTGAACTTGTATATTTCATGAGTCTTTATTATTTCAAGTTCATTGACGCTAATGTTATATATGAACCTTTTTATTATATGTTTGGTATGGATTGTTTCTGGTATAAGTGGCAATAAGATGATTAGGTTGGATTAAAAGTTTGGAGGGGGGCATCAATGTGCATCACATGCACATATTTCTAGTTGTAACATGATTCTAATAATATTGCTCTGACATATTCATCAGTCTCATATTTAAGGCCACTTAGCTCTGTTTTCAGTCCTATGTATTCTACGTTCATCAACCAATGTATGGCAACCATGGTATCGTGATGATTATCATCTCTCAGGTTCCTTGGCTTACTTACATGATATATCGTCTCGACTCATAAATTCCTATACAACCTCTGTCTTAATACGAAGGTTTCTTGGGCTTCCGGCACTTTCCCCTAGTGGGACAATATTGCAACTTAAACTACCTGGCTATATTTCAGCCAATGAAAACATTTTTTTCACAGACTCTGTTCACTCTCTCCTGACAACATATCCAAGAAGCTGTTCCATAGAAGATTCTTCCTATACCTTCACAACCCAAACCATGAACAGTTTGGCTTTATTCCCCTTATCATACATCTTCTAAAGAAGTACAATATGCTTGACACCCTGACACGATACTTGCGAATCAATGTTCTACCAAGCAAGTATGAATGGAAGCGACTAATTACTCAAAGAATCACCTCAAAATACAACGCTGAATGGAAGGAACGCACTAGTAATGATCCAGATTTTGCACGATTCAGAATGCTACATGATGTTCCTGGACCAGCATCAGTTTGGATCTGAGCTAAAAATAGACAATATACCCGACAATATACTCACCTAGCTCAAGTGTGGGTTGAAGTTCCACAACAAGCATTGACACGAAGTGATCTGTGTAGAACTGTGCGTAATGATCTTCTGGGACATGTCATTGTATCCTGTAACCACCTGAAAGGTCTTCTTGATAACTTCTGGGCTTTCATCACAGACAGCTTCCCAGTAGAAATAGCAGTTAAACTAAGCAGCATTGATGAGGAGACTCTACTACAGAAACTCCTAGGACGACCGAATGATGCAATATTTGAATCTAGCTACAATGACTTATTCCTTAATACGAGTGCAAAATATGCTATGAAAATTATGGCCGTCTACCAAAGAGAACTTGCATTTCATAGCTATGAACAATAAGAAGCATGACGTGAATGTCATTTATATATATGTCATCTCTTTTTGAAAAGATGTCAATGTCAATCTATTGTCCAATTTTGTAAATATTCTATAATAATCTCCTAATGAAGGAAATAAAGATGATGATGATGATGTCACACAGGCCTGTGCAATGAAACAGTCGGAAAATGAGGCGTTTGTATTCTGTAAAGACGACGCAAAGTACAAGGTGCATATCTGAATTAAGTTAAGATTTGGACAGCTTACAGAAATAACTGAGATGATTTGAATGATAACTTTTGAAACGGTGTTGCTGATTGCACAACTAACTTTGATTGCATCCAATCGGCGTACTACATTTCGTGCACAAGAAACCTACTAATTAAGACAGAGGTTGTGTAGGAATTTATGACGGAGCTACCTCTGTTGGTAGAGAATGAAAATAACAGGAATCAATTAAATATTGTATACAAATGATTTACAGGAGTAACTTGCCCCTAGCTACTGATACTGAATGATTTTGCTCTGTCTGTGGTCAGACTGTGTGAAGAGGAAAGCCTTAGAGTTCTCAATCAAGTTAATATTTAGAATTGAAATACTTAAGTAGATTTGGTCTTCACCTCCTAAAATTATTGGCATGGCAAAGTGATTCCAGAAATCTGATGAAAATTTTGAAAATATCGTTGTAAGATGGAAACTATGATTTGTAAGTATCATTGCTGCAAAATGTGTGGGGCAGAGATTTAATTATTGTCATACAACAGTGGTGCTCTCCCAGTCTGTTTAATAAATTTTAAATGTAATCATATTGGTTTTCGCAAGATGTTGATTTACAAGTTAAATTGTACAAGTCTTTAGTAGAGGCTAAAGAGGTCAGTACCTTTAAAAATATATGAAAATTCCTTCTTCACCAATGTAACTTACAATTTGGGAACTTGGTAACTTTACTGAACGATATAAGAGACCTCAGGGATGATAAGTAATTCAGTACATGAGGTGCAGAGTGCTTGCCTTCATTGTGAACTAATCAAGCCCAAATTCCCAAAACCTGAAATTATCTGGGGAAAGTACCTTGGGAATCCAAGATTCTGATTTTGGGACATAATAGCTAAAATATCAGAATATTATCTCTGTCAAAGGGAGATTCTAATGTGTTGATGGTCTTGACACATCTTCAGAGGATAAGCATGGCAGGGTATCCAAACTAAATCTTCATTCATCTTTTGCCTTTAAACAGAAGAAACTGGAGCAAGAGAATCTTGGGGGACCATCTGCATTGGACTTCTACAAGTGCAGTGTGCCAAGTTTAGCTCACGGGAGATTTCAGGCATACCAAATTAATTTGTTTTCAGTCATGTAATCACCCTTCGACATTTTATCAAGAATTTTATGGAAGAATTAATTTAGAGGCTAGATGTCAACTAAAAGCAATAAATCCAAGTAAACCAATTCTTTCTTCAAATCAAGAAGCAAATAAAAAAATAAAATCATGCAGGCTTGAATAACCAGCAGATTGATGGCAATTCATTGCAAACTGAAAACCATTTTTTATTTTAAGTAAAAGGAAGCGACCATTCCTTCTAGTCAATTTTCTGCCAACTGTACTTTTCACTAGCAAAGAAATACAATTGTTTGCTGTTACTGCCAATTTGTGTTTAGTTTCACAGTGTAATGGAACAAGCATATCAGAAACTATTAAACTTAGATGAATGAAATTGTACTCCAATGTGGACAAGTGTTCTCTGGGACTTTTACCATGGGTGATTAAATGTGAACGATTAAGGAAATCATGTTTTATGTTGTAAACAAGATTTTTCACAGAAATAGGGCCCTTGAATCTATACTTGGCTAATTCCAAAAGTTATTCTCGATAGTTTGGACGATGTTCTTGAAATAAGGGTTTCTCTGGTGATTCTTGGCAGATAAAGTTTTCTTGAATCATGCATTTCTAAGTAACCTTTTGGTATTAGATAATATTTTAGACAACCCCTTAGTAAAGATTTTGAGCGATTGTTTCATGTAGTCAAATTGGTCTGGAAATCTTTTCTCGGCCTGTTATCAAGCCTCATGGATGTTTGTCAGAAATATGGTGACAATTTTAAGCAGGCTTTTAGTTACAGTACTATCACAGTTAATATTGCTAGTTGTTGGAAGTTGAGTTACATTATATGTGGATCTGGATGACTTCCTTGCATCTTTAGTTTTTAGGTCAAGGATAGACAGATTTGAGTAACAGCTCTTATTAATCAAGGACCACCATCAATTTACTTCACAGTCTGCTCAGGATTACCTATTAGGGCTACGTCTGCAATGTTTTGCTTTGAGGGAAAACACTCTTGCTCTAATTTACAAAAATAAGCTGTATTTTTGGAGAGACTACCCACAAATTAATCTTATCATAATTTGTTAATCATCAACACCTTGTAATGCTGTAGGAAGTTGCAAGGCTTGACAGTTGTAGCCCAATGACTGGCTTTACTTCTCATCTTGATCATGTTTGTAACATAACCCAGTTGAAACATGTTACAAAGGGTAAGATTTTGATTGATTTTATATCTAGGTAAATGAGAACCCATGTTCGGTAAAACAACCAAAATATTGAGAATTGAAGCCACTCATCAGCGCTCAGAGGTAGAAGGTCTGCTATGGCACTACTAAGGATTGTTGACTTGAAATAATTTGTAAACACAATTTTCTATCCATACAAACAGAATTATATGTTGATAGAAATCTGACAGTACTGAGCTGTCATGCCTGGCGTATAATGGCGGACAAATATTTTCATTGGGACTATTCCACAACTATTTTATAGTGATCATTATTTTTAAAATAACAACTCTAAATGATTTAATTGACATTATGAAAAACCATCCATAACTTGAGTGACATTTAAAGTCACATTTTAAAATGTTTGAAAAATATTTATATCATGTTGATAAAACGTATTTTGAAACTAGTCCGAGGTATGATTACTGCTTCCTGTGTGTATGCCAACATACTTGATTCAACTTGAGCCTGTTACTGACCCCCCCGTACATAAGCCGTATAAACGAATCAGGCATAGCCAATGTTACCTTATAAAAATCATTCCAAGCTGCGAGACGGACAGATTAAAAACTAACTAACAGGCAAATAATTGTGAAATTAACAGGGAAATAATTGTGAAACAAGTCGCTTGTACAATTAACTTTGATTGCATCCAACTAGCGTTCTACATTTTGTGACCAAGAAATCTTTGAATTAAAACAGAGGTTGTATAGGAATTTATGACATAATCAAAGGACAAATAAATTTGTCTCAGATAAAAAAAACTTACTCCTAGCCTAAAAATCAATTGCCACAGTCAAATTTATTACAATTTACGTTTTGAAACTTACCTGCCTTGCAATTCATCTTACATCTACCATTTGCTTGACATTTATGCATATGCTCCATTAATCGGGTCGAACTTGTTTGCAAGGCATACTTCATAACTAAAATATCTAACACCAACAAGGTTTTTAATGATGCTTCTTTTATTTTATATCACAGACAATTATCTTGGTGATAATTAGCACTGGAACGTGAACGATGAACAAAATTATGCTTTAGACGTTTTTGCACAAATGACATGATAATGGCAAACCTTGCACATGAACAAAACTTGATCTTGAGTTCCTAATCTTAAGTTCTTAAAAACAATATGTTGTCAACTGAATGGACTAGACAGATGGATTTCAGGAATTGCCGCAGAGAGATGATTTAGTTGCCGATAAGGGTTTAGTCGACCTCCTCGATGGTAGGTCCTCCGGCATTGCCTCCAGCAGGGGCACCACCGGCTCCGGGAGCCTGGCCGGGGTTGTTGAAGTTGGGCATACCTCCAGCTCCTCCAGCCCCGCCAGCTGCCTGGTACAGCTTTGTGATGATGGGGTTGCATACTCCCTCCAATTCCTTCTGCTTGTGGTCAAACTCTTCTTTCTCTGCTAGCTGGTTAGAGTCCAACCAGCTTATGACCTCAGTACACTTGTCAGTGATGACTTTCTTGTCGTCATCGCTGATCTTGTCCTTGAGCTTCTCATCCTCGACAGTAGACTTCATGTTGAAGGCATAGCTCTCAAGGGAGTTCTTTGCCTGGATCCTCTCCTTCTGCTTCTCATCTTCAGCCTTGTAGTTTTCAGCTTCATTCACCATGCGCTCAATCTCTTCCTTGGACAGACGACCTTTGTCATTGGTGATGGTGATCTTGTTCTCCTTCATGGTGCTCTTGTCCACAGCAGACACATTCAGGATACCATTGGCATCTATATCGAATGTCACCTCAATCTGTGGTACTCCTCTAGGTGCTGGTGGGATACCAGTCAACTCGAACTTGCCAAGAAGGTTGTTGTCCTTGGTCATAGCTCTCTCACCCTCATAAACCTGAAACATTATGTTTTTATATAAACACATCATCATCACATAAGAAAGGTTAAACTAAAAAATATCTTGTTCATCTAATCAGCTTCGGTTTTAGTTAAAGTAGTTGGAAGTTACTTAATTTTGAAGTAGAGGCCAGTTCTGAAACTAAAGAGGATTCTCTTAATTTGAAATCAGATTTGTGACTGTCGATTTCAAGAAACTATCTTCATGTACTCTTAGGGGAACCAATATGCGAAACAAGCAATAAAAACATCCATACCTGAATGAGTACACCTGGCTGATTGTCAGAGTATGTTGTGAAGGTTTGGGTCTGTTTGGTTGGGATGGTAGTGTTCCTCTTGATAAGAGCCGTCATCACACCACCAGCAGTCTCAATACCCAGGGACAGAGGTGTAACGTCCAACAGAAGCAGGTCCTGAACCTCCTCAGACTTGTCTCCATGAAGGATGGCTGCCTGCACAGCTGCAACACAAAACCAGACGTTATTTGAAGGTTCAACTTTGCTTCAACACCTCATTGTTTCAAGCATTAAGGAAATATTTTTTAATTAATCCTTAGATATAATACGTTGATCAGAATAAAATATTCAGATTAATTTTTACCTGCACCATATGCAACAGCCTCATCAGGGTTGATGCTCTTGCATAGATCCTTGCCATTAAAGAAATCCTGCAGCAGTTTCTGGATCTTGGGGATACGTGTGGAACCTCCAACCAAAACTATGTCATGGATTGAAGACTTGTCTGCCTTGGCATCACGGAGTGATTTTTCAACTGGCTCGAGGGTACCACGGAACAAATCAGCATTCAGTTCCTCAAACCTACAAACAAGCATTAACTTTCAATGATTTTGTGGCAGAAGGTCTCTTTGAAGGACTTTAGATGAGAATGAATTTAACTCAAATCATTTATTTGTCAATTCGTAATGGTTGTACCCACCTAGCCCTCGTAATACTTGTGTAGTAGTCAACACCCTCGTACAACGAATCAATCTCGATGCTGGCCTGAGTGCTTGAAGAGAGAGTTCTCTTTGCTCTTTCACATGCTGTCCTGAGACGCCTCACAGCCCTCTTGCTGTCGGTGATATCCTTCTTGTGTTTGCGCTTAAACTCCTGAACAAAGTGGTTCACCATACGATTATCAAAGTCCTCTCCTCCCAAGTGAGTATCACCAGCTGTAGATTTCACTTCAAAGATTCCATCTTCAATTGTCAAGATTGACACGTCAAAGGTGCCACCACCAAGATCGAAGATCAGTACATTGCGCTCACCACTGGCCTGCAAAACCAAATGAGATTTTGATTGATGCATTTAAAGCACAATAACAAGTCTTTAACAATTGATATTTAATTCAATGTGTACAAGCTAGAATGCTTTCAGGTCTTCATATAACTTGAAATAAGTTAACATACCTTCTTGTCCAGACCATAGGCAATAGCAGCAGCTGTTGGCTCATTAATGATACGAAGGACGTTCATTCCAGCAATAGTTCCAGCATCTTTTGTAGCTTGACGCTGAGAATCATTGAAGTATGCGGGTACTGTGACTACTGCATCAGTGATCGTCTGAAACACACAAAACAAGGTCATAAACATACTGAAAAAGCCTCCGCCGCTTATGATCTGAAAGAAACAATAAATATATCCAGCTTGACAAGAAATTACAATCGGTGTGTCATTAATGCTCGATATATATACCTTTCCAAGGTATGCCTCTGCAGTTTCCTTCATTTTCGTTAAAACCATGGACGAAACCTCTTCTGGGAAGAAAGTTTTATCTTCTCCCTTGTAGTTGACTTGGATCTTGGGCTTTCCTCCATCACTCTTCACTTCAAAGGGCCAGTGCTTCATGTCAGATTGCACTGCGGCTTCATCGAATTTGCGCCCAATAAGACGCTTAGCATCTGAAATTGACATTGGAAAATTTCACAAGTTATCCTATGTAAAGACAATTTAGTTGGAGAAAAGAACTAGTTTTGAGAAATTTGACATTACTGGTCAATATAAAATTCTCTATTAAACTTGTTTTCAATTGAATAAGTTCTTAAAATTTTCCAATTTTCCTTTTAAAGAGTAAACAAGTTCTTGTAACACTTTAACATGGAAGTTCTTATCCAGATATAAGTTTCTTGATCCATATCTTTCTTGATCCACATCGCATCGAGACTGCAATAGAGTCTGTTCTTGAAAGCTTACCAAAGATAGTGTTTTCTGGGTTCATGGCAACTTGGTTCTTAGCAGCATCTCCGATGAGACGTTCTGTGTCTGTAAAAGCCACATAACTGGGTGTGGTTCTGTTTCCCTGGTCGTTTGCAATGATTTCAACCTTACCATGCTGGAACACCCCCACACATGAGTAAGTAGTTCCCAGATCTATACCAATTGCAGGTGCCTTTGCCATTGTTCTGAAACAGATTAGGGAAATTAAGTCTTAAAGGGACCATTCGAGCGGGGTATTTTTGTGGAAACGAAATTAAGGAGGACTTTCCTGTTAACAAATATATATGATTTTTACATGATTCTTTTCACACTCAATTTCAAATATGTACATGAGGTTAACATTTCAGTTGTTCAAGATTTAACAATTTGTCAAAGATTAAGTTGTATCGATCAAAAAAGAAAAAACTTCGTGAAATGAAGCCAATCATCGGAGCTACGAATGTGGAATGCATTACTACGACAAAACATTGTCGCAATTGACAACTTTTATTATGAATTATTTGTAAATATGCCCCTCTTCTAACAATCTATTAGTTATTTCTTAATTTTGTCAATGAATTAGCATAATATAGCACATTTGATTTGTCGCAATGCTAACATTTCAAGATGGCGGATGAAAGCCGCTCGAATGGTCCCTTTAATACATTCATCTCTAATTATGATGCGGTTAAGAGCATTTGGAAACCTAATTATGGTCTATTGCACATTGCAAGCAGCAGGCTGATGGTTTCAAAGTACACCTTCTAAAACGATCATTTGTCATTACTCATGTTCATTCATTCCGTGATCGATTAAGCCCACAATAAAATTTCACAATAAAAAAAAATTGTATGTCCTTAAGTAGTTTTCCTTTAAACTAGAAACGCTTAACATCGAATTAGCAACTGATTGTTTGCCTTATACTACGACTGCCTACCAAGTTAGCGTCGTTATCGATTTCGAAGATTTATCGATTATGCAGACAAAGGATTGTAGAATCGCAGACGAAATTATGATACAGATAACGTGAGATTTTCATGACTAAATAGTATAATTCATAGCCAACATTTTTCAAAATCTTATAAACCAGTTCTAATTGAAACAAGTTAGAGCAAAAAATCGTTCGATCACTAAGAAAATTTAACGACCCCGAACACGTGGTGTAAAGAAACCGGTAAATTAATTCAAATTGGCTTAAATTGCAGAGGTCGATACTCTATAGTGTTCTAAATTAAAACATGGACTTCCGATTCAATAATTTACACTTACTTGTGTATCAAATATGCCTGTGATAATTGATAAAAGAAGCTTCACTGTTTCTAAACCCGACTCGTCAGGTTGCTGGTCCTGCGTTCCTACCGGCAAGTGGCGTGGTCTCGTTTTATACCCCTACGGATGTGACGTCATTTCGAACCTTCTGGAACGTTCTTTCGAGAAAGATCGGAAAGTTCCGCAAATCATTCGGCCAATGTCGGAGATGGGCGTGACCATGCGTGATACCGTAGAGGTCATGTCTGAACCTATATTGGTCTTGCTAAACATAATTAACAGTAAGCCTCTTTAGATGCTCGTAAATAGGAGTTATTTAGAACTATATATTATGTACATGTTGCACATGGAAATAAATAATCAAAGTCAACATAACAACATATGAAACAGGAATATAACTTTTGTGTAAATCAAATCGCGATTTAAATAGCAATCGTTGGTATTACTAATTTTCTTAACTAATTAATTTCCTAAATTGATATATTGTTTTTGTCAAACGATTTTCAGAACCCTTCATCGTTTTCTATTATTTTTTTTTATCGAGAGCATAGTTACTTGAAGGATGTTACTGTAATATTTTTGCATTATTTTTATAATATACGGTACATGTGTCTCGTGACAGTCACATGTCACAAGGTTGTGCGTATCCAAGCAAAGTAACAAACTGATAAGTAGCATGTTACTTTCATTTCTCGGGAATTCGCGTAGTAAGACCAGTTTTAGTTACAAGGAAGTTTAAGTACGACAGGTAATAAATATATAGGCCATTCTCAGCCCACAGAGGTAGCTAAAGGTAGTCATAGTGTTTTACTTGTGCTACCCCTGTATCGAGAGAATGCACGCAGATAAATTAAAAATGGATCAAAATCACAACCCGTTCACTACAAATATGATATATGAAGGTAGCCCGACATAACCTTTGGCTATTATATGTGCCAAGGTACATGTGGGTTTATGAAATGAAACTACCCAAGTATGTTACTTTTGTGGGTAACTATTTAAACGGTTTAACGTATCAAACCTATATACCATGCAGTAGCAAGGTAGACAAAATGTATGTGAAAAAAGCTCTTTATTTAGTTTCCGATCACATGTAACACGTTCTATTGGAATGTGCGTGATAAAATTCCGTTATTCAGTCACATGATCGGATAGTACTAAAAACAAACATTAGGGAACGGATTCAATTAAATAATTTATAACGTATGTATGAGATATAAGACGTATTTTGTTCGCAAAATATAAACATTATTACTTTATTTTCAGTGCAAACAAACATTCAATATAAAGAAATCATATAGATAAAAACAGTCTCTGCTATCTGAAAAATGGAACAAGTAATCTATATGTGATGTAATAAAAAAAGAAATGGGTTGAATAATAAATTCAAATTGAAATGATAATGAGCTCCTAGACGCCAGGGGGTCTTGCTGTCTATACAATATACAGGAAATGAAAGCCGCTAATTGGTGTTTCTGGCTGTCAAGCTGGCAGTCGAGTAATCAGCGATTACACAATGTCAATGCTTATTAAGTTTCAATTAGCAGGCTATGTCTAACGAAGTACATGTGCTTTATTCTAGTATTGCAGCTTAACTCAATACACATTAATGAAATTGATCTTTATCTTTGATAGTTTATATTCAATATAATTTGATAAATGTCCCCAAATGTTAACATTCACTTGTAAGTTAACTAGATTGACAATATGCAGTTATGATATTTATGTTTTGTTCAGTATTGGTCTAAAAACTTTATTTTTATAGGTTTACCAATAAAGATAATACCAATGACTTCACCTCACTCTATCCGGGAAATGAATAGCTGATAAACCTAAAATTTATAATGAATTTCACTCAAAGAACAAAGTATAAATTGATAAGTAAATATTCAAATGAGATGAGAAATTGATTTTTTTTTCATGTAATTTCGACCGAAACATCTCATAATTCTTTTCAGTATAGCATATCTCGTCTTCGGTTGAAAATTAGATTATATCCTTATGAAACAAAACTACCGATTTTAGATATAGCAACGAAAACCGGTGATCTTACTTTTATTATCTTTTTAGGCGCTTAATACTTACATAAATTCTATCAATAATTTAAAAAAGTCATTTGCAAAGGATATTGATATTCTCATAACAAGTTGTATAACAAAAAGAGAATACATGTATCGGGAAATGTCTTTTAAAGAGCCACCCCGTGAGTTGTTGGGGTTATATATGCCAAACTAAAGCAATGATGTCATTTGATCGTGAAGTATCGACTGTTACAAAAAATACACATTTTATAGTTTATTGGTTTTTAACAGTGACAATAAGAAGGTAGAACATCACAATTATGATCGAAAACCGGACAGTGGCGCGCGTCAAATAGTCAAACGTAATTTTGGAGAGTAATCTAAAACAGCCAGGAGGGCAGTTAGGAGTTGATAGCGTTTGTTAGGTTATATAACTAGTATCCATGTATATTGGACGTGATATCTACACCTGTGTGCATTTATAAGGCTGTTTTTAGATTTTCATGGAAAACCAGTATTTATCATATATATGTCTTTTGGACATGACAAGTTAAGATGTTTTGATTTTATATCACTACACATGACATTTAGGTTCGTATCAAAGGTAAATAGGCCTAATATGTTATGACAATCACGGAGTGGCTCTTTAATACGGAGTTAAATCTGCTTTCTAAAGTATTTATTAAAGTAAATTTGGATATTAACCGATTTATTTTCACAGTGAAATCATTTACGTTGAATGTAAATGATTAATCTCTCGCTGATAATCTCGATCTATATCATGCGACAGATTCATTTCAGTACGTGATTGGAAAACTTGCTGAAGGCTACATTTGGAAGAGCGTTTTGTGTGTCTCAACCTCGAATCATTAACTTAGCGAGTATTCATGAGCAACAAATATGCATGACCTCGGGGTCACTAACCGCGGGAGATGTGTACCATGTGACCAAATTTCGCGGGAAACTGGCTTTGTGTACATGTATCTTGATCACACAGAATTTTAGCCATGGATGTTGCTGACCAGGCCGTTAGGACCAAACAGGTTAAAGATCAAGTTGGTGAACGGTGCCAAAAGTTATTTCAAGATTTTCTAGAAGAGTAAGTAAAACTTTTGTTGAAGTTGAGGTTTTAAGTTTTATGTAGACATAACTGTTGGAAAGTTGATATCAATCGAACACTCGGAACAGGGAACAGTATGGAAATGTCCTCTCGATGGAGAAACAACTGCAATCGCATTAATGATATTCACGTTGCTTTATCTAAATAATATGTAATGAGATTTCAAATAATAATTTTATATGTATGCGTGTAACTTAAACATATTTGATATTGATCACGTTAAATTCCTGCAGTTTGACATTCCATCACATGCTGAAATTGTAAGATATTGTATGGACAGAAAGGTGTCGTAGTTAAGGTCAATCCAGAAGTTAAGTTCCTTTAAGCATGAAAAAACCTGTTCAGTTTGATTCCTAAACAATGTCGACGTAATTACAAACCATTTCGTAAAAATATGAACATACAAAGCATGAAAAGCAATTTGACTTCCTATTGCCTTAAAAAGATCCTGTTGATATGATATAAGCGACTTATAAATAATGTTTGTCATTATGTTATCATGACTTGTAATTTATGCAGATTTCAAATAAAAAATTAGTTACCATATTTTGAAAATTAATACATTCACAAGATAAATGTTTTCTTTAGCTAACAACTGAGACAAGTTTTGGAATAGGATGCTTTATAATTAGCTAAGATAATATTAAAGAGCCACTCTGTGATTTTGAAAACATATTATTTACCTTTGATACGAACCTTAATGCCATATGTGGTGATATAAAGTCAAATCATCTTCACTTTTCATTTCCAAAAGACATATATATGACAAATACTGGTATTCCATGAAAATCTAAAAACAACCTTATTAATGCACAAAGGTGTAGATATCACGTCCAATATACATGGATACTAGTTATATAACCTAACAAACACTCAACTCCTAACTGCCCTCCTGGCTGTTTTGGATAAGTCTCCAAAATTACGTTTGACTATTTGACGCACGCCACTGTCCAGTTTTCGATCATAATTGCGACATTCTACCTTCATATTGTCACTGTAAAAAGCTAATAAGATTAAAAATGTGTCTTTTTGGTAACAGTCGATTCTTCGCTATCAAATGACACCATTGATTAAGTTTAGCCTATATGACCCCAACAACTCGCGGAGTGGCTCTTTAACCTAGCTTCATGACCAATGAATACGCTCAAGTGTCCTACTACTGTGAAGCATGACCAAGATAAATCCCTGTGCTTGCAGATTCTCGGTTGATGGCGAGGCAAAATACCTGCCAGAAGTGCAGGAACTGATCCGTCCAGAAAGAAACACTCTGACTGTCAACTTCGAGGATGTGGAGACATATAATCAACAACTGGCCACAACCATTCTGGAGGAATATTACAGGTGACAAGCGGGTCAAGGCTTCAATAGCCCTGAGAAATCTTGCCATAAGAAACATTTCAGCAGAATATACATGTACCCTTGAAATATTCGAACATTAGGTCTACAAAAATAGAATCAACAACCTTTTAACATGATAATGATAACATCTAAGAGACAATCTATCTCTCTTTGGGAGTTGCATGTGCTAGAAATTGTATTTTGACATGTGGCCAAAGAAAGTTTTCCTCTGAATCAAATAACTTGATCTACTACTCTGGGGCTAATTGTTTGTCTTGTCGGTTTGCAGAGTGTACCCCTTCCTGTGTCGAGCTCTCAAGAATTATGCAAAGGACTGGGGCCAGATTCCTCCTGCAAAGGAATTTTATGTCAGCTTCACTGATGTGCCTACCCGACTCAAGTGAGTAGATCACTGATTATAGCAGGCTTTCAGTGTTTCTGCTTGCATTTTTGACAGCCGGTCATCATGTCCGACGGCTTTGAAAAATACCGGACATTTACATTTGTTACCGGTCAGATAAATGTAGCTAATAAATGTTTCATTTGCTGATTTTTTTGCTAGTAATAACAATACCTGCATCATCTTCTGATATTCTCTTTCATTCGTTTAATTGACTGTTTTTGCCACCAAAGTAGAAAGAAAGATTCGTCTGCTTTTTCATTGTTGAAAAAACGTGTTTGCATTTGTAAATGATCGGAATAAGTCGATAATTTCCGTATACATTTCACGCATGCATTGAAATTGAGGTCAATAAATTCAGCTGCAGTTATTCGAATGATTATGTCATGCGCACTTCGTTGCGTTCTATTTCAAGCTACAGAAGCGAGTGGGATTTCTAGACAAATACGATCGGGGTATCGCATCACTAGATGTTACAAGTGTTTTTTTTCAAATAAAGGTTTATGAAATGAGTTCGACAGCTTGATATTTAATCGGACATCATGTCCGACAGGTTTTTAAAATACCGGACAGTCATATTTTTTATCGGACTATGACCGGTATTTACCGGACAACGGAAACACTGGCTTTGTGATGATAGATAGTTTTAAACATGTTTGAATTAAAACCTATTTGTTGAACATAAGAAAAGGAAAGAAAAAGTAATGTGAAATTGTGCAAGACAGAGTTATCAAAAACTAATAAAACCAAACTTTCTAACATTTTTTTAGTTTACGATGTTGTTTGTCAGTGAAAGCTTTTTAATTTTAGCGATCGTGATAGGTAGTGATATATGCAACATACACTTTTACTATGTTACCAAAGTTTAATGAGGATTTTTGTGAACAGAGTGCGCGAGATGACGACGGCAAAGATCGGAACCCTTTTGCGTATTACTGGTCAAGTAGTAAGAACCCACCCGGTCCACCCTGAGCTTGTATCTGGGACCTTCATGTGTCTCGACTGTCGGACTATCATCAAGGATGTTGAGCAACAGTTCAAGTATACACAGGTGGGAACTGAAACGTTAAGATCTGTTGAAATGTGGTGTGAAGTTGTGTATGATTTACAATCATTGACATACAGATTCACCAAGCTGGTTGTCAGTTATCAAACAGATGTAGGGATCATTGTCAATGATGTAGTAGAACCCTTGTTCAGGCCTGAAATGCTTGGATGTGATTTATGTTACGAACCAGTTTATTTGCTCAGTCAGTTAACCGACTTTATTTATGTCCGCAGCCAACCATCTGCCGGAACCCCGTGTGCAACAATCGTTCCAGGTTCATGCTTGACGTCAACAAGTCACGCTTTGTCGACTTCCAGAAAGTCAGAATTCAGGAAACCCAGGCTGAACTTCCTCGTGGCAGTATTCCTCGGAGGTGAGAAAAACGCTGGATACATTGAATGTACCATGCTCTCAAGCATGTAACACTAGTGTGGTCAATTGTATTGTGTAAGGATATAATGCCTAATATGTAAATAAGATATGAATGAAATTGATCTGAGAATGATAGTAAATTTTAACTGCGAGAATAATGAATTTTGTTTGATTTCTCAGCGTGGAGGTTGTGTTGAGAGCGGAAGCAGTAGAGTCTGCCCAGGCAGGAGACCGATGTGACTTCACAGGAACTCTAATAGTGATTCCTGACATCGGCACCATGTCCATGCCTGGTGAGCACAAATCATGGACTAATGGATGGTTAATGATGACATAAACTATAGGTGGGAAGATTATTTCCCTTTTGTCACACTGTTTTGATGCCGCTTATGACTGAAAAATTGCCCATTTGGTTTTGAACAATAATTTGTGGCCATGTTCAGTCGTGAATTGTGAATTTTACTCTGAGTTGAGTATCCATCACCGTCTTTGTAGAGACCATTTTGTCAGTGAGTCGGCCAGGTTTAGCACTAACTCGACTGCTCATCTAAGCAAAATTCAACAGATTTTCTCTGATTGTTAAACTTCTTGAAAGGCCTAAAACAGGATGTTGACTTGTATAAAGTCTTCTTTTATTAGTTAAGTTATTTAAATGCTTTTCATTTAAGGAAAATCATTTTCACATTCAAGCCGATAAGAATCAAGTAATACTGACATTATGATAACATATATCAAACAATCATATTAAAATGAATGCAGGAGCCAGAGCTGAGAGCGACGCCCGGGTGCGAGGGAATGACGGGTACGAGACCGAGGGGGTGAGAGGTCTGAAGGCGCTCGGAGTGCGAGATCTCACATACAAGCTGGCCTTCCTAGCCTGCACAGTGGCACAGACTAATGCGCGGGTACGTGTCTGGTGGCTAGTACTTCACCGGTGTTACTGTCCTCTCAACTTAAACTTTCAAGAAAAGAAGGCAGTTTTCCAAATACTTTCACTGTAGTTGAATAGAATAATTCGTATTGTGTTAGTTTCACTAGGAAAGACCATGTGGATTGTCTTGAATTTATTTTAATTTGCTGAGAATGATCAACGTAACATTAGGTGTAATGTCAAGTACCTTTGACATAATCTGCACTGTCTGTCCAGTGGAGGTTACTCCCACCTGGACTGGTCTCTACACAGTGAGGGACTGATAGTACAGATACTCCCACCTGGACTGGTCTCTACACAGTGAGGGACTGATAGTACAGATACTCCCACCTGGACTGGTCTCTACACAGTGAGGGACTGATAGTACAGTTACTCCCACCTGGACTGGTCTCTACACAGTGAGGGACTGATAGTACAGTTACTCCCACCTGGACTGGTCTCTACACAGTGAGGGACTGATACTACAGTTACTCCCACCTGGACTGGTCTCTACACAGTGAGGGACTGATACTACAGTTACTCCCACCTGGACTGGTCTCTACACAGTGAGGGACTGATAGTACAGTTACTCCCACCTGGACTGGTCTCTACACAGTGAGGGACTGATAGTACAGTTACTCCCACCTGGACTGGTCTCTACACAGTGAGGGACTGATAGTACAGTTACTCCCACCTGGACTGGTCTCTACACAGTGAGGGACTGATAGTACAGATACTCCCACCTGGACTGGTCTCTACACAGTGAGGGACTGATAGTACAGATACTCCCACCTGGACTGGTCTCTACACAGTGAGGGACTGATAGTACAGTTACTCCCACCTGGACTGGTCTCTACACAGTGAGGGACTGATAGTACAGTTACTCCCACCTGGACTGGTCTCTACACAGTGAGGGACTGATAGTACAGTTACTCCCACCTGGACTGGTCTCTACACAGTGAGGGACTGATACTACAGATACTACATGAATTGTTATCCAAGGTTGAACCTTAGGAGTCGTACATACACTTGAATCAAATTCAGTATACATAATATGTCTAACAATGCCCCTTATATACTTTGCAACTCATGTACAATGGGTTGTATGACCTTTTCATAAAATAAACATATCTTCTGAATGTGACCAATATTTACTCCTCATATCGAATGATTGTCCTTTCTTCAGTTTGGTGGGCGAGACGTGAATGATGAAGAGATGACGGCGGAGACGATAAAGAAGCAGATGTCTGACGAGGAGTGGCAGAAAGTGTACGAGATGAGCCAGGATAAGTCTCTCTACCAGAACCTCTGCTCCAGCCTCTTCCCCACCATACACGGTAGGCACTGCGCCCAAACAACGGGTTAAGCAACTCTTGTGATCATTTCTCGGACATTGTATTCCCTAAAATATGACAATATGAATATGTGATATATGAAATTTTTTAAACTATTGACCACCTGACAAATTCTGTCTTGATTTAAATGGATGTTAACAATTATTAATCCAATCTATTCTTGAATCAAAGGTCTGTCTTGTCAAAGTTGTCTCACTTTAAACACAATTGTTGGGAAAAAAGACAAACTAAGAATCTAAAAGTGATGCATAGTTTGCAAAGGGATCTTGTGCTATCTATTTTGGATCTTCAACTTATGCATCAACATTGCATTTCAAAGTTAAGAATTTGATTTAAATTTTTAAATTTGTAATGGAAGTGATCCTTTTTAACAAGCCCAACTGTGTCTGCAGGTAATGACGAGATCAAGCGAGGCATCCTCCTGATGTTGTTCGGAGGCGTTCCCAAGGTAACGACAGAGCTGACAAACCTCCGAGGTGACATCAACATCTGTGTGGTGGGAGATCCCAGCACCGCCAAGAGTCAGTTCCTGAAGCAGGTTGAAGAGTTCAGTCCTCGAGCCGTATACACCAGCGGTAAAGCTTCCAGCGCCGCTGGTTTGACGGCTGCTGTTGTCAAGGATGAGGAATCTCACGAGTTTGTGATCGAAGCAGGTGCCCTTATGTTGGCAGACAATGGCGTGTGCTGTATCGATGAGTTTGATAAGATGGACCCAAAGGATCAAGTAGCTATTCACGAGGCAATGGAACAACAGACCATCTCCATCACCAAGGCTGGAGTCAAGGTGGGTCTCTCCTCTCATTGTGTCATGTTCATCTTCACTTACTTCTTGAGATCTGATATCTGGGATCTGTAATTTGTAACGGTAATTTTAAGTTAAGAATAAAGGTACTTCATTTAATGGAAGGCAAGGATGTCAGGTTCACACTGTTCCTATTGTCTTCAGTTACTTCATTACTAAGATGTTTTGCCTTACGAAGATAAAGCACAATGGTATGAATATTATTCTGGATAATACATAATCCGAAGTAAAGAAAAGGCGGCCAAGAGGTTACTGACTGCACAGATCTTTGTTACAGGCCACACTCAATGCACGTACATCCATCCTAGCGGCGGCGAATCCAATCGGAGGCCGGTATGACCGGAGCAAGTCTCTGAAACAAAACATCACACTGACTGCCCCCATCATGTCCAGGTTTGACTTGTTCTTCGTGCTGGTCGACGAGTGTAATGAGGTTAGTAACTTTGTGGGTTTCCTCGTTGATTCGCTTTCCCTGCTGCGAAAACCTTTTATTTGGTGTAAACTCTTCTCTTTGCTAAACAATGTCTAGTAGTGTTGGTAACCGTTCTAAGCTCATGGTACAAACTTTTATAAAACAAAAAACAAGTGGCCTGACTGTCAGAGAAAGTTCTGTGACCAAGAAGTCAATGAATCAATAAAGAAATTTTACCCCCTATAGCGTTATAAATAGTCATTTTGATAAAGAATTTGAATAATGTTAAAATTTATGTTTCACTCCAGGTCGTTGACTATGCAATCGCACGTCGTATCGTTGACCTGCATAGTCGAGTGGAGGAGTCCGTGGAGCGATATTACAGTGTCGAGGACATCACTCGCTACCTCATGTTTGCCAGACAGTTCAAACCCAAGGTGGGTCATATTGGCAGTCAAAGATTTTCTATGCTTAATGTTTACTGAAAAAATTTCAACACTGTTCTCTAACACATAATCTGAAGAATCCATAATCCAAGAAGAGGCATGAAGCTCCCTGGGCTTAAAGCTATAGAATTGTCAGAAGGGTATGCAAATATAAAGATTTTTGTTAGTTGAGAGAATTTAGAACAGTTGATTAGTAATTCATGTTTTAAGGGCATTTTTATGATCATTTTGCTTCAATCAGCAATGATTATGATTAATAATTTCTGAGAATTATACAAGGGATGGGGAAGCTGTACGTGCTTACATTTAAATAGTGTTCAAGAGGAAGGGGTGTTTATTATGTGTTTATGGTGACCAATAAGAGAATAAAGTATCAATTAGAGGCAGTTTAAGTACACTTCTCCATATTAAAGCAGATGTTGGATGACTTCGGGTGCTTATTGCTTATGGCTTGCTCATACATGAGGTTGTAAAGCTCACAAATGAAAAAAAACAAGGGAAAATTTGTATAAAATTTGTATTTTCTCAGATCAACAAGGAAGCTCAGGAATACATGATCGAGGAGTACAAGCGTCTCAGGCAGCGTGACGGGACGGGGGCTGCCAAGTCTGCGTGGAGGATCACGGTGCGGCAGCTGGAGAGTATGATCCGACTGTCGGAGGCCATGGCAAGGATGCACTGCCAGGACGAGGTCAGTAATATGCTTCTGTATATCAGTTTCATATCCCGGGAGGTTGAGCTGTTCAGTAAGCTAGAGGTCGGGGTGGAGCCTGCTTGACGCATATTATCTGTGTCTACAGTGGATGACTGATTTGTGAGCACTAAGCTTGAGTGCAATCACAGTTTCAGTGCAGTAGATACAATTGTTTATCAAATCCAGCAGGTGCTTGGAGGGTTCACCACAATTTATGGCAGACATGTTACAAGCTGTCTCCCCTTAGTGATACTCGCTGCCAATGATACTAGATCGATATGAAATACTGTTGAATGTGGTGTTAAAACCCCATCTCTCCTGGAAATGTCTTTGTCACTTTAATGCAAAATACTTACATCAGGAATAGCTGAACTATCAAAGGTCAAACCACAAGCAAATCTGAGGGGTAGACCATTCTATATATATATTAAGATAGGCGAATGTGATGGGATGGTTCAGACACTGACTGTAGAAGGTAACCATGATAAGATTGCTTATCAAAAGGTCTTCTCCTGCAGGTTCAACCGAAGCACGTGAAGGAAGCATTCCGTCTCCTGAACAAGTCCATCATCCGTGTGGAGCAGCCGGACATTCATCTGGAGGAGGAGGCCGAACAGGAGGAGATGGAGGTCGAAGGTCAGTTTTTATTTGTATCAAAATAATCATTACCTAGTTTCTTCCCAAGGGAAGGGACAACAAGAACTATCAACATTGTTTAGTCTATACCATTACTAATGCTGCTCAAATTCACTCTTGAAAAAAAACATCCAAGAAAGTGACAATAAAAACATGAAGAGAACGAATTCCTAGTTGACAATAAGTCAGATTCTGACTGAACTTTGCTTAATTAGTAGTTTTTCATCATCCTTTGCCTTCAGGATCTTCAAAAAGCTTGTATAGAGCTAACAGTTTTGATTTTATTTTTATGCAGCTTATGGAAAAGTCGTCAGTTCTTCATATTAGTTTATTTTAAAGAAACTTTTAGCATGTTTGTTAAAAATTACTGAAAAATTAGATATAACAAAGTTTACATGTTTAAATCCAATTGTTAATTCAGAGTCCCAGCCGACAAGTGAGGAGTCCCAAGCAAGTGCTAACACTGAGACCCCGGCCGAAGCTGCGCCGATGTCGAAGAAGGGTCTGAGGATGACGTACGAGGAGTACAAACAGATGGCCAACCTGATGGTGCTGCAGATGAGGAGGAGGGAAGAGGAGGCCGAGGGTGGGTGTCTGACGGATTGGTCAGATTTATTTGTTTGAACCACCATTTGCACTAGATGCATAGATGAAGGGCTCCTTTAATGTGAATGCTTGAACCCCGGAAGTCTAAAGTTCGAAACAATAATTTTGTAGATGTATTTGCATAGCAGTAATGGTTCAATCTAAGATTTTAAATCCCAAGTGGCTTGTACTATGTTGTAGTTACCACCCTGAAAGGTCTCTCGTACTGCGGCTAGGTAAAGAGTTGCCTTTACAAAATTGGAAGCAATAGTTTTGCACTGATACATTAATTGGTTAACAGTTGAAGACCTGTTGCTGCTCTGTACTCGATGATGCATTGCCGCTAATGGCTGAGATATTGCCCAAGCGGCGTTAAACAATAACTCACTCACTCTATGATGCCTTTAAAATTTCCATTAGAAGTAATTTAGGTTTTATGTGGCAGTTTGATGACAAGTGTTATAATGATTAATTAAATTAATGAATCATCTTCTATAGGTGACGACTCTGTTGGTCTGAGGAAGAGCGAGCTGATCAGCTGGTACCTGAGTGAGATGGAGGAGGAGATCGACTCCGAGGCAGAACTCATGGAGAAGAAAACTATCGCAGAGAAGGTTGTCGACAGACTCGTGCATCATGTAAGTACATCTGTACTAATGTACATGTGAGGATTTCCTGTAACCACTTGACATGCTAGTAAAGAAATTATATTCGACACATCATTTCTTCTGTAGGGAGTTCAAGGATATAACCTATAAGCTGTTGTGATTTCTATAAAATGGTCACAAAGATATGCCACTGGTATTTCAAGGCCACGAGTTGTGGTAAGCAGTGGAATTATGGAATGACATTTTATAAAACCAAACATATTTATTTTTCTGCAGGACCATGTTCTGATTGAGTTGACCCAGACGGGATTGAAGCCCAGATCGAAACATGACCCAGAAACTCTGATCCGTGAAGACGACCCATTCCTCGTGGTTCATCCCAACTATATGGTGGATGCCTAGAACAGATCAACTTTATTACAACTTCCATAGGAAATAATAAAAACTCGGCAGTTACAAAGTTAACAGAGAGTTTTGACATTACAAAATACATTCTTTGATGTAAATGTCATCGTCATCCTCACTGATTTTAGATTCAACTTATCTTTCATAATCAAAATTGATTTGGGCCATATTTTAAGCAAGGTTTGTGCACAGCAAAACATTAATTTATATGTAACCTTACTAAATCCTCCTCAGTCAGACAGTTTAAATTTTTTTAGATATTAATGTTTATGACTGCTTAATAGAATCCCTGTATTGATGAGGAAAGATTACTGTGTCATGATGAGGGGTTTATGCTGTATCTGTACCGATATGGGTATCATAGTTAGGAATGTATATATAATGTTTCATAAAAATCAGATTTGTCTTGTAACGGCACCGACAGGAATTATGCTTTAAAATGTGTAGTGTTCACAACATATTTCTGTCCTGTAGCTGTATGATATTTGGAGCACCAACCTTATTGGTGATATCCTCCCTGGCATTTAGCACTAAATGGAATTCCATGAGTCAACTGACTATTTGTATGTTCATAGATATGTTTGTATCTATACCCCCAGTCTACAGAGGGCTGTAGTATTGTGCTGATAACGTCTTGTGTAAAGATCTGTAAATAGAGTAGCAAACTTTAAAGGTGTATAATCAAACTGTATACAATGTTGACAAATAACCAACCCATTTCAAGTTTTTACAGCATTGAGGTCTGTTGGAAGTTCTTATCTCTGTTGTTTAACTAGATGTGGCCTTTTGTTTGCTGATAAATAACAGGATAGTCTAATATTTCTTCACTGAATATTTACAATGGTTTGTTTCACATTATGTTCATGATTGTTTATGTTTAATTTCATCACATTGAGACATTGTTAATTTCATTTATACAATATTCCTGTAAATCATGTTTCAAATTTATCATTGTACATACACACAAGGATCAGGAATAAACATGTCAATTATAAATTATTGTTGCTTCTTGACCCCACCAGGAAAACCAAAGGAGGTTTGTTGTTGGGTTGTCAGTCTATACCTAGAGGGGGTACCTGTTAGAGAAATTGATTCCTGCAACAGATTTTGTTCAATCTTTTTGACACTTAACACATGTCAGTGTGTGATATGTTAATTGCGTTTTAGGCATATTGCAATAACTATTTTGAATAACTATTTTGGATTGATAGACTTTTCATGTTGTGGTAAAAACCAACAGTGGTCAAACGTGGTCACATTTATGTTTTAGGAAATGGAATGAAAGTTTAGTTGTGTGTATTCCTAAAAAAAAAAGTCTTGATCGAGTTGATAGCCGATTTTAAAATATCATTTTGACGGAGTTATGGCCCTTGAATATGTCCGATGAGTCAATGGCGACAAGTTTTCTAGAAATCTATTCCATCCAGAAGAATGGAATTACGGTTCACTTGGTCGAGTTTAACAGCTGATTCCGAAATTTGACAGAGTTATGGCCCTTGAAGTTTGAACTTGGCATAAATGTCAGGTCTGATGTGTTAATTGGAACAAGTTTTCTAGGAAACTACATCATTCCATGCATCGCCTATACTTTCGCCATTCCCAATGACTTTGGTGGCCGCATTTCCCTAACTTTTCTGTGCATGTTGTCCACCCTGCTGTGAGGTATCGGGAAAGTCCATTGAGAAATTATATGAATATTGCAAAGAAGGCGTTGCACTCGAAACACGAATTTTGACGGATTGGCAGCAAGGTTATCCTTTGATGGAGACGGCGCAGTTCAAAGCCAAGTGGAAGATGATGAGGACACTTTTAAATATGTAGTATAATGAAATGTTGGTTACGGTTCCACCTGATGATTCACTAGATCGAGCTCGAAACTGATTTCGAAGTGTTATGACCCTTGAAGTTTGATTTTATTTTATCTGAATTACATGGCTGATACTCCTATTGGGACACATTTTCTCCGAAACTAGTTACACCTGGATTTATGAAATTATGGTTGTAGGTACACCTGATGATACTTTTGATTGAGTCTGAAAGCGGATTCCAAAAGATTATTAGTTTAGTTATGGGTAATAGTTCAAAAGCTGATTCCAATGTGTTAATTGTTATAATTGGGTTATGGCCCCTGAAGTTTGATTGTACTTGCTGCTAATAACACGTTTCAAGCTTCAATGGGGCCCTTTAGTTTTACACACGTTACATTTTAGGTCCATATGTCACATTCAGGTATCACTGAAGCTTTTATTGTTTGAATTTGAAAGCTTCTTTCTTGTTTATTAACACCTCAAGTTGTGAATCTCTTGAATTTTCTTTAATTCTTTTTTGGTGAGCGTTTCCGCTTCGGTCTGCCGCTTGGTGAGCGTTCCCTCTTAGGTCTGTCGCTTGGTGAGCGTTTCCGCTTAGGTCTGTCACTTGGTGAACGTTTCCGCTTAGGTTTGTCGCTTCGTAGTGATTTGCTTTCGCTTTTTCTCGTTTTCTTACTTTCCGTGAGATTAATTTCTTCCTCAACCTGAAATTTCAATTTTAAGAAATTTTGAGGGTCACTGTTGACATGTAAAATCCAGAGTATTTTAGACAAGATCGCCGCTAATGGCTGAAATATTGCCCAAGCGGCGTTAAACAATAACTCACTATTTTAGACAAGATCGCCGCTAATGGCTGAAATATTGCCCAAGCGTCGTTAAACAATAACTCGCTCACTATTTTAGACAAGACCAAGGTGCGTCATCAACGAAGCACCTAGCTAAGAGCAGTGTGGGTGGATACCAAGGCTAGGCTGATGCTTACACGTGGGTGGATATCAAGGCTAGGCAGATGCTTACACGTGGGTGGATATCAAGGCTAGGCAGATGCTTACACGTGGGTGGATATCAAGGCTAGGCCGATGCTTACACGTGGGTGGATATCAAGGCTAGGCAGATGCTTACACGTGGGTGGATATCAAGGCTAGGCAGATGCTTACACGTGGGTGGATATCAAGGCTAGGCAGATGCTTACACGTGGGTGGATATCAAGGCTAGGCAGATGCTTACACGTGGGTGGATGTCAAGGCTAGGCAGATGCTTACACGTGGGTGGATATCAAGGCTAGGCAGATGCTTACACGTGGGTGGATATCAAGGCTAGGCAGATGCTTACACGTGGGTGGATATCAAGGCTAGGCAGATGCTTACACGATTCATTATCACTGATACATGTATACACACACCTCTAACGATATACCGTATTTCCTCCAATAAGTGCCGGATGTCATTGGTGTTTTAAGAATTAAAACATTTAGAGGAAGTGCGGTATCTCGGACTGTCTGTTTAACAACTCATAGAAGGCTTTTATCGCTCACATAGCGTCACAATGGATAGCGAGGAAACCAAAATATTGTCCGTTTTTTTGCTATTAGTGAAGATACAGTTCAACGGGACATAAATAGAAAATAAATATCAGCCCAACTCCATAAAGTACTCATAGAACTCGTTAATGGTATCGATATCTAACTCGCTTTCGTTTTTTAAATGAAAACCAATCACTTATTACACCAAATTTGAACTGGGTTTAGTTTTCTCTATTCAAAGTGTTATGTGCACATATTGAAAATATGTCACTGCCTATGTTTCACCCTTAGTGTAATAGCGGGTCCCAAACTGGGCTTCAGACGAGTACAGGAGCGACTGTATTGTCATCATCGCTTTGTTACATACTGTTGATAATATTCCAGTGTTGTTAACTTTCTAGTAATCTATTTGATTGGCTGCATTCAAAAGTTGGATGTTTCGGATCAATACACGTTCATGTTGCGAAAACGTATATTTTAATGATATTTTAAACACAGTCATTTAGTTTTGCGTATTTCATTTTTTTCTCAGCGTAGTATACGCAAATATGCTTATTTCGAGCTCTAATCTGTCAATTTCAAACCATCAATGGTTAAAATGTCTGAATAAAATATTAAACTATAAAGTATACTTACTGGAGCATAGTCGGGTTCTTTGTTCCTGAAAGATAAACTTTTCATTTATTTATTTATTTAAACAGATACAGGGAGAAACAAGTTTGACACCTAGAAGTTATTCGGCCACCCATAAGAGATATCTTTGCCCCTTATTTATCAGAAACATCATGAAGCGACATAAAATGTCTTGAATAGAAAGCACTATTCGGATGGATTCGGTTGACAGCCGTTTAATCACATCACATTCACACACAGTACATAGCACGAAGGATCAGAAAATAGGATCGCGGTTCAAATACACATGGTTCAATGCAAAAGGCATGGCATCATACTCTTTAAAAAGTTGGACTCGAAAATGGACATTAAACGGAAATTAAATGTTAAAACGAAATAAGAATAAATAAATCTCTGAAAACTTCAGGAATATTCTAGACACTTTAGGACATAAAACATTGCCAACAAGAGCTTGCTTGAGATGACAGGTTTCATTTAAACCAAGGGAAGGTTATAATCATCTCATATAATGTGGACTACATTAATGCTAACTCCGGTATCTTTAAATCTAGTATTGATTAGAAACCTCTACAAAAACGATGTTTTTTTTTTAAAGATTTGGCAACCTAAGAAATTTCCGTACACAACAATCGTTCCCCCGTGTATTCTGTGTACCTGTGTATTCTCCTGAGCAGGATGAACACTACAGATAGGTTAGAACATACCTTCGTCTACACTGAAGCAAGATGAACACTACAGGTAGGTTGGAACGTACCTTCGTCTACACTAGAGCAAGATGAACACTACAGATAGGTTGGAACGTACCTTCGTCTACACTGGAGCAAGATGAACACTACAGATAGGTTGTAACGTACCTTCGTCTACACTGAAGCAAGATGAACACTACAGATAGGTTGGAACGTACCTTCGTCTACACTAGAGCAAGATGAACACTACAGATAGGTTGGAATGTACCTTCGTCTACACTGAAGCAAGATGAACACTACAGATAGGATGGAACGTACCTGCGTCTTCTCCTGAGCAAGATGAACACTACAGATAGGTTGGAACGTACCTTCGTCTACACTGAAGCAAGATGGACACTACAGATATGTTGGAACGTACCTGCGTCTACACTGAAGCAAGATGAACACTACAGATAGGATGGAACGTACCTGCGTCTTCTCCTGAGCAGGACGCACACACAGAGTATCACGAGGACAGCGAGCACAACACTGAGGGAGACAGCTATTGTCACAAGCGTTGAACCTGAAACTTTGAACGAGGTGATTACGAGTCATCTTTGTTAAGTTTCTCACAGTGGTTTATTATGTAAAGCGATACCCTCATTTGAACGTACAATTAATGTTATATTTCGTGTCATTTCATCCTGCCAATTAGAAGGTCGTCAGTAGATTCGATGTGAATACTGACCCCCACATTTGCATCATTTTTATTAAATAACATGCAAGTAGAGGCATGTGACAAAGATCCTTAAATATTACAGTTAGTGATATTTTTTTTGCATTTGATTTATCTTATAAATGGCGTGATTCACTGGAAGGTAAAGTGAATCAAATTATCTTCAGAAACGTAAACGACCAAGACACAAATTCGAGCCATGGGCTCTGTGGCGCATCAGGCTGTAAAATAAAGTTAAAGATAAACATTACGAGGACCCAAAGTCAAATTCTGTACAAGTCCGTGTCTTGTGTGTGCAGAAACCGATCTTTAGCAGCAGTAACGGCATCGTCGGACCGGAAATTTCTTGGGGAAAACAGTCATTGCTTTCCTTGTGTCAATCATGTCATTTGCATCCACTGCTTTGAGTGTTTCTTTGAACCCAAATTCATTCATCGTTATAATTCTTATTGAGGAAGAGTGTCGGGACCGACTTCAAATAAGGCTAGATCCTCAGATTCTTTTTACATGATGTGCTGTGTCACTTTATCTTTCCAAAATTTCAATGATTTGAAAAAGAATGCGAGCTCCTTGCTTTCATAAATCGTTTGCTTATTCATCATCTTGTAACTCAGTCAGTGATTATGTGATAACGCAATTCTCTTTCTGGTGATGCCAACATTTTCAATGCTGTGTCGGCCATACTTGAATTTTCAGCTGACATGCTTTACATTTTTGCAAATGAAGGATCAACAATTCTCTTATATGGCAACGACATTATCGTGGACTGTTTCAGTATTAAAACCGTTATATGCAAATACTCAATCACAATGCGCAATTCGATATTGTCGTTTCTCTTATAGAAACGGACCACACTTGATTGAAACCACCTGTCCGAAAAACACCACTTGAAATTTGCGAAAGGGCCCAAAGAATGGATTGTGCACGTGCGAAGCGTGGTGTCGTTTTATTGCATGGCTTCACAACCGAGGCTCACTCCTTTTCAATCATTCCGAAAAGTTCAAGACAAAATTATACCCAGCTGGACAGTTTGGGAGCTATACACTATGGAAGTAGTCGGGGTACAAAAACGTTCTTGTAAAATGTAAGAAAGAAACAAACTTATGCAAGCTCCTATTCTCTATGCAGAAAACATGCCTACCTTTTGGTTCTTCTAGCTCGAAAGGGTTGCGTTTTGCCAAAGATTCTGCAATTTTAGGGTGTCTTGACAGGAAAGCTGCAAAAATACCCTTTAGTCAAATAAGAATTAATCAAAATATAAATTTAAAAAAGCACCTGCTTCGTTTCATTTTTAAAAAGGATAATTTACTATGAAATGTTTGAAGCATACCCCTTAGCAGACCAAAGGGCCGCAAAACCAGAGGACCGATTCAGGGGAAAATGTTTGTAACCGTTTCATCAAAAATCACATAGAATCAATCTATAATCGAATCACACTACTTATACTAAATCTTCAAACCATTTAATGATATTGGTTGCAAATGGACGGTCGTTTAGTATCCTCTACGAGCATAGTTTCTGCTTACGTTTATAATCTTGTTTCAGAGGCGCAATCGACAGGACCATCTCACCGTAGTTAGCTTCGCGGGGAGAAAATCGACCTGCATGGGTAGGAAATCGGTATCATGAAGTAAGTCATCAAAATGTGTATAGTTCATGCAACGACTATTTGTCAAGATTATACTAAAACGTTATGTGAACGTGCTGTTCAAATGAAACCTATCCAGAAGTAGACGCTACTTTTTGGACCTTTTTAGGGTTTGCATTGGTGCCTCATTTTATACGATATAAATGTTTTACAACCTTGGTTTCATTTAGCTAGGCGTTAAGGTTTCAAGGGCTGTCCTAAAAAAGTGATTTAACAAGTGTTCATAGAAACAGCTAACACATATTATATGTAGAAGTCGAAACAACCAAAAGGCACTACTTCACGGGCTTGTTCAACAACAACGTTTTAATTAGGTTGGACATATGCTTATTTTATTTCTGGTCCCGAAATAATTTGTGTTTTCAAGGAAATGATTAACTCAAATGCAATAAAAATTTGGGAATCCAAAAAGCAACACTTTAATCTTCAATGCTCCATACCAAACGTCATAGGAATAAGCTAGGAATAAGGTTTTTAACTTTTGTTTCGGAAAATAACAACACCTAACAGACAGATGAACGAAGTTAATTTTCATATCCCAAAGAAACTTTGTTTTCTCGAGGGTTAAAGACAAAACAGTGACACAAAAATAATTTCAAATAACAAATAATCAATTTAATCATGAATTTCCAATTATATTAGGAGGTAAGGTTGGGTTTTCTCCACCTGTCATGTAGACGCTGTAAATCCCGGGTTTTCCTCCGCATTTGTCATATTTAGCTACTTCCTTACGACACTTCTTGTCACAGACCAACTCCTCCGGGCTCGCCTCCACTGGGAATGGGTAGGCTGTGCAGGTACACACCTCGCCGTTCTTGGGCAACATGCAAACTTAATTATAAGACGAGCACATGCGACAGATTACTTCTGGGAAACGATTGTGAGTTATGCTTAATAATTTATCTCTTATAGGTCCTGCACAGTGACATATGAGAGAGAGAGAGAGAGAGAGAGAGAGAGAGAGAGAGAGAGAGAGAGAGAGAGAGAGAGAGAGAGAGAGAGAGAGAGAGAGAGAGAGAGAGAGAGAGAGAGAGAGAGAGACCACCCATTTAGGTTATGTGAGACTATATAAATCTTTAAAATTCAATTAGAACTTCTAAAAAGGCAATTATACCTTCCTTGAGTACCTTTCACAATTACCAAACAGTCACAGATATATGAATACTAACGTACACAATTCTTCTTCAATAATCTTACATATCATACATATGAACTATCATACAGATGTGATATCATACCACAATACTCATCCAAAAAATATATGTATGCTGCAAATTGAAATACATGCATACAAACATGCACATTGACATACATCTCAACATGACTAGACAAAATCCCATTCATCCATCCTTACACATACATACCTACATACACTTACATAAAAACAAACATACATGCATGTATACATACATACCAGATACTTACATACAAACATACATGCATATATATATATACACACACACACACATACACTAACATCCATACATTCCTACATACAATTACATACAAACATACATGCATGTATACATACATAAAAACATACACTTACATACAAACATACATACACTTTCACATATACACACATAAAATAATTATTCTTACTTACACTTACATTTACATCCATACAAAGGTATACTATAGTCTTATTAACAAGTAAAGTAGAATATAAATCAGTACAATAAAAATATGCATACATACGCTACATTCCTACAATGTTTGATTTCATATAACAACGTTAAGACAGCCGCTGTCGGCTTGGACATATAAAAATTTATGGTTAGCTGTGCACAAAACGGATAAATTATTGACACTTGGAAACGGCTGAACTAGTAATGTGTGCAGCTATTGAATTAACCTCTGAACTGAGAACAAATCATGAAATATGTTTTATGAAAGCAATGTTGTAAATTAACCGATTTAATAACACAGTATTAGCATTGTTATTAGATTGACCATAGTGGCTGCCGTTTCCGCTTTTTTGGTTATGAGCAAAATCTTAATATTTCCGACATCGTAGTTCATGCGGTTTTAATGTAACGTAACATTAAATACTTCCGGCCTTTTGAATACGTTAATATTTGTTAAATAACTTACGAGGTAGATTACTTGAGTGAGGATAGTGAGTAATATCGAAAGATATGCAGTATCTGTGCATTCGTTGTGTTTACGAAATATTGGCGTGCACTAGTGCGTTTAAATTTGCGGGCGTTGAATAACAATGAATCCCAGAAATTTTACAAACGCAACTATTGATTGATATTATAGCATGACCATTTGTTATTAGAAGTTTAAGAGCGGACTCTGTTTTTGCATACTTTTTTTGTGTGGAAAGATCTTTGCGACTGTTCTATATCTGTAAGGTAAAGGTCTAACCTAATATTAACCGGATAGTGGCATTCGTAACAGCGAGGTCTCACAACATATTTGTTTAATGTGAGACCGAAATCTACCATCATAAAGGTCATAGATAATTATCGTAAAACCCCAACACCAAAAGTTTTAACTCCCTTGGCGCCAGCCAGGACATATATGTAGGTCTACATACACGAAACGCCGGTGCCGGGTTGTACATAAATGGACATTCCATGACATACCCCAATCAGAATTAAATAAATATTTAATCTATTTAATGGATACATCTACATGAATATATATCTCTCGATCGGTGCAGGTGATGATGTGGGGTACTGACTCGCCGACAACAAGGCGTAGATAAATATACTGAAGGTGCAGGTGATGATGTGGGGGACTGACTCACCGACAACAAGGCGTAGATAAATATACTGAAGGTGCAGGTGATGATGTGGGGGACTGACTCGCCGACAACAAGGCGTAGATAAATATACTGAAGGTGCAGGTGATGATGTGGGGGACTGACTCACCGACAACAAGGCGTAGATAAATATACTGAAGGTGCAGGCGATGATGTGGGGTACTGACTCACCGACAACAAGGCGTAGATAAATATACTGAAGGTGCAGGTGATGATGTGGGGGACTGACTCACCGACAACAAGGCGTAGATAAATATACTGAAGGTGCAGGTGATGATGTGGGGGACTGACTCACCGACAACAAGGCGTAGATAAATATACTGAAGGTGCAGGTGATGATGTGGGGTACTGACTCGCCGACAACAAGGCGTAGATAAATATACTGAAGGTGCAGGTGATGATGTGGGGGACTGACTCACCGACAACAAGGCGTAGATAAATATACTGAAGGTGCAGGTGATGATGTGGGGGACTGACTCACCGACAACAAGGCGTAGATAAATATACTGAAGGTGCAGGTGATGATGTGGGGTACTGACTCGCCGACAACAAGGCGTAGATAAATATACTGAAGGTGCAGGTGATGATGTGGGGGACTGACTCACCGACAACAAGGCGTAGATAAATATACTGAAGGTGCAGGTGATGATGTGGGGGACTGAAAGACCGACAACAAGGCGTAGATAAATATACTGAAGGTGCAGGTGATGATGTGTGGTACTGACTCGCCGACAACAAGGCGTAGATAAATATACTGAAGGTGCAGGTGATGATGTGGGGGACTGACTCGCCGACAACAAGGCGTAGATAAATATACTGAAGGTGCAGGTGATGATGTGGGGTACTGACTCGCCGACAACAAGGCGTAGATAAATATACTGAAGATGCAGGTGATGATGTGGGGGACTGACTCGCCGACAACAAGGCGTAGATAAATATACTGAAGGTGCAGGTGATGATGTGGGGTACTGACTCGCCGACAACAAGGCGTAGATAAATATACTGAAGATGCAGGTGATGATGTGGGGGACTGACTCGCCGACAACAAGGCGTAGATAAATATACTGAAGGTGCAGGTGATGATGTGGGGGACTGACTCGCCGACAACAAGGCGTAGATAAATATACTTAAGGTGCAGGTGATGATGTGGGGGACTGACTCACCGACAACAAGGCGTAGATAAAAAGATTGAAGGTGCAGGCGATGAGGCAGACGTTCACTGTCATGTGTTTTGAGACCACCTCAAGTTTCTTCTCAGGCTTCCATTTCACGCAGCTTCCTTGGTCGTCTGTAATCACGACCCTCATATGTTGTTATATTCACTCATAAATACGAATTTTCATCTAGAATCAGCATTCGTTCCAACACATTCCGGTATGACGTATTTCCTAAAATATTTCGAATATGTCAATTCAAAGGCCCGGCTTCTAGTGGAACTCCAGTTGTTTTATATGTGTTATACCCGGAGTGTATACATCGTAACATGTATTAAGCATCCCATGACCCCCGGGTAGCATTATATACGATGCCCGGGTTGGAACTGAGGCAATACTGTATCGTATCCACTTCAACCCTTCGTCGAAATAACTTGTAATTTCACAATGCTGATAACAACATTCTAGAACTCGACCATTACGCGTTTGATTTGAAAGCGACATAAGAAGCTACACCGAATCAGTCAAATAAAGAAGTTGATAATCCATAAATATTCCTAGTCTTTCTTAAACTAACAACCTCAAAAATACAACTCAAACATCTCAAAGCCCGCGATGTATTTCAAAATATATCTGAATAAGAATTTTATGGAAGTTGACAATTCAGACAAAGTTTGAATGTGGGCAACCTTAAAATTCCTCTGGATGTAAATTCAATATTTGTTGTCTTCAGTTATGTTAGAACTTTTGTTAATTTCAAAGCGGAAAACATTTTGATAAACGTTTTCCAGTTTCATTTATGCGTTTTAACTCTCCAAACTGTTGGTCCTTTCTGATCACCGGTGGTGTCTGATTTAAGCACCATACCGACAGTATGGTTTGGATTAAACCTAATGAAAATGCCATGAATAAAATGCGTTATGAGTTAAAATATACTTACATTTGACAATATCCGCATTTTTATACTTCATGTTGGTCGCCATATCCTTGAAAATCATATCCTGAACCTGGTAAATCCTCCACGGGTAATATAAAAGAGATCCTAGAACAGGGAAGAATCATATAAAGCACGTCTCTTTCGTCCGGGTGAGTAGACATAAATATACAATGAAGTAGAAGCCACATATGGGTGATATAAAGTGTTTACAGAGTGTATAAGAAGTATGTCCGTTAGAACATCAGAAAGGAGAAGATTGACAGAGATAATCTCATAATCACTAACGACTGGGGAACGGGACAGTGAATGGATCGTAGTAGAAACGGCAGTGTACCCACCTACATACAGGTAGCGTGAGTTGTTCGTCTACGTACCTGTCTTTGTGACGCTCATCGAGTTGTTGCCACCACACGTCTCCACCCTGGAGCCGGGACAGGGGACGTTGCACTCCGACTCTGGTACTTGGGCACCACGGTTAAAGCGATAATTACACCAGCACTCGGTGCCCTGTCAGTGGAGCGGGGAAAAGAATCGAGAAATATTAAGAAATCATATCTAAGCAGACACCGGCTGTCTTAACATGTTCGGTGTTGATTGCGGGTCAGTTATGAATAATAACAAGTTAATCACTGCATCGATAAAAAGCTAAAAAGATTGCCTAGGTTTTCATTTGCCAAAACAGCCAAAAGCGTGCTATAGTTCATAGAAGGTCGTTCTATGTATAAATGATCGTAGATGTAGTTTCCACTGTACAGTTTATCGAGTTCAATTTATCAAATATTGAACACTTTTCCCACTCGTAACAATGGCAAACTAATCTTAATAAACATAATAAGTTCAGTTAAGTTGCCTTACAAAATTGATTCTATGTCTTTAAGGTAAACCTTGGTAAAGGTTGCTTTGTCTTAGGAGGCCGTGTGAATTACGAATTAAAATGGAAAATGATGGGATTATGGACAACTGTTCATCACGAAATAGTAAACTTGTTATCTCTGCATGATGGTTATGACAACACATCCTTTTGGATAGTGCGATTTGCCATGTATTTAGTCTTTCGCTTTGAACAAATACATATTACCACATAAAAATCGAAGTGTCGGTAAATAGAAGGATTGTATTGTTTGAATGGCGTTTAATATGTCAAATAACGACACAAGTTGATCTTCGATCAATAAGGAGGGACTAAATGCGCCGCCTATGACAAGCGGCAAGACTGACGCCTCAGTGTCCACGGCCTTTTCCAAATCTACTGCCTAGCGCTTATGTGTGTAAAAAGTTCACTGTTTCTTCTCTGTATTTCACCGGTAATCATATGATAAATTGCTAAAAAATCAAATTTCCCCATAAAAATAATTAAAGTCAGGTTAGACTTACGTGTCCGCTTCACCAGCGATCACGCTCACCTTCAACAAAGCATCGTTATATCTCTTAATCCAGCACGCCTTCGTACACCAAAGTGACGTCATCCGCGGGTGTTTCTTCATGAGAAAAGCTTTTTTTTTGACAAATTGTCGACAACCAAGATCTTTCACTTCTTTAATAGAAACATAATAGGAAACGATAAGTCATCAAGAAATTGACATTCAAAGCGTAACTCAATTAAGATTAACGAAGTGACAGATGGCTTTCTTCGAGCCTTCGTCGTTATCAATGCTTTTTTTTTGTTTTTGTTTTTTGTTCCCACAGTTCAGTTATCAATGTCGTCATCAATGTTTCCATTGGATTCTGGGAAAGAGAAGAAAAAAGTAGTGGCTCTCAACAAAAATAGCTAAAACACGAGATTGAATTTTGAATCTATAATACTATATTACTCAGTGACTATAATTATTACATCACACATTAATGTCAGCGTGTCAACAGCACTGCTGCTAGAATCACAACTCTCATTCCCAGACACCACCACAACTTTCGCTCCAAGACACCACCACAACTCTCACTTCAAGACACCACCACAACTTTCGCTCCAAGACACCACCACAACTCTCACTTCAAGACACCACCACAACTTTCGCTCCAAGACACCACCACAACTCTCACTTCAAGACACCACCACAACTCTCGCTTCAAGACACCACCCCAACTCTCACTTCAAGACACCACCACAACTCTCGCTTCAAGACATCACCACAACTCTCACTTCAAGACACCACCACAACTCTTGCTTCAAGACACCACCACAACTCTCGCTTCAAGACATCACCACAACTCTCACTTCAAGACTCCACCACATCTCTCACTTCAAGACACTACCACAACTCTCACTTCAAGATACCACTACGACTCTCACTTCAAGACACCACCACAACTCTCGCTTCAAGACACCACCACAACTCTCACTTCAAGACACCACCACAACTCTCGCTTCAAGACACTACCACAACTCTCACTTCAAGACACCACCACAACTCTCACTCTAAGACCACACCACATCTCTCACTCTAAGCTGTTTATTCTCGCTATACTGAACTGATAAGCATCAAAATGGTATATTTCAGATACAACCAGTTGTTCTCGACATAATAACAGCATATTTAAAGTTGTACATATTAGACCCCAACAACATACTATGTGCCCTTTTAATCTGCATGAACTACGACATCGGAAATATTCAAATATTGTCTAAAGTCAGTAAAGCGACAACGGCAGCCGCTATTGTTGATCCATATATATAATAATGCTCAATTCAAAGTCAATTTCAAAAGCTACACACGTAGCTAAATCAGCCGTTTTCAACTGTCCATTTTGCCCATTTTGTGCACAGCTGACCTTTTTCTTTTTCTAAATCTCAACGTCCGTAATAACTTTTTCATTGTTGCTTTGTTAATTACAGGCCAATTGTAATGGATAAATGTTTCATTGCATCAATAGAGAGCTCAATTTAGTGTGTGCTTATATCCTTTTATCAGCCTTAAAGTAGCCAATATGAACAGAAAAAGCGTATTATAGTGCCTCTGATAATGAATATTTAAGCCTTTGGCCCCAGTTAAGAGATTAATGTATGTTCAACAGTAGAAAATATGATTCCTCATTTTGCTGTTTTCATCCATCTCTATTTTAGATTTATGCACATCCGACACTTGAGATTTTTCACATTAAATCGTCCCATTGAATGCAAGTTAATTGAAAAGAATAAGAAGATATATATAATAATGTTGCAACGTTGCAATAAATCCGCATGCACTACGTCGTCGAAAATATTCACGTTTCGCCGCTATTGTTATCAACAACAATGAACAAACTGTGTTTATGGAAGCGGGTAAGTTTCATGATTGCATACGTAACCTTAGTCTCCATTTAGCCCCTTGTTCAGAGATTAATGTAAAGAAAAATTGCAAACGTTAGGAATGATTGAAATCCACCCTTCCTCTGAAGTCTCAACATATTGACCTTTTCGAGATTCGAACTCGTTGTGTCAGAACGTGCGCTACGTGTGGCTGCGGTCAGACCGTGTGAAGAGGAAAGCCCCAGACAGAACAAGTTCAAATCTCGGTAAAGTCAACTTTTTGTAATTTTTATTTTAATCAGACTTTTAACACAAAAAGGAGTTCAGCCTTTTTTCAAAGGTGCATATCAAATTTTATTTGTTCATAGCTGACCTTAGATGTATATATCTCAATGCCGAATTGGAGGGTTTCAGAATGATGTAATGAACAGTTAAGGAAATCTAGAAATGGAAATGGACTGGTTACGGACGGACGGATGGAAAGACACGGGACAAGTACCGTACATACCAGAGGGGTGACTCAGATAAATATATCGAGTGCACAGACACATTAAAAGGCATTTCTAATTGTTTAAATGTGTCATGTAATAGTTGACAATAGTTAGTCAAATGCAAATGAATGCATTTCACTTTCAATGACGAATTCAATAAAGGCGATATGATAGAAGGAGTTTTTTTAATTTACATACAGAAGATTTATCTTGGAATCTTTTCAAAAATCTTTCAAAAGTGTTAATTATATATCTATTAGTTTAATTTTGTGATATTGTCTTACCGTTTGACACTTCTTCGTGCATGTTGATCAGTAAACGTGGATAGGGGACGAACTCTTTCGTTCCTACTGCACAGAAGTACATTATCATGAAATATAGTATTTCGGACGTCAAATGAGAAGTCGCCATATTTGATTTGAAGTTGAGTTGTCATCCCAACAAAAGAAACAGACGTTATGACGTCATAATTGATATGACGTTTTACATCCTCCTAGCTCAGCGCTCCTCGGACGTCCTTACCCGCTACCAAGAGGATACACAAAATCACAAGTACGACGATAATATTTTGATTCTTTGTTAATATGGATCTGGATTCTCTTAAGTGGGGTATGAACTATGATTCTCAATTCACCGGTCGGGTACGCGCTACCTCACTTAATGTAAGCCCTGCTTAAAGAGAGGACTATTCTGATTGTTTAAATTATCCACTTGTCTGATTGTCCAGAGGCCAATATTAGCTATTTTCGATTAACAGGGTGAGCGTTTGTCTAGTCCTTGTACAACATAAATATTTTGTGTTCCCTCAAACAAATCAACACATTGGCCGTTAGTTTTTTTTTTACAGCAACTCATAACCATAGAGGCCTGTTGTTAAAATCACTCGTATCCATATCGGACAGTGACAGAAGGGTGAAAAACGCTCCTGTTCAGTCCTACTGATCGTAATGAATTGACACTTTGTCGCGCTTTTTGGCATTGTTATCTACGATTTCTTTTTACAAGAGAAGCTGCTTGTTTGAATAACGCCACCATTGATAACGGATGTTGATTCGGGAATATTGGGAAATCCAAGTTTTAGATATTTTGAGAAATGTTTTGGATCACTTTTGGAAAAAAATTGTCAGGCCTCATTTAAGAAAACTTATGCATTCACTTAAGCTTTCTATCGATGCAAAGAAATACTTTAAATTCTTTACAGTTGACCTGCAATCAACAATGAAAAAAGTTTAGACAGCCGCTTTCGGCTTGGACATATAAAAAATCTATGGTTAGCTGTGCACAAAACAGATAAATAATGGACATTTGAACGCGGCTGAGCTAGTATCATGTGCAGCTTTTGAATTTACCTAAACTCTGAACTGAGAACAAGGATGAAAAATGTTTTATGAAAGCAATGTTGTAAATAAACCGATTTAATAACACAGCATTAGCATTGCTATTAGATTGACCAAAGCGGCTGCCGTTTTCGCTTTTCTGTTTATAAGCAAAATTTTAATATTTCCGATATCGTAGTTCATGCGGATTTAAAGTTACGTTGCATTAAATACTTCCGGCCTTTAAAAATCTACTTAACTACCTGAATACGTAAATATTTGTTAAATAACTTACGAGGTAGATTGAGGGTCGTGAGTAATATCGAGAGATATGCATTCGTTGTGTTTACGAAATATTGGTGTGCACTAGTGTCCTTGCTGTAAATATTGTATTCTGCACTGCATTGAATAGAATGCCTTGTAAATATTCTCTGTACATGTATGTGACTAATTGATACATTATATTTGTAATCTTCAACTGCCTTTGGGGGAAATAAAGAAATTAATTTATTCATTCATTCATTCATATTTTCAGGAAATCGATAATGATAAAATCCTTGTAAACACGGTTTCTTGAAAAGTTTTGGTACTAAGAGGCTCATATTTGATATGAAATCGAAGCTCGTTTATCCGGACGATTTGGTTACAGGCGAAACCTTTTGGGAGTTAAACGTTCAAATGATTTTTTTAGAGGATTCAATGGAAACATGACTAAAACAGTGACTCTATGACATCTCCTATACTAAAAATGCTAGCTTCATCAAACTACAAACACATATCAGCCATGCTTCCTAGACGTGCCTTTTCAGGATAAGAACTATACATGAAACATTATTTTTGGTTTCTGGAGAAACATGAGTAATACAGCCGATGACAGAGAGTCATTTACCAGAAGAATATTTCCGAAACTATACACGTTAGATACCTACATCCCTAGATTAAGAATTGGGCCTACGAATTAATTTCATGTCTTGCGGTTTCAATCGAGACATAACTACAATAGTGACTCTATGAAAGTAATCTTATATCTCTTTTAATGTTCATTAGAGATCCGCCACACTTAATACATTTGACAATCCTAATCCATTGGTACTGCCTTTAAAGGGTTAGACTTATATTTGAGTTTTGTCTTTAGGGGTTTCCATGAAAACATAGCATAACTCCAAACCTTTACAAAATATCTACACTCAAACTTGAAACTCATCAAATGTCATCCCTTATATATCTCTTAAGAATAATTAACTTCAATATCTATTAAGTTCAAAGAGGTTTCAGCTTATAACCACTATGTTAACTCGGCGTATAGCTGCTATGTTAAAGTCAGTTCTGAAGGGAATTCCCCCTGACAGCGTAGTATATCTTTCTCTCGAGGTCCAGCAATAAAAAGTGCGTTTCTTGTTTAGAAGATAATTCTATGTGGATTCGGTCGCTTGAGGTTTGGCTTGACTACTTATCTAGAGAGCATTGCCGGCCTGAGAGAGGCAGGATTCAAGAAATTGTAAATCTGAAGCAGAAGCAAAAAAGGACAAAGACGCACAGGTTGCAATTGCTTTATTTTTCTCAACGTGTAGGCTTTGTTTTTCTTTCTGATTTTCTTCCGATCTTTCTCGTTCTCTTTCTTTCCTTAAGTTTTTCTTCTTCCTCGAGCTGAAAAGTAATAACAAAACTTTATCCTCTGAGAGTTCTTGTTCATAAGCAAAAACATCTTACGAATAGGTAGAGGTGCTTCATCAGTTCATGATACAAGGCAACACAATAAATATATCTGAAACTTCTGTCGAGGCTGAAATTCTATTTCATATACTGTGTCGATAACACGGGTCTCATGATATAATTTTAGCTATAGCGAGGGGTATACCGATCTTCCTTCAAGAGTATAATAAACATTTTAATTATGGCATGCAAATCATATGGTGTAAATTGCTATAGTAATGAAATCGACGTTATCGCAAAACATATATAATTTCAAAGTGAAAATGTGTACTACAAAAAGATGGCCCGTGAAGGTTTTATGACCAATTCTTTGATTTTCGTTACCAATTATAACATCATGACCAACTGTAACCTCATTGCCAATTGTTTACTAACGTAAGCTCCCGGAACCTCTCTATTCATTGTATCCCTCCGATTACTGTTCGCACATGATCCCTCATAAACTCAATACCAATCGTAACCCTACTATCAAAAGTACGCTTCAGTATCTTAAACCCGATATCCCAGTAACCTAACTAACTCACTGTGCTCATTCTAAATCCTTTTTGCCATTATCGACCAAATTCCTTTGATCATCTTAACCTCACGATCAACCCAACGAATGTAAACTTACCGTAACCTTACGATCAACCCAACGAATTTAAGCTTACCGTAACCTCACGATCAACCCAACGAATGTAAGCTTACCGTAACCTCACGATCAACCCAACGAATGTAAGCTTATCGTAACCTTACGATCAACCCAACGAATGTAAGCTTATCGTAACCTTACGATCAACCCAACGAATGCAAGCTTACCGTAACCTCACGATCAACCCAACGAATGTAAGCTTACCGTAATCTTACGATCAACCAAACGAATGTAAGCTTATCGTAACCTTACGATCAACCCAACGAATGTAAGCTTACCGTAACCTCACGATCAACCCAACGAATGCAAGCTTACCGTAACCTCACGATCAACCCAACGAATGTAAGCTTACCGTAACCTCACGATCAACCCAACGAATGTAAGCTTACCGTAACCTCACGATCAACCCAACGAATGTAAGCTTACCGTAACCTCACGATCAACCCAACGAATGTAACCTTACCATAACCTCACGATCAATGCTAATCTTACTGTGAATTGTAAGCCTTCCGATATAATAAATCAACGATTATCGTTACAAAATGATCATCGTAAAACCACAACCTATCGTGATATCACCATTTATTGTAACCATTCGAGTTTAATAACTCAACGATTATACTTACCAAAAGATCATCGTAACCTACACAACAATTTTGACCTCATTGTCGATCGTAAGTCTTCGATTATCATAACTCAGCCAGTATCTTACTTCAAGACCTATGGTGACCTCCACTCTCAATTGTAACCATCACTTCTGAATTTATCCAATGAACTCACAATGAAAGGCAACTTCACATCAACTCTATACTCCACACTAACCTAGATACGAATCCTTTGTCCACTTAAGCGTGTATTGTAACATCTATCAGTGACAAACCACCACAATCAGCTGCAGGTTGTCGTGTTCCAATACATGTTCGTGTAAAAAGGATATACTTACTGCAGCATAGTCGGGATTTTTTATCCTGAAAAGATGAAATTGATATATACTTAATCATATGTTATAAGGATATACAAGTTTGGCATGTAGAAGTCGTGACATGGGTAAAGTTAATAAGTCATCCATGGCTGCATCTTTCAAGAAATATCAGCTTCACTCATAAAGATTGCTTTACGTTACAACTGATACGTTAAATTTCAACAGTTTGACATAATAAAGCTTTGACATAACTGACTTTATGACCTCGCACCGTCACCGAGGCGAGGGAGCCGCCCGACTTGGAAATAACCAGCGAGAGTTCATTCATCCATGATTTCATGATATAAGAAATAGAGCATTTGTATTTTATTGAGTTAAATCATATAGTGTGAATATAAGTTAAAATTAGTCCGCGAGTTTGATATGGAGATTTACTACTCATATGGTTATTCATAAGTGGTGACATATTTTCAATATGAGCACATGAGCACATATATCCTTTGCCTAGCAACAAGTTCAAAAGAAAGTACACACCCCAGGAATTTGGTTATCAAAAAAACCAGGACAAACATTCGAGCATTTAAACATTGCAAGGATATGTTGGATTGTTTGTTCAACACATTCCTTCTCTACAGCTGCATGCCAAAAGTTTGTACACATACCTAAATATACTAATCATGTAAAAATATAATATAATAATAATAAATATCATGTAAGTTGAGATGCCTTTGAGGTATCGTAGCGTTGCGAAAAGGAAACGTATAATATTGAATTTGCAATACACATATGCAGATTCATTCTTCTTTAAGGAAAATGTTTATCGCACCCAAAAATTACCCGTAACAGGTTTGGCAGGTCATTGAAGTGACCAGGGGTCAAAATTCCGAAAACACTAATTTCTATTTTTCTCATTAAAATACTATATAAGTTATCAAATTCTTTAGAATTAGTCACGTTTGTTCCTTAGAACAAAGTCATTGTGATAATGTTGGTTTTAATCTCAGAGAGCTGATATGGAACATTTTATTTGACACTTCGAAAATGTGACCCCTTCCGGCTATAGCAATATGCCAATATTTGAATTTTGGCACGAGATACCAGACGATCCCAAAATGAGTTCAAGAATAGCTATTCCACACATGGACAGTGGGAGATTCATTGTCAGTCTTGCTGAGGTTATTCTATTGACGTTCAAACGAAACCCAAATTACATGATATTTGCACTTCGATTCAGTGGTAAGTGAACAAACTTTCGGTATGCAGCTGTAGTAGCATATGGTGTGACCTCCATTACAGTCAATACAAGCATAGACATTTCTTATCAGTAAGACGTCGGATGACATCATTCGGGATACGATGCCACTCTTCGTGTAGTGCTTGTTCCAGCTGTTGTATGGTGACTGGTTGCTGTGGGCGACGTCTAAGTCGTCTTACCAAATGGTCAAATAGATGCTCGATTGGTGATAAGTCAGGGGAGAGTGACGGCCAAGGCAAAACCTGGATGTTTTGTCGGTTGAGGAAGTCCATGGTGATCCTGGCGGTATGTGGTCTTGCGTTTTCCTGTTGAAAAATCATCCAATGCTCCTACATCTGCAAGAATTGGACCACCACGACTGTAACACTTGATCCCTGTATCTCTGGGCTGTAAGGGTCTGACGAATTGTCAACAAATCTGACTTCTTGTCGCCGCTGCCACCGCCATAAGGTACAACTTCTTGGATACATGCTGCAGCCTGTCTCTCTCCTCTACGTCTGTAAACTCTCATTCTGTCGTCTGCTTGGAACAGGTTGAATCGACTTTCATTGCCGAAGATCACTCTTGCCCAATCGCGACGTTGCCAGCGACACACTCTCCATGCCCAGCGTAGACGGTTGAGGCAGTGTTCGCGGGTCAAGGACATTCCGCAGACGGGTTGATATGCCCGAATACGTCTCATGACGGTGTTCCTGCTGTTAAGGTGCCCTTGTAACGCCTTCGGTGAAGACTATGTTGCGCAGTAGTAGTGTGCGCGCAGATATCGGTCTTCTGTGTGAGTTTTCACCCTCGGTCTTCCGCTTCTAGGACGGTCATATGTCTGGCCAGTCTGGTTGAGGTGTTTGAGGAGTCGAACCAAACGTCCTGGCTTCCAAAACCCAACTAGTGACATTCCAGAGACTCCTTCTCGCTCCACTACTGTTGAACGTGGCGTTTTCTTTTGTTTTTTCGAAACACGAGTAATGAATGATCGAATTCACCGCTTTTTATAATCTTAGCGTGTCCAATGCATGTGCAAATGAAAAGAAAATCGTGACTTCTGAACTGATATGCCTCAGTTGCGTTTGGGCATTATTTTTTCATTGTTTCCATTCGTGACATTAGGATTCTTCATTAAAAAATCTACTTTGTCAGAATACGGAAGTCTTTGGGTGTGTACTTTCGCTTGTACTTCAGTTGATATCAAAATGAGTTCATGAAATTAAAAAATATCCGAGGCTTTCTTGTACAAGAACATATAAATTTTTAACCCCACTCGAAAGAAATCCATGGTCCAGAAAAGACATTCATCCTTTAATCAATATTGTTCTTAGAATTTATGGCCAAATTTCTGATATTGAACTTTATCATCTTCATTATAATAAAAACTGATTGACAGTATTTTTCATTTTGCAATATTTAGATTTTGTGTCATGATGTAGGCAATACGAATAAATATTATTGAACACGTTCAATCTATGTTCTATGTTTATATTTCTCTGAGTAAACAACTTCCGTTCACAGGCATTCCAACAAAACCGATAAACAATAATTTTTAAAACTTAACCCATTGAAAATTGTATTTTTTCAAAAAGAATTCACATCTGACCTGATGTATACATAAAACCTTGAAAACTAATTTGGCGGAGATTATTTCAAGTAGTTGCTGTGCCGAGATAGACAACAATGTAGTTAAGAAACTCAAGTCTGCACAAGTCAAAAGAAATTGGCTTAGTTGAGGTCATCTCTTGATGCCCAAGTCATTTCGGAGCACCAAGGTAGATACAATTCTTAAGTAGTTATGGCATCACGACCCCATCACGTTAAACTGAAAAATGATACTCTTGTAAGCGGCGTAAAACCCCAATTCACCTCACCTAGTTATAAAGAGAAACAACCCCATCGGGACAAGCGAAATGAAATAAAATTCCAAACCAGCAAGTCAGTTTTTTCTGTGTTTTGAAAATCATAAATGGAATAGCCGCAACGTTTATATAAGGTAACACTTATTGTTTTCAAAAGATGATTGGTCTTCGTCTACTACGTTTCTTATACGTCCATCAGAGGTCCACTTTGTCACTGACCAGAAGAAATGTGGCTCTGCAACAAGAAGTCCAAAGTCTGGACCTAAAGGACGTAAGACAGGTGTATTGAACTAACCTTCTGTGTCTACACCTCAGCACTATGCACGCGCAGAATGTCGCCAGCACACTGACCACCACGACGAGGGCGACCGCTGGGGTCACAAGCGCCTTCTCTGAAACATAATCGAGAAAAATATGTATCATCTGTGGTACATCCAGTACATCAAGGTGACTTCATTTTTTCTAGCTTTGCTTTGAAATAGTAACAAGTGGTTGTACGCCTTTGATTCGTTCTAGATGCAGCTTCCAGTAACAAAGTCCTCGACTACCATACACACACTCTCTCCTCTTCGACCTCACACGCACTCTCTCCTCTTCGACCATTCACACTCTCTCTCCTCTTCGACCATACACGCACTCTCTCCTCTTCGACCATACACGCACTCTCTCCTCTACGACCATACACGCACTCTCTCCTCTACGACCATACACGCACTCTCTCCTCTACGACCATACACGCACTCTCTCCTCTACGACCATACACACGCTCACTCCTCTACGACCATACACGCACTCTCTCCTCTACGACCATACACACGCTCACTCCTCCACGACCACACACGCACTCTCTCCTCTTCGACCACACACACACTCTCTCCTCTTCGACCATACACACGCTCTCTCCTCTTCGACCATACACACGCTCTCTCCTCCACGACCAAACACACACTCTCTCCTCCACGACCACACACGCACTCTCTCCTCCACGACCACACACACGCTCTCTCCTCCACGACCACACACACGCTTTCTCCTCGTCGACCTCACACACGCTCTCCCCTCTTTGACAATACACACACGCTCTCTCCTCCACGACCACACACGCACTCTCTCCTCTTCGACCATACAAACGCTCTCTCCTCTTCGACCATACACACACTCTCTCCTTGACGACCATACACACGCTCACTCGTCCACGACCACACACGCACTCTCTCCTCTTCGACCACACACGCACTCTCTCCTCTTCGACCGTATACACTCTCTCCTCTTCGACCATACACACGCTCTCCCATCTTCGACCATACACACACACTCTCTTCTCTTCGACCATACACACGCTCTCCCCTCTTCGACCACACACACACTCTCCTCCACGACCACACACACACTCTCCTCCACGACCACACACGCACAGTGAGACACGGGCATACCAATCTTTTTGAAAAAGGTTCCACAAAAGTTTTTTTTATTCTTTCAGAAAAAACAACATTTATGTTTATATACTTTATTTTCGCACGGAGTTCATATGATGTATATTAAACGAAATGAGATATGAATAGTATTCGAAACTTTTTTTCAAAGAATGTGATAAAAAATTTAAAGGAAATGCAAGCATCGTTTAAAATGGCGACCATTTGAAAACCCAATAGTTAGGTAAGTTACGGATTTGATGTTAAGCGATAAATGTCGACGTGTTTGAGCACTGAAAACAAAGAGAAACAATGCAGTTACAACAGTATCCAAATCATCTAGCTAAGATGAGAACCAATGAAAACTGAACATGAAGAACAACAGTGTTAAGTTATATTAGCGAATGCAACCAGGTGACGTACATACCACTGCCTTCTGTTATCGTCACGTTCAAGACTGAAAGGAAAAGCATCTGATTCGGTTAATGTTACACGCTAGAAGTTTTACACAGCTTTCGAGAACGATAGTAGATTTTGGACAGTAAACATTGCAATATTTGGCACGAGAATCACTTCCATGCACTGACGACAGTCTACTAATCAAAGGCCTATGAAGTCAAATGAAAACTGAAAACAAATTTGAATAAAAAATAAAATTAAGTCAAAGATGACAACTTGAACATTCACAATTACCATCAATAAAATATCAAGTTTCAAGATAAACCTGGGCTCGCACGGACAGACAGATGGAGCGTTAAACTAACGAAATTGAACATCAAGATATCATAAATAATCATCGATTTCTATACAAATTTTAGAGTTTTAGAGACTCTACGTAAATGATAACTTGCCATTTGTTTCTCTATCTAATATATTTTACATCTCACACTTCACACAGGTTGACAACAACGCCAATGCTGTCACGTGACCAAGAAAGCTAATCAGAAAGAAGGAAATATTCGAATTATATATACACCTGGAAAAAAGTATTGCAACACCGGATTGAATCTTGATTTTTGCCCATATAAACAAATGAGGCTTTTCCAGGTACGTTGAGAAATCTACTTAGAAATGTGTTACCAAAACGCAACATCTTACTGCACGTGCATGTTATAATGCACGTGCAGTTATCATACCCGAGGGGTTATAAAAAGGCAGTTTGAGAACTGTCAGTAATGGGCATCGATCTGCGGAAAGACAAACTTATAACACACATCACTTGACTTCACCTCCGAAGATTTCTACCGCAAGAAGATGACAGATTGTTGGCATGAGAAATGCTGGAATGTCTCTACGACAAATTGGAGCTCAACTGGGTCATTATCATTCGACCGTCAGCCGAATTTTGGAACAAACACCGTCAAACAGATGATGTAAAGGACCAAAAACGACCTGGAAGACCCCCCTGTACAACTGGAAGAGAAGACAGGGCCCTCCTTAGGCATGTGCGACGCCAACCATTTGCGACTAGCAAACAGTTAAAACGAGAGTGGCTACCCAATAGGCGCATCTCTGACAGGACTGTCCGTAATCGACTAAAAAGGGCAGGGTACCATGCCAGACGACCTGTTAAGCGCCCCCTGCTCACTGATCCTCATAAAGCTGCTCGTGTAGCGTGGTGTAGAACTCGTGTGAAATGGAATCTGGCTTCCTGGAGGAAGATCCATTGGTCTGATGAGAGCCGTTTTCTCCTCTTCATGACAGACGGCAGAGTGAGGGTTTGGCGAGAAAGGGGAACAGCCTATGCTCAAAGGAACATCATGGAACAGCTTCCCTTCGGTGGCGGATCTTTGATGGTATGGGGATGCTTTTCGTACGACTGTAAGCTTCCTTTGATAACTGTCAGGGGTAATCTCACAGGACAAAAGTACCAGCGAGACATCCTCGAACATGCCCTGTTTCCTCATTTCGACAACCACCCCCTCCGTACACGACCCGTCTTAATGGACGATAATGCCAGACCTCACAGAGCACGCGTGGTTGCTGATTATCTCCGCCAAGAAGCCATCACAACATTGCCTTGGCCAGCTAGGAGTCCAGATCTGAATCCGATCGAACATGCATGGGACAGTTTAGGCCGTAGGATTACCAACAGACAACCTCCGATTCAAAACCTTGCTGAACTTGCAGTTCTTCATCAGGAATGGAACCAATTGCCCCAAAGGCAACTTCAGCGTCTTGTTCAGTCCATGAGGAGACGTGTTACTGCAGTCCTTCGTGTGAATGGGGGTTACACCAAATACTGACTTGTTTCGTTTTTTAAAGTCTTTAGTATTGGGGCTAAGTCAGTAACATTAAAGATCCATTTCAACACTGTTGTTACAGTAAAACATTTTCGACCCTTAAATTGTACTGTTTTACAGGTGTTACTTCTATGACTGTTTTTGAAATGATAAAGTGGACAATTACTGAATAGTTTGTTGTTTTTCTATCATTAGTTTGTGCTTAACCTAAAAAACCCAATTTGATATGGATTGGATCTTCTATATTCCAATACCATGTATTTGTATTATGACAATCATTGATAAAGCAGGTGTTGCAATACTTTTTCCAAGTGTATATAATAAACAAAATTGTCGGGTTTTGAAAAATCTAGTTGTATATCAAACAAAATATTGCCAAGCTTCTTATTCTCCATTCTCATCTAACAGAGGTAGCTCCGTCTTAAATTCCTAAACAACCTCTGTCCGAATACGAGCGTTTCTCGGTCTGGAAATGTAGAAGTTTGATTGGATGCAATCGATGTTAGCAACAGCGACGCCGTTTCAAAAGTTATCATTCAGAACGCCTCAGTTATTTCCTTTTGCTTTCGGAAGATAAACTTCATTCGAATATGCACTTTGAGTCTTCGATACAGTGGACATTCGCCTTATTTAGCGAACCTTTTTTCATAGATCTGAGTGTCAACAGATAAGTGGTCCATGCACGCAGGATTTCATTGGTTGAAATATTGCAAGGAGGTTAATGTTGCGATATTCAGCCACTAGGAGAACCTACCAGAAGACCGAGAAAAGCTCGTATTTAAACAGAGGTTGTATAGGAATTAGTGACGGAGCTACCTCTGTTAGGAGATAATGCTAATTCTCTTAGATGTGAACAATACGCCTACCTCCAGGTGTTTGCAGCTTGAACGAGTTCAGTTTTTCCAAAGATAATAAGATAGGCCGGTTACTCGAAAGGAAAGCTGAAAAAAGACAAAATCTCTTTTGTGTAAAAACTGATATGAATCGAGGTTCAACAATAGCTTCGCGTTAGTCTGAAAAATTTGTTTTATTCAATTCAATTTCTTTGAACTGACAAAATGTTACAATGAATAGATTCTTTGTTTACGTATGCTTCAGATATTGATAATTGAAAGTGATTAAAGGCACCAGCGAACACCTATATTTTATAAATATAAATAATGTACAAACGAACTTCCTTTTGATACTATTTTTTTTAAGGAGTTAATGATTTCGTATAATACGCATATTTGTGCCAGCTTGGGTAAGAATGCAGTAACTTACACGGGTGAGTAATAACGTTAATGATTTCGCTTATTTATACTGAATCATTTACTCGTTTAATAAAAATAGTATTCATTGGAAGGTCCTTTAGTATCCTCTATATATTGCTAACGACTAAGGATGTCTATCTGTCTTCTTAGGCTAGGATATTGAATCTATTGAAGCTTAATTGAGTACAGTGGTTCTCATATACCAAAAATAACCACTTTAACTATATATAGAAGATGGGTGATATTTCCTGTCAAAGAAGGGGGGTGTTATATGAAAACAGAGCATAGATATAGACCAGCTTACGATTCCAGTCCATCATAAGAGGCAGAAGCGGCATGAGGATCGCTTGGTAAACAACATCCCTTGGTTCGTAGCGACCTGCGTGGGTAGAAATCGGTAACATCACATGTGTTTATTTCATGTCACGTCCATTAAGGAATAGATATAAAGAAAATATAAGGAACATCTTTCTTTCCGTATTACTAAAAATGGAATTTTCAAGTATTAACACGTATATCCTGTGATAAATATGGAATCCAATCAGGTGTTAGTCACGTGCATAAAATTTATTAAATTTCGCCCCCCTTTTGGTTTGACTTCGCTCAGTTTCTCTCATGAATTATTATTTTAAATACAACTAGCCTTTAAATATTTAATTACACGTATACTTTTGATTAAGGGTTATTGTTTAATGAAAGCAAAACTCGCACAGATGACTTCCACAAGCCAATCCAAAATACCTTTTTCTCGTGCGAATTCATTCAAAGAACACGAGGATATGTTATCTGAATTAATGCCAAAATAAAACTAGATTACACTAGTATTCATTTAAAAGAACATCCGCATATCTGCAAAATAAAATCAGCAGGCAAATGAGGGTACAAACAACAAAGATTTATTGCGAAGGATACATTCTTAAAACATTACATAACAGTCCAAATTTGATTATGAATTTAATGAAATAGTGGTCGGTAAAGGTAAGCATGGTTTCCGTACCTGTCATGTGAATACTGTTTATCCCTTGTTCCCCCCCGCAGATCTGAGATCGGTCACCCTGACACACCTGGTCACAGAGTAGACCCTGCTTCTGGATACCCTCTTTGGGGGGAGCGTCGGACGTGCAGGTACATTTCATGCCGGCCTGATATACCATACAAAGACATATTGTCATTACAAGCACGCATGTAATTTTGCTTTTGGATAACTTTCGCTATTGCGCATCGTTATTTCGCTCTAGGTTGGGATAACACAAAATAGCGAATACGCAAGTAGCAGTAATCAGCCATGAATGCGGCGTCAATTTTACATCTCCCTTACTGTCGCACGAAAGAGGCGACAGAAACTGGTCAATACACGCAAAACCAGCTTGATTACAAGTGGAATGCTCAGTGCTATACGCTGTCGGAGACAAACATGGGGCTTTACTACGTATCTAGTGTTGAAAATTTTCTCCTATTTCCTCTTTTATCTTAGAACTCATAAGATCTAAACTTTCCAAACGTGTCCATCTTTTTAATATTTATAAACTAACGTATGTAATGATTTCAAACATGACTTTTATCCAGTCTCTTGTAGTTGTTGTCTCTAATGATATGTAAATGTATATATCAATTTCATGAACCACCAATGACTACTTCGGAAAATAAAAATTTAAGTTTGTACGATTATAATCGAAAAGGTTACAATCACCAATGTGTGAGAAAACCACACCAACTAAAGATGCTTTCCTGAACATTTCAGCTCACGATTCCAACTCATTTGCTTAGCCTGACATTCAACCCTGCCATACCCTTATTCACTGGAGTAGGAAACTGAAATTTATAAAGACGTTATTCACACAATTCTTAGAATTACTGGCTTCTTGAGCAGCCGGGCAACTTGTAAGTTGGCAGTAAACATTTATCAACAATCTCTCGGCATACTTGTTCGATCTGTGCTACAATCCAGACATATCGAAATTATTGTTGTTTTGGGTTGAGAATCATTTACGATGACCTCCATATGTTGATGGCAGTGAGTGACTCACTGAGAGTAGGGCGTAGATAAGCTTGTTGTAGAAGCAGAGGACCACGCAGATCTGCACCGTCATCCGCCTTGAAGAAACGAAGAGCTTCTTCCCAGGTTTCCACTCCACGCAGCTGCCTTGGTCGTCTGTAATCATCACTCGTATGTTTTTGGATTCCATTATGAACATGAGCTTTTATAACTAGAATTAAATAAACATTTGGTCAAATATGTTCATTGTAATGTGAACATGGACTTGAACCCTCCGTCGGGCTCAAGTAAAACAACAGGTGCTGCAAATAATTCAAAATACAATCGCGAACCCGCTTCTTAATAGCGAAATATTTACAAAGAAATCAAGAAAACATTGGGGTCCAAAATGCAAAAACTAAGATTTTAAATTTGATTTTCGTGTAAGATTTTCATTCAAATTTCTAAATAACTAAATAAATATATTATCGTTATCAATTTTTAACTGTTTTTGTGCACCAGTCAACTAATTTTCAGATGTTTGCATCATTGAGAGGTTAATATATTAATTCAAATGCTCATGAGTTCTTTGGTTGTGTTAACTGTTGCATTTCTATAAAGGTCTTTTTTCAAATTATATGGCATTGTAATCAAATTATGCTATGGAATGATGAAAACAGGTGCCCTTTATACCCATTTTCAAGGGAATCCACGGTCATTCCATCCGAGGTAAACTTCCAATGGCTACGTTATACCACTTATGGGACCTGATTCTTCGGATGAAAACTCAAGTGCATATCATTTTCATTAGTTAGCAAGATTAAGCTAATTTTTAAGTTGGATAACATGTGTCAAAGTTTCCTAAAACAGTCGAAATACATTTGGACCAAAATAATTTTCTTAGAATAGTGGAATTGTGTTTGAAGAGAAACATTACATTAATAGAAATAACGGAAATAACAGAAACTTTTCATTTCGATCACTTTGGAAGGAACACTGGTAATTACCGTGAATACATGGTGGAATCCGTAAGTAACCGCATCTCATCCTGATATTGTATGAATGACATAATAAAATAACGTATTCTGCAGACACAAGGAACACCAGTATGTTCTATCGTATTGTGTGCACATTGACAGTTAGAATTCGCATAGGTTAACCCGATCAAGGTTCATTCCTTTGCAACTGCCTATTTTGATTAAAAACCATTTGCAATTGGTACCATCTATGGTCGTGTATATGAGATCACTTTATCTCCGTTACCGCCCCTTTAACAGACTCTCACATTTTTTAATCGACGATCTTCGGTACCGTCTGTTGACCTTCATTTCCTGCTGAAGGCGTTTGTACAGCGAGGCAATAGCATTGTCGACATAAACCACGTGACCTGGAAAAGGACGGAACCAATGGACATTTATTTCGGGACTCTCCTATTGTTATATAAAAACTAAACACCTTAGGAAATTACAACTCGGAGGAAGACTCTCAACTTATTGGATGTTACAACACAACAAACAAAGTTCCTCTGAGGACATAACTTTTGATAATATTCGGCTTTGAAGTGGTGTAACATTTCTTTTGGTGTTCAGTATATAGATTATATACATTAACTTATAACACACCCGAGGCAGCGAGGATTGTGTATGTACGTGCCCGTGTACATGACGCTTGCCACGTTGTCGCCACCACACGTCTCCACTTTGGATCCGGGACAGGGGACATTGCACTTGGTCTCTGGTACATTCAGGCCCGAGGGGTAGGTATTCAGGAAACACCAACACTTGGTGCCCTGAATAGAACAAAGAAAGCTTCATACTGAGTAAGAAAGAGGCGTTACGTTTGAGAGAATTGCAGATTTTTTAAAATGAAAAGTTTTCTTTTATAATGATTGATTATAAATTCTTACAACACTGGGGGCTAGACATTGAAGTAAAACCTTGATTAGAGTTAGAATCTAATAGAACTAAATTTAAGCAATGAGTTGGAATCTTCACAATCCAAAATTCATTATTTCTTTATTGTATTCTACTGTTCATCTACCATTGGCCGATAGTAACGGCCGCCACGTTCAAACTTTGACATTTAACTGCCAAACCAATCAGCGAAGATGCCTGAACTGCCCTGAGCCCGCGAGCGACCAAAATTATTATCTCGATGAATAATCCCCAAATTACTGTACATAATTATAAGTTCTTTTTCAACCTAAGAGAATTATTACCTGGTGACATACAGACCCAATTGCTCTAGTTTTCCCTATAAGCCTTCATGGTCAGTATTTACCAGACCGTGTCCGGTCCTCACCCATCTTCCTACGAATCGCTTTAAATTGCACCGGTCTCTATCACTGGCTAATTCAAACCTTGCTGCCAACCCATTTAAATTCGTGTTTTGAGTGCAATGCCCTCTTCGGCGAAACGTTGCAATTCAAATATGATTTCACATTGGACAATCGCGATCTGTCGCAGCAGCCTGGATGACAGGCACAGAAAAAGCACAGAATGCGGCAATGGCAATGCGGCCATGCGTGGGAAGATGGTCCTCACCTTCAACAAGGCTACTTTGTTCCTCTGATTCCAACACTCGGTCGTACACCAAAGTGACGTCATCAGCGGATGGGTCTTGATCAGGATGGCGTTCTTGTGTATTTTTTGACACCCCAGACTCTCCACCTCTTGATGGGAAATACGAAAAGAGAATTTCTGCATTCAAGCTGTATTGAATACTTAAAGGTCACAGGCCAATATTGCATTATACACATGTACAAAAGAACATAATGTTATATACATGATTGGGTTAAAAAAATAGGGGAATACTCTGGTTTACTTTTTATGATTGTCATTCCGTGTTATATAAACATGAAAAGATCCTTTAAAAGAGTTTAAAACTAATCTAGAACTTATATATCTTATGAAATAAGAAATCCTAAAACATAACCCCATATGAAGAAAAGAAAATCAACAAAGAGACACAAAGTAACCTTTCAGTTACGCCTTGGATTCCTCGGCTATTAAACTTCCCATTTGACTTTATTGACCACAACTGACTAGTAGTATCGATTAAAGATACACAATTTGAGTATAAATATTTATCTTTGAAAAGTCCTTTGTAAGTTTTCAATGCTGATTTAACAATTAATTGCATTTTTATTTTTGTTTGTAAATTATCAACATGTGTTGTAATAAGTCATTACAAAAATTACAATATGTTGCATAGAGACAATTTCATTGGTCGGTTAAAATAACCACGTGACTTCTGAAGGGGAACTACTTTTACTGTTTACCAAATTTATGCCTTTGAACATAATCCTATGGAAGTTGCAATCGTATCTTAGCATTAAGTAGACCTCATCATTGTAGAAAACTCCCTCCAAAAACGACAAGAGGGTGTCGGTTGCTTTAGAAGGCAATTGGCTTCGGTTTAGCACGCGAAAAGGGATGCAGAGTCGAGTCGGTTGATACAAAAGGGCGGGTGAATCAGTATCGAAATGTCCATTTGGTTTAACCTCACTTGTCCCACACCTTTTGTGCTGAGTTTAGGAGCGTTGGGCCATGACCAATTGGCTGACAGAGGGGGATTAGGGTATATTCTGTTTCAGACTATAGGACACAGTGGCAGTTGGTAAGTCATTTATTTAAAACATATAACACTTGGTATTGGTATACATTAACAGATTTACATATGCAAACATTGATTCAGTTATCATTTTTCGAAATTTTTATAAATATTATGATATACACATATTTGATACATTTTTCTAAGATGCCTAGCGGTTAGAACAATCGAAAAAAAAGTACTTTATCAGACAATAAAGGTATAGTTTTTTCATGACGTAACAATTGAATGACGTTATATCCGCTCTTCCCCGCTGCCCCCTCGTGATCACGCGTCCATGATAACCTTTCATCTCGGTTCTTTCGATCAACATGGCTTGTCCCTATCAATGTCTATCGTATTGGCGTTTTTGCCGATAATGTTTCTTTTAATGGTGACTAGTTTCGAATCATTTAGTTCTATCTACCGGAAATAAGAAAGGAAAGCAAATGCTTGTCGACTGTCGAGTGACCGCGTTGTTTCGCGTCAGGTCACGGCGCCCCGTGGGACTGTGACGTTGGTTCACGTCAACCGTCTCTACCACGTTCAATGTGACACGGTCAAGCTAATGATTAAATAATCTGGGTGTACAGCCCCAACAGTCTGCTTATATAAGAGATTAAAGCATCACCTTCAACGTTTATGACAGCAGCAAAAAAACATAGATGTCAGGATTCAGTCGCCATCACGCTTCCAAAACAAACATTACCCATAATTCTTTGTGGAATGTTGACCACGTGATAAGCCTTATATGGGCAATGTGGCCAGCACTGCATAATCGCACGATAAGAGTTTGTAAAAGTAAAGGTTTTTTAAAAACCAAGAGGTGTTAATTTGTTTGTTTAAGTTTTTAAAGAAAAAAATAAGCAGAAAATATAATTCAAAATTGAATAAATAAAAAAGTTAAAGTGCAAAACTGCAGTAATCAAAGCTTTAACCAACTAAATGTCGTTTTAAAGTAGGGGTTGGGTTCTATACTTGGAATAGCCAACAGTTAGCCCTGTTCATGGATTATTAATTTGAGCGATGTAAACACTATATTTTATTTTGAGATTATTAAAATCAGAGTGGTACGTCCCTGTAAAGATCATTTTGGCATCTTAGAAAAGAAATAAAGTTCGCTCTACCCCAATGTGTTTTGTAATAAAGTATAGTTTTGCCCTGAACTATTATAACGTTAAAGCACTCGGACTACCGTCCTCGTGCTTTAACTATAATAGTTCAGGGCAAAACTATACTTTATTACAAAACACATTGGGGTAGAGCAAACTTTATTTCTTAAATAATATATATATATATGGAAATTGAAACTCAATATAGCACTTGGTATGAATATGATATACACTTATTTTAGACATTTATCATAAATATAGAAATATAAACATGGAAATTGAAACTCAATGTAGCACTTGGTATGAATATGATATACACTTATTTTAGACATTTATCATAAATATAGAAATATAAACAAGGAAATTGAAACTCAATATAGCACTTGGTATCACAAATTTGCATCACTCTAACACATTAAAGTCCAACAAAATAGTGACATTTGTGTTTGAATCTTGCTGTCTGAAAATGGCGCTACATGAATGGCCTTTTAACTGGGGTATACATGAGATATGTATCCATACGCGTTTGCACGATTGATTTCTTTTCCAATAAATAAAATAAAATTTTAACAGCTGGCGCTATGGATAATAAAGAAATTAACACATCCTCGAGATACATTAATACAATGTCAATAAATTTCTATGTGATTATTGACTCAGACAAAAAGTGTATGTTGGCCTTTATTTTTGCAAATATCTTTCGCGTCGTTTGAACAAAATCCAATTTTAACAGCTATTGTTAAATGATTTAAGAAAATCAATATAGTTACAGCTGCCATTGTCGGTATGTTCAGTCCTTTGTCACATAGTCGTTATTCCAAGTAAATCTAATTTCTAATTGATTGATAACCCGCATTACATTATTTTCATAATCATAATCTAGCTAATTTGAACGACGAACGTAATGCAGGCTTCGTATGAATCGTATTACGAAAAACTCGTCTTAGTTGCTCAATATTTGCAGGTTAGTATTTGAAATTTGGCGACAATTTTAATAATTTGTACAAATTACTAGGACGATATTACCTACCAACGGGAGGGTTTATCATGTATCGATTGGGTTTACTTCAGCTGTAGGCCTGACATCGAGATATGGAGGGTATGTTAGATTTATAAATACAAACAAACAATATCTAAGAGGTTTGCGCAATTTACAGGCAAATCAATGCAATTTGCTTCAATAAGGTTTGAACAAGATTGATACAATTGTCTTACAGTAGTATAAACATAAAAGCATGACTATAACATACATCGGTGTATTATGATCTTACTATTGTTTGCATCCTGGAGCATAAATCTAAAATCTGTTGGGTCGAGCCTCCATCCTCCAACCCTTCCTCCTCTCGTTTCTCGTGCACACAAGTAGAATATTATGAAATGAATACTTTCCAACATCAATAGAAAAGTCGCCATATTTGATTTGTAGTTAGAGTTGCCATCACTCCATGGCAACAGAATTATGACGTCATAATTGATATGACGTTTTATAGTCTATCGAGGGTTGTGGTCGTTGTCAATTATTCTCTAGAGGTAACTCATATCTCGAATAGGCTGCTTGTTTCTATTCAGTATTAAATTCTTCTAATGGAAGAAAATTAACTTGCTTGACAACGACATTAGAATCTATGTCGAAACGTCGCTTCCACAGAATAAAGAAGTTGTTTATCCATAAAAATTGTCTTTACTCTTCATATCATCAACTTCTAGAATGCCTATCAAAGAAGGGTATATTGTTGATTACTGTTTCCATTCGAAAAGGAACACGGTCGAGTCCAACCTCGACAAATGAACGTATTTTCGTTACTTTTTATATTTTCGTTATGATCCCAACAACCTTTGATTGGCACAAAAATAAAACATGTAATTCTAATGCTATATTTTAATTCACTTTTTTGAAGAAGTGGCCTTATTTCATTGAGATATCTTACATGCATCTTTCCATCAAAACTACTACAGCATTGATCCTAATCAATAATGCACTACAATAAACCCTGAAACTAATATTTGCTGAAACTAGTTTTCTTATTTCTTTAAAACAGAAGGAAATGTCCCTTTATATGGAATGCATGTTAAGAAAAAGTCCCTTATAGAGATTTACTGGTAAATTGTGTTGTGTGAATTAATCGTCTCCGAAGTTATATTAAAAACCTAATAAATGTAATTATGATTGATAACTTCAAAACTTTCTCTAATGTAATCATTTTACTCAATAAGAATAACACAGAAGTTTTAACCGAACACGTCAAGATTTGATACAATGGAGATTATTACCCGAGGAAGTGTGTCATATGACTTTTACGAAACGAGTTGGGTTTTTTGTATTACCCGAGCCAGAGTTTCGTTAAAGTCATAAAAGATACTTCCGAGGGTAATAATTTCTTTATTACCGGTTCTATTCCTTTTAAAACGAATCAAAATATAAAGAAAACGACCTGCTTCCTGTCCGACCGCCCACTACAGTGACGTCACGAACAATGGTGTTATGGCGTTAAAGACGACGAAATACGGTAACTCGCGCTGAAATAGTTGTTGCTAGGAAAAAGTGATTTTTGCACATGTGCTCATATTGAAAATATGTCATCACTTATGTTTAACCGTATGGGTAATACATAGATATGATAGTCGTTATCTGAAAATAACCATTTGTAGAAGCTTATGCAAATTTGTTGTAATTTCTCAAATGTTTCGCAAAAATAAATATTCCCGATCATCACTTAAAGAGTAACATCTATTGGCCACGGTACGCCATGTTGCTTTGAAAGAAAATGATATGAAAAAAAAAAAGCGCTGGACTTTTTCTAATTTAACAACATCATATATAAACTATAGGTATGGATCTCATATCCACAAATTAAGAAATGGTAAATGATAAAACTAACAAACAATGCCTTCTAATGCCGAAGCAAGGCGTTTGATGCTCTTAGCGCCGATGAATATCTTCACTTTTAATTCTTGTTTACTTTTACCGAGTGTGCGCTCTCATTTATCTCGTTGTTAAATCATAATCAACCAAAATGTTGTCCTCAGTACCATGTTTCATCTGGTTTATGTTACAATCATGTTCTGATAACAACCATGTATACACGAAAATGTCCCCTTGAATTTCGTTTCCTCAAAAAATACCTCGATATGACTTAGAAGGATTAAATTTGAGAAGATCAAGGGTTCTCTGATCACACATTTTATCAATGCCCCGGCCATGTCTGGTCGACTCGTCGAATAACTATGAATCCGATGCTAGTAAGTGGTGATCAGAGTTGCCTCCCTTCAATCGCGGATAACACAAACCTGCGACCTGGCATTGTGAACCTACTGTATTTCGTGTTGTTTCTTTCATTCAAAAGTATACAATGTTTCATGCTTCATACTTCTTTATTACGAAGATCATGCGAATACCATATTTATCTGTTTCTGAATTGAATGGTTTCGTTTATTTTGTAATGGAATGCTACTGACAATTTCTTACTTGGAAAACAGAGTGATTAATGATAGTCATAGTTAAAATGGATACACTTTTCATAAAACTACCCTTTTGACATCATAAATGAGTGGATCGCAGAAAATGATACTCCCCGCAGTCACTTTAGAATTTCTCCTCAAAGTCTATAAACATTAAATCTACCCGAAATTCTAAGCTGTTTTGAGCATTTCACTACTCTTTCTTTCAGAGGAGGACACACAATTTCGACATTTATTATCTATATACAATGGTGTGTTAATACAAATGTACCCAAAAGATTATCGACCAAAGCATTAGGTTAAGTTTGCGCAGCCTACACAAAAGGCTATGTAGTCTACTTGTGTACGGAAGGGTATATTATTATCTTATAAACAATTAAATTGATTATATTCAGTTTCCCGAGAATGGTGGTTGATGGCAGGGAATGAGAGGTGGCTGTCGAGGAGATGTCCTCGCTAATTCAATAAACACATCACCAAAGGGCATCACTCTCACCTGTCTATAGATGTAAGTATATGTACGTAACTCGCATTGTTCTAGTGAAGCGCCGCGTCACATTACTCTAACTAACTGTCTGCTCCGGGCGTTGCTCACCGCCTCATGTGTATACCGAGTTACGTGCAGAGTGGCAACTTTGACAAATGTAAACCTTAAACCGATCATGATTACAATGATTAATAACCTATTAGATAACAAAAAATACAGGTTTTAATATCGTGAATATAGGTCGAAGATCGGGATGTGACATGAAATAAGTACAAAATCATTAATCATAATCCTTCAGTGCAAGACCTGTTTATTTTCAATCATAGTGTCGAAGGACATCGCTTATCAATATCCTTATTTGCATTTTGTTTGAAGGTGAACGAATCATGAAATATGTGCTTATCCATATTTGTATGCAATACTTAAATACTGTCTTGTTGTACAATCCTAAATCTTATGTGCCATTGGGTTTAGTTTATACGAATCAACATTGAGTCATTGATTTTCTTCCTTTATGAATTATTTTTAAAAAACCGTTTTCAATTAACTTTTGTTTTTGTATTTCCCTTTTCGGCGTTTTAAAAAGTCACATTTGCCAAATGAGTTCATATTTTCTGTGTTTAATAATCCAGTTGATGTCTGTTTCTCAAGCTAGTCTATCTACCTTAATTTGCCAGAAATATTAAAGTCATAAGTGTTTCTCATTTAAATCGATAATCTACTTTCAGTTGAATTTTTTTTCAATAAGTTAAACATTAGTATCACATTATATTGCATCCTTGTGAAAATGTTAATAGATAACCAACTTAACCGTTTTTATTTCATTTAACGACTTCAGATTAAACTCTTGATACAGCATGTCCGTTAGTTAATTTGATCTCTTTAAGAATGAAGTATGAACATGACCGCTACGACCTCTTGATTAGACCGTGCGCAGATGTAGATGTGAGATAGATGAACAATGTTCAGTGCGAGACGTCAGTCGCTCAACTATCTCAACCACAGGACAATCAATCATAGACCAGTCGTCCTCAGTCAACTCTAGAGTTCTCTCCCTTCCCTCGCAATCTACCTCTCGGGGTCACGTGACGCACCCCCTCGCCAACATCTTCAGATCGTTTTTAAAAGTGATCGAACGCTGAACAGAGCGCTCGATTCGCTGCCTTTCCTGAACGCTCATGCTGACATCACCAGATATGAACATCTGCCGACAAATTGAAAATGAACATTGAAAATGTTTGTTTTTTTAAAAAAATACTCATATGGTGAAATCAATCAATGTCATTTTTTCATTTGTGCACATTTTAAAATTTCACATTTGTCCAGCCAATATTCCAGCGCGAGACAGGTTTTTTTTATCGTCTGTTCCGTCCTGAAATGATTGTTTGTTACGTCATGTAATCAAGCAGGTAATCGAAAGTAAAGTTTTTTATACTATTTAACATTGAGTTAAAATGGATGATTATATAATGTAGACATTCCACGGCGTGTCGCTGTAAGTTCATTATGTGAAAGTTTGTGTATAACAAATGCATAAAACATAAAAATCCTCATAGGCCTACCTTTACGATACACACTTGCTAGTGTTGAATTTCTATCTACATCCTACAGTTTCAGAATGGTAAATTTGTTAAAATGTTCCTGATTAAACGACAAACAGAGTTAATCATGTTTTAAGGAGTATATACAAGAATGCTATTTCTTCTTAGACCAGCGTGTTCTGCCATTACAGATGCTCGATCGGTTGAGCACGACGGCATGGAGCGTTCCGGTGGCGTTGAAATGCTATTCTGAACATACCCCCGGTAGATACAAGCATAACGCACCATCGTTCCCTGCAGGTTAGATGACCAATAACTGATCAATACTTGATAGTTAATTGATGCAGACTGTATTATGAGATTTAATAATTGATAACTAAAACTCACTGAAGTGGGGTCGTCCGGTGCAAAGTTGTATCGCATATCCGGATAAGAGGTATGATAGTAGCTATAATTTGGCATGTAATTTACAGTTGAAGATGTATCTCAGATTAGGAAATATATGGGACTAACAAGATTTATGTGGAATTGTGACTAGTTATAAAGATAGAAACTATGCCCACCAGTGAAAGATGTCGCGCGACGTAAAGTAACAAATCAATTTTGAATATTAATGAATTTAAACTTATATCTGTACAGTATAACTCGTTGTTTGATTTTGTGTAACTAACTTCAACGTTAGATATTGATCAATTGATTATTGGCAGTATAAATTATTACAGTGTTTCTTCAAATTATGAATTATTCCCTTCTCTTTTCATTTCTATAACAATAAGGTTTACTGTTTACCCCTCATTCTGAACAGACTTTTAAAAGATACCGATCATGTTCATGTGACAAAAGAAATCATACACTCACGATGTGAACTTTTATCGAATAATCCAAGAACTTCTTTGTTCTACTGCTTCGTGGTGTTTGTATTGGGACTACCCGTGTAGTAGAAAATAGATATAGTGTCTGAACTGTTTGTATGAGGACTACCCGTGTAGTAGAAAATAGATATAGTGTCTGAACTGTTTGTATGAGGACTACCCGTGTAGTAGAAAATAGATAGAGGATATTTGACATTTCTCGTCGAATATCATGGATATCTCATCGAGTGGAGTAGAAATTTATATTTTCACGAGTGGCGTAGCCACGAGTGTAAATATATGATTTTCTACTTCACGAGATGAGATATTCATGGTATTCGACGAGAAATGTCAAATGTTCTATTTATTATGTTTCCCAAAACCACGTTAATGACCCTAACTATATGAATGGAGAAGCTAAAACGCTTTGCTAGCGCGGGCCGTTGCATGACGTAATTCAATTGTTTCATGACGTCACAGACGACGTCATATGATTGTTGCGTCATTTCACTGAGTAGAATACCATTTTTATTTCACTCAGTGAAAATACGGGTTTTATTTTCACCGATAAATGGCATATTTCACCATTCGAAACATAATAAATATAGTGTCTGAACTGTTTGTATGAGGACTACCCGTGTAGTAGAAAATAGATATAGTGTTTGAACTGTTTGTATGAGGACTACCCGTGTAGTAGAAAATAGATATAGTGTCTGAACTGTTTGTATGAGGACTACCCGTGTAGTAGAAAATAGATATAGTGTCTGAACTGTTTGTATGAGGACTACCCGTGTAGTAGAAAATAGATATAGTGTCTGAACTGTTTGTATGAGGTTTTCCCGTGTAGTAGAAAATAGAAATAGTGTTTGAACTGTTTGTATGAGGACTACCCGTGTAGTAGAAAATAGATATAGTGTCTGAACTGTTTGTATGAGGACTACCCGTGTAGTAGAAAATAGATATAGTGTCTGAACTGTTTGTATGAGGACTACCCGTGTAGTAGAAAATAGAAATAGTGTTTGAACTGTTTGTATGAGGACTACCCGTGTAGTAGAAAATAGATATAGTGTTTGAACTGTTTTATATCATTTATAAATATTATATTTAACTGTTATATTGTCAATATTATTCTCTTAAACGAAAATTACTTAAGTCATACGAAAGAAAATAAATATCACAAGAGTATAATTTCCTTACACGAATCAGCATTACCCAACGAGACACTTTGCTCATTATCAAATGCATAACTTTTACCCAATTTAGTTTCATCAACCAAAGACGATTTACTAATTAGGGTTTTGTATGCAATAACACCACTTCATATTTGTTTAAACCTAAACGCTCATAACAAAAACATGACAATCAAAGCACGCTGTATATGTAAATATCAAATATATTAAGTATTTTCGCCAATACCATTCAATGTAAATAAAAACTAATTGAATATAAATCAATATACCAACATCGCCATATTAGAATTGTTTACGGCATTATAAGATTCTATTATACACGGTAATTAATCAACACAGGGTAGGTCGCTATAATTTCATCCCGATGCACAAATCACGCCGGTTGTAAATAAATTGCAATGAAACCGACGCTAATCTTTCAGAGGACCTGCAACCTACAGAGAAGAACAATTACGCCCCACATAATCTCGCCTCTGTAGCTCCGACTCGCCCATGATGGAAAATAATTCAATTAAACAGACGCAGTGACAGTGATGAGATCGCCACCTATGATATCTGTCACTGTCAATCATATTACCACAACATGTTTATATCGTTCAATTCACCTGTCCCCTTTGATGTCACCGCCAGGTGTGTTGATGCTATTGATTGCGGGGTATCATCTGTCATGATACTGAGATAGACCGGCCCACATTCCGGTAAGGGCTGGTCTTACACACGTAACCCGGATTAGATTTGTCAAATAATTCATGTTCTTATTATTGAATCATTTGATTGAATCATGATCTTATTATTGCATCACGCATTCACATAAATTTCATTTAAAAGATAAATACGTGAAATTATATTTTTTTTGGTATGATTTTCTGGAAGTCACGGGAAAAAGAAAAAGGATATATTGGACAGTAATATATCTTCAGTCTATACTTAACAGAGACACAATGACAAGTGGAGTTGATGTATCAATTATTGTTTATGTTTATATGTACATATGTTAATAATGTTAAACAAGTCACCTTTTGAGTGTGAAAGATGAAACACGTTAACCGTCTTTTTCTCTCGAACCGCCGACTGACCTCTGTCTGGTACCGAACATGTGTATAACGCGCAGGGGATGTTACTTTAGTCTTCCTGGGCGGCTGTATAATTTGAAACAAGGCCACTAATTATACAGACTACTTTGATGGCAACCTATAAGGATTACATGGCATAAGATAATGCTCTGAATAAACCTTAGGTTTCGTTGGAATAAATGACTTCCTTAATCACTGTAGATAAAGAAGGAGCGAACGCCCATCTTCTGTCACCAGTGTTCATAGTCAGCTAAGTACTTTCACTATGGGCTGATGAACTTAAAGAAATTAATATGCTCTCTTCAAGTACGTAATTAATTGATCGTCCTGTTTAGACATTTTTTAGATGAAAAACATTTATAACGTCTTTCATCAGTCTGTTTAACAACAAGAAAAGCCTCTAAAAAGGCAAAGTTGAAGGCACCCTAATTAGGCTAGGAAATACTGCGAAGTAATAGGGTACAGGATTTGTATGACGGCATATGAGTAGATTTAGGGCAACAGTAGAACAAAATACCTTTATGATATCTTCTTTTTAGAAAAAAGTTATATAGTAATTGCATCAAATAATAGAAAAGTGAGGCAAATATGCAGTTATATATATATACAGTTCTGTTATAAACAACAGTCACCGATTTATCCCTTGGAGAAAGGCGAAATGGAGGAAATAGGTCACAATTAAAAGCGCCCAGCACCGCTCAAAATGTTCGATGATTTTGCTAATTAATATTTTCCGATGCATCAATTAATTGTTTCTCAACTTTCAAGGATTGCCAGTACAAGATATATTAAAGTATTATCTAAAGCTTTTTTCACTACCCCTATCTGTTACGAAGCAATATCACAGAAGTTGACTCGTCTTTGTCACATTACCGTTGTAATGCAAGAGGTTTTTTCTAATATGGAACAGATTTTTCTAACCTTTCATGCGAAATTTATGTGTCAAATTTAGTACACGTGCGGTCATGAAGAATTTTACTGCCGTTTTGACTCTTAAACACCACCGATCCCCATTCTTTTTGAGATTTGCAGAAATAACCGTTTTTCGTATTAAAGGTTGCCAATTATTTCGGAATACCCACATGGTCACGTGGTTCTAAATGATTGGTTGAACGTTCTTTTTAAAATTCCAAGTGTGATACAGAGAGAAAATCAGCTGGTTTTTGATATTCTACGGAATGAGCAAGTAACGTTCATGAATATAGACTCCGGTCTCTTGGGGAACCACTGCGAGCCGTTCGTTTAAGAACTCATTTTATTAATTAAAAAAGATTGTCTTGTAATTTGTGACATTTGTTTTTCTTTTCGTGAAATCACCTTCTTTCTCTCAGAAGACGTGCGATGGTGTCTGTAAACTAACTACATTCCCAGCAAGCCGTGTGAGTACAGCAGATTCCAAACATCAAAAGTGAATTAAGTTAAATTTTGTTTCAACATTTTTTGATCACCGAGTTCTTACATGAAACGTCTCTCTTAGGATATCAGGCTTTATCAGATTCGGGGCCTTTTCAGGTTTGAGGTATGCGAACACGGGATCGGAACGCCTCAATGTTAGCATGCAACAATCGCATTAATGACGCCATGTTGGAAACACCCAAGACGGAAGTCATTTCAGTTTGCGGAAATGCGATGCACAGAGTTTGGTCCATTGCAAACATAGGTTGTGTGTTGACAAGTGTGTTGTGGAGTCTAATGATGGTGTTGGTGAAGACACACTTATATATAGCTATCCCGGGTGCGATGTTAGCTTCACGAGCCCGTGTTCTTGTCAACAACAGGTGTCTGCAGATAAAACGATGAGAAGACCGTAACATCACTATGCTAAGATAACTATCACTATGCCACTTCACGTCGGCATAGAAGACCGTATGGAACAGACCTGTGGCTATTAAGACACTTGATGAAACGATCGTACTACTATATCAAACATCGATACGATTCGATACGATGATGTCAATATTTGTTTCCTTACTCTTTGCAAGATCATATACTTAGGAAAAGGTAAAGGATTTCAATGGTTACGTTCAATTTTCCCGCTACAGACAACATATCGCAATACGTATATCCCATGAATAAGCTACAGAAAACATATCGCAATACGTATATCCCATGAATAAGCTACAGACAACATATCGCAATACCTATATCCCATGAATAAGCTACAGACAACATATCGCAATACCTATATCCCATGAATAAGCTACAGACAACATATCGCAATACCTATATCCCATGAATAAGCTACAGACAACATATCGCAATACCTATATCCCATGAATAAGCTACAGACAACATATCGCAATACCTATATCCCATGAATAAGCTACAGACAACATATCGCAATACCTATATCCCATGAATAAACTTCACAATACCCGATAGGCCTTCTTCGATATATCGTCACAAATCGGTGAGACTTTCCCCGTGGACATATGCCAAAAACAGATGATGAAACGCACAAACATTAACTGAGAGCTACTTCTTCTACTACTCCACTACTTCTTTTGTGTTTTGCGCGAAAATATTTTTCTCCGAAACCTCATGTATTTTTCCACAATAAAGAAGCTTTAATACAAATGTTGTAGGTTTAATACAAATTCTGTAGGTTTGATACACACGATATAGGTTTGATACAGATGATGTAAGTTTAATACAGATGATGTAGGTTAAATACAGATGATGTAGGTTGAATACAAATGACGTGCATTTCTAATCTATGCTTAGAATTTGTTAAAATATGGACATAAATAAATTAATTTGGTATTGTACATAAATATCAGATATACATGCTAAATAATGAGTTTAATAGCATATACATGTATGCACTTTAAACCAAAAATGAAATCTGTTACATAATATCTGGGTATGGAGGTACAGGTGAGTTCAATGCAAGCTAAAGTGCAATCAATTTTAGACCTGTTTGATGTGCTCAAAAAATTGCTTTACTCATGCAAAATGGAGTCCCTTAAACACATACTTAGATCAAAGACTTGTTAAATATGTCCAACAACTGTCTTGACAATACACATCCAAATTGAAGATATGTTTGATGCGATCACGGAGTGTCTTTATAACCAGACTATTTTATTCCTATTGAAAGTTTATCTTCAATCCAGTTTTATTGTCGTGTTATATTATAACAAGATGGCGCCCCCGTCCCCCTCCTCTCCTCGGGGGTAGTATCAAGGAGTACCCATGAACTTATTCACCCGCCATCGGCCATTGATCTTTATGTATTTCTAATTGGGAGTGTGTATACGGTCCCCCCTGCTGGGAGCCAATCAAATCTCTGAGAATGAGACGGAGACACATGCGGTTTACGAGCGGGCCACCGTCAACACAGATGCTGCAGTTTACAGATCTTTACTTCTGTCTGTTCAGATGAACTTCAATTATAACCTGTGTTATGTATCAGTAACGTAGAAATCATGGAACAATAGAGAATTGGTTATTAGCTGAAGCAGATTACAGATTTACAACAAGAAGCGTCAGATTGATTGGTAATCTAATTGGCGGTCAAACCATAGGCAGTGTTGTATGCCATATCTTTCGTATCATTGCTCGATAGTGTTCATAAAGGTTTCATTTCTCGATAGTGTTCATAAAGGTTTCATTTCTCGATAGTGTTCAACTGTTCATAAAGGTTTCATTTCTCGATAGTGTTCATAAAGGTTTCATTTCTCGATAGTGTTCATAAAGGTTTCATTTCTCGATAGTGTTCATAAAGGTTTCATTTCTCGATAGTGTTCATAAAGGTTTCATTTCTCAGTCGTGTTCATGGTTTCATTTCCTGGTCGTGTTTATAAGGGTTTCATTTCTCGATAGTGTTTATAAAGTTTCTTTCCTCGATATTGTTTATAAAGGTTTCATTTCTTGGTCGTGTTTCTAAGGGTTTCATATTCGATAGCATCTATAAAGGTTTCATTTCTCGATAGTGTTCATAAAGGTTTCATTTCTCGATAGTGTTCATAAAGGTTTCATTTCTCGATATTCTTCATAAAGGTTTAATTTCCCATTTCCTGTTTATAAAGGTTTCATTCCTCGATAGTGTTCATAAAGGTTTAATTTCTTTTTAGTGTTAAAAAGGTTTCAGTATTTTCTGATTTCATGTTGATAAAGATAAGGGTTCTATACCAGAATATTGATAAGATTGGATAACATGGTTTATCATGCTTGAACCTATTAGTGAAAGGTAAATAAAAATCCTGCTGATAAGTGTCAGAGTGTTTTATTAACTGAGTTTAAAGCAGATTTAGATACATCTTTGAAACCTATTCTTTTTTTACTATGAATTAGTTCCTGTTCATTTGTTTCACAGGAATGTAGCAGCACAGGAAGGTTGGAAATCAATAATAATCCTAAACGCATACCGTTATATACCGTACGTTGTATACTCATAGAAAATTTTTGAAATTAAAGTATACAGATGTGGTATGGTTTTGGTACTAATCCAAAACAATCAGCCAGCGAGCCCCTCAGCTAGAGTGAAGTAAACATGGTTTTGTGAGGGCAAACTTGAACTTGATCTTTTATCTGCCTGTGATTAAACATTTTAAGGTTAAACGTCATTTTCGCATTTCGAAAGCAGCGTAATAGGAAAAATAAAGATGGCATTGAGTTGTTAATGACACTACACTCGATAAATGATTATCCAATACACTGTTGTCTTTGGAAAGTTAAAGATTGAAATAAAAAAATAACCAATATTTTCGACTAGTTTCTACACTATTTACGACGCATCGTCACTGTGAAATATATCAAAGTACGAATGGATGACTTCAAGGCGTGTTCAAGTCCTCGAAATCGGTGTGTATATTCGCAATTAGTCAGCTGCTGTCAAGAAAATCTTACTATTCTCAGATTGAAATTTAGAATCTATATTCCATTTCCAAACTTTTATATGTAGGCACTGGAAACTTATGTTAAATAATGTTACATCTAGGATTCAAATATGGAGAATGAAATAAATCTATAAATGGTGAATTTAGATATCATACAAAATATGAAGACAATAACATTTGCTTTTAGAATTAATTCATTTGGGCATAATCTGATGTACGTACAAAATAGATCAAACGTGGCATAATTAAATACTCACGTATTCTCAAAATACAATCGATTCGAATGATAATGAAAAAATCCAAAAGATGAAGATTTATTCACATTGTACATGTGCGTTTGAACGCGTTTTCGGACAAATTAACAATAATATAAAGTAGTTTGATTTGAAAGGTTAACAAACAAACAAATATTTTGAAAAATACATGAAATAGATTAAGATTAGATGTTATGATACTATACTCAAATAAAAAAATGTTAAAAGTGTGGATGGTACGATCGTGGAACAAACGATATCTGGAATAAGATTTATAAAGGTACTTTTTAAGAATTTATGTGTGCATAATTTAATAGTTGAATGCATTAAATTTGCCTAAATGATATGAATCATAAACAATAATTTAAATGAAAATCCTAAGTTCAATATTGTCAGTAATACATATTTACAATGTTTATATAAAGTAATTTTCAAATAATCGATTGGAAGCGAGATCTAAACAAGGTTTTTGGTGCTATTCCATTAGTTCTCATGGTTGAACCTTTAATGATAGTTAATGGTTATTAGGAAAAGTAAGATGTGATTTTAATCTTGTTTACCGCAATAAAACTGTCTATCTGTGACTTCATGACTATCAACAGCCATAGACAAAACCTATCAAATAACCGGTTTAATTTGTGTCAAGATGTCTTGCTGATTTGCTATCAACGGAACTGGAGTTTGAAATCAGTGAACGTAATGCGGGTTTTTAATAAGTAAAGACATTTTAACTGCTTGCCCACCTGTCTTGAGGTCCCAGGTGTGCAAAGGTAACTAACTATCTAGTGGGGGAGAGCCAGCTGTTGAGGCATCACCTCAGATGCTGCAAGTTTATCTCTAGTATAATAGCTATCTGGTAAACAATCAGCGCTTGATGTAAACTATTATTCAAATCCGTGCTATACTTAATTAGGTAAATTTATACGAAACTGATTAATGAGAATATAGAACTATGGTCGATTGTTGGTCGTTGATTAATCTAAAAAGAATTACGTTTTATTCAATTCCATTTAATGGATTTATGATGGTATTGTAATGCTTTTTGCTAGGTACTTTAACATATTTTTGAAAATGAAATGGTTTTATACTCGAGTATTAAAGATATTGAGTGGTCCAATGCTTTTTATAATTTCAAACCTCCGATAGACTTCATTTCCTTTATCTGACAATTGTTGATTTCTCAATATAAAACCAACATGAATATTAATGGCAAACTTTCTTCTGTGAACGCTTTAAACTTCTTAATCTAATAATTCAGTCGTTTTCTGTGGAAGTGATTTACCCAAGACCAGGTTCCTGGAACTGGCAGAAATTCTGCAGGTGCTTTTTGACATACGTATCTCCTCAAGCGAGAGGATCTTTCTTTTTGAAGCAACATCTTCTATTCATATGTTTTATAATTTAATCTTTATAAATTGCGAATACGTTTTATCTACACGACTTTTTAAAAAATGTTTTTCGTAAGAAAAAGTTTTATTCATATACATATGATATTTTCCAATCAAATATTTAAATAAAAGGAAATAATTTTCTTTTTTTCAGGTTAAGTTTGAAAACTAGTTAGAAATTTTAAACTTTTAGAATTTTAGACAGCCATACAATATATCGATTTTCTCCCTGTGATCGAACATCACATCAGCCATGTACAATAAAAAGATATGTCTTTATTTTAAAAACAAATCATAATAACCTCAAATGGGTTACTATAAGAACTTAGGTTAAATAGTTAATATAACTTAATAAACAAGTGTTAAGGAAACAAAATTATTATTTATATCAAAATGTCTATTATTTAGATTGTTTAAAAAAAACAATTCCCCGAAGTAAGAGTTTAAACATTACCATCCTTAGGTTGGTCGGGTGAAATATATGTCAATGACAAAAATATCTTATGTAAAAGTATTGTTGAATGGAAAACATGTTTATATGTCTTTAAATAAAAAGATTATAGGTGAACTGGGAATAACATCCTGACAGCGGGAGGCGGCACATGTTTCTCACCTCTCCCAATATGGTCGTTCTGAGTACGAAGATCCTGTTAAAGGGCCATTGAGTATGTTAGTGTTTCTAATACAACATTTTTTAAAAAACGCCTAAAAATTATATCAATTGGTAGATATTTGTTTCAGCTACAACATGATATGAGAGATATAGTATATATTCCACGACAAGTTGGTGTACTTAGATTTCACCCGCACGAGTAGCGAGCACTACTGAATAATGATGTCATTACGCGGATTTTCCTTTCCTGTATACTACGTAAGCTCGGGTTTTAGTGATAACAAATATACAAATACAATTTCTTTTCTTAAAATATTATAAACACTTGAAATTCGTGAAAAGAAATAACCATGATATTTTTTACACAAAAAGGTGACCAAAACTTGCAAAAAAAAAAAAGGATGTTGTTGTTGTTAATTTAATATAAAACATATTCACGTTACATATGCAAATTAAAAAGATCCTTGTTCCGTCGAAGACTGAGAAATTATAATAGATTCAGTTGTCACAGGTCGGGATTATGCTAATTATCTCGCCTTGCTCTATGGAAATCAAAAAGTTTATAAGAGTTACTTCGCCATCAACTTGATCGTGATGTATTTAATTGAAAACAACGTACAATGGGCGCCCCCAATATGAATAGTCAAGTAACCTGCCCATATTAAAACAAATCAAACTCAAAGTAAAGCGAGTTTGACTTTCAAATAAATCATAAATGTGTTTCGCCGTTTTGACTTTCCTTTTGTCGACCAACTTGTCCCCCTTCTGGTCTATCGTCGTTTTAACTGTATATCCTGCTTCTCTTTTCCGTCCCCACGTGGTTATCTTTGTTTAAAGGATGGGAGTCAACTACGACTACAATGCTTTACGCAATACAATAATATGTCGATCTATTTATAGACATGGGAAACACCATTACTAATTACTATTGGGGTCTAAACATAGGCGAAAAATTATGTAAAGATCTTTGAACGAGATGGATTTTTGACACTATTTTCTAATTTGTATCAACAAACTATGTGGCCCTTTAAATCAACGTTATTCACATTTAGTATTGACCTTTGTCACTGATTTCAGTAACCTAACATAACCAAGGGAGTCACGAGATAACTTCGAGACTGACATACATTCGGCATGAACAGGCAAAAAGCCATAGCAGATTGATGAAGGGACAAATATTCGAGATTAGGGTATCTATATGATTTATAGATTGGTATCATTAATCGCCAATATGGTTAGAATTATGGTTCGCAAGATCCGTTATTGAAGTTGATGACATGGAACTTTTTTTATGTGATTTGATTTGATTTGATGATTTGATTTGATTTGCTGATTTTTAAGATATGTTGTATTTTTCAATTTATATTTATTACATTTGAAAGATAATCCTATCAAAGAACTTGAATTTTTCAAAGAGCGCCTTTCAAACTAAAAGTTAATCAACCTGTTATCCCACGCAGTTACACCACCTGACAGAACTCCCTACCGCAATGCGCTCACAATCTATGCATTGTTTTCCATAAAGAATATGAAATTGCTTTCTTCCATATCCCAGTCTGACTGAATGGCAGTAATTGCCGGACTAATAATAAAGCGTTGATGACTAATGGAAACAATGAAGGAACGACGTGTCCACCCCACTAGCTCGATAAGACCCCCTCTATCCCCTTCTACCCCTTCTATACCCCCTCCTTGCTCATCAATACTGAACCCCCGACGCAGTTTATCGACGAAACTATTGTAGTGAATCTCTGATGAGACTGTGAGTTGCTTGATTTGCAAACCTTACAAGCTATATTGATTTATTCATTCAATCTCCGAAATTTCGGTATACAAAGACGACAGTTTCTGACATGGTGCAAATTGAAATAATATCACTGCTGCTGGCTGTAGGTCCTTCCTGTTTCTGTAAAGTGTTGTACCTTATCGTTGAGGTGCAGGATTGAACTAAGAGCTGTGGAGACGTTCACACGGAGAACAATTCGTCTATTTGAATTCAACAATACCATCATTTTGTAAATCAATGTATATAAATATTCATTAAGCCTTGAGTAAAATGTCTCCGTTGTTCATATATGTATGTGTATATTGTTCTATGAAATCTCGATTTATTGATTGATTTATTCATTAGACGGGGCTCTAAAATTGTTACATTTGAGTTCTCGATCTGCAATAGTAAACATTCTGTAAGTTTTTCGGGTCGAGTCACATAAACGATCCATACCAACCCCTTCAGAATCAGCTTGACAATTGGTCAGCTGGCTGTGTTACCTGATTCTGGACTCTACCTGAAAAAAGTACAAGAACGTTTTCAAATGCAGATAGTATGATTCCAAATTTTACAATACCACATTTGTTCCCTATCTGAATGGCATGTATCTCTTATGATACGTGTAAGTTTGCCAGAGCCTACAAGCTTAAGGGAATGAGGATTGTAAGCTTAACTCTAGTCCTGAACATTCAAGATTCGTATAAGGTGGGAGAGGTGTGAGTGATATAATGCATTATGGGCTGTACTGCCACCACTGCGGCAGCAATGACTGACAAAGTACCACCATGGTGGTCTCTTCCCTCCAGTATCTGTTCTACGTGACGAGGTTCTGTCGTGACAAATATCTCAACTACAAAGAAGTAATAGTTTTTGTCAAAAAGAGCTCTGTTAACGATAAAGATCTATTTAAAAACATACAAGCAGCTTGAATCAGCCGGCAATCAAAGCCGTCAAGAAATGAGCTTAATAAGATCACCTCCTATGGGAATTGAAATGGCTAAGCTGGGATATGGTTTTAATACGCTCGATTATAAGGTGAAATGGACTGATGGCAGAATCCGATAGACACTGACAAAGCGGCAAGATTCGGATGGGAAGTCATTTGTATTGCAGTGCTTGGACACGTTTCGAGATCCTGGGCAAGAGATACACCGTTCTCTCTACCACATGGGAAGCGTATTACTGATTGGCTGGTTAATCACAGTCATAACTGCGGCATCCTCAGACACGGTGAAATATGAAAAGTTTCAAGTCTGTCAACTTATGTCTGTTTCCACAATAAGATAAACGGGTTACTGGATACCGTTAGGAAGCTATGTGATGATTTGGAAGATTTGACTGTGAATGATGTCAAACTTAATGGAATGAACAAACAAATAATTGATCAGTATGATTAGACATGGACTACTGCTTCTGTTTGGATAGAGAACATTGTATAGAACACTGTCTAGACGGACGAGACTTCTGTAGCGCTAGTGTAGCCGTAGTGTATTGAAGTAAAGAGATTCATTCATTCATTCTAAAAGACCAGAAGGAATTAATGCAACGTAAACTTGGCCCACTATGACAGTTCAGTTTGGGCTCATATCCTTTAATAACTGTTCGTTCTTTGATTTCCCTCAGTTCTCCATTCTCTGTGCGCAAATCATGTCGACGTCGCATTCAGTGTATATATGTATTGTTCGTGTTGCTTAGTGCTTATCATCTTAGTCTCACCGTAACTGTGTGAAAGAGCTTCTCTATATCCTACTCATAGTGAATCAGCATCACAGGAATTCTATATCTATTTATAAACAAAATCTATACATATACAAAACTATCTTAAATGAACGGTTTTTAAAATATTCTTAAAATGTTAAATCTTTGACATGTCTACGAAGTTTACATAGGGTAACCGAGCCAGGAAACCAGTAAAATCATTTCCGGTCCTATCGGTATTGCAGACACGACAGTGTCAGACCTGGTTTATAATTGTTTATAAGTAATTAACAAAAATTTAGGCAAAATACACAGATGATAATAAATGAAATGGAAATCCATTTCATCTAACATGTAACTATTTTACTTACAATTTCAAAATAATGAAAACATCGACCGACGTTAACAGGAGTGTACTTTTCGATAAAGTCGGTTGGACAACTAGATTTGTCCTGTATTGTTCTAAATATTGAATGTAAATGGTGAATTGCGACTTTGACTTAAAGATATTGATAAGGTTGCATATTTAATTTTTCGATAAGAACATTGTGCATGATTTATACTTCCATCATTCTGAAAACATCTATACAGTTTGAAGCACTTAAGTAACTTTTTCCATTCCAAAGTTCTACTTTAAATCTCTATAATAGCCGAACCTGAGGTATTTTCAAAGCAATTTGACCATTCACATTATTCTTACATAATTCGAAGCACTTATTTTAGTAAACGTTTGACCTTTTCTATAGCTCTATTGTAATTCTCGTAAAGGACAAGCCAAGTCTCTCTGTTAAACCTCCGCCAGTAAATCAAAGCTCCCATTGTTTGCACTAAATTCCTCGAGTACAAGTAGCCATCGAGAAAACAGCACATCTCCTTTAAACGATACCATTTGGCATTGGAAGCAATTTCCATCGGATTAGCCCCTTCTCGCGATAAATTGATAGCCTTATTACAAATTGACTGCGCGATAATTCTCCCGACTTCAATTACTGGGGGCAGATAGAGACGTTGATGCGATGCTAGTACCGACCTTCCAGGATCAAGGAGGGGGGAATAACGACACCCTGGGGACTGAGACACCCGGGGGAGCAGACGCTGTGGTTTGGGAGGGGAGAATGAGGGAGGTATGAGCGTTCCCATTTGAACCATGATTCCTCTTTGTATCCTACGTCAGTTTACACCAGCCTCCATCGGAGTTAGCTGACACGTTCAACTTGAAGCTGTTGTGTGAAGGAGCGGCATCACGGTTAGAAAGTTCAAAAAGGGAAAAGCAGCAAAAGAAAACAGACCATTTCCTTAAAAAAAGCTGGCCTATTTGTAAAAACAAGTTCGGAATTAAAGAAAATATTCCAGATGAATCTGAGAAAGAGAGGGAAGGAATTGTGAATGAGCGGTTCTGTTTGTGTTCCTGTATATTCTGTCTTTTATTTTCGCACAAGAAAACATCTGCGTTGAACTGGAGGTTTAGTCTAAAGATCCTGTCCTGACGGTGTGAGACTATCTTTTCTGCTTTGGACTACTAGTGAAAGATAGCTAGGCTTAAAAGTGGATGTTAAGATTTATAAAGGGTTATGAATATAACATAGAGGTAGGGTTGTATTTATCTGCAAGTAAATCCGAACTTCCAAGAAGCAAGTTAAAATACCAATTATGATGTTATTTATTCAAAAACATCTCTCATATTAATCTGACTGCATGACAATTATTAGCTTTCAATCAAAACAGAAAAATACCCTTATGCGTATGCAGATGCCGAAATGACATGTACTGTTTGCATGAATGGTGTTATAAAGCTTTACAAACACCGTCAACTCACACTTTATTCTGTACCTGCTTTAGAAATGTTTCTAAATATTCGCTAGACTTATTGTCGTTTTCCGGTGTTCCTCCAGAGTCGACTTTTTTTAGATCATTGTTACTTAACGACACTAACACAAGGTTGGGTATAGGCGGATCTAACCAATCACGGAGTGTCTCTATCAAACTGTACAAAAGGTGTGACAACACGAATCTGGAATATTCGTTGTTACAGGTGAGAAGATCCCGGGAGACTTTCGAAATTTAATTCAAATTTAGAATTTTAACAGGAAGTTTCGAGTTGTTGATTTCCGGGACAAACTGACACCCTCTGTGTTTGTCACCCTAAAGTTCTCTTATGATCAAAACACGAGCTGTCTGTCTCTCTGTCTGTCACTTCAACTACCAACGGTAAATGCGCGAGCTCTGGGAGATTACACTTTACATAAACTGAATGTAAAAATACAAATATTAAGTATGTGAATAAAATTAAAGGGCAAAAGAAACGACGCGAGGTCTTGTCGAATAGTAAATGCTATATGTTTGACGCTATTTCTATTCTGTAAACAGGTATATAATCTACTAAGCCGCTTCAAATTGGTGTCCATCTAGTGACTGCAGTGATGGTTAGCATTACAAGAATTAGCTCGTAGCAGATTGTCCTGAATTCATCATAAGCGAAGAATAAGGTGTTGACATCAAAACTTCCATATCAGTGTCTTGTATGTCTCAATCAATGGCCGAACCTCTTGTTGTGACCGAGAACATCAGAAGTAGGATGACAAGCTTTGATACTTCTTTAAGGGGCGAGAGGGTCATGGCGGTTTCCATTCCATGGCAGCAAATTCATGTTGTTCCTCTGCAAAATTGTGCGACAATGTTCCTTACACACAATGTTAACACAATGTTTTTTTGTTGTGTTTCTGCCAGATGGTAAGAGGACTGTACGTAGAATATGGTCTGCGATGAGATTGCCATCAACCAAAACAATATATGTCTTGTCCTAACCCACCCCAAAACTTTCCGGACGTTACTTCCCCGCTAAAGACGTTGACGTCGATGCTGCATGCAACGGCCGGGTCTGTAGGTGCAGGTTCCATAATGGCTTTGTCGTCCGTCGTCTTTCCCTCCTGTCTCTCTGTAACGTCTAACCAGTTAGTGATGTGGCTGCAGCCAAGCTTCGTATCTAAATGATCATGCGTTGCACCTAACCTGATCATTACTTCTTGTGATAATTCCCCACGTGTTTTTGGTGCAGTTGAAGTGGTGTATGCCATTAAGTAATTTCTCATGATAATTTGATGCATCAAAGTCACGCCTAAAGAAATATTAAAGAAAACGCATCGCCAAACTATAACAATTTCGTGATAAATATGACAGCTCTAGCGGTTCAATAATATCTGTATTACTTGTTAACATTCAGCATATTTTCTTTAAAAAATTTAGATTTTGAATTTTGATATCTGTTTGAGCCCGTTAGTTGATTAAGAATTAACTGTATCTATAAAATCATAACGTTTTTGGAATCCTCATTTAAGGATGGTAATTTCTTGGTTGCACCGTCACCTTCAACTTTGTCTTTCAATACTTATGATAGACATTCAAACACACCTTGAATGAACACGTTAGAGACCAAAGTCAAGTTACATCTGAATAGTACCCGATGTTTCATCACATGGGCAGTTATGAATATGAATATGGGTTTCGAAAATGTAATTATGAATTCAAATTTGGAACAGATTTAGCCTTAAGATTTTAGCCCTCTCTCTATTCACTTATTCAAGCTATAGTCATTTCAAAGGACCGAATCATCGAAATTTTGACACAAACAACCAACATTTAGCTATGAAACAAATAAATGGAAATAAATTATGAGTATAGTGATTTCATATAAGCAACAGCTAGCTTTTGAGAACAATAACATATCTAAAACGAAAAAAAAAGGTTGAAATTAGGGCAGCTGGTTCCCACGCGGATCCATCATCAGATCGAGACATAACAATTAATTTCCCTTGATATGACAGAGGAATAAGTGACATTATGATCTCCCAACTTAGAGAGGTGTCAATCAAGGACCGATAACTCAAACAAAACGGCGAATTTATGGACTTTGTGGCTTGGGTGTCTCGTGCTTGTTTGAAAGACAGCTTCTGATTGGTTGTGTAGGATAGAAAACTGATTTGTTACATGATAAGCGTATACACCCCTGCCGCAAGCTTGACGGAAACCCTCAGACGTACCTGCCACTCTTTAATGTACGTGATGGATAAAGGCTCGTTTTTACTTCAACAAAGCCAATGGGTGCAAGCCTTTGAAAACAGATGAAATTTATTACCGAATTATTCAGAAACGTTCCTTGTAGTTGAATTTATATAGAGACAGAAGTATATTATGTAAAGTATTCCTTTGTACCATCATATCAACTATAACTGGACAATAGATGCTTGTGTGGCTTGATTTGAGTTAAGAGGCTGCAGGCCTTAAAGGTCGACGTTAACACACAAATTCATCAAAACCATGATTTGTTTACAATTAGCAGTCACATTATTCAAATCTCAAATTCTGTTAAAACGATTGCTCAATTTGCTTAATAACGCGTGAACTGGAGGTTTGCATACACTTTACGAAATTGACACTGGTGGAAGTGCGCCACTAAAAGTGGATTTTCTTCTAGGGGAGACGTCTTCATCAGCACTTGGTAATAAGCCGCGCATCGTCAGTTTTAACTGTCAAACGTTTCTTTTACACAGTCGCACGAGCATCACCCGTGCTGCCCTCAAGTAGTCACTTCTCGGTAGCTTAATGATTTTTTTTTAAAGATGTTTGTTCAATGTAAAGTGCATTAACTATTTCATATCTAATTTCCACAGAGGCATAAATATATCAAAATTACAAGTTCAATTGTAAGATATAAACTACCAACTTCAATCAAACATAAAAATGCAAATATGTTTAAAGTATTTAATGTTGAAATTCATGTATCATTCGTGATATTTCTGTGTAACCCACCCACCACTCGAGAAGCAAATGGAAAGTCATTGAAACATACAATCCGATGTAACGTTTCATCTTTAACTAGTATAGTGCTCTGGATATACCGAATGGATAAGGCACTAACTTGATTACTAACACAAAAAAACTTCTTCGTAGTTCAAGTAATAAATAGATAAAAAACAAAAGTCTGGAAATGATTGAATTCCCGACCGGTTTCACACTATTCAGTGATCATCATGGGATCTTTATGACGTTGCCATGCTATGACGTCACAGAACAAGGGGCGCATAACTCATGACAATCGATGCGTACCCACAGATTGGTGACGTCATTAACTTTACATCAATCACATGTATAATACTAACAGCAGTTTTTAGATATGGACATAGTTAGGTGACATTAATTGCATTTAATTGTGGTTTGAAAAGTTTAATGAAATAATATTCTTTCATCTTTCTCTTTTCATCGCTGTTTGACATGACTTTATAGAAGGGGAATATTTTAAAAATTATCCCCGGCGCATCTTTCTATATGTCCACTCAGTGGAATATTTATGAAGCGGCAGGACAGGTCCCTAATTTGCTGATTATGGACCCTCACTCTTGATCTAAGTGCGTCCCCCGTTTGTCCTATGTAATCTTTGCCACAACCACCGCATTTGATAACATATATCAAATTTTGTGATGCACATGTAATGTTTTCCCGTACATAGAATAAGTGGCCACTTTTGAAGTTATATTCTTTCTCTTCTAATAAGTACGGGCAAGTGCCACAATTTGGTCTTCCACACTTGCTTATTGATTTGTCAATTTGGCTTGACTGATCAAACTTAGCTTTACTTATCATTTGTTTAATACTTCGGCTTTGCCGTTTACTCTTTATAAGATGTACATGTGAAAGTTTATCTTTTAAGGTATCACAATTTTGTAGGGGGTGGAGCGTTTCTTTAAGTTTTGGGAATATCTCTGTGTTTATTGGATTGAATGTTGATACAAATGGTAGTACCTTTTCTTGTACTTGCTCTTTAACTTTAAGGAGATCATTACGATTTTGCCATTTTGCTTTCAAAATAGCGTCATCAATTTTTTTTTCGGAAAGTTCATTTTTATAATAATAGATCTTTTAATTCATTCAATCTATAATCTACACGATCAGTATTTGAAACAATCATGCGGATAGCTAACGAATACGGAACGCTGTTTTTGTATGACGAGGATGCCATGAATTGAAATCCAAATATTGCTTAGAATCAGTTGGTTTGTAGTATACATCCGTTTCAACAAGATTATTTGAGATGGATACTTTTACATCTAAAAGGGGAAGCTGTGTATCATTTACCTCCTTGGTGAATGACAAACTTGGGTGTAAATTTTGTAGTTTATTTGACAGACATTCTAAATCAATATCGCTCCGTTTCCAAAGGGTGAAACAATCATTTAAAATCGCTTCCATTGTGTTTGAAATTCTTTACTGAATTCTATTCCAAAATGTTGCTCAACTTTGGAGAAAAATATTTCTTCCAAATAGCCTAGGACCAGTGTGGGGTATGTTTGCGCCATTTTGATTCCCATATATATATAAATATATATATATATATATATATATATATATATATATATATATATATATATATATATATATATATATATATATATATATATATATAATATATATATATATATATATATATATATATATATATATATATATATATATATATAATGTGGTGATCATTTAAAAGCCAGAAGTGCATAACAGTTGAACGGCAACATTTGATTTGATCATCCTTGTTCCTCTTGGTCAGATGAGCATACCTTGCAAATTTATTTCTTGTAAACATATGTTTTAATAATCACACTACCACCTACAAGAAAACTACGTTTATTTTCCTCCAGAGAACATCACTTTTGAGTCAGAGCAGCGGTCCTTGTCCATTATGAAATAGTTATGTTTAAAGCATATCCTTTGATGTAGCCAGATGGGCATGGAACGGCGCTTACACGCCGACTTATCTCCCACAGAATTAATGCTGCAAATCTCAGGTTAGTGTGAAGGCAATGGTTACCTGTATTCCACCTCATTACCTGCCTCCAATACACCTACCTGTAGCGCAATCATGCAACGGGCTCTTACTCCTGGTACACTGTTTGTCAACCTCACTGGCTCGTTAACCACTGATGAATAAATGATGTTTCTATAAAAATATGAAATGGAAAGAACAACAATGGACAAAGTAATGCACCTTGTTGGCCGTCATAAAAATTCCATAACTTACTGTAATGATTAAAGGTATTTAATATCCTTTGAGATGTATTATTCGCTTCGTAGGACTAAAGAACACTTTTCAAAAGCGTCGTCGTTTTGGTACATATTTTTAACCACACTTGCTCCTTTTGACGTTAAGAATTATTTTCAAAGATCTGTCTGCTCGGGTAAGTAAATCACGCGGTATAATGTGGAGCCCAGGTGCAGGCAATGCAAGTCACACATGGATTCAGGCCTGGTTGGAGATGACAAGTGTTAGCCCGCAAAGTAACACATTCGACATGCCTTGAGACGCTTGGGAGTGTCAGCTTTCACTTTCATGCAACGTGAAGCAATCAACATCATTTCTATTTTGTATTCGCCTTAAGTTTTATATTATTACCATGTTAGTGATTTTAATAGACACATACAAAGACGATTTAAAAAATCTTTTCATGCCATTTAATTTCGTATGAATTGATTTCTACACGTTTTTATATATCGATATTTGAGATCAGTAATTGACCAAATGTTTAGTACGGCGCCAACTTTCTACTGTGTACTATTTGCCTACACCTATTTGACATCATGAATTATAAAACGCGACTGTTAATTTAAATTATGGTGTTATTAAAAATGTTTCATCAATAACAAAATAAAAACATCCTTGACGTTTCTGACTTTAACAAATTCAAATATGTTTTACTTGGTATTTCATGTGGTGTAACAGATACATGATCTGTGTAACTTTCCTAAACTTTAGGTTACATACTCTGCGACTGCAGATAATCCTGTCCTTTTAAAGAATATTTTTTCTGCTGTGGTAGTGTCATCCGAAATATAAGAATGTTACATTTGTTTTGTCTTAATGGCATATAATTTATACCTATTGTGTTCACGTTGTAAATTCCATTAAGATGAAGAATCACTGCAATAAACAAAATCAGTCCAAATGTATGAGTAACAATTGTAAGATCATTACCCCGAGTTGCTGTCCTATTCTATGACTGTTAGTCTATATACATGTTTTTGGCCCCCTTCACAAAGCATCCTTAACTAAGGTTTACGTTAACTCCTATTTCATAATATTGCACTATGGTTACCATAATGACTTCATATTTTGGGGCTTTCTGAAAGGAGGCACTGGTCTATTGAACAGTTTGTATTGAAACAGGAAGAAGATGAACAGTCCGCGCTGACTATACTGTATATAAGTTGTTGTGCTTCAGTAAGGGGTGTTGAACTTGCTTACAGCTGAGGATGTGAGTTACGTAACAATGATGTCCAATACTGACAACAAAATACAAGACCAGTTTTGATGATCCTTCACGTGTTAACTTGTCAAATGGTTTCTGATTAGTGAATATTCTAAATTAAACTTCAATACTGACATTTATCTAACCGGTATTATATAATGCAGGCGATGAGGATGTGGGTTCGAATCCCGTAGATGACGCGACACGAAAAGTTACAAGAACTTGTGAACTTGCAGATGTGATGTTCGATCAACATTATAACAATGTAAATGGCATGTATCTCTAATGACATTTAACCAAAAAATAAACTAGGAAGATGATATTAAAAGGTCAAGGGCTTCATGTCAGTCAGCAATTTACTGTTGCTTGCTTTGGCAAATTCTTTTTGATAATACGAAAGTGTTTATTGATAACTCTTTTCGAAAAGTAGGGAAACAGTCCCCTTCAACATACAACAAACATATGGAAACTCATCAACAACATCATCATCAACGTCATCATCATCATCAGCTTCAGCAGCAAAATCGAACAAACAAAACCAACGGCAACGACAACGCGAAGCACACACTATGATTACGATTGCATGTCTATTCTCAATTAGTTAGTCTACAACGGCTTTTCTAAAAGAGCTCATTATTGGACAATGCGGACGTTCAGCAAATGATTGCTCTAAGTTGTTGTTGTGTAGTTATGTTTTCTTCCACTCTATGCTTTCCTTGATACTTAATCTGTTAGTAAAGTCTGAAAAACCAATTTGCCTTCATCAGCCTCTCGTTTGACTGAGACTACAGTCTTCACCGTTAAGAAACAAATCTTTCTAAAGGATGTGGCACAGCCTTGCAAACACGGTAAGATGATGCTCTGTTAATGACTTATCAAAACAATTTCAGATAGTTTATCAGCAGTATACAAATGTTACAATTTGTTCACAATCTAAATGGTACGTATTCCCAATTAGATACTTAATCAATTTGAGTATTTTGTTCTTAATGGGTTAAAGCAATTTATCAAGAAATCCACAGTAATGTCAATGTACGACAAAAACTACTAAGAGGTATTCCGATCAGCAGCTTCTTGGTGAAGCTTAAAACAATGAACTTAATATTTATATATTTTTAGAAACAATGCAGATATAAAAGCCTCCGAATCAAAAGCCCGATATCATATGTGTATGGAACGGTATATTAACCAGTCATAAACAGTTTTCACATGCCAAAATATCAATTTGATATCAATCTCGACATTATGGTTGCATTAGAAAGGAGAAAGAATACTATCTCAGATCGAAAGGCATTGTTTCTCTCATACCTTAACTCCATATGCAAGAAATTTTTATTTAAATGACTACTTCTGCCGGTTGTAAATTTTCTAAATCTTTAAATAGGTCTAAAATTACAAATTCTAAGGTATCAATTTGTAAATTTTTTGTAACATACGCTGTAATTTTAGAAAAAAATTATGAAGAACTTTATGTATAGGTATAATGTCAACAGTTTACAACAAGAGTGATAACTAATGCCTTGTCATGTCGCAGTGAAACTCAAAAATTATCAAACCACTACGTACATATTTCAGCTTAATGACCCCAAAGGACTCTGTCTACCAAACGTATTTGAATAAGTAATTTGTTTACCTATTAACTTGTCTTGCATTAACAGACACTTGTCTGCTTGAAATTAGTCAAGGGAAAATATACTTTAAATTCGTGTTTTAAAATGAAATAGGAGTTTCAAAATTCATTACGCGCGAGGAAAGGGTCTACTAATTGACGTGGCTTGTACCATGAGTATTGATATTATTTGAAAATTAAAAAATTGAATTTGAAATCTTTATAAACTTTAAAAAGTTATAACCAGTAAAATGATTCAGAAATAGATATCATGCAATGCCTTCTTTCAACTGGGTGAGAATGAACAGGGTGTAACCCATCATCTCAAATGCTTTATTTTGCCTGATCGGCCATGAAGTCAACTAACGGGCGAGAGAGCCATCATATGATTCGTGTCTTCTAAGGATGTTCTCTATGCGCCTTAACAACAACAGCAACAACCTTATGACTCCTTTTAGATCTTGAAAATATCTTCTATAACACAATAACACGACATAAAACCCGTGAGACATCCAGGGATAATCTCAACATGAGCAGAAGAGAAGGATACTAATCGTATTGTAATTAATCCAAAACAGTTGATGTTCATGTAAAAAATCAATCTTTGGGTGGTATTTAGAAGTGACATACATAAAAACGGCAATTTTTCTTGCATATCAATTTCAGCCCAAACCAGACTGATGAAGCATTAAGCATATACTCCAAATCACCTTTTCATAAAAAACAAAACAACAACAGTTGTTATCCAGAAAATCTTGCTTTTCAAAATATAAAAATGTTATGAAACAAAAGCGACAATACGTAGTATTTTAAATGCCATTAGGGTCATTTGAAAAAATTAATTTAATGGTGTGTATTTTGAGTAATCGTAAACCCAGTGATTAACTACTATCTGAAATGAATAGCTTGAATTGTTGAAGTGAGTCATTAGCGATCTTGGGCAAGGGATAGAGACAGTATACATGTAATGATGCAAACTGGACATGAAAATATCACCAGCAGCAAAACATCACACAATAACGCGCAAGTAAGTGTAACTAACACAATGTGGAATGTAAGAAGGTCATCTTCAACTTCTCATTATTTTGCAAAGACCACCTATGGTGGTATAAGAATACAAATTAAGTGAAATATCATATTGTAACATCCGTTGAATATAAATTTCGTAACCTTCAAGAATCTGAATAAAGCTGAATAAATTCTTCAAGTAGTTTTCACACGGCTAAATTAAACATTTTAATTCGGTCAAAACTCATGTATGCACAGAACTCTCTTAGTCATAGGATTAATTAGCGCATCTATAACAAACCGTTTACAAAAACATTGGATTTATGTATATATACAGAAATTGAACAGGTTTTATTTACAGGCACCAGGCTCTATATATATAGGTAAATATTAACTTCTTGCTGTGTAACATATAAAGAAGGTACGAAAGAGGCGGAACTGAAAGGGGCCGGAAATGGAAACTGGGATCTGTCTACGAGGTTTATAACGCGTAACTGAGGAAACTAGTTAAATCGTTTCCCTTGCAGACCAGACTCTGTCGTACCTTCTGTATATGTTATACAGCTACATGTATCTATACTTTTATTTATATTCAGAGTCTGGCGTCTGTGGTTGTGGAACTGCTGAAAATACAAGACTGGTATACATGATGTTAGAAATTAAAAAAGAAATATAAAATGATTGCTAATTCTCATTGACTGTTCACACTTTTTACACTGTTTCCTTCGACACAGTTTCAAAGGATTACATTTCTCAACGAATTTGGTTTCGGTTCACTAATGATACAATGTATTACAGTGTACACCTATCACAAAACTTCTCACAAAATGGCCACTTATCTGAATTCTTTGAAAATTAAACGGGCTGTAGACAGGGTGATCCACTATAACCGTATTTCTTTCTTTTTGCAGCTGAAATCTCAGTGATACGGAAAATGATATGATAAAAGTTATAGCTATTCATGGTACAATGAAGACTACAAGTTTGGTCAATATCTTGATGTTATAGAATTATTTCAAGGTCGTACAGCTGATAGTGTTGAAACAATAAACACATTCCATAAGATGTCAGAATTAGATACAATATATATTTACAATGAAGCAATTTTTTATTGGTTCAATGGCAGGCAGTGAACAAACCTTGCTGATTTATTGGTAAACAATACAAGAAAACGACTGGAAGAAATAAAAAGATTACTGGCAGTGTGGAGAGAAAAAAATTTGACATTGATTAGAAACATTACTGGTATAAAGACTTTAGCCCTTGCAAAATTAGTACATCTTTCAACTCATTGCTCACCCATCCAGATGACTTTATTAAATCCCTTAAACAAATCTTCTTTAGTTTTATTTGGAATGATATAAGAGATAAGATCAAAAAGAAGCTCTTATCCAATTTTAGACCTTACTTTAAAAATCCCTTGAAAAACTGATCATTAAACATGATGAACTTGAGATTCGTGATAAATGTTAACTAATATTTGATGACTGTGAATTTGACTACAAACATTGCATAAAAGATGGTAAACTTATTTACTTTCAGTGCAGATTTTGGCAAAGAGCTCTAAATACTAAAAACGAACTGTTGAAAATAATCTCATTGGCAATGATTTATATAGCTTCTGCAATGACTGTTACAATGGGTATCGTCCCAAAAGACAGAATTCCCTAAAGACAGAAAGCTTAAAACAACACTTTTTCATGGTTGACTAATCATGTGTAACATGTGCTCTACCCTTTGGAAATATTGGAACGGCCCAGATATATAAGACAATTCCCAAAAGACACCATTAAGAAACAACAGTTTTTTTCACTCGATGGATGATAATAACATATAGATAAACTTTATAACATGAAGCACCATTTTATTCAATTCACATAGGATCTCTGTTAACACATATATGGGTTATTTTCAAAATTCTGCCAAATAAGGATCTTTTAAAATAACTTGTTTTTTAAAGGGTTATTTTAGGAAGAAAACAATCATTCATGTCATATCTACAATGTGTAACATGTCCTGTAATAGTGATAGGATATGAAATAGAGATTCACCACATTTTGTAGAAATAAGACACCAGCAAGTAAGTATGAATTGGTAGAATGGTAGAAGTGGATGGTGTTTCACTTGATATCTTTTAGGAATCATTCATCCAAATCTAGTCTTGCTTCATGACTGTATAATAGGAAGCCTTTAATACAGCCTATGCCCTAATTCAGCAAGTCTAGATTTGACTGCATACTCAGTTTAGGAACCCGGAAAAATATAATAGATGAAGTTACAGTAAATTATTAAAATATTTCATAAAGTAAATTTAGTCTACTTCAGATTGTGTCGATACTAGAACATAAGGCGGTTTGGGTCAGTCCATTGATTAATGAGGGGTGGTCAGCATTGCTCAGTTAATTCATGTTGTGATTGATTCTGTCTTTTGGGAATTCCGTATTTTGGGAATTCTGTCTTATAGGACATTACAATGAGCGTTTGTCATGTTTATTGGGAATGGTTTGAAAAAATGAAATTGATTAACTTGAATTTTTTTAAAGATTAATCTTTTGAAATATTTGATTTGGTTTGTTACATAAAAAAATGTTAATTAATCAAATAATTATCTCTGCGAAAAATATGCCAATTTAAGTAATATTTAAAATTTGATTTAAAAATTCATTAAATAAAAAATAAAGAGATCTTTCTTGTAGAAAGATTTATTTGCAAAAGAAATAATGAAATTGAATGTGTGTAACTATGATCCATTTTGTTAAGTTTTTTTTATTGATACATATGTGTCTTATAGTTTATATTCAATGAATATTGACTCTGTAACCATTAGAAATAGTAAAAAAAATACCTGTTGTTAACTGCAAGAAAAGTGCACACGCTGTATAAATTACACGGTGTATTAAACAGTTTTATTCAGTCAAATAAGAAAATAACATCCGCCCAAATATCTCTTAGTCATAAAGACACCTTAGCCAAACGCTATTAATTGGGTTACAACCAAATTAAGCAAATGAAGGTGTGTGCAAATTGTGCAAATGTGATATATCAATCAAGGTCAACATGTTGTAGATAATTAGTAATTAATTAATAAGGAAAGCAATAGGCTTGTTACGCACAACATAGCGAATATATCCTGAGAGAACTCCAGATACTCTCCAAATGAAACTACATATTGTTATTATGAACTTCTGAATCCAATGCTAGCGAGATTCCAATTCTAGAAGTAATTTCATTTGTAGTGTTTGAAATCTATTTGGCTCTCAAGAAATCATTCAATACAAGTTTTTAAAGAAATGAAAACACAAAAAAATATATTTTATTTGATCTCCAACATATTGCATCTTCGCTAAGTTGTATTAACACTATTCATAAAATAGAATTATAACTTTAACTCTATGCATAAAAAGGCATAAAATTATCGGTAGCGAGTTGTAGAAGTAATGTCAATGAAACTTTACGTCGTGGCACTGGTAACGGGGTTCATACCGACAATTTTCGATATTCAAAACATGTATACTCTCTGAGCAGGTGTATTTGCTTTCATATCATTTGATTTGTAAAATTGATTATTCAGGTTTTCACTTTTTGACGTTATGTATTAAAACATCGTTTGAGTATTTGTGAGCTATTATACAAAACGTTTGATTTCAAATCCCACGATTTATTAATCTATAAATGTTAATTTCGATGTTATTTGTTAAAAGCTTGTGTCGAGGATCAAATAGCACAAACAACCTCAAGTTAGTTTAAACCCTCATTTTTAATTTGGAAGTACAATAGGTGAAAGTAGGTGGTAAATCAAATTAAAGGTGACTTGCTCTACCTGGCGAGTGGTAACGTGCGCAGGTTATTAGCGATGCTCGGAGTTTGTAAACAAGATTTTAAGTAATAATTAATATATAAGTAGATTTGACAAATAAATGGATATTTCCTCCTTACCACTAGTTATATCAAGTTATAGGCGATAAATTGGTTTTCGTTTTTCTCTTTCCAGTACATTCTCATCAACGTTCTCATGAAAACAGATTTGATGATTATCATTCTCGTCTGTATCTCTTCAACAGTGAAAGGCACATGTGAATACTATTAAACAAAACTAACTTGTTTGTGGCAGAAACATGACGACTCAATTAATTCATTTTGAGAAAAAACATTTTAGAAACAGATTGAACATGTTTGCACAATTGCGTTCCATGTGTGAATAATGGTACATGTATGTTATGTTTGTGTATAATAATTTATACATGTACATTATGTTAAATGATGAATACATGTATGTTATGTTTGTGTATAATAATTTATACATGTACATTATGTTAAATGATGAATACATGTATGTTATGTTTGTGTATAATAATTTATACATGTACATTATGTTAAATGATGAATACATGTATGTTATGTTTGTGTATAATAATTTATACATGTACATTATGTTAAATGATGAATACACCTATGTTATGTTTGTGTATAATAATTTATACATGTACATTATGTTAAATGATGAATACATGTATGTTATAAATAAATAATGAATGCATGTAATGTGTGTATCGATGAATAAATATATATCATGTATAAATGATAAATACATGTGTTATCTATGTATTAATGAATACACATGCTATGTATAAGTAGGGAGTACGTGTATAATAATACGTTTGTATAAATGGATACTTGTGTGTTATCTATGTATTAATGAATACATGTGTGCTATCTATGTATTAATGAATACATGTGTGTTATCTATGTATTAATGAATACATGTGTTATCTATGTATTAATGAATACACATGTTATGTATAAGTAAGGAATACATGTATGTTATGTATTTTATACTGAATACATGTATAATGTGTTTGTATAAATGGATACTTGTGTGTTATCTATGTATTAATGAATACATGTGTGCTATCTATGTATTAATGAATACATGTGTGTTATCTATGTATTAATGAATACATGTGTTATCTATGTATTAATGAATACACATGTTATGTATAAGTAAGGAATACATGTATGTTATGTATTTTATACTGAATACATGTATAATGTGTTTGTATTAATGAATACTTGTGTGTTATCTATGTATTAATGAATACTTGTGTGTTATCTATGTAGTAATGAATACAAGAATGTTAAAGTGAATACATGTACATTATGTAAGTATTAATGAATATATGTATGTTATGTATTTCATAATGAATACATGTATACTGATATTAATAAAATGAACACGTTACTAAAGTGTACTGATATGTATAGGGAAAAGTCACGAATCAACACGTGACTACAGTGTACTGATATTTATAGGGAAAAGTCACAAATCAACACTTTACAACAGTGTACTGATATTTATAGGGAAAAGTAACAAATCAACACGTTACTACAGTGTACTGATATTTATAAGGAAAAGTCACAAATCAACAAGTTACAACAGTGTACTGATAGTTATAGGGAAAAGTAACAAATCAACACGTTACAACAGTGTACTGATGTTTATAGGGAAAAGTCACAAAACAACACGTTACTACAGTGTACTGATATTTATAGGGAAAAGTCACAAATCAACACGTTACAACAGTGTACTGATATTTATAGGGAAAAGTCACAAATCAACACGTTACAACAGTGTACTGATATTTATAGGGAAAAGTAACAAATCAACAAGTTACTACAGTGTACTGATATTTATTGGGAAAAGTAACAAATCAACAAGTTACTTCAGTGTACTCATATTTATAGGATAGAGTAACTAATCAACAGGTTACTACACCACGTTACATATCACTGCCATAGACGGTTGATGTAAAACAACTATTCCGTTATGAATAACATTCTACTTTGCAAACAAATTCATGAATGTTGCAAATAATGATGATTTGATGCATGTATTCAACGCATAATTTAGATTAATTGTTTTATTGCGATGTGATGCACATGTAGCCTGTATAAATCAGAGACATTATAGTTACATTACGTGCACATACCCCCAGGTTTCCCTCGATTGTAACACGAAACATGGAAGGCCATATTTGCTAATGCCTTTGAAGTATCGATTACTACAAAAGTTGTAAAATTATTTGTACATTTGCCCAATTATCAGGGATGTTACACAAATTAACAAAAGGTCTGAAATGATTTTTGGCGTAATTATGATCCTGTCCTCTCCTCAGTCCTTGTTCCCAGGTCGCCGTATCATTGTCTCTCTATTATCATAATACCTCTAATTCGCTCACAACCATCCTATGTGTTTGTCCCTATATCATAAACACGGGAGATCACACGATCGGCGAACATCTATCGAATTAACAAATACATGCCCGTCTTTGATTGTTATTCACGTGTTTACAATGTTGTTCCACTAAACCAGATTTGCCCTCGCTTCATCGGTGATCAGGGCTGTGTTATTTTAATGGCGAGGGGCGCCGTGCTGAGACAATAGCCCGGGACAACGAATCGGACCCTAATTTCATTGGATTACCAAAGGTCCAGCTGATTTCTACGTAAACTTGTCAATGACATATTGTAATACAAGTAATTCCATTGTTCAGCAATTGATAGCCCCAATCTCCGACTATCACAACTCGCTCAAATCTGATTGCTGTAGGCTGAACCATGTCGTCTGCCCTTTCACTTCTCGTTTGCTGAGGAATTCTTCTCGAGGAAACCGTCGTCTGCCCGTGCGGTCAAATCAAAGATACCCCAGCATCATTTCTTAAAACAACCACCCAACTCCTGAAGGAATAAACATGTTGCGTTTTGATAAGATATCGTTAATTCTGTCTCTTACTTGCTCCCTCATTTGCTTCTTGTTTTTCATTGTTTAAACAGGATGGTCAGGCTGGACAGTGTCTGCAGAGGCTTATTTTCATCGCAGATTATATGACATTGTCATATTTGAGATCATACTATCTGCAATAGTACATATTATAGTACTTTTGCTGGTCGAGTCCCTTAAAGAGATAATATTATATATATATATATATATATATATATATATATATATATATATATATATATATATATATAAATTGACCTGTAAAAACTGATTTTACACAAATTTGTTTATCTTGCGCCAATTATCAAATGTCGAGCACTTTCCCCACTCGTTACAAGGCCAAACTACTCAAAACCATTTTGGTTTTTGTAATTTGATAATAAAAATAATAAAATATACAATTCCTAAATTATAAGACAATGTCCAGTTGATGTAGATGAACAGTTTATACATATATCATTTGACGAGGCACCTTCGACCATGCTGTGTTTTTTCACAAAAATATACCAATACCAATACTTATAAAATAACTTTATATAAGAGCTATTTTGATGAATAAACTAAAATAAAAAGAATTACAAATTAACTTATTTCACAAGTAATCTATTATTGTTCTGTGCAATCTAGAGACATAGAGTAGAATAAGGTCTTTTGGCAATCATGTTTTGCGATAGATGCACGTTTCTGTTCAGATACTAACGGCGTTAAAAGAAGATCTTGCACACACGTGGAGACATAAGAATATAATATTATGTAAGAGTGGACACTTTTTACAGATATGCTGCTTTGGTGTATATAAAGTTGCAACAATATATACACGTTTTACATTGAACAGGTTTGATGTACAAGGTGTTATAGAACGTTGTTAAAGTCGATATGCAACTTTTCTCTAGAATTTGTTTTAAATAATCAATTCATCTTTTGAAATGGATACCATAGAAATGAAGGCACGAAGACTGTTCAAACATAAAACCTGTTTTTGCAATTCTTCAAATTAATTTTCTTGTGATTCATGTTTGGGCAGTTATGAATGCATCATTTATAATTTAGATAAAGCTAACAAGGTATTTCAATTTACCAACTTAGATATCAAAATGAACGATTGGGTAAACAAAATGCATTCCTCTATATTTTATTTATCGTCAATGGCAAAAGCTTATCAAAAACAAATAACAGTAACTTTAATTTCAGATTTATCTAAGAAAAAAGAATATTATCCTTTTTCATAAAATACTTTGTATTATAGTGGCTGTCCATATCTAAATAGAATTGCCTGTTTGCCAATCCTTTGTTTTGGAAATGAGTATTGTTTGAACAAAGTAATTATTGTGCATGATGGTATGTTTTAAGAGATAAAAATACGGGTAATAATATAAAATTTTTGTATATTTTCAAGTTTATCTCTGAAAAATTTTACGGGATATCATTGGAATCTTTTTCTATTTTATTAAGGTAAGAACGACCTTGTTTTTTATATTTCTTTTGAATAATTTTATTGGCTGTGTCCTTGAAATTGTCTGTCGAAAAGCTACGCAACATTGCTAGTCCTAATTACGCCTGTTGGCCCAGATGGGATGATTGATCTCGCTCGTCTATACGCTAATTGGCTGCAATAATCCCCGCCCATCCAATCAACATGGCTCGCTCTCTTGACGCTACTGGATTACTCTTAAGCCCCGCCCATATTGACTGTCAATCAAATCTTGTGTCCCCAGCGACCTTTTAGCCGGAGCGTGTTGGGCTTGGAAATCATTGTGATTCGAGATCTTGCCTGGTATTTGTACCTCATCTCCGATCGTCATTTCACAGGCAACTATTTAATGTAACTCGAGCGAAAAATTCGACAGATTTAGGACTACCGTGTTTTCCTTGACTTGGGTGGCAAATCTCATGTGAATCTCGAATCGGATCTGATTCAGTGACATTAGTGATATCCCAAACCAGGCGGAAGTTGCTGTTGAGTCCTACCAACACCAATCATTGGAACTTAAAACGTGTTACTTCTTAAGAAAGGACAAGGTTGTGACGTATCCTCGCCGTACAAAAACTTTCTCACACCCGATATGCACACTATGGCTGACCCGAACTACATCGACGTGGAACGACCAGACGATAGATTCGAGACTGCACGTGCATTGCACGAGAAATTTGTGCCTGAAATGGACATGAGTAAAAGCGCTGACAGCAGTCTGAATGATAGCGGCACGAGCGTAGACACAACATCGACGTTGACATCGGATGAAGAGCGGAGGCACGAAGATGACATCAAGATGACGTCATCAAGCGAAGACGATCTTCTCGTGAAGAGTCCAATGAGAAAAGGTATTTTAGAAAATATGCGATGGTCTTCTTACCGTGTATAACATTATAAACCTAGGAAGTCTGACTTCCTTCGATAAAATGCAACCCGCAAGTAGAAACGCCATTCGTACATAACACTTTAAAGTAAGTTGATGTCAGAGGAATATTGTTTGTCACTGTTGAAAACGGACAAAACAAACTATTTAGAAAAGGTGATAACGCTAAGATTGTAATCTGTTGGTCGCAATGTTTTCTGCCTTGGTAAATACCCCCACACGTAGTTAATGGAGGATGCATCAGAACAAACATGGATTTATTTTTATGAAAATATAAAAAAAGGAAATAATGGGGGTTGTATATTTTTACATTTAAGAAAAATGTTTTGCACTCCCGATAATGAGGATAATCTTTTGTTTTATGAATGGGAATTATAGCGATAATAGTATAGACAAGCTCTCTTGCCGGTATAAGTCATTTGGTCAATGAATCAGTTTTAAGACAAATAAGCTTTGCTTTTAAACATCTTGGAATACTTTGGTTTTATGTGTTCTGATTTTAAACATTAGCGTTATATATTGAATGCACTAAGATAAAAGTAATTCATTCAGAGTTGATAGCCTCATATAAGATCAAACTTCTTAAAGATCAAAATACCCGTTGTGAAGTTGAAGTTTGTTTCCCACATGGTTGGAATAAATTGCAAATGATTATTCACATCAACTTAAGATGAATATATGTACGAGAGGCCACTGATAAAACAGTGTTATGCTAATAAAGGGCATGTAGTGGGGAAAGTAATGTCAGTTATTAAGTGTTTACCCTTCTCTATAAGAGATTTTTTTCTTTGAGATTATATTTCATATGAAAAATAATTAAAAATTACAATTTGATGATTACGTGAAAACGTTTAGATTAATAATTAACAATGAATAAAGCAAAATATAGAAGGAAAATTAAGCAAATTATTAGAAACCAATCAAAGTTAGAGTCCACAAAGAAAACCATGGAAATGTTTTTGTACCTATTACTGACAAACAATAAATACCAATCATCTTTTAACAATGGAAGACAAGACAATGATGTCCCTTTAGAAACAGACAAGCGGGTACTTGTCCTCCTGAACAGTTACCTAATAACAGCAAATATTGTCATACAATATTCTTATTCAATAAAACAATTAATTTCCTAGAGGTAGACAGTTGGCTCTTTGTTTCCACTATACCCCGTCTCCTCATGTACAGTTTTATTGACCCAATGAAGTAGTCATTGCACGTGCAATATCCGCCAGCACGTGATTTATTGGTCAGTTTAATCCGATAGCCAGTGGCTACCCGCACCGATCAAAATTACTATTGTCTACCGTACATAGTTTAGAAATTTCCCGCCGGGTAGGAAACCCAAAATACTTACGATCCTAAAGTCTTACTCCATCGTAAAATCTAAAATAAACAAATCAATAAAATATCTTGTCTCAGACATGTATTAACAAAATGTAGAACATATTCTGTAATATTTTCTTCAGGGAGAACAGTTATGATAATGAAAATACATAAAATGTTAAGGTTTTAACCCTCCTTTAGATAAGAAGTTTTACACACAATTCAAAGATCTAAAATCAAATCAACCTGTAAAATTATTCTCAAAGAAGCCACCCTGAAAATATTTGCATTACAATCCTGTCATTGGAAATGTCGAAGAGGTACCTCACGAGTTAACGTCTGTTTTTATCATTATTTCAGCTTTTTATAAAATAATTGTATTTATTAACCTCCTGAAAGTTATGTCTTCAGTTTACACTATATATCATGTACATAACTTCGAGTTGATAAATTTGGTTATAACTTATAACTGTATTCGACAAAATTCATAAGTTTTAAGATAGGCGAATAGTTTCATGAAGTTAAAATAAAAATCCAGAAATTGATCTGAGAAGGTCCTTGAGATTTCATCACATAGTACCTTGAGCTTGTCCATCTGTTTGCAAAATGTCACTCTTCATTCTTGTAATCGACAGGTTGTAAAGTTTTTTCTCATTTTAACGTTATATGCTATTTGCTTTCATTTGATATGAAGGCTAAAAATGTATTAAACAAATGAAAAAATACATTCTAAAGCATAGTAGAAGAGTTACAAACAGCTTCTACCCAGACTATAAGCTACTTTTTCAATAGAAAGAAGAATTTATCTAAAGAAAGAGTATGTATATGCTCTTAAACAAATACAAATAAAATCGTTTTACAGAAAGTTTCTAACACTTAGACTTAAATTTGAATATGTAGATGTAAATATCTATAGACCATTACTTTAGTACTCAAAATGACCCAGGTAATTATATGTACATGTACATCTACTTCAGAGGATGTGTTACTACAAATTGTTGACTTTGATCTACACAAATTATTTTAATGTGATATAAATAATATTATTCATAATTGATATTATGATAAAAATTTATAGTTCAATTTGATGCAATATAGTTTATTGACATGGTTTTGTAATAAGAAGAGTTAAACAAAGAATAAATGGAAAATAACCTGATATCAACTTCACCAACTATCTGCAGTAACATAAGGAAAACAAAAAAATGTCATCATTCAAATGTATTATTTCGCATATATTTACAATTATTCAGTAAAAATGAAATTCAAATGTTAAGAAAGGAAAAAAGGCTTTATTACGCAACGTCAACACATAAGATAGAATAAAACTTATTTCCCTAAATATTCAAGTTAGATTGAAGGTAGGAAGTATATTCACCGACAATTATTTTATTATTATCATGTTTAAAAAGAAGTCATTTAAAGTAATATCTTCATGACAAGAAAATAAAAGCGATAATAAAAGTGGCACATTAAACCTCGCTCATTTTGGGGGAAATATGATGAAATTCACAATTTAGGTAATTCAAAAAGTTTACTTATTCATCGTTTTTTCATGAAGTATTATGTAAAGAACAACTTCGTTTTTATTCATGAAGTCACTTAGTTATACGTTTTTAAAATTTCATTTACATTTAAAATTCAGAAATAAAAGGAATAGAATTTGATTAACATGTTTGCTATGAACTTCTGTTTGAAATAAATAAATAATCATCATGAAAATCACCACTTGAAAAATAACTTTGAAATCCATTATTTATATTTTTTAAACTTTTCGGTTCTCACCTAAACAAATTGTATGATTTTTATGAACACCTGGCTTTAAGACACAAGCTGATGACATTATGTCATCCATAAGGTAATATTAATTAGTAAGGGAAACTAAGACTATCATAAATACAGATTAATCCTGATGGGAGTCTGAAGAAGGGATTAGCCCGCCATCTGTACATCTGGCTGCCTTTATAAACCATTGTCATCTGTGATCGCCTTGGATAAATCTAATTAATTTCAAAGTCAATTTCAATTGAGGAAAGACAACTGGCGTTAGGTGTTAATTTCTCACGACCGATGCTCATAGACCAGATAGATTGCTTATGTTAGACAACGAGTCATAAACGGGAGGATCAATGGATAAAGCGGGGGGACTAATTGCCGCGGTGGTAAAACAATAGGAGGGACTACTGTGCGCCGTCAGGCCACTCTCGCCCTATCTTCTCTCCTTTCACTAGCTTTCAACTTGTCGCGAAAAGTTAACATGGCGTCACGGATTAGGATTATCTGAGCAAGCACGAGCGGATTAATCCGTCTGCGGTGACTTAATTCGAGTAATCCACTTGTAAAGCTCGTCGGAAGTGTGATATTGGATTAGTATGCCAGACACGTGCCGCGCGCTCATGTGATTCTGTGTCATCACGTTGTGCTCCTAGTTTGCTGCCAAATTATCAATTATGGTTAAATTATTTATCATTGGAATTTTGTATTATTAATTTGAATATGTTAGATATATAATGTAATATACATGATATGGTCAGTGAGTTTTTGAAAGAAGATGGATGAAACCTTTCAACGTCCACATATAGAAATATTTTCTAATGCTGTGGTATTTAATTATTTCAACTAATTACTTTTGAAAAGAGGTGACACAAATTTCATCAAGGGTCGTTATGTCACATCAAACTTACATTACTCATATTAAAATGTAACACAAATTCTACTTGATATTCTACTTATAAAAGGCAGGAGAGAGAACATATTAGGAAGAATCAATTTTAAGCAGTTCACCTCATATTCTTAGTATTGAAGGTTGATACCTTTTATTTTTAGTTGAGAATAAAGGCAGCAATACGCTACAATAGGCGTAGACAGTAATACGACACGCAGAGCTGTAGGCAAGGGATTCTAGCATCAACATCATGCAGCATAATGTGCAATGATCTTGGCTTCTAATATAAGTACTTACTGCATGATAATTACCCATACCAGGATGTTTCTGCACCATAATAACTGGTGTCTCTGTAAGAGGCTTTCCAAACGATCATCAGGAGCAGATAAAACCACAGTGTTGATTCATTGCTTTTGTATATGGAGAGGTGCGTGGATGAGATGCCATGGACGTATATACCTATCCATGTAGATAATGTTATCGATTGCGTCTCCACATACCGCAGCTACATAGACATGTCGCTAGATCAGGTGCGAGCCTGTACAATCACTCTAAATGGTATCATTTTGGGACACAAGCCTATCTCTGAGAGGCAGAACTATATAAGTTAAATATAACATGAGTTGCTATTTGTATAATGATTTTTCCAGTTAAATAATCAAGAATGGATTGATATTTTGAGCAAGTTTGGTTTATCATGCAATATTATATTACGCTACACTTCAGATGCGTGTCTAGTTCACAATGGAAGGTAGTCTACAACCAGAATTTAGAAAATATAATCAAAACAATAAGTTTATGTTAACCGAAAAGATAATTACGAGATCTTACGAAAATAACGAGGTTTCTTGTAAAACAGTTTTATTTTCTATGTGTGAAAATTGTTTTGAAATCACTGATATATATTTTAGTGCAGATGATATGATAAGCGAGTCTTCTCTTCCCATGACAATACAAGGACATGGAAGGGAGTATACCCGGTTTACTCTAGAGGGATGTGTGTGTAATAAGTATTGATATCGTGTTATTTACCCTGCTACGCTTTATAAATAAGGGGTATCCACTACTTGTGTGGCGTGGATCTCCATCATAAATAACCCGAGCGATTTGTCCCCCGCCATGGGTAGTCCGGCCTCTCGTAAAACTTCACAGCATCTTTTATTAACCCAGCGATTATTGAGACAAGACAGGGAGATACGGAGGGGCAGACAATTAAACAACTTCACGCCAATATGACTTGCTGATTCGCAAGAAGCCGAAAGTTCTAAGATCTAAATCGACCTTAACTAAACATCGCTTTGAAGTTATCAGATAACATCGCTCAATGACCAATATGCTTCGTTAATAGTCCGTTGGGATCGCCCGCCAATGGGTGGTCAGTACAGGTGTCACGTGATACTTTGCGACACGGTCAAGGCGCTAATTGGTGACGTAATTCGAGCCGCGTCCAGATGGCGTTTTTTATTGGCCAGCAGGATCTGACAGGAAGTGACACGATCGGTTAGCGCTATATATCAGAATGTACCCTAATAGACGCTCAATCTCAAGTCAGCTGTCAACATAGAAAGAGATCATGGTCCACATAGGTAATTAGCATGTACATTTCATCTTCCGCGACATCATTGACCAGTGGTCATAAACATGTCTTGAGGATAGGTGAGGATGCCGCGTGGTACATTGATACGTGTGCAGCTGAAGTACTTATGGAAACAGAATCTCTTCTCGCACCTGCCATTCCGTGCTTTATTGACTAACTGTACTATGATGGGCATGCCACAAGTAAACACATCTTGTTTACTACATGGGTTCACACAGAGCTGTCTTTATACCATTATCATGTACTCCACAAAGGCGTTGTCTGTTTTGGATGAAGTTGAATACAATTGAATTGTTTTTATTATTCACATTCTGATTTTGTAAGTATGTTTGCTGACTGAGTGTCTTGATTTTGCAGATATAGTGACGGACGATAACGGAGTGCGGCGGTACCGGACTGCCTTCACCCGGGAGCAGATCGGGCGTCTGGAGAAGGAGTTCCTCAAGGAGAACTACGTGTCTCGTCCCAAACGATGTGAACTAGCAGCCTCACTCAATCTACCTGAAAGCACAATCAAGGTAATTCATTACAACCTCCAGGTCCACGTTTTTAAAAAATAGATAACCCTTTAGTTGTTCTTAATGAAGCAAAGAAAATAAAATATGAAATGATTATCTTACGTAAACATAATGTCAATATTAAATGTTTGAGACAATGGTATGCTGTTGTTTATGGATTGTATACTTAGTAAGTTTCCGGGACTTATATCATGTCTTTGTTACAGGTATGGTTTCAAAACCGCCGTATGAAGGACAAACGGCAGCGGATGGCTATGGCCTGGCCCTACGGTATTGCCGACCCCAACATCTACGCTTACATTGCAGCAGCAGCAGCATCATACCCATACGGCATTGCAGCAACCGGAAGTCCATTCGGGTGTTACACAGGTGTGGGAATGCAGCGTCCCCAAGCGGGTATACCTCAACATCCCATGGCGGCTGCAGCTGCTGCCGGACTCCGTCCAGGGCCCGAGTACTACAATGGAATCGCAACTTCATTTCTCAGACCACCGACTATGGCCGTCCCCCATGCAGTGCACTCGCCACCTACAGTGAGATCACCCCTGGAGACAGCTTCCATGATGGGCCACACAACACCTTCTGCCCCCACAACACCCCCCTCCCCAACCTTGTGCTCAAGTCCCTTCTCCAACCCCCCTACCCCAACCATCCACAAACCCTCCCCTGTCTCCAAGAGCAGTAGCTCTACAGCTCCTAACGGACTCTTCAGACCCTTTCAGTCAGAGGTTGATAGGACATAATTTAAAGTGCATGGCGTTATCAGCGTCATAGAGACAGTGATTAACACTCAGAGAGGGAATGGGATTCACGTGCTTTCACAAACACCCAGTTTGTGCCGATACCTCCCCTACCACCGCAAGTGCGCTGGTGCAGTTTTGACTGTATAGAAGACGTGCATAGATTATATGAAGATATACATTTAAAATGTATGTTGTTGTTATTGTTGATATGTACTTGTCTCATCTGAGGTACGAATGACGTTACGTCACGTGACGCCGCGTCAAAGACAGTTCTAGATGTGCGTCGTATGTGGGCGTCACGTGTACGAAGAAGAAATGTCGTGTGTTTACGTGTAGAGGTGTTAACACGTGCACACGGGTCTCTCTGCATGATCTGCACGTGCTTCCCATGTACGCTTTATGAAGGTACATACCGCAGAGATTATTCTATGTTGATTGTTTATTTGTACATATCTATTTCATTGTTGTGATGCAATGTAATAAACTCATTCAGTAAAACACGTCTTCTTTGTTCCATGCGAGTTACCGATAAACTATTAATGACCGAAGACTATTGCGATAAACTAGAACTATTGCCAGTAAGAAACTACATTCTAAAGGAAAATATGGTTAGTTTGGCAGTTTCATATTATATATAGCAAGCTAGTTTTCTGTGGAATAGTTTTCAACTTTCAAGCCTTTATAAAGTCTTCAAGTATATCAAACCAATCAGACGGTTTCAGAGTAAAGTTTTTGGTAAGGTGATGCGTTTCTAATGAATTAAATGAAAATTAATCCTATCAAATCTTCATTTAATCGCCGCTATCGACTGTAGGTATGTAGGTAGTGTACGTGCATTTGGAGAAAAGTATATAAATGATAACGTTCGTACAAAGTTCTACAAAATTTTTGAAAGTTGTGATAAGGAGCATACCTAAACATAGTTATAAAAGAGAAATAACATGGTAAAACTGAAGATTTGATGTGAATTTGCTTTTATCAATGAACTATGATGTCTACACACTGTTGAACCTTGAACTTGAGTGGTAAAACTTAGTTCACAATGTGTGCAGCATGTTTCACTTTGACCAATTATGTAAACCAACTATATGTCAAATAACGATTAATTGAAATATTCTTTCTTGAATAGAGTAAATTCAAACCATTAACGTTTTTCTTATTTCTTCTCGTTTAAAAATGTTACGCATTTTATTTTCCATTTCTTTCATTTAAGCAACTACAAATGTTTACTTGCAAAATGTTTATCATATCCTTTTATAAACCAAACAACAACGCTAGGAGATCGAGATGGATCACTCTAAATACCGCTTTTAATTTTTTTTTACATATTTACATTTTCCCCATAAGTTTTAATACACATTATTTGAAATGTAGTTGATTTTAACTTACCATATCTGGACATGATGACATAGAAAGACAGACAGAAATATATACTCAGTATCATATGATATGTTACGGTAAAAATATCAATTGTAACAACAAAGAGCATAACATATCACTTAGCCACACCCTTGGCTTACAATATAAAATACATACATTATGATATATACAACAGGGATGAGTATATCAACAAAGGATAAATTAACTAGAATAAAATAATACATAGGTAAAATAATTTACAATAAGTTACAATCGTTAATAGTCCCTTTGTAGTGGGGCATGTTCCCTTCCCCTAGATCGTTACCGAGTAGAAGGACTCTAAATAAAATACTAGCATTTTGTACCAATTAATCAGCGGAGACAGACAGATTTACACATAGACAGGGTACTGGTACAATACTCATTTATCGTACAGCAATAGAGAAACCATTTAAAATGATAATATTTTCATAATCCTCAAGTAATGAAAGACTTGGCGTAGAAGTGCATTTGAAATATGAGTTATTATTTTCAAAAACGTAGTTTTCTTTTTATAGTATGTAAGGTTTTCTTTAGAACTTGGTTTTCCTTGGTAGAAGGAGGTGGTGTATACGATTCTTACAATTAATTCAATATTAAATTTCTACTGAAGATGGAATTTAATTTAAAGAATCATAGTCGTCTAGCCCTGCTCTTAGATAACTGAAGTTTGTATCCAGTTGGCGTTAATGTTTTTGTCAAGTTGGTTGCCAGGTAACCATAGTGTCTGCGATATTTAGTTCTACATTTAGTTGAAAACACTTAATAAGGTTAACAGGACTATGTTACAGGAAATAAGTTAATAAATAAATTCATTGATGGTATCGAAGACTATAGACAAAAGACTGTAACACGTACGGAGAGGATATTTGTACATTGTATAATGTGTACAGTTTCATTGTTTTATATATTTATCTAACACATATCACTACTCTTGGTACTATCCAAGATAAAAACCCAGATGTTAACATACCATTTTCTTTGATGCTATCTACAGTAGAAGACACACAAGCTGGTATTCTGCAAGATATAAGGTACCGACAAACCCCACTTCTTAGTACACCCTCCCAGTGTCCCAGACCAGCTGGCTCATCGTAAAGGGCAGATTGTCAACACCGCTTTTTGTATTTCAATGTGAAAAATGCCAATGTATAATATATCAACAATATTATATTAACAACAAAAGACAAAGTTGTCTATGTTAATGCCTCGTCAATAAAGTCCACAATGTTGGATAAAATATGAGACAATCACATAGGAACTCAACAATATTGTATAAAACGCATTAAATATGAATATTCAAGAAGTCGTATTATAGTATTAAGATAAAATTTTAATTGACAAAATATTATCTTTAGAATAATACCTATATGGGATAACTATCCTTCAACATTGACAGAAATTAATATAGTTAATGATGCATATTCAAGAAATGTAATTCTTATAACAATACTATGTTGAAAATAAATAAATGAATTTGTTTGGTTATACATTGTTTATCAAAAGAGATACATTTTTCATGAAATATATAATATTCATACTAGATAATAACAATTTGAATAATCACATTCCTTTTCTTTGTTTATTTCATAAGGAAAAATATGTGAAGAGACAAAAAATAACTTTAACCCTAAAAGTAAACATTTATAAAAGCAACCACACTAGCAGAAAGTAAGGAAGAATAAAATCATGTACCTTGTCGATAGCATTGAAATATGTTTGTCATCTGTACACTTGCGAAAAAAAGGATGCTTTTAAGAAGCCTGTAATAGATCTTTAACCATCTTAAAGATTTAAGTAATTTCTTTTATCCCATTGCATACACATTGCCACTTTTACGAAAAAATACAATCTCGAAGGAAAATCGTAAAAAGAGCATCTAATGTCAACGATTAAACGCATGTGTTGTTGCTTTGGCAGTGTATATGATGTATAACGTTCTAGTTGATGTATTGAAGAAAGTAAGTTAGTGACTGCAAGATATATAACTTGATTATTCATAAACACATCAAAACATCGATTAATGTAAAGTTGTCAGTCCTTAAAGACTGACATAAACCTTTATTGAGGTGTACATGGAAAAAACCCTATCTATCTAAAAAAAAATAAATGATTTTTTTAGAATTGGAAAATAATACATACAGTTATGCAAGCTCTAGGTTGACCAGTTCTGATCGCGCACAAATTTGAGCTTTGAGAAATTTCAGTAAACATGCAAAATGAACACAAAAATAAAATCACAACAGACGCTTGACTGCTTAGTTTTAAAATAATTTAGTTCTCATTATACTATATATTCATATATGTTATAAAACACGCATTATTGTGTTAAAATCATATATATGTTCTCATCAAGAAAAATGTATTCAATTCTATCTTTTAAAAAGATAATTAGTACATATTATTAAGTCTGAAATAAAAATACAGTAGAAAATATACATATTTCGATAAAAATATGTTTATATAATGGTATTCAGTTATTACTTATATATCCGAGATTCGTATGATTGTCTTACTTGAAAAAGAAGAATATTCATTTAACATTAATATCTTTTTGCTTTATTCAAATAACGTATTCCTTCTATAATCCTGAAGTTAATTTTATGGAATTATATAGGTCATATGATGGCCTGTATCATGATTTGATATTTAGATACAACTTTTATATCAAATGTTCACATTTTCAATTGTTTTGAAATGGTTTATGTTTCAATGCTTACTAAGGCTTTATTCTAAATGCCACAAAAAACTGGGGCAGATATATATTAGTTGTTTTAAAATATCCTTGTTTTTCAAATACTTTAATAAAATTTACTTGTCGACGATATAATTCTTCTTCGGTTTTATAAAGCGATTTTTTGGTAATGTTAGTATAAAAATACTTGCGTTATATCACTATTGGACTGACAACGATTTTGTAGTTTTCCAATGAAAGAAAATGTGTTTTTGAACTTGTTTATTTTAATTCTCTAAAGAACGAAAATATATTAAACGTGTGACAAAAACAACAACTGTAAGAAGTGTGAATGTTGTTTTATCATAAACGACGGAAATATCGTTTATGTTTTTTATTTAATTTTATGAAAATAGATATGATAACAGTTTTTACATATTTTCATTCATCGGTAAAATATAGATAACTGTTTTCGTCTGTTCTTGATATTATACAAATAACGTTTTCATTTTCATCAAAATAATATCAACTGGGGAATATCAATAAATTTGTAGTTAGTTATTATCATTCAGTAAAAATAAGATGATGTAAGATGATCATCTTTATGTAATTAATAAATGTAACTTATATTTATAAATCTTTCAGAGTATACATTTTTCTCGGCGGAGTAAATCGATAGGAAGGTTTTCCGTGGTATGCGGTTGAAGTCGTCTGTGGGAAAGTGATTCTCTCATGAAATAGCTGTGGTCGTAAAGTGCTCTGTGACGTGTCCAGGGGAGAACTAGAGCGTCGTACAATGAATGAACCACTGCCGACGTCTAATGGCTAATTGTTGACTCTCATCTACCGTTATATTGCCAATATTTAGCTTGAAATCAAGAACACAATTCAACCGTTTATTGTTGTAATGTATTGTGGCCGAGGTGATAAGTCGAAGTTCTATAAAGGAAGTACTAAAATGTTTGTAAAAACATTGTCATAACCTCGAGCGATATGACAACCCCTCTAGGTCGTAAACACCCTGGTCGAGTCCATGGAATGACCCCCGGTCAAGGGACATGCTAATCGTGAAGGAACATAAGAAGATGCCTCTGATTAAATCTTCAACAAATTGTCCACTGACCATTTAAACTCTAATTTGGCTGCCGTAAAATTCATCAGAGAGTCGTAAAATGGCCGTAACAACCCCAACCAATCGGAGGCGGGGTACATGAAAGAGTGCCCCCTGGTTTGAGGAAATTAAGGCATGACGCAATTAGTGTAAGAATAAGGGGGACTGACTAGATGGCCCGATGGTACACGATGGGGGCGGGGATGGATCCAATATTATCTTAATTGAAGTCTATTTAAATCTCGTTACGTCTTCCCCCAGGTTAGAAGTCTCCCCTCCCTACGTGTATATCAAACAGCGGGCAATGTGCTCACGTATTAAGCGAGGCGACAATTAGGGAGATACCATCATTATCCAACTATGCTCTTTGATTTGTCAATTACTACATCTGTTTGGACGTTTACACAGCTCAAATTTACTTTTTGATAGTGTACATCTTTCCGTATAAAAATTACCTTAATAAGAATGATGTGGAAACGATTTTATTGACGCGTTCTGTTGAGGAACTTATCTTGACGAACTTTAATAAGAAGAAGAAGAAAAATATTTTATTAATGTGTCACGTGGTACATTTTGTCGATTGGGTACAACGTGTAGTAAAATCTGTAAAAGATCGTACCACCCGGCCATAAGGCCTATGAGACACATGAACATCTTACAATAGTCATGTATAAAATATAGATGTACATTTAAATACAAACATATACAAGAGTTTAAGGTTATTTAAGTTGTTTAAGTTATATTTTGGCTAATAGCGTGTTTTCGTCTATTACACATTTTTATTAATAGAGCGGCAAGTGGCTTTACAAACCTCTCATTACGTAATTAGAATACAGATTGGGCGGGGGAGGACAACTGAGCAAAGAAAGGATTTACACGGGAAATATCCTGCCATAAATTATACCTAAGATCAGAATAAAAGTCACACTCAGCAAGAAAATGTATTTCATCTTCAATAGTACTGCGATTGCAAAACTTACAAATCCTATTTTCTAGAGGCGTTTTTGGGCGGGTATACCTGCCGACTTCTACCTCCAGTGGTAATGTGCCACAGCGCAGCTTACTTAAAACACTACGTTGAGACCTTGTTAACAGAGTAGTAACATAAAATTCTGGTGTCAAAATTTTCATAAATAATCTGTAAGTACGTAATTTATTACCATTTAATAGAAAGAATTCGCGTACAAGAATAACCCTGGATTTCATTTTCCGTAGAAAATACCTAAGTTGAGTTTGTATAATGCTGCACAACTCAAGTTCTAATTACACAGTCTCAACAACTTCATTCTAAGATTAGTAACAAAACGAACCAAGGTTTATATAACTCGGCACTAGGCACGGAAAGATGCCTTATCTATGAGATATATATGTGTATTTATATGTTTCTATTTCAAAACGAGTTGTTTAAAAAATACATTCTAGTGAGAGTGAAGCATAAATCCCTCTATCTCTTGTTTGAGTCCAACACAGAAGCAGAATGTGTCCGATGTCACCTGTATCGTATGTATGTTTTAACTGCACTGAACGTTTCATTTTTCATCGATATGTTTTATATACATCCATCTTTTATGTACTTTTGTATTTGTTTTAAGCGATACTTATTTAAGATCTGTGTGCATTTTTTCCAACCCCTTTTTGAGAAATAGTTGAAAGTAAAAGTTTAAATTATACATCATTCATTACTAATGGAACAGCATCAATTATTGTGCATATTTTATTGTAGTTTTTTATTTAAATGTGACTGAATACAATATTCAGTCATATAGTGTATTCAGTCACATTGGATCAGTGTTATTCATTTGGATCTATTGGATTTGGACTCTTATTAGCAAGGTTAGTTTTGGTTAATATTGTATATTGCATAAATGTGTATTTCTATAAGTGTAGGAATATTATGTTTAGTTGTTTGGCATTTCATATCATGTATGTTTGGCTTGTATTGGTTTTTATGTTTATTTTATTTAGAACACATGGTACAATGTGTTCAATGGTAATTTTTGTACTTGTGATTATGGACATATACATATAGTACATTACATGTGTTATATAATCATAATTATCTCTAACTCAAACATTAACTTAAACAATGTTAAACTTAAACTAAACTCTCTCTAAAGTTAGGTTAAACATGTGTGTTGTATGGAAGGTAAGATTCTGAAACTTAAAGTCATGTGTGGTTGGTTGAATGTATGTGTATTTTAAATGCAATGTGTGTTCGGTTGAATGTATGAGTATTTCAAATGCAATGTGTGTTATGATGTATGATTGCATAGAAGAATGAATGAAACAGGGTTTTAATGATGTAGTATTTTATAAGTCTTTTAATAATCTGCATTATCTATTTTCACCAGAAGTGTAAATACGTATTTTTATTAATGCAGATGTTGATGATGATGTTGATGATGATGATGATGATGATGTAACGTGAAGTCTGTCTGGTGTTTGAAACCCAACTCCACAGACTTGGTGGGTTTTTCTTTAATATCATCACTCATATTATCTTTTATTGTATATATATAAGCTATTCTTGTGGAATATATTTATTCTTTTCATTTGTAATAATTTAACGCTATGCTAACTATTAATATCAAGATTATATGTGTATTGCACACGTGTATTATATATGTGTGCAATTGCTGCATTTCTCAAATGTAATAATGCTTAAATATTAGTACATATATCTATCATAAAATCATGGACTTATCTCTTTGAAAGACAGCTTATATCGAGTTGGAATAATGCTATGACGTCACCGTGCCAGTATTGTTGAACAATAACATTGTTATCACAATGAAAAGAGTCTTTTCACAAGATATGAAATAATAATTCAAAGTCAAAACATTTCTATTCTACTCTTAACTACTATCATCATTAGTATCGACAAATTAATTCATTTTCTGTACTAAACCACATCAAACATTCATTTCGAAATCTCCTATCCATAAAATCATTGTCATTAATGACATTTAATAAGTAGCTCTTACAAACAAAACTCTTTATAAAAGTATATTCCAGTTTTCAGAGATTTTACATAAGACTTGAATTTCAGACCAAGATCTGACCTTTTTCCAAACATGAAACATTATTTGGATGTCTCTCAAAAGGGCCGCTTTTCAGTTTTCGGGATGGTACGGACGCCACTCGGCATATAAACTGTTATCAAGACGAATTTCACGGATAAATATGCAATCAAACTTTATCTATAAACAAGAACAATGACAAAACGATCAAAGCAAGTTTGAACATCAAACTAAATTTTCCCAGACATAAACATCAACAAAGAGGAAAAGCCGAACAGATATAAGCACTTTCGGAATTTCAACCAATAAAATTAATCAGATGAACCAATCTACCAACGGTATTTGTAAATTCATCTCGATAATTTGTTCAAAGTCCTTCGCTTCAATGGCGAGGCATAAAATCATGGACTTTCCCTTGCCTCCCCGGGGTGATGAGGGGCTGTAATGACCCCTGGACAATGACCCCCAATAGCAATCAGTTGCCCCTACTTGATCTCAGAGGACCAACATGTTCCTGACACGTACCTGATGACCTAGCCTCGTTTTGATGTCACCGGTCAAACACAGACATCGCCATGGTTATCTCAATCATTATTGCTAAGTAACTCCTTGTTTTCAAATTGATGACCAAAGCCGATATCCTCTACGGCGCATGCTCACAGAGATTAATCTGTGAGATGACTGATCCGTATCTGGTTCCGATGATGATTTTTTGGTTTGAACCGCCCACAATGTCCACACAAAGGTCAAGCGTTTGTGTGACCACCACCCACTAAAGATATAACAAGCAGCCTCGTGAGAGCTGCACAATAGGTCGCACATGGGAAGAATTGTGCTTTTCAGTCGCAGATGACAAGTTAATTCGTTGATTTTTGTTGACATCAAAATCACAGAGGGTAAACAGGTTCTAGCAAACAAATTCGTCCTCAGCACGATTTTATAAAAAGGGGAGTCAATTCTGGCGATTTCGTCAATTGCGATTCAGGCCTTTATTTTATTTTTTTTATTTCGAAGTAAAAAAATAAGTATAACCAAGTATTCATTTCGATTGAATGATGAAGATAATAGCATATGCTCTCTGTATGACAGTAAAGTGCAATCCAGCTGCTACTATCAATAATGGTGATGCATGCAGCCACGAAGAGAACTTCATCAATTATTATTATCAAAGAAAATAGAAAGAAATTATAATATTAATGTGATGAGACAACATCACGGTGTTTTTAAATTTTAATATTTAGTCATTAGATAAACATCCAATTATATATATGTTTTAAATAAAACAAGCTTTGTAACGTTAAACACGATCATTATATCTAAATATATGATTTATACATATTTGTATTTCTCAAACCTAAAATCGAACATTTAAAAAAAGCCTTTATTCGTGATATGAAAATTACACAATTTGTAAATCATCTGAAAAGATAGCAAAAATATTTCAAGCAAGTGCCTAACAAGTTCATGTGGTCGACACCTCAGTACATGATTAGTGACGTTGGATGAATAAACAAATGAATAATTTAATCATCTGAAATGCAATCTCTTGCAACAGAACATCATCAATCACACTTGAACAGTAACTATGTCACAGATCCATATACTGCAGCTCCCACAAACACATATAAATTATGTCTATTGCATGTACATATCACTCGTCGTCATCATCAACTGTGATACAATTCCATTAGACAATAAGACAAAGTGTATTTGGACAATTACTTATCAGGTAGGCTTATTGGACAACAATGGGATGTAGAGGAAGTTACACAAAATATTTATAACGCTGCTGTTATAAATAGGCTTTTTGACATGTAATAAAATCTTAGGATGAACGCTGGACGTTTTCAATCCGTGCGGCTGCTCAGGTAAAGCGTCGGCGAAGATCAAAGGGCAGGTAAGAATGGCATTATTGTTCGTCTGTCCATGAAGCGTGACGATGTTGTCATAAATCTGGTGTTAATCCAGAAGTTGATGCTACCTACAGGTAATATCATTGTTCATTTCCATGTTTCTCTTGTTGGCTGTTCCCGGACGTCTCCGGGTTTAGAGATAAACATTAAGTTGGTCGTATTCCCTCATGACTAAAGCGATGGACATTTTCACAAAGATATGCCGACCTATAAACTACTTATATGATAGCTTATCATTTGACATAATGTTAATAAGAATGCTTCATTACTGTGTTTAATCTTTCACTATTTTTAGTATACAACCAGGTTAATGGATCAAGGGTTAATTAGATTCTTATATGGTCAGCATATCACAGATTATAACCTTGAAATTATTCATGTATTCCTTTTATTAAAACTTGAAGTTCAATGGATAAATTGAGATAAAATTAAAAAAAGATGATTTGGTTTCTCCAAATTTGTGTTTAATCTAAGTTTGTCGCAAGTCATTTCATGATCCCGAGGCCTTCTTTAAAACAATTCACATTGTTTCTTGACAAATGTCTCAAGTTTATATGTATGTAAATATATATATCTATTACCCACGTGGTACATCGTGAAAGGGTTTCAGAAAAATTTGTGACGACACTTATGTTTTTATAGTCCCTTCGGGTGATTTGATTGTTATTTGACGATACCGCCTTTGTGAATAAATGTAGGAATTTTACGAACTTAAAGGTGTGAGTTAAGATCGTAAAATTATTAACATTGAGGCTTTGACTATTTGTATCATTATGTCATCATTATCCTATTGTGTATCACCCTAACCCTAACCCTGTATAGGCCTGTGTGTGTACCAGGACACTTTTAAAGGTACACTTGTAACTGATTATGATTGTTATGCTTTCGTTCCATTTCAGGATTCCCTGTCAATATCAGATCGTCACAGCTACAGGTGTTGTGGACTGTCTGTCGTTACACACGGAGCTTCCTTCAGCTTTAGTTATGATGCGGTTAAAGTCTTACATAATTGTCAGTGTAACCGTTTCAGTTACGGTTAAGAGGAGGTTAATTTATGAAATGTTGGAGGACAAAAGGTATTTTAAGACCATCATCTTTCAAGACGATGAACATTTGTTGAAACGAACTCGACGTTATGCATGTCACATTAAGCGCATTAAGAAGTTGATGTATTTGATAAACATCTTATCTTAACTCTCGAGACATCCTTGTCAATCAAGTATCTTTACAAAAGTTATCAGTTGTTCTTTTGAATAAAAGTTTTTCACTTATGAAGAATGTAATTTCGAAATAAAACCTATATTCCGAAAACGAACTCTAGGCTCGAGAACGCTTTTACGGTGTACTATGTCGAATCATGGGAATAGCAACAACAACTTGGGGGAGTATTTAATTTTTATCTGAAATAACACTTCATAGTTGTAACTAGGACACCTATAACACTAAATCATTGAAACAAGACGTTGGACACCTCCTAAATTATTAATCATGATTTACATGGCAACAGCTCGTGCTTCTTACATCTAGAGTATTATAAAAGCGAAATCATGAAACTTCAGGTTTACTTTATGATCTACTTATTTCAACGAAATTATACGAGTCTCTGATAGATATTAGAGTTAACGTTATAGATACTTCAATTACTTAGGTGTGTTTTGAAAATACTAGCTGTGCAATGATGTCAATCCCTATTGAATTATATATACAGACCCGCCTAACATGTCTTATAACGAACAAACTAAAGTATCAGATATGATATCAATAATACAAATTGTATGTATTTAAAGTTTCAAGACTAATAACGATATAAGAAAATGTGAATGAGGAAAGTAAGAAAGTTTATGTATAATAAAAAAATGTTTTACCATTTTTGGGTGAGATAAAAAACACAGTGAAGTGTCCTGAGGCCTACTGTTGCCACATCAGTCTATATTTTGCCTTTTATAGAATATGGTGATACTTATTTCTTGCCATTTGTAACGCATAATCTGTTGCTTATGTGACATTGTTTGCAGTATCGACATCAGAGAGGTATTCTTTCCTAAATGTATAATGGCAAATGTAAGCTGAAAAAAGAAGAATTTAAAATTTTACTTGCAAGAAAAAAATGTCTACTTGCTATTTTCTCAGTCTGACTAAAATCGACCATGTTCCGAAGAATAAAAGTTTCAAAATATTGACTCTACCGAGATTCGAACTCTATATGTGTAGGCTATCTTCTCCACTAGGTCTGACCGCAGCCTACTGTAGCGCACGTGCTGACACCAGTTTAGCGCATACAAAACCTAGTCATTAGCGAACCAATCGCATCATCGCGTTTAAAATAAGGATAGCAGCAGTCAATGTTAACGAATGGTGAATGAGAGTTACTTGCCCCTAGCTACTGATACCGAATGCTTTTGCCGCACGCATTGTGATTGGTTAGCTGAGTTTACGTAAGACCGTGCGCTACAGTAGGCTGCGGTCAGACCTAGTGGAGAAGATAGCCTACACATATAGAGTTGGAATCTCGGTAGAGTCAATATTTTGAAACTTTTATTCTTCGGAACATGGTCGATTTTAATCAGACTGGCTATTTTCTTTATGAAGGAGATTTTTCTGAGATTATTTCTGCTTGCTTCAGCCTAATTAAGGAAAACATTTGCATTACAACCCAAATAACTTGTGATTTTACCATTATTGCTCTTCGCCAAAAATATGGATGGTAACCAACAAATTAGGGATATATCATAGACAGACAGACAGACAGATATTTTATTTCAGTCTCACCTCACATAAATACAGTAAAAAGTATATACATATAAAATCGAACATTAAAGTGAGCCACCCTTTAAGGGATATGAAAGGCTATTGTAAAATTGTATAATGTATAAAATAGGCTAAGACATATGTAAACTATATACAGATAGTAATATATAAAATCTATCCATATAAAGTATGTTTTCTTCTTTGTAAGATATTAAAGCAGGTTTTGGCGGTAAAATATACAGTAACTAGTGCCCTCCCTATCCATGTATTAACAACTACGGCTCCTATGATTACTTCTACTACAGTGTACTGAATATATGTAGGACAAGATCGAAATGAAACATTCAATGATACAAAGTGAATTTAATTCTATATCAAGTCGCTACATAAGGTTGTCTTTTATCCAGGCCGTACCATTATCACAATATTAGAGCTAATTTTTCCCGTAACTAATCAACCATAAAATGTGTTATGAAATACATTCTGTCTTTCAATGTTTTCAATGTCTTTAACTGTTTTGGGAAGAGACCTTTATGTAACGTTATCAGGTAGTTAGTTAAATGATATGATGCAACATATTTTCATATCTAACAAAATATTGGCGAGAGAAACCATTGAATATATATTTACATAAGAAAATGAAATTGTTATTAGTTGTTTATTTTAATTGCAGAAAAATGAAACATCTCACCATATTTTTGCTAAAAGTGTCCTTCCACATACTTACTTAAGCTTCTATAATGTCATGCCCCTGTAGTTTTAGAATTACTCCCAAAACCTGTATGGATGTATTAAATGCGACAAAATCTTTTTATGTACTTAAAAAGATTGGATAATAGTTTTACTCCCTAACCCAATTATGTTATATCTTATAGTATAGCAATTATAATTTCCTTTTATAGTCCCACAATCCAATGAAATGTTTCATCAATTATAATGTATCAAGAGGCATGTGTGCAGAATTATCACTATGGCGAGAGACCGATACAGAAATACATTTTCATTCTACCAGTTTATCTGAAAGAAACTATTTGAAGCAAGTGAGTAGTGTTTTAGAGAAATTGAGAAAAAAATGGAATTGAGCAAACTAGAGAAAGGGAGAGAGAAATGAATAAATATCATGAGATGAAATAGAATTCCGATTATAGCAAGTTTCATGTTGCTTGTATGCATATGTCATTATGTTCATTTATAACTGTATGATGTGCATTGTGTATTACAATTTATTATGTAAATATTAGGTCGTTTTTATGTAAAAAGAATTTATTTCCGGATTATATAGTCACATCTTATCTTGTCTTACCAAAATGATATATTTTTTTTACTAAAATTAATTGTAAAATAATATAAGATCATAAGGTCATACTCTTTCTTTTCTTGTTTTTAGATTTTATTTCTTCTTTTTTTTCAGATTGTCATCGGTCTGTAAACCGTGGCTCATTGCATTAAATTTCTACCATTGTTTATCTTTTAAATGAATCAATCTAATTGAGTGAGACTAGTTGTGTGTATATTTGCTGTTACCGGCTTTATAAAACCCACCCTGTTTCCCATTAATTTACCATGTGAAAAAATGACAGAAATGTAAATAAGACAGTTTATAGTGGACACGAAATTCTGGAGGTGTTTGCGCAAATACGCTATCAATGCCAAACAAAACATCATTCAGAATGCCAAATTGGTCTGTATTCCACCTTGCATGTTAAGCAACTATAACCAAACAGAATATTCCTTTGAAGGTTGTATCCATATGAAATGTTTTAATATCTTATTTTCCTTTTTTATGGTACAAGTTAATGCAATACATATTTTCCTCGGAGGGGAAAATATGTCAGAGCCGATAATTCGTAGTCTTAGAATAAAATGTTCATGTATGTCACAATCACCAAGACTGCATGCGGGCATTTTACTGGGAACAAACCATTCAAAGGGGGTTGGGATGGATTCGCGTTGCTTAACCCAACATTCGTTTCAGGACGTGTTCATTAACAGGGGACGTCTTGCCATCGGTAACATTTGTTGTCCTTTTCGTGAGCATCCTTTACCTCCCAAACATAACGTGCTATAATGCCTTTCAGTGTGGGACAACCCCTGTTGTCAGCATTACATCACCGGCCATGTCTCCCCGCATGCAGTGTCTCTCTTCTCCTGCAGCTAGCGTTGTGGGATCAGCGAGGGTGTGAGATGACAAACGTCGTGGTAGAGACGATATGCGGCCAGTCGAGTGGTATTAGTAGACCTGTCATGCCTCCCGCGCTACAAGAAGTGGACGAAGTCACGTAGAAAATTAGACTTGACTGCGCTATTAATTTTCAACCTGCTTAACCCAAATCAGACTCTATCTTGTCCGATATCTGTGATGCTTGCCAAGCTCTCAGTAATGCATAGTGGCCACCATTGAGAGGCAGTCGTGTGGAAAATATGACAGCAAGTTAACAATAATAAACGGGTAAATTTATACCCGATTGGAGTCTCATGGGTCGCTGATTAGCGATGATAACTAGCTGTAATCATATTCATCTGAGTTGGTTGCAAAATGGCGTCCTCATTCAAGGGAGACCACTCTATCGAGAACGTGTCCCTATGATATTCTATTGGTAGTTACTCAAAGCATTACACAATAAATTCAGATTTATTTTCCCGGATTTTATGAATTTTCCAAATAACCTTTTAATGAGCAGTTAACAATTGTTTATGTTCATATCTATTCTACCTTCTTAAACTTGTACGTGCTCTTGGAAACCATGGACTTTCTCAATGAACAGGAAGGGCAAACAATTAATTTTCATCGAACCTTCAAATTTTCCTCAATAAACAATAGTCATTAAAACTTCTCATTACCCATCTCAACCATCAGTAGTCGTAGATGAAACAATCAAGTACCAAGCAAAAGGCACTAGCGGCCATTTTTGTGTTCTTTGATTAAAAACCATTGTCTTGCACTTGGAAACATTTGTTTTCGTGACATCACTAATTTAATATAAAAGTTCGTGCTACTGCCCATTCAAACTGCATTTTTTGTATTTAGTGTTTGATGAGTTACATTAGAAGTATTTATAATCCAAAACTGTGTTCAACAGGAGATATCAACACTCGTTGATAAAAGTAAAAATTTGTAAACTTTATCAACTCGTATTGATATTTATTACCCATATGGTTTATCATAAGCGGTGACATATTTTCAATATGAGCACATGTGCACATATCACGTTTGCCTAGCAACAATTGTTTAAGTATTTTGTCGTCTGTGACGTCATAAAACCATTGTTCATGACGTCACTGTAACGGGCCGTCGCAATGGAAGGAGGCCGTTTTCTGAATATTTCCATGCGTTTAAAATGGAATAGAATCGGTAATAAAGAAATTATTACCCTCGAAAGTGTGTCATATGACTTTTACGAAACTCGTGCGAATTAGTGTATAACCCTCGCTCTCGCTCGGGTAATACAAAAATTCGCACTCGTTTCGTAAAAATCATATGACACACTTCCTCGGGTAATAATCTCTATATATGATTTCAGAAGACGCTTGGGTGAGATTCTCTATCTAACTAACAGGACAGTGTGATTTCCGATTCCTCGAATGTACAAGCCTGTTGTTTTTATTGAGAGCTATCAATTATTGTCATATTTCTAGATTTTGGGAAATGATTAATTTTCTATATATTTCAACAAGGTTTATGGTTTATAGAATGATTTAATACAAAAAAACGGGGTCACCACTTTACTTTCCAGAGAGTAGGCCAGTTGAACTTAACGGATTCACTCAGCCGTTCTTAGGACAATTATTCATTAGTTTAAGGTACTTACACAACTCTGCACACTCGATAGGCAAGTTGCTAAAATGTCCACATAGCATACACATACATACATACCCAAATCACTGTGTATACGCTATCTATTGACTCTCAAAGTGGCACGGAATTTTTTCCACATCCAGTTTCAAATGTAGAGTAGCGCATAGTGAATGGGTGCCTCTCTAACATTACAGAAATGAAAACTGTAACACGTAACAGTCATCCTGAATATGAGATATACTTTCAAGATCCTAGGACTAATGTCCTTTCGAACATACATGCCTAATTTGTAATTTAATAATTTTGATGAAAATAAATTGCATGAATGGAGAGTAAAAGGAGGTGATTATCCTGGTTACCGGGCATGAAATGTCATCATTACTCCCTGAACATGTATGAGTATGACGAGCAGGACTCTGACAGGTGGAAGTAGTGATAGTGTTGCACGTTGTCCTAACGCACGTGAAGCCTCCCTCAACAATGGACAATTTATCGCCGTGTAAAGCGTATTGTTGTTTGGCAGATTTTCTCCGCTTGACATCGGTGTTTACGGTTCATTTTGTTGGGCTGATAATACTAATGATGATTGTTGTGGCAGAATGAACGAATTCACCCGGCTAGACACATGACTCACGAAGTTCACACGGATCTGAAGACTACTGCATCACTCTCTGGAAACGTCCCTGTGGATAATAACTTCGTATTGAACACTTTCAAAACACAATCGCATATTCATATTTCGTATATGCAATATGCACAGATACTGCATATGTCTCGATATTACTAACGATCCTCACACAGGTAATCTACCTCGTAACTTATTTAACAAATGTATGTATTCAGGTTATAAGGTTGATTTTAAAAGACCGGAAGTATTCAATGCAACGTTGCATTAAATCTGCATGAACTACGATATCGAAAATATTCACATTTTGCTTACAACAAGTAGAGCGAAAACGGCAGCCGCTATCGTAGTAATTCAATGGCACTGTTTATTATACATTTTCCAAAATTTGGCTAAATTACAAGATTTCTTTAATAAACAATATTTAATACTTTTTTCTCTGTTCAGAGTTGTGGTCAAAATCAAAAGCTGCTCACATTAACTAATTCAGCCGTTTTTAACTGTCCATATTTTTTTTCATTTTTCATTTTGTACACAGCTAACTACAGATTTTTATATCTTAAGCCGACCGTCTTAACCTTTTCATTATTGATCACAGGTCAATTCTAATGGATATTACAAATATACAAAAATATTTTTTAAAAGTTTTAAAAATATCAAAATTTGAAATATACACCGCATGTTAAGTACCGTTTTGAGCACATAGAATAACACCATAATACTGAAATCAGGAAGTACATGTATACTAAAGAGAATACTGAGTGTCTTCAGGGAATGATAGACTTCATGTTCACCTTCATATCTATTCAGCTATTTCATACGGCATCAATACTAACATGTATTTAACAATTTTGGAAGGTATCATTCCCAAATGATATTGATTAAGTTTTAAAACGCTTCTTTTGAAGAAGTAGTGCATTAAAAGGGTCAATTGTTTACATAAACCAATCTACACAGTCAAATTGTAACAGTCACACGAAAAGGAAGTAACTGGGAATATGATATGAGTTTTATAAAAAAAGGATTTGTCTATTTTAAGAAACAAAAATTTCAAACACATTCAGTGAAAAAATGAATGTATATATACAAGTTTGCATATTTTGATGAAGAGGTCCGTTGAAGTGGTCATGAAATAAAAGGTATAAACCAAAATCAACTTCTATATTTACAGAATGAGAGAGCCATCACTGACATGAAAACGAATGGTATATGATAATATCTTAACATTTCTCGTACACGTAATTTAAGATTTGACTAGGAAATGTGGGTAAGAAGAGTTAACAAACAGAACTTGAGATGTTCTGGAATAGCCAACGCTACGAAGTTCGTTTACTACATAAAGGTTTTCGACAAATAAATAACATACCATACCCATGTATTATCATTTACGCCTTAAGTGATATAGTTCAACTTTATGCTTCATATTAAAGATGATTATCAACACTGAAATCTTAGTGAATAATAAGGCATTTTAAGGATAGGTAATCTTTGAATTACGATACAGCCAAGGTAAGCACCTTGATGAGTAAGATAGTGAAGATGCAAGTACTACTACTACTACTACTACTACTACTACTACTACTACTACTACTACTACTACTACTACTACTACTACTACTACTGATGATGATGATGATGATGATAATAATAATAATAATAATGATGATGATGATGATGATGATGATGATGATGTCAAAATCATAGTGAATGAAAACGTGAAGAACTGAATTTATGTAATCTTATATTATCATTGATATAATTCATTATGAAATAACCACATAAGGATAACCTCCATACTGGAAGGGTCCGATAATGTAATTGATTCTTTGTCAATTACAATTCAATTATGTAAAGGTTAGATTGTTGGATTGAAATCATCGGCTTGATGAGAATGTTCGTATCTGAATTATAGAATAACCATGGACAAACGTGAAATGTAGGGAGGATAAAAGCGATTATTCATCAGCAAGCTGGTGATAAGGCAAGGGTAAACTGTTGGTGCTACAACTCGATTCCTGAGTTGGAGTGTTGCAACATTACGTGTCTTTGAGCTTTATGGTATTGCATCTATCACAGGTAGGCAATTACAGTCATTTATTGCAGAGAGAGAACGTGTGAAGTAACACGAATATACACGAGTTACGTCACAATAACCATACGTCTTTCAGTCTGGGTGCATCTTATACAATGATAGAAAAGTAACTAATAACAGTCGCTTTATTCAAGATTGGCAAAGATAATATGAATTATCACCACAAAAAAAAGAGATGTAAAATGAAACAGTTTCAATCGTTTGAATATCTTTTTAGAACCTGCACTACATATGCAAGATTGACAGTCCTTGGATGTGGAAAAGCACCGTGAAATACAATCTGGTTTGACCAATGGTTTGATATAGTATATTTGAACACATAACTAAGTAAGCCGATAAAGTAAAAACCTACCGAAACATCGTACCGGATATTCTATTAAGGACATTCGACTAAAATCATAAATCCTCTATAATATTCACTGTATAACAGAAGTTGATGCTAACGAACCGTTTTTGAACTCCCAGCATCCAACGTCAGTAGGGGTAACTTTTTTTCATTTTCAGATAGACACGTCAATTTGCTTAAACCAGTAACTTTTGAATTAACACTACTTGACATTATAACCACAAAACATTACTGCAGACCCGAAAAGGTATGATGTCTGATGTGATCATGTTCTGCCCGAAGACTGGATGCTTTCATTGTTTATTTACATATTTATTTATTTGTATATTTTGGATTGCTATTTCTTTTAGTCGTCGTGAAAAAATAATAAGAAATAATAAAATTTCGGAAACATCTTATCCAAACATAAGAAAAAACACACTTGAATAATAACATACTTAGTTACGACAACCAACTACATCTTCCGCTTTTATTCATTACTTTCAACATTTTGTAACATTGCTGAGGATGGCGATGATTTAAAAATAGTGCACGCTGATTTCATTGAGATTTGATGATTTTTATAGAAAATGTTTAGGATAGGAGCCATTGCTTTAAAAGCTTGTGATGTTAACACTAAACATGCCTTATACCATTTAAAGCCTGAAAACGTAAAACCAAAATGTTTGTAATGTTTTTTAAAAATTTTCTTTGCCAATTTTCTACTGTTCATGTTTTTTTAAATCAATAAATGCGCAGAAGAAAGGTCCACCAGCTTTACATAAGTATTTAGTTCACAATGACTGTAATATAAAGATATTATGAACGGTAGATTAGGAGCTTCGAAACTCCGCGAGTAGCTAGATCATTTCAATCCAAAGTCTGAAACGTTTTTCTAGGACACAGAATAGTTTCCACTAGTGTTCAGCAAAGAGATATCTGTATAGTTGTAAGGGTCACTTGTACTACCGGTTTTTGTAGATCGGAATAATTATTCAAATATTCCAATATTCCATGAACTCGTATTTTGTTAAACAATGATGTTAGAAAAGGGGATATGCAGCGTTTGAGAAATAATATGAACATTGCAGGTGGTGTTCCATCCACCCAAGGAGCCTTCCCACGCTTCAACCTGTCAATTGCAGAGATTGTTTCCTCTTCTGATATACTGGACGACAATAAGACATCTGATTCAAGATTACGGTCACAATAGTGATCATCAACAAAATTGTCGATATTCTCACTATCACGTATGTCAATGTTTTCGTTATTGAGAAGTTTCTTAAAATAAACAAACCAGATGTCATGAGTTATTGACGAAGACTTGCATAAGTACTCCTTATATGCCTTCTCATTCTGTTCAGGGCCCTTGCCCTCATGAAGAGAAATTGGTCTGTAATTTGTTCATAAATTAGATGACTCCTGATATCCGTTGTTTCTCTTTCGAATGAAGATTATATGATTATTTGAAGAAAAGAAGACAAGGTAATCAGCGTTCTAAAATGTCATGTAACTACGACATTCCGAGAATTTGCAATCTCTGTAGAAGTGAGAGTTTCGATAGCTGCATCATTTCATCAAACTATCCCCCTCATTGAGCAGCGAGTGCCCTTAGCTTTAGGGGTTAATTTCAAATTGATAGAAAATTGCCGTCTTATCAGTAAACCATACGATCGCTCGTCCATTCCCACATCAATGCGAGCCAAGATGGACAGATTTAGTCCAGTCGCGTTCTGTAATTGCTCACAAATGAATCGCCGCTCGACGAGGCTGAGAGCGGTGTGTAAATCACTGGCTATGACGCCACAATACGCGTAGAGTCCCAAAGGAGCTGTTTATGACCTCGACAAATAATTCCAAAACAATAAAAGTTGATCTCAAGAGTAGTTTGACAAGGGGGGAAGATGAAAGCGTAATAATGCCGGGGTCTTGGGTGTAGAAGTAATCGCGCTGTGAAATGATCAGAGATTTGCCAGCAATTAGTTTCTCCCTCCGGCTTGCCCTTTATAGAGCAACAGAAGTGGTAATTTCCTCTCATTGCTTTCCGTGGTGATCGAGAGAATAGAAACGATTCTACGAAAGCAAAATTACGGATTTGATTGAGGTGAGGGTTTAAAAGCGAATGTCATCTTACCCGATTCTGGTAATTGTTAACAACGCCGCACATTGTACTGTAACTACGCAAGAGCGCAAAATAGAGCATCCCCGCTTAACTTAATACCATCATGTATAGTGATGATTCAAGGCATTCAACTGGCGTTAGATTGACACAAATATCATACCTTGCTTTTGGTCCACATATTAAGTTTTTAATAGTGCGTTTTTTGAAGGGTGTTATTTCAATAATACACTGAATTTGTGAATGTTTTTTTCTGCAAACTGTTTAACGAATACAAAGAAAGCGCTCTCTGATTTTCAAATGAAAGAGACAGTAGTTAGTAATGCACCCTGTGGTACCCCTAATAAAGATGTGTACACAATGGGTAATCATTACTTTCAAACGTCGGGCACCTGTTGACCCGGGTCATTATGTTGATATGTTTCATCCTTCGCCATGGCTTCTTGGTTTTTAAAAATACGTATCATTAGCTAGTCCATTAAACGCTTTAATACGCTGTAAGTATGTTGATGTGTCGCATCTTGTTGATAAAACGAGGAAAACATCTACATTCCTATTTTCTCATCATTACAACCTTTTATAACCGCAGTCATACATACACTGTCTTTAACTAACTGCTTTCGATTCGATGGTTATCGTTGACTCACGGCCTGCCATGGAAGCAACAGAGTGTCATTCTATGGTGCATCCAGGAACTTCTAAGTTGGGGAGATGGGGCACCCTATTTGCTGTTACCCACAGAAATGCGGGTGGGTCGAACACCTGAACCTCATGGGCCCGCTTATGTTATAAATGTGAATACATGTTCAGACATACATACTAAATTCATTTATATCAAGTGATATTAACCTTCTAGCTTTATCGTTCTCTTCACAAAGGACGAAAATTGTAGATCGTTGTAACAAAATTCAACTACAGAACATTGCAAACCGGGGAAATGAAATGTGTAATTTCTGTCATTAAACGCTTTATGTTCATTGTCTCATTCAGTAGTGTTTGGAATAAGGGACTCGATTCCTTTAACAGTTACATTTTTACATGTTTTACTTTATGTGACTCGAACGAAAAGTATAAGAAGAAAACGCCATACAGTTAAATCAATAGTAAGACAGAACAGTAATCCAACAGTTTAAAGATTGAATAAGAAACAAACAAGCGCTCATAAATCGGTAACATCATTATTCCATAGCATGTTTCGGGAACTCGGGCTCACCAAGTACACTCTCCACTAACCCTTTTGAGACATGTTCAAATAGGTACTTTAACTGGATAAACGAGGTTTGTCTCCAGAAACATAGACGTCTAGTGCATGACAAGCAGAAGAAAATAAAACTAAAATGTAATGAACGTATTAAGATTTTTACGGTTAAGCAATTTGCATTGTAAAAGGATTGGCATTCATGTACATGAAGTAAATTATGTTTTAGTTGTAAACGTCTGCACATTCTAATAAAATTTTACAGATAAACTTCAAATAACTCAACCCGAATATACGTAGTCCAGTCGTGGAAAAATACGTCCCTTAGGAAGTCATGCGGCAATGTTAGTGTGAATATCTTTAATTGATTGGACTTAAGGACATGGATTCATTAGTATCTGAAATGTGTACGTTCATTTTAGAAATCATTTTACAAATAAGAAAAGAATATTGTTTTGAAAAGGCACATGTGATGATTGACGTCGAACTTGACGCCAGCAAAAATGATAGTTCTAGGTTTCTTACTCTGGAATAGCATAAAACTTCAGAATCACATTATCCTTATTACAAGATCACAGTGAATTGAATCAGAAATTATATTCGTTATACAATGAGGTGATGATCCAATCAAAACTCGTAGTCATCCAAATTCAGAAGGAAATGCACCGGGTAACCTTTCGTTCCATACAATGATAATGTGATTGACAAAATGATAAGTACTCTCTATGCTTATAATCATGCGAGTTATAGTCACACATAAGTTAATGCACACCTTGGTCGTAAAGTATCGGTTTCATGATGGTTACCAGGCCTATCGTTCTGACGTTTTAGAATACATGATGATATCCTTAATAACTCCAGATTGTACAGCATGTCATTGACTCAGAACACCATTCAACGGAACCTGTACTCTTTCACCCCGGGAAATGTCCCGGCAAATAGTTGTAGACAATTGGACAGTGTTCTGGAGCAATAATGTACCCACTGCCCTCTGTAGCGGGTTGGCAATATTTACAAACAAACTATGGTACTTACATGTGTACTTGATTTGATCCGGGTCCTCCTTCTTTGGAAAATGTGGAAAAACTAGTGTTTAATGATTGTCATTTCGAAATGAAAATTTTAATTTCTATGTAATGTACTCTTGTGTAAATGGTACCATCAAGTGTTTATCTTTATCTGTACATAAAACTGTACTTGGATATTTTTGTTAATATGAAATATTGTGTTTTCTGAGAATTTTATTTTTGATATCCTACATGAAAAAGTAATATGAATCAACCCCAAAAATGACCAACAAATATCCACCTCCTGAAAATACAATATTAACAACAAAAAGACATTCGACAATAGATGGACACCATCTTGAATTGCACAAACTAAACAAAACTATGACTTCTTCAGTCTTAGTCGTTTGACAAAATGGTATCATTCCCATCGTTCATTGTTTCATGGACGAAGTTGCTCTAAAGGTTGTCAATGTAAAGTTTTATAGAAGTCTAATTACATTGCAAATGTGTACGCATAACATGAAAATAATGTGTAGGAATCATTTTGGCTAAGTGCTCCTTACATAAGTCTATTGCGATACATAAGAAAAATTATTTTCAGACAATCTAGTTTAAAGTCATTTAAACGACGCTTGAGTCGGGTATAAAACTTGAAGTACACTTCGTTTATAGCCGACTCAAGCGTCGTTTAAATGCTTAATGTCTTGGATGGTTGACTTTGAAAATATGCCACTAACGTTTCTGAATCTTTGTTACAATTGGTTCGCGTTTTTTTACTACTTGTTATTTTTAATTTTCTTCATATCATAAAAAGTTGTGACGCTTTGTGTTTAAATAATAATAATTCAATTGTTTGACTGCTTTGTTATAATGAGCCGGAATTAAATGTGAAGAGAGCGACGGCTGGAGACAGCGAATCTGGTATTCCACTGAAGATCAAATAAACATTGCTGCCAAACGTTACTGCATGTGAAAACGTTATTTATTCTGAAAAAATGTGCCAAGACTCAAACACAGGATACCTTTATCTGAAGGTCAAGCCTTTAGACTCAATCCTTTTATTTCCCTTGCTACCGTTACTGTGTTGGAAGTTGGTCACCCCGTTTCGCCTATAAGGATGATAAACCTGTTGCAGCTGACTTGTTAATCCAATATAAACGAAGAGGAAATAATGGTGGTCGACGTTTCAAAAACATTTCGACTTGCGTGCTGTCGATTAATAATGAAACCCAACAGTTTATATCGCACACCAAATAGTTCCCTAATACGAACTGATATTTAGAAAGTATATTAACGTAATAGAATAGAATAGTTCGAAATTTGACAATACTGATCGTGCTCACTGGTTCTTTAATATGCAAGCGCTTCAAAGAAGCTCTGCAGGCCTAACAGATGACTCCCGTTGAACTGCCCGGGCAGGTCCTCTATCGCTCTCTGGCAGGATGTTTGTTGGGTCCACCTGGGAGATTATTTATTTTCTTCAAAAGACAAAACGGGCACGTTAGAGATGACAAGCGATTATTAATAAATTAGTGCGTCTGACACTTGGCGCGGTAAGCCCCACAGCCACGGAGACTCGGGTATGAGAAGGTCTTCCTAAAAACAAACTACCATCTTCATCACCTTACTGCCTTGTCGTCTCAAGTCCCCTCGTCGGACACTAACATATGTAGTTGTCAGGTTTATAGTATTTCACGGTCATCCGTAATCCTTGTTGAGACCAGGTGGTTTTCTGCTGGACTTGCCATCTACACCTGAGTTATCCCCCTTGGTATTACAATACCTTGAATGCTGTTAAGCAAAAAAAGGAAAAATGTTGCATTATTTTCAACGGAGATTCCCAAAATTTTTAAAGTCGGCTCAGATGGAAATGAAATATCATGCCTGGCACATCTTAAGAGGAGTCTGTTAAAACACATAAATCCAGCGCGTGAAAAATGATTGTTGTGATTTAAGCAGTAAGTTGGTACCCTTGCGTACATCGGCAAAAGTGATAGGCTTTTTTAGTCTCATGCATAATACTCTATACAAACACACTGGATTTGAAATAAGCACATTCAGCATATTTGGTTTGCACGAAGGATACCACCGTATATCATTATCATATGATGAGGTAAATTTTTATAGTAAGAGATTCTACCAAAGTGCTTTGAATATATTGGAGTGAGATAAAAGTTTTCTTACAACCCCTTTTTCAATTCAAATACAATAACTATTATATGGAAACGTCGCGAAATGGTTCAAAGGAGTTCAAGTCAACAACCACGAGAAGGATGTTTTGTGTTGCGTATCGTGCAGAATCGTCCTGATCTATTGCAGTTGACGAACCGTACGGCTTTAGGCATCGTGCATTTACTTTAAAATTTCTTCAATGTTTGTCCAGAATTTTATGCTATCTAGATTGATGAGCTTTCTTATGGGAATCAAGTTAATCTATATTGGCAACGTTTCGACATTCTTAGCCTTTGTCAAGCACGTGTTTTAGTCAGAACACTCAACAATATTGTTAGAATCATGATCATGTTAAAAAGTTTTATCAAGCAATACCACATTGTTTTTTTTTTAATGCAATGTTCACATATATTTTTCTAATGGTGAATATTAATCCAGAACGCAGCTATCCCCATTACAGTTTTCATGCGAGCAAAGCTGAAAGATTTACATTTCATACTAAGGATCCTCTGAGTTCATCAATCTGTGATTTTGAACCTTTTCCAAACGTAGCATTTCTACTTGATTGCTTGGCTGATGGAGTGTTTGTCAATGTACGATTCATGTGCAAAGCGACAATATGATGTAGGATAAACTGACCTCGTTTTGAACAGTGCATCCATTCAATTATTCTTGACGGTTAATCAAATTATTCATCAGTGGAAAATAATCTTCAGCAAACCAAAGTCAGTGAGTTTAACAAATATTTTGCTAATAGCAATATCTTTCTTGAATCTAACAAATGACCTTCACACAAACTTTCTCTAAGAATATATCCGATTAAATGTTATCCAAAATTCTACATGATAAAACATATTGAAAAGAAAAGTTTTTAAACAAGCTAACTGTATCAATTGCACTTATCATTGCGTCCGCGCCGGGTCAAATGTAGCTCCGATCAGTTATCAATTGTGTTGATATGAGTAAAACTGTAAAAATAGAAAGTGACAGTCGAGATCCCAGATCGAAATCTCTTTTCAACGCCTCATTTTTTAATGACCACTTTTTAAAAAAAATTATGAAATGATGAATTTAAATTAAATTTTGTTCTATTACTAATGATATCCGAAATCTTATTAGCTAGTCAGTCTTCAAAATTTTCAAATTTTATTTTCTAAGAAATATTTTGTGAAAAATAACATGAATTCTAAAAAAAGAGTAGATTGTTATGTATTTTAAAACTTTTCCTTGATCAGATTAGCCTCGTAGTTTTCGAGCTCTCTTGCGCTAGGATTTAATCTGAAGTGTTAAGCCTTTACAATTCTCAACGGCAACTTCACATTAGTTGGTTAAAATACCTTAAGCTTTGAATGCATATAAATATAACTATATCATATGTATTTTATACTTTTTATTATGATTCAAAAGTTTCTAACCAATGAAATGCTATTTACTATAATTTCATAGGCGTTCACAACAAATTTGCGAGCGATGCTGCTATCTGGAGGACAAGCAAGAGCGGTCCCGTGATGAGTGAGAGAGGTGAAGCGACAGAACACTCACAAATCCTACTCAGAGTCGGTATAAATACACCGCGTCCAACTGATGGGGCCATTTGCTAAACTTCTAATCCAGGGTCGTGTTGCTCTCACTTCATGTGTGGAAAATTAATGCAAACTTTGGATGAAGGCAACATGTGATGCTTCATCTAGTCTGGTTATTAACGCGTCCCTCCGTCCTCGTCCCTCCCTCCCTCCCTCCTCACCTTCGGCATGGAAGAAACAATTAACCTTCAGCTCGGCGCGGTACTGGTCACGACATGGAGTTTGGTATCAAAGTACGATTGGTTCTCTTGGGGACCATTCATTGTCTGCATTTCACGCCTTACGGGATAATGTAGTTTTATGATAGCAATGAAGACTGATAATTAACAAGCATGATTATCAAATGATGCAGAGGTCCGTAAGTCCAAGGTCAGAAAAGTTATGTAATAAACACAGACCAAATGTAACAGAAGATTCAAGAAATACGGAGTATACATATGCTTATCAAACATTATAAACAAGACGAGATGAGTAACTACAGCCCCAAACTAATTCCCTCATTCTTTTGTTGGAGCCCGTAACTTGTATTGTTTAATTTATATTGTGAGGAAACGATTTACTGGTTGGTAAGTCGTTTTCGTATGTCAGTTTTAACATTATGTTTTTTCTCTGTGATTAGATTTTACAAACTTTGTTTAAATTGTTATTCTTTCATATACATGTCCAACGTATGTGTATAGATTAATTTAGAAACCTGATGAATGAGTACCGAAACATCGAGCTGCTCCGATCAAGAAAAACATGTCTAGAGAGATTGACTCTCTTATGTACACCTCTTGACGGTACATAGAATCTAGGCTGCATGAAATGAGAAAATTTCTTTTTAATAAATAATCGTTTCTTTATTTTTCAGTATGAGCAACGATGTCCCAAGTAGAAATACTTTACTGTTGAAACAAACTGTCCTAGTCATGGGACACCAACTTTTATATATCAGCACCAACACTGTTGTCAGTTTAATAGTACTTCAATGTGCTAATAGAAATCGTAACGTGCATTGGAAAATAGGATTTATTAATCTAATCAAAATAGGAGGCATAGTGCAACAATCGTGATTCAGCAATAGCGAAATATCTACGTTTTAATTATTTGTCAATTGACTAAGCCATTCATTATCCTGAATTAAACTCAAACGACTTGGTTTAACAATTTTTATTTGAAATTTGGCAACATGCTCTCTGTATGTGTAAATCTACAAGTTGAGGTAAGGTAGAATTACAATGAAACTTATAGTCATAAAAACTTTCATTTTGGATAGGAAACTATTTGATGAAGATTTCAAAGCGTAAAGTGGTTGCACATAAATGCTCATGTTTTATACCTTATACGATTGAGTGTTTAAAGGGATTGTCAAGTGATCAGGTGAATGTGGGTTCATCTTGGCGTTAATTACCCTGATCATTTACACAATATCAAGAAACGCGATTAATTAATAATAAAGTTATGCAATAACAGCCAGATGTACAACATTGCATTAAAGCAGATTAAATAGTCATCAAAAGCAATTAAACCAATTTGAATGTATTGCATTTACAGATTGGCATTAAACTCAACTTTTTCTTTTATGACTTCGTGTCGTTAACGACTGGGTAATTTCTGTTCAAAATCATCTATATTAATGTTTTCTAAAACAATATTAAATTTCATGTTCAAAAATAATAATACATAACTACTTGTAGTTCATCGGTGAAACGAATTTCGTTCATTTTTACGATTATTTCTCACGAAATGATTGAATTACCAACTAAAGATTAAATTTGCACAAAAGAAATAACTTTAAAAAAATCAATGATTTTGCATTTGTTGTTTATTACATATGCTTCATATGACAACGATAAGAAACAATTAGCGGTATGCCGGTGATTGTCAGTGGGATAACCTCCCTTTATCTCTTCTCCCCACTGGAGGCACATAATTACCAATATGGCGTCGTGGAACAATAGTGCACAGAAGTATTAATTTTATGGTTGACGACAGACGTGGACGAAAAATAAGCCTTCTAATATTATTTCTAGATAATAAAAATGTCTAATCATTTTCAACGATTCAGATTGTCCCACCCGTTGCTTCGTTTTAGAAGCGTTTGAGCATAAAGCATTGAATGAGCCAAACTGTAGAAAGCAATTTGGACTGCCAGATGATTATAGCATGTACCAAATGTGCTAGTTTAAAGAAAATCTTTAGAATATTTATTCAGATGTTATTCAGATAGGAAGGAAAGGTGACAGCATGTTTGGCATTAGAACTCAACAGATGTAATATTTCTTTAAAATATTCGTTTTTGTAAATGAAATTCGGATAATGAAATCAAACATGCACATAAAGATTGTAATTATCAAATAAAAACGAACGTTGTTTCCCCTCGTTCGAAGTTAGATATTTATGAATTTTAATAAGTGGGCACTCATTCTATGTCAAAAATATTTTGGAAATACTAAATTTAGTATACTTCTTCTGTGGAAAAAAACGATATTGTAGTATCAGGAACATATCTTTGTAAATCCAAAGTAAACCTGTTCTCATCCAGCAATTTAAAGACCACGATACAGGATTTAAACAAATCATGTCGCGATGGAAAGTTATACACATTTATATACAACATAATTTGCGTCACATTTTTCTAGATGAAGTTTAATATATTCGATAAATGTTCAACAACTCATTTAATTGATTTAGCATCAAACACATGTTAACATTTTGCCTGATTGGAATAAATCACACAATAAGCATATACTTTAAAATAGATAGAACAAAATTTTGCATTGATATTTTTATACATTTGGTATGATATTAATCATCTGGTCGAGATTGCAGGGTTCCGTGTTCAGTGCATACCCTTGCAAATGTCTCACGATATCTCGTATCAGCATCACGTGACGTATGCCAGTATGCACCTCTCTGCTGAAGAGTTCTAAATCTGTCTGAAGAGGCGAATATTTACACTAATTTGCAGGTTTGGCGTTGGCAACGGTTTGAAGACCAATATGTGTATGATTTGAGTGATAAGATTCCCCGCTTGATCTTTCTGAAACACAAACAAGACAATTGTAGCTAAAGCGGAGTATCGCGGCCTAATGGTATAGCGACCCAAACACAGCATTCGCTCACTTAATGATAGTATCGGTAGTCTCCCCTTTTGAACTCCTCAGCGTTGCCCGTGATTATTGATCTACCTGTTCCCCACCTGAAGCCTTTGATGTCCGCCGCCTCGTGTTTGCATGCTATTCTCCCGAGGAATTTACCCAAGAGAACATGTAAAACTAAGACCCAGCCTGAGCCTAAATATGCATGTTTATATACATCACGATATTTAAGACGAGAAATCATTACATGTTTGCCCAATACACTGCATAGCTTAAATATGTCTACTTTCAACTTCTTCTTAATTCCATCGATGATGTGGACATTCAAAAACACGGAAACCACTCATGATGTCGCCATTATGATATTGCCTTGAAGTGGGCAATAATTCTTTACAGCCAAATGTTTACTTGATTTGAATTACCTAGATCTCCTAACGGAGACAGTCATTCAAACATATATTTTTTGTCCTTTTTAAGGATTATTCATTAGTGATATCCTAGCTTAGTCGTAGTATTTTTTCTTTTGAATTATCATAATGTATAGTTGACTTTTAGAATAAGTTAGTTAAAATGATCCAACTAAGAAGATCGAAGCATTAAATATACCATCGCTTAGTTTGCAGGGATAATGTCTTAGCGTTGTTGTATCAAAGTAAAGGAGTAAAGCGGATGGTTCTGACTGGATCCATCATTCTCCTTAATACAATACGATGAATTCATTTCAACCAGTGTATCGTCCGAATTTCAGAAAGCAATAGCGATGCAAATCACGGGATGTTTGATTGGTAAGTGTATATTTTGATCCGGCTTAATGATAATATTGAAAATTATAAAATATTGTCCTTACTGATATTACACTTTTGTCTAGTATAACGTTCGGTTTAAAGAAAAATTCTGCCTTTACGTACAGCAATCAATAGCTAGTTATATTTTGTGGAGTGCAGTAGATTGCTATGGACTGACTGGTCTCTGAGTGCAGGACACCTGCCTTGAAGTGTTTGGGTGTCGCAGAGTGGCCTCTTTGTCTTGAACTTTTCTTACCATTTGACATGGTCTACTTTGTATAGATTAGAAAAGGTTTCCATGAAAATCGGGTAAAACATAATAAAGCCTATGATGTTGACATCTGGTTCATGTAATATTAAATTACATGGTATGTTTGGTAAGAAATGGAATCCACCCCTGTGAGAAATTTGGCATAAATTATTTTTTACTATGAATATTGATGCCTTCATTATCAGTTTGAAAGAATAACGATCTTCTGTTGTGGTAAACAATCCGAATACTATTATTCAATGAAAATTATCGGCCAATCATTAAACGAATATATCAAATATTCTGATAAGAAAATTGTTGTAGTCTGATGGTGACAGTTTACGACCAGTCGGTCTGATGGCCATGTTGAAGCCGAGGGAGCCTGCTCACACTGTAGGTATTGTTCTTTATACACCCTCATTATCGGACAAAGCCCCAGATTCTCTTCACATCGAGTTCGTCATACCTGGTCATAATCGTTTTAATCGTTATTATTTGTCCTTTCTTTGTTTTTGCCTGAGGCGAGAATCAGAGGCATCGATACTGAAGGTAGTGTGTGTCAGTTCGCTACCAAAGTGTCATTCGTCATTAGCCTCGGAGCAGTGATACACGAGGCTGCATCTCGGCCACGCCTCTGGGCACGAGATCATGTGTTCGATATATTAGCATTAGGATGCAGTTAACTATTGTGGTGATTTAAAACAATGCTTCCTTGTTCTCGGGAGTTGCCTTGGCCCCAGACGATTTACTCAGGTTCATGTAAACATATAATGACTTTGATATGGCAGTTTGGTCCCAGCAGGCAATGATTACTGAATAATATCCAACAGTGCGCTTGTTACATGATTTTAATAGAGTTATCACTCTTCCTGCCGCATTTGATGCTCGCCATTTGCGCCCTTGTCAATATTTGCTTGGTAAATAAAGATGAAAGGCGCTGTGAAGGAAGCCTTGTTGGAAATTCAATACAGAAGAAAATAACGCATTAGCTTTATTGTTTTATTGTGATTTGAATGATGAACTTTCCGTATTGTCCGTGAATGTTATTTTATTAATAATAACCCGGATTATCACGTCGATGTACTGTCAAACAGGATATTTATTCTGTCTCGGTGAGGGCAAAAGGAAACGAGGTGCATTAATGACAAAATCGAACTCAGAAATAAAAAAGTGGAATTATCCTTACAAAACGTTTATAATTTTTCATTGGTTGTAGACGTAATTTCATCCTAAGAATTCTTCCTTTTTGAAAATTAAACACCTATCAATGTCCTAACTTAGCTGTATGTTTGTTTACAGTTTTATCAGAAACATTAATTTCAACAAGTTACATATTTTACAACACACGGAAAGAACGATCTCTGATCTTAATGTCATCATGATAAAGACTATGGAAGCAAACATTTCTGACTTAAGTTTGAAGGGTCCTCTCATAATCTCACATTTTCGTCATATTTCTTTGGACAATTAAGAATACGAAATATCATACACGGACCCGCAGATCAATACCAATATACTAATTCACTGTTTAATCTTAAAATTTCCCCCAATAAACCTAAGTTTGTGCCAAGTGCAGTACTTTCATTGACATTCCTTCCCTGATAGTAGGTTTACATTATCATATTTATATGTGCATGTTTCATGGATAAAATGTATCTTTTTAAAGTAACATTCACACAGCTTATTGGCTACGTGTATTCTAACTATAGTCCAAGAACCATGGTTAGCGTGTGTCATTTGTAAGCTATCCTTCAGACAGGTACAATTCGCACAGACTTGGAGCTAGGTGTTCTCCAACATTATCATGTGATAGTGTGTATCATTTATGCATTATCTTTTCAAAGTTAACATTCACGCGGCTTAAGCGCTCAGCTGTTGGCGAGAGTGTGTGTTATTATTCTGAACAACGAGAATAATACTAACAGCCAATCCTAGGCAAGCATTTTAAGCGATTTGTCTCTTGTGATAAGGATTCTTATCGCATTCTGCAGGTTTGTCGGGTCAATCCACTCCGTCATTTGAGAATCAAGGCCTGTTATTTTCATTCTCACGTATAATTTTATCTCAGCTGATAATCGCAACAGTTTAACCTCCACTTTGTAGCCAGCGTATAAAGCCAACCCGACTATTGTAGTTGTTACCCGTATGCTACCCCGATATAAGAGATTTGGAAGCCTCTCTGCCCTCTAATTTCTCGCCCATGACCATGAATGAGATCTTTAAAACGGTAATGTTTGATTATCATCGCTACCTGTGGAATGTTATGACTTCGGGTCAAATTCCGATGGCCTTTAATGATTGAAATTATCCGTTTTAGGGATAATAAAATCTACTGAATGCTTAACAGGGATTCAATGCTGTTCTCTGACAAGACAGATGTCTTCTATTAAGTTATTAACATTGCTTTTGCGTTTAATACTTTACCAATAATGAATACTTGCCGAATTAGCGCTAGTTTAACTGATACCATGGATCCGAACTATTCTTGGCTATCCACTACTTATGTCAGCATATTATTGACCTTTGACCTATAATGAAATTTACATCTCAGTTTTATTTTTACAATAGATTTGAATTTTAAAATTAAAACATTTGGGTATGTTTAAATACAAATGCAAGCTATATCTCAGTATTGTTTCCCCTGTTTTGGTGTTGTCAAAGGAATAGCTTGCTCTGACTATATATGCTCGCCGTTTTTTACTTACACTTGAAATTACTTCTTTAACTGTACATTGAACACCTATCACTGAATTTATAAAATGTTTGATTCTATCAGATGAAACGTCAAATCAGGGAGAATTCTGAAAAAATGACAAAAATTGTGAGAACAAGTAGTCCGTAGACACAAGTGTGGTAGGTTCGGACAGAAAGGTGGTTGGTTCAGACACAAGTGTGGTAGGTTCAGACACAAGTGTGGTAGGTTCAGACACAAGTGTGGTAGGTTCAGACACAAGTGTGTTGGGTTCAGACACAAGTGTGGTAGGTTCGGACAGAAGTGTGGTAGGTTCAGACACAAGTGTGGTAGGTTCAGACACAAGTGTGGTAGGTTCGGACAGAAGGGTGGTAGGTTCAAACACAAGTGTGGTAGGTTCGGACAGAAGTGTGGTAGGTTCAGACACAAGTGTGGTAGGTTCAGACACAAGTGTGTTGGGTTCAGACACAAGTGTGGTAGGTTCGGACAGAAGTGTGGTAGGTTCAGACACAAGTGTGGTAGGTTCAGACACAAGTGTGGTAGGTTCAGACAGAAGGGTGGTAGGTTCGGACACAAGTGTGGTAGGTTCAAACAGAAGGGTGGTAGGTTCGGACACAAGTGTGGTAGGTTCGGACAGAAGGGTGGTAGGTTCAAACACAAGTGTAGTAGGTTCAGACACAAGTGTGGTAGGTTCGGACACAAGTGTGGTAGGTTCAGACAGAGGTCTGGTAGGTTCGGACACAAGTGTGGTAGGTTCGGTCAGAAGGGTGGTAGGTTCAGACAATGGTATATTGGCGAAATATCAGAAGCGTTATAACGAATCAGCAGCAGCTGTTCCGTTATATTTGTTTGGTAGCACATTTAGTTGGCGTGGTTCTGATAAATAAGTAAATGATAAATAAGATAAGAAGTCCATAATCATCCCGACACGTGCACCCAGAGATCAGACGCCAAACTTATGCCGGCGCAAAAATATACTCCAACTTATTTTAAATTTGAATTTGAATTTGGGACGTCTTTTGTTTTGAATGTTTAACTGGTATTTCTGACTCGATTTCACGATTAAATAGACTCAGTTCACCACTTAAGAAGTCAAATCGTGCTGTTTCCTTCTCTGTTCGGTGCACCAGTGCTAACCAGAGAACACGTGTTTTTATTAGGTATAGCTAATAATCTAACATTATCTCAGATTTAAGGGGAATAAATCAGTTATCTCGTTAAGAGGGAAATGGAAGTTTTTGAAAAAGATTTATATCATAAAATTTTCTACCTAAGTTTGTGCCAAGTTTAGTACCTTCACAGGGTACGAACGTATCATTACATCTAAACATACTAATTCATTGACTTTCCTTCCATGGTAGTAGGTTTACGTTATCATATTTATATCAGTGAATGTTTCATGTATATCTCGAACAATTATGCAAAGAAATATAGATTCATAAATGGTGTAAGTAAGATTTGAAATTAATTTGTTCTTCTTAACACAAAAGATGTTTTCGAAGAAACGAATGAATTGGTAAAGGATTCTAATCATTCTTCATGTAAAGGGAAGAGCAAGAAGAAGAAGAAGAGCATTTCCTCCTATATGTAACAAAACAAGTGAAAGCCTGTAAACATACAGTAGAATGATAGATGTACCATTGACTCCCCCATGGGAGTATCTTTGGTTATTCCTCGGAACTAGAAAAATTTCCTCACACACATAAGAATCTTAGATGGGATGTTAAGTTATACGATATATATGCTCAACATTACGGAGGAGTTCTTATTATGCATTTCACGTAATAACTACAGAGCATATTTAAAATGTTCACGTCCTTCTAATGCAATTAGGTATGACAAAAATGAAACCACTGACAGTTTTACCTTTGAACTCGACTCGTGATTTAATGCTTAGCATTAGTTGGGGTCAAAGTCCGCGATTTTTTATTCAAGCAACATCACTTTTCTCTTTAACTTAATCATAGGTTTTCATTAGTATTCAATCATGCATATGATAGACGCTATGCTTTACTATAAAGAACAATGGCCATGCTTTGTAAAACTTCAATGTGGCAAAATTGATATGAAAAAAGGTTTTCCTTACAAGCTGTAAGCTACATACTAGCAGTTCAATCATGGTGTGCATATTTGAGGAGGTGAATATGACTTCAAAGATTCAGATTCGACTTATATAGGTAATACATAAGCTATTCACGTATAGTTTTTTTCTATTGCAAGTTAGTTTATCGTTTGTGTGTTTTGTCGGAAATGAAATCGCAAATAATAAGAAGAAAGAAGGAAAGAAGAAGAAAATTGTGTTATTATTGTGCCACCAGGGTTGTACAATACAAAAATGAACAGTGATCTTACATTAAAAGGAATTACAACTGCCGGCCTGTGAAGGGCTATGAGACACATACAATGAGTAAAATACATAATAGATTAATGATGCATAAGAATGCATAACAATAAAAGATTAAAAAGTGACAATGGTTTGTTAGAAATAAAAGGTAGATCGCAAAAAAACCAACAGATTTATATATCACCCGTCTGCAAAGAGGTAGGTAGAGAGTGTGGAGGGCCAGGTGATCTGCCACACCCAAGGTGCTCACAGCCACACCCAACCACACCCAAGTCTACCCCACGCCATCACTATCCGTCATTCCTCTCTCTCGCTCGAAGGTTGACCTCTGCATTGGTCAGTGACAATCCAGTTGCGTTGAAAATGTATAGGTTAATGTGGATGACTAAAAAGAATCCAGCAGGCAACAATGAAAAATAGTACAATAGTGCAATGTTTAGAAAATATGACACGAGTTGATTTTCACTTTATTGGTAATAAAGAATGAATGACTTTCGCAGCAGTACTCAGGTTTGCAAAGACTGCCAGATTTTGACCTACACATCCCTTTTCGATCATCATTTTCACTAAAGTTCCAGAAAAAACAGCAAATTTCACCCAATGACCGATTATTAGGTTTGTTTGATAAATCGGTCATGACTCCCTTCCTTCTTCGTGTAATGATTCTCAAAGCGATATATATTCGAATTTCTTGGATCTTGTCAATATTTCTGACACAATTGATTTACATATTTGCTAATATTTCATTCTTTGCATAGTGAGCATCATTTACGAATCTACGTCTTTATCGTTTTATTAAACGTCTATCGAAATCAGGCGCACGTGTATTCAACTAAATTTCCCTCAACGTTATGAAATATTTTAGTTCTTATTGTATAAGTTGTCTGTAAAATATACATTCACACAAATCAAATCACTAATCATTTCTAAAGAATGCTAAACCTCTTTGGAAATATTTTCCTAAAATGTATTTAAAGAAGGAACTATTTATCAATTCATCAGATTTTTCAACTTCATGTGATGGTTGACAAGCTGAGGTTTCCCTTGGCCGTTACAAGGAGAGTCGTAAGCCGTGTCATAACGCCAGAGACCCGTCGTACGATCATCATTTGTGACACGGCGTTAGTACGCACTACACGAGACATGCAGGACAAGAAGCTGACTTCTAATCAGTATGCCGGGGAGCTTGTTGCTGATTAGCTTCAATCCTCTTCACTGCACACTGGCGTATTGATATGGGACGGAAGGCAATGATTCGACTGAATTAGCATAGCATTACGCTGTGATAGACAGTTTCCCTTTTACGATCTCCAACTTCAAAGGACGAAGTGATACAAGTGACAGCAGCGCACCCTATGATCGCCATGTCGCACTTATTCCCTTATGAATTCATAATTCTATCCCGATTTACATAATGATATAGGCGACGGGGATGCATTATACATTCTGTACCTGTGCTGTCGGAAGATCTGAGAGGCCACGATGGCAAGTCTTGTCATATGCTGGTTCTCTGATGATCCACACCAAAAGGCTTTAACGACCGTTTAATTTCTCCTTACGGCCACATATTATACACCCATATAAATGAATTTGTTTTTGGCTTTAAAACACATGTCTTCCTCATACGGGGCACTTAATGGGTTAATGGATGTAAAGGAGGACTTTTTTCATAGAATAAACAATATTCGAGAGCAATTTATCTCCTTAAAACTAACTCTTGTGAATGTTTATATATTCAGTGACATGAAATGTCTGTCTCCCTAATGTTCACTAAATCATAAAATGATTTGTAAATACCCGTGAATTATTGGTTGTATGTATTCTTCTTCAAGGAAGTTTACTTTGACCCCAGTGATTATTATAAAATCAATCTATATATGTTCTGTACATTAACGCATAAAGGATACAAAATTTTTCATAACAGTTCTTTAAAATTCGTCACGTGCATAACATTTTGATATCAAACCCCAAGTATTTTTTAAGTTTTTAGTATTAACCTTATTCGAACCTCAGTCCCACCGGTTAACTTCTATCATTCGAGTCGTTCTAAAGTGTCACGAAAATTGTCACGAGTTGTTTCCCTTTGATGTTTATGTCCTCGTCATGGAAGCGTTTGAAGATTGTAGCGTACTTTGTAGAAGGGACATAACTGTCTCAAGCCGTGACACATAACGGCCAGCACCGTCACTCGTGACACAGCGCGGATACAAGTTCTAATCACAGCTACATTAAAACCTCACCGCATCTCAACTCACTGCTATAAGTGTTCACCGGGTAAAATACCCACACTTTCATGGGGACGTATTGATATGATAATTTCGAAGATCATATCAAACACGTCGCAGACTGAGATAAGGAATCATGACTGGGTATATGGTGCCCACACTGTCATGATGACTTATCCACGCACAAAACATACACGAAAATAAGTTTAATAAATCATTATACTTATGACATTGTTTGTCTATATCAATAGGTTAATAGGAAAAAAAGCTTATAAAATTACATCACCAGACTACTTGCTATTTACAAGAACGAGCAAGGCAAAATGGGTATTTGTGAAGATAATTCTTAGTTTTAAAATGACATAATTTGTTTCAAGGTGACGTTTATTCTGACAATGCAGTTAATCTGCACTTTCTATAATGACGTGTCGCTCTCCGTTCTGACACATAGAAGTCTCAAGAGTGCAGAGCTTGACCTCACTTTCTATAATAAGATATTCAGCTTCAGGGTTACAGTTAACATTAAATAGTTACCTTACTTTCCATAATGACATCTTTAGCTACAGGATTAAATTAATATTACAGCTTGACTTTTTCTAATGACGCCTTTAGCTTTAATGGATGCAACTTTTGAATTTAGAATAAGAAAATATTCCCCAGTGAAAAAAGTAAAGTATCACAAATAATTGAATACAGTATATTTAATTCATCTTCTACAGACTTCTAAACTTTCATGATTACCTTTGATATTGACTTTCAAGGGTTTTCTCTGCACTCCTGCAATACGTTTTCAGCTTTGTGATTGCTAGGGAGCTTTCGGTTTCAAGAGGTTTTCTACTGTTCTAATAAATGTTCTAGTAGTTTATAGTGACGCCTTCAGGACTCAGGGCGCTTATCAAAGCAGGATGATAGGGGACTGATTGAGGGGAAATGTAGTGTAAATGGTGTACAAAATCATTAGAATTATCTCTGAATGACTTTAAATATGAAATTGTGTGTGCCATTGCTGATGATTTGCCATTTGAACATTTATGGACAACTTCACCTTAAAATCGAAAATTTTATTTTGTGGAATCTTTTATCATAATCCGGGCATCGGGACGCCTCTTGCAGCAAAGCGTGAATTCAAAGAGTTGTTAAAAAAACAAAATGAAGATTTTGAATGAATTATCAAAATTCATAAAATAAGTAAATAGATTAAAGAAAATTTCTACTCTAGCATAATAATTATCTCGTAAACAACTTAAAAATTCCTTAGAAATCTTAATACGATTAACAGTGTTCAAATTTTACAATTTATGAAATACAATTAAGTGCCCACGTGTCATTTGACTTCAGTTCGTTGATTTAATTTAAACAAAATCATTAAAATATCGCGAAAACTCTTTTTACAAAAGGTCGAGTTTTCAAAACTTATTATTTCTCTAATGATTTCATTAATAGAATAACTCAAAAGTTTTATTGTAAATAAGCAAACATTCAAAGTATCGACATAATTGTTGAAACATCACAGCTTGGCTTGCAATCTAGGAAGTTATTGAACTTTATATTTTCGATTAAATGCTTCTCAATGATTATGTTATCATTTCACGTAAGAAGAGTTCACCTGAAACCTGTTTGAGGCCCATAACGTGAAATATAGATTTTGGAAGCTGTTTGCAGAAATATGTTACCTGAATTAACATTTAGATTTAGTGAACATTGATTCCTGGTTTTAGTCCTTAATTCATTTTTGTTTTCTTCACTTTTGCAATTAAATGATATAAGATACACGGTTTTGAATATAGGAATTATTTCGAACGCTTTTCCCCCTTTTTTATTCCAACCTTTAAACCTAGATAAGTTCTGAAATTCTTCGATTGTGATCATCGTATAGTTTACGAGAAAGCAGTGCATTATAATAGTAGACATATAAGTTCCTAGAAAAGTTTTGCATGAGATTATAGAGATAAATGTAGACTAATCTTATATTTATGAATATTCAAAAACTTTTATTGGGTACGAAGGATTAAATCTTCGTTACATTTTCCACATGCCCATTATTAATATTTGCAGAATTTCTGTCAGGGTCTCAAAGACAAATTCAGTAATTTTCATGACGTATTGATAGACTTAAATATGAATCTAGATAACATGTGGTGAGGAAAATTTCAGAAATTTTTTAATATAATATCTTTCATAATATTTATCCACAAGTGAAAACTATTTTATAATCACTTGTTTTTAATTTAAAAAAAAGTCGAATGCATGCTCAAAGGTAGAAATCACGCTTTCAATTTACATGAATACCATTTTAAAAAATACTTAACTCTCATCGGTCTTCTTATTTTCTTTTAGTAAGTTTCAATTGTCCGGTATCATATCAATCGCGACGTTATAGCTTATCTTCAGGATGTCTCTGCACCAAATCGATAAGCTTTTAAATGATAGTTTTCTGTCGGGACTTAAATGACGACTTTGAAAATTTTTGACATATTTGAGTCCAACAACAAATGGAAAAAAATCTAAATTTTCAAAAATAAAAAATGTAATTATAGACAATGATAAAGCCCTTTGTCATTGCCTATAGAATAACCGTTCATATTCATGATTTAAAAACAATTAGGTAATCAAGATTATATTGAAAGGAAATATATTTTTGAAACTGGTTCTGTAATGAAGATAATCAAATGGCTGAATGAAGTTTATGATTTTTGACTATCCAACCATTTGGAAATTTGACTATCTACTTAAAAAATTAAAAATTCCAAGTTAATTCATAAGCGCTCTCTCATGTCTATATTTAATCGTCTAGTTTGTTTTTATCAATAAGCATTAGAATAATTTTGAAATATTTCCTTATAACTTATACGTTATATAAATATAAGTAAGAAAAAGAAAGAATACATAAACTAAAACGAAGTTCATTCCGCACAAAGTTTATCGGGGGTTGTCTATACAGCGTTATTTTAAAATATAGGATTATTCAAATAGTCAAAACTATTATTCTGATGTTATTTAATAGGAGGATTTATCATAAAAAAATCGTATACATCTTCGTTATGTCTGAAGAGTCAGTTATAGGGCGGATTCATTTGCATTATACACCTTTGAAATTCGTTTGATTAAAGACATAAAGTGCTTTCTTCTGGCGATTTAAACCAAATTAACTCTTCGTATAAAGAGGCGTCAATTTGACAAGTGCGCCAAGATGAGGACAGCGTATTTTATGACATCATATAATCATACAGTACGGCTTCTGTACAAAGTGTGTACTTTCTGAAAATCCTATAGTACCTTTAATACTTTAATACTTTACCTTTAATACTTTAAAGCCGATATTAAAACCATAATGATTAATTATAGTATCTTCAAGGATTGAAATTCTATTTTATTAAGATATTTTCTGCGTGAATATTAATAGAAATAAATGTTAGGGTAATATTTGTATAGATTCACAATAGGATAATTGTAAGTCTAACGTAATTACTCTATATACTGATCTGCATACAGTCACGTTTGGACGTTTAATAGATTGACTTTGAATTTCATGATGGTTCGAGTCTAAAAATACTCGATTTATTGATTAATTGAATTATTCAATGTTTAATACGTTTTTTGGAAATTCTATTTGTTAAGATGAAAAATTTCTCGGCAAAAGTGGCCTCCCTCAAAGATAGGCGGCTTTCATTCCAATTTCCTACCTCATGGCCACGCTTATGTCAACTCGCTACTTGACATCTACGTGTTTATCTACATGCTTGCTCACATTCATAACATGTTATAACAGTTTTCGTTCCCTTTTAGATTTTTCTAGATATTTCATAGATATAATAGAAAATAAAACTTATTTCAAATTTACTGCCTTTATATTGTGGACAGGGCTACAGTGAATATGTAATTATAAATGATTGCAGTGAGAGGGTTATTGAAGAAACAAATATTACACAACCGTTGTCACAATTAAACAAATACAGATATTGACAGTTATTGTTGTTTATATACTGTAAGTCTTCTTGATTTTAATTGATTTTGAATAAAGATGTTTGAACTAACACAAGCGATCTTGAAGACAAGAAAAACGACTTCGGACTTTCAGTTGCAAAGTGAACAGGGTAAACGTTACGTAAATCCCTGAATTTCAAACACGGCGAGTTTAAAAGCAGGCGATTCTTCAAGAAAGGAAATTTTAGTTTTTTATCCATTATATTTAAGTTCAGTTTTAGAATTTTAACAAAAATATCATTATCGAAATCGTCTAATGGTGAATGTCATAAAAATGAGTCAATGACGCGAGGTGTTAGAGCGTCGCTTACAGGTTGCTTAACATACTGGATCAATGTAGTAGATGGTAGTTTATTTACATTGGCTCAATCTTATCAGGCATTTTTTCAAGGCAGGCACTTATTCTTTAAAGATAGAACTTAGACCTTGCTATTTTTCAAGACAGGAAATCATACAACGCAGACAGTATTTAAGAAAGAGTTGTAAACGGCACATGCCCTTAAGATCGCCCTTATTCTTCATCAGCAAAATTTTTTTAACACCGCTCAAGGATGTCAGTCAATGCACAGAGGTCGGAATCAATCTTCCATTCGATTTCGTACAGTCGTTTTCTGTAAATGCTTTAATTGAACACCATCGATATGAACTGAGTATTTATTTAAACCATTAGGTAACATTGATACAAATGGATCATTCAGTTAATAACATTTTTCATAAAATCGATACCAGGTGATTTAAAGATTGTTTTTTTCTTAGGAATTGCGGCAGACGCATTTGCATGCACTCAGTGCACCCTGGGATAGGAGGTTGTGACTGTGACTGCACCATGCAGGCCGCGACTCGAGTATTGTATACTGGGAGGACTACTACTCCCCCTGAACCTCCAGTAACTTGTGACCTCACAATGCTAATCATTCCGCCTTATGAGATGTTTTCAGGTATTCAATGATGAAGCGAAGGAGGCGCCTAGTAGGAGGAGTCATTGCCGTTAACGGGGCCATTACGTTTGAAGTTCCGAACACGACGCCTATTTAACCTTTTGTATCCTTGCATGACTATTTCTAACTATTGAAAAGGCAATGTCACAGTCGGAGAGACTAGATGAACCCTTACAAATTTCTGATATAATGGTCGTTTCACCCAATATAATGAAATGATGGCGTATTGTCAGGTAACTATTCTATGAACGCGGATTGAAAAGCTTGCCACGGCGTTTTGCTTTCAACAATTGTACACCCGATTCAGTAATCATAAATCTCAATCCATAAAAGAACTCAGACAAATATGGAACATGGTTATAAGCAGCTTATTTGAGTTTGATTTGAATATTATGTCCGATAAGTGTTAAGAAATAGGCATCAATGACTAAACACACACTCTATTTTCAATTGCGGACATACGTCTGCACTGTTTTCAAAATAGTTTTCATCTGTTAAAATGCTAAAATAACACAGAGCGATGTACTTTCTCAATGGGGAGGTCGGAATGGCGTTGAAGAAATTCAACATTTCATATAAAGAGTAGGAATAAAACGATTTCCTAACCAATTGAAATTGTTCCAACCTTAAAAGAATTACATCGCTCTCTTCCCAATATCATCAAGTGTAAGTTTGTTATGAATGGTGTGCTAATGAATTCTTTAAGGGACCAAGTTCTGTGGGAAGTCGACTTCATTATATAAACAGATTCAACGTTGTGGTGCAGGTACTGCTATGGGTGTGATGGATCACTATCTTCCACTGTTCAAGGGGTCGCGCACTTGTCTGTTTGGACTATGTTAAGCTGGCTTTTTCTAGAGACGTCTGCGAGATTCAAGTATATCTCAGACAGGATTCTACTGGTAGAAGCCTCAAGACGTTGGAACCTTCTAGACAAGACAACTTTTACCAACTGTTGTGCTGACCAAGGACTTTTGTATATATGTATAAATATGTAGATAAAAAACAAAAGTCTGGAAATGATTTGAATCCCCGACCGGTTTCACTATTCATTCATTACCAAACGGTAACCGTTGCATAGAGGAAGTCTACAATGTCAGTGTCCATATATAAGTTCAAAACCTGCAGCTCAAACTAAATCAGCTCTGGTTTACACAATATCAAACTACGATATACAGAATTTCAGTTTATCACTAACGGAGTTGGTATATAACTAATATATGTTTCAATTGGTCATTATGACACAATATCATCACAATACGATGGATATTATATGTAATTACTGTTTGTCGTAGTTGGTCAATGACTTAAGACTTTAGAGGAGAAATCATTGTTTTAATCGGCCACTGGTAACATACACAAACCCTAAAACTGTCAGGTTACTAGCAAGTGTCGTTTATGAAAATCGAAGATTATTATTTTACATCCTTGAGCACTTTTTGTTTGAAGCCTTTAATCAAGCGATAATAATGACGTGCAACATTGCAGGTTAGTGTATTCAGAGAGATGATGATGTAAATAAACTGTGGGGATCCAATACATTCAACACGAAGTATAATAATCACAGACTCCAGGGTGAGAATAAACATTACAAACTGTAAAGCGTCGTGCCATAACACATGGTTTGCGTACGAGTTTAGCTCGTAAACGTTCATCTTATTAACGAGAATGTTAAAATGAGCGAGAGTTTGTGAATATCTATCACAGCTGTTTGAAACATTTATGTTTTTCACAAGTGTATTTCCTTTACTGAATGAAATAGGAAAGAGTGTTAATTGAAACGCCATTTTCAAAAAGAGACCCCTTGAACAGAACATCCGTAATAAGTAATCATGTCGTTTCTGAGTTAGATTCGTATAATGTTATCTGATTTCAAGTATACTATCATTTCTTATGTTTGGTATCATCATCCGATTTTGTTGTTGTTGATTTGAACCGACACCTTCAGAGGCACGTACAAAACATATCACTGCTGATCCCATCAGCTTACCCACATAACCCAAGGGATTTCGTTTAAAACTTAACAGATCAGCTTACTATTGACTTTGAAATGTTATGTTGTATTTAATCTAAAAATTGACGAACATCTTAACTGGAGTTTTTGAATGGAAATATTGAATGTTCATATCTTTTCTGTGTTCAAGATATTGCAAGCGTATGACAATTGATGTATTAGTTCTATGCTGAGATATTTCTCCTGGATATTTTTATTTTGGTTGTCTTTCCGGATAACACGATTGTGTCTCACTGCCCTCTCTAATTACTGGAAAGTAAATGATATTGAAATGAAGCTGTCTGGGAAATTAATAAAAAATGTAATTACTGTTTTTCATAAGGCAGGTAATTTTTGAAAATATCATAAAAAAAGTTTTTTTTATGACAGTCAACTTCAATGTATCCCAACATAGATATCTCTCCAGCTCTGCTTCATGGTTACAAAACTCAGACCTGCAAAGTACTTCTTATGTTAAAATAAAATATTTAAAAATTCCACAGGTTCCTTCTGAAAATGTCGTTTCTTGGATGTTCAAGTACTGCTCATACTGTTATATGGTTCAAATATGTGGATCAACCTTTCTAAAGATTTTCTAAATGTTCAGATTAACTATTGAAAGCTTATTTTGAGATTGAGAAAATCTGTCCTCAATATTGTCGCAAGAGCTAAATTTTAAAGATACCCAATAAATGTAAACCAAGGTCCTAGTCCAAGAAATGTTGATAAATTTCCATCTGTATGTAAATTTGTATTTCCAATGATATGAATAGTGTAAGAATTACTAATCTTGCAGACTTAACCTGCTTTTCTCTGAAACGAAGAACAAACAACTGTAAACAATAACTGTTTTAATTGAAGATATTTTAATGATTAATGATGTTTGCATCAGCCCGTGATAGAGACAACCTGGAAATTAATCTGATATGCTGAAATGAACGTCTACTACTCTGTTAGGTAATGTCATGTACTAAGGGCATCAGATAATGTACAACTACATTCAGGCAATTGTCAGGTGACCTTCAATAAACTTTTCCAGAATGATGTATGAATAGATAGGTCATCTTCATTGTTATAGAAATTTATAATAATGATAATAATAATAAGATGATGATGATGATGATGATGATGATAATAGCACTCTTATACTGCGCATATATCCATGACAAAGCATGCTCAAAGCGCCATGAGTATTATTACCCTGGAGGGATAGTATGTTCGGTGCCGCCGATTAACAAGCGGTCCGCGCGACCGTATAGGTCCGTACTTCCCCCTTGTTCAGGTACCCATTTGTACAGCTGGGTGAACTGAGTGCAAATTGGATGAGAGGGACACAACACAGGATGAGAACCAAGTCACAAATTTTTGGTGTCTCCACCGGGATTCGAACCCGGGTCTTTGGCGTGAGAGGCACTCATGCTAACCACTACACCATACATATTTGTTCATATAATTAAAATAGCATTACTTGTATAAACAGGGAATTGGTTAATCATGAAACTAAATACAAAATACTGATACACGACTTGCATTATATCTACAAGAACCATAACACACCAGCAGTTATTTCTATCTTGCTTTTTTTCAAAATTATTATCACAAAAACTGTGCATCTTTCACAACAGCACAAGTTATGAGTTTATAAAGAAAATCTAATTACAGATATTGTTTTAAATGATATTTACTATAACCGATTACTGCAAGATAGCATAACGTTAGTTTTAAAGTTGTCTAGTTGCTGGCAGGTTCATCAACTCATCAGATACAAGCTGATATGTCCTTCCAAAACTGGGACAAGTATCACGGTGTTCCAACCCTCAACATCAAATAAAGAAATTTAATGATAACTTGGAAAATAACACTACAATGTTTTGAGGCTTAATGACTTGAACACAGGATCAAAGTTTGCCCTCAGTTCTGCCATGGTGGCCAATTCGGCGCAAGCAAGACCTACACACAGCTGAACACAAGGTAGATTTGTCATCTACAATGCAAACCATGTAGCTTAACAGCGGGACGACAAAAATAATCTATTCACATACAACACAGGTATTTGATCATGATGTTTATGATGCTCTCGCATTTCAATGCTTAAACGAGTGACTCCATCTTATTTTCATCAGTATTAAGTATATACAGACATGTACAATGAGAGAAGTGTAAACACTAGGGGCTCCCACACATCAAAGGCCCCGGTGTACGAATCCCAATGATCCACGGGGTAGTCAATATTAAGAGGCTTTTGTCTACGTTTTATGACTGCTTGTCACCGCTGAGCTTCCGTACTAAATGTTGAGAGATCTCGCTGAAAGAGTCGGGCTAACCTGTGAGTGAACGTCAACTGCAGCGGGGGGCGATGAATCAGCCTGATTCTGCCCTATGTACCCGCTAACTACCTATAAAAGCACCCTCCCACCCTCATGCCTCTTTACCGCTTCTTCAGGCTACCCATTCCTCCTGGCCATTGCTCGTCCTCGCAAGTCACTTTCCTCAACTGGAGGTGCTGAAATCTGCTTCCGGTACGTCACGTGACCCTATCTTTACATGTTCATTGGAGCGTGACCTCGGGTTCATTCCGGGTAGTGGTTCCACATTGAAATTGGATTGTGACTGTATTGTAAATAACACATTTTGTATAGCTTTGATCCATTCTTAGTAAAGCGATATTATGATAGCAATTATTTCTGCTATTTTGCGGTGTGTGAGGCTGAAAGCAGGGTTCGCAGACTTGGTCTGTTGTGTGGTTCTCGGGCGCCTAAGTGGCCTCGCCCCATCTGACGTCGCTATACATCGAGACATGCATGTGATTTACCAATCCACCCACAAAAGGGGAACATTGTCACACAATAAGCTAGATTGTTGTGACTGGACTTCTCCCGACTGTTTAATGCGTGTTTATTCGATTAAACTTCAATTTCGAATTTTTTCAATAGTGAAATAGTTATTTAAAATTGCTTTGCGACACATATTAGTTCCGCTGTTTTGCCGTGAATGCTCCAGGGGCGACCAAATAAGTTTGGCTAGGAAAACCTTCAGGACGGCGTGGCTTGCACCAAGTCTTGACATTCGTATAGAGTGCATGTCTCATTGAAGCGAATGTACCACTTTATAGAAAAACGATGCGATATTATTCATTCCTTTATTAGTGACATTGCGAAAATTATAATGTAAGGTTATAAGATCATAAACTAATCGAACAGGAATTAAAAAGACATTTTTAAAACCTTATCTTTTATATTTTATTGGTTTGTTACACTTCGTACTTTGAAAGAAAATTCCATGAATGACACTTATTTAAAAAAGTGACTTTCGAAATCAGAATGAAATCCACGTCATCTTCCTAAAAAATAATCGATATACAATCATAAATAAGATACGGCAGAAACATTGCGTGATTGTTTTGATAATTTCACATGATTAGCCATGAAGGTATTATGAAATTTCGAGATTCAAATGGGCGCGGTCGTATCCCATTCACCGAGTAGAGGTAAGAAACACATTAGTGATAAATTTGGCATTTAAAGTAATTTTATGGTGATCATACTTTGGCCTCTAGGATTTATACCATGCTGCTTTTAAAAACCCGACTTAACTATTGATGCAAATTGCTCTAGATGAAAGGGGTGGCTTGCAGATCTCTGCAATGGAGGCCCCGCATTCCCAGATTCGATTTAAAGGATAAAGCCACGTCTTGCCGAGGGTGGGGATACACAGTGAATGCTTTGTACGAGGACATTACACGTGAGGTGTAGAAATATACATAGAAGTCCCTCTTACATCTATACTTATCAATTTAGAGAAGCAATATTTCCCAACGTGTGGGCTAATTGCTGTTCTTTAAAGATGTGTTTTCAATTATTGTGGACAATATGGTTATTACAGGAGTCCATATGTCTAAGCTTCAGATCTAGACACTTAAGCTGTTTTGTTATTCATCTGCTAAACATTTCATTTTCCCTCTGAAGTAAAGACACATGCAGTGTTTACACGTTCTTTGAGCATATTATCACAGATTTATGATAGTAAAATAGGCTGTTAAAAGTATTTCTGTAAATGCTATTTGCTGTGAAAGGAAGACAGTGGGAGAATTAAGAAGTCTTATGAAGTAAAAGGCCGGTGGTTGAATATCATTCCTTCGAGGTGAGCAGTTTTAAAACTTGCTATAGAAGAGAATAATAAAGTTTTTATGATATGTTGGAATCCTTATCCTTTTCTGACAATTTTAGTATACCCAGTTCACAATGAAGGGATTATAGTTAGCCTCGTGAATATATCTGATAACTTTAAGACTTGAAACTACTGCAATGTTATACATGTTTCATACCTATAGGTTAGTGTACTTGGCGCATCTTGAACTATTTATTATTTCCTTAAGAATAGGAATGTTTGTTTGTCCTTATCCGATGTTGGATCTTTCATATGATAGAAAGATGAAAATAGCTTCATAAAATAAAAAGTGACTAATCCTCTAAAAGAATACAAAAGAAAGATTTCTAATAAACCTGACTAATTGAAGGTTATTTCCAATGAAATTGTTTTATGTATTTCGGTTATAAGTTATTAATTTATGTTTAATGCATGCAATGAAACAAGATGATATTATTTATGGTTCATACTAGTTATGAAATATGTATAGTTGGATATCTAATTAAGATATAAAATATTATCGATTCACTGATACCAAAATTATTGAACCAGTTTATAGTACATTGATTTAACGCTAACATCTTATTGATAATAATTCAATTTGGTAGCAATTACCATGCAGCTGTGTTGTTTAGTTCACTTATCGTCAACAACAAAATCAATTTACATTGAATATCGTCAGTAATCTTTGATTTTCAAAACGAATATTTTAGTGAATTAGTTTGTCTGGGTAAAGTTGCTAATTACAAAAGTAATAGGATATTGAAACCTGGACTAGAAGTAAAACATGAAAAAATAATCGTCTTATATTTTGGAAATACATTAATTATTCAATCTGAATTTTCAAAACTTTCAGTGAATTTTTGTTTTCGTTCTTTTGTCAATAGTAATAATAATCTTATTAAAAAAAATTGCAATCAATGTTCACTCGCACCTAATGAAGCCATTATTCTAGGAATGAACCATTTTCCCAGTTGTAGTCAAATAAACACTTGATACAATTATGAAATGACGGAATAACAGAGGAATGAGAGAGAAGGAAAGTATCATCAATTCTAAGAGGTTGAATAAAATTGGTGGAGTAAAATTATAATCCAAGTATTATGGACAGTCAACCTCTTCATTGCAATGAATGCGATATTTTGGTGAACATGCTAACATCGTTTTGATTTTCATGTTTTAATGTTATCGCATTAACAACTGATTTGTTTTTTGCTCTCATCATCGGTTTGCTTGGCTTTCATTTCTAATCTACCATCGTTTACTACTTTAACCTTACCAAACGTGAAAACAAACAAACATGACATGTTGTATTATCAGTTTAACTCTTCGTGAAATTGTAATAAAAAATGCTTTTAGAATATTTTCAACCTTTTCCCTATTCATGTCAAAAGAAATCATTTCGCGAATTTTAAATAAGGAAACAAGATTAAATACGTCCCACAACATTGATCCTTATTTAATGTTGTAAACGGATATTTGCTCATCAATCAATCATTGATAAACTAATAGATACTTTAAGCAGTAAAATTTGTGTTTAATATAGAGCAAATCTCCTATACTTTATGCCCGTCAGTCAATAGAATAAATGGCATATATCCTTACCAACAAGCGCATTACGAGTATTTTGATATCCTTACCAACAAGCGCATTACGAATATTTTGATATCCTTACCAACAAGCGCATTACGAATATTTTCATATCCTTACCAACAAGCGCATTTTGAGTATTTTGATATTGATAGGCTTGTCTACGTCAGTTTAGATTAATTAAACAACCATTAATTAAGAAGAAGCCGAAGGAAAGTCTAATTTTTGTTAAACATCTTATATATTTTTTATATCCAATTTACACGCATATTCTGCAGGATTAGTATGTATCAGTATGCAATATGTAAGCTGTTTTCATTCATCCATACTTTGCAAACCTTGTATACTGCTTCACATTTGATTGTCTCTTACTACGTTCTTTACATTCTGAAGAAGCAAGACTTAGCCTGCGCTGGCTATTGTAGCTTTTGAACAAATTGTTTAATGATTCGGAAGAAATTCGAAACATGAAAACATTTTTATGATCGTCATGGACAAATTCGATTAAAAGTATTTTTTCCAAAATGGCGATGTTTGAATCGGAATCGTAATCTTTATTGCTAAAAGTGAGCTAAATTGAAGAAACATTAGTGTCTGATTGAAATATCTTATATTGTAACGCGCTGACAACATTTTCACCATTAACATTGAAGGTAAAAATGTTTAATAAAATAACTTGATTTTCTCTTAACGAGAGGCGTTAACTCTAATTTTTGCTACCATAGATACTACTTGACGTGTTAAAAGTAGACAAAGTATGAATTATCCAATATGATCTTCAATAATTATTGCAGATATTGTTCTTTTGGAATTTTCCAATATCATAAAGCATAAAACCATGTCACTTTCACAGATCAATTGTGGTTATTGAGTAAAGATGACATTTGCGATGATGTTGTGAATTGAAAACCGATTACTCGATGACCCATTACTGATTTACGTAATTAGCCTATCACACAACAAAGCCAATAACTGCAAATGAGAAAAAGGCAATGATGATAACGTGAGGCTTGCAACTAGAAATGATATTTCTGTGTCCAAAACAAAGACAGCCAGTGATGAGACCACGCCCTCCCGTAGTAACAGCAGCGATCATTGTACATATGGATCGATCAATATCTCTGGAATGTGCTGTCAAGTTTAGAACTACCCAGAGACTGTTTAATCTCATTTTGTATGTCGAATCCTATAAAACTGATTTCGCCAGTGTCAAATACATATGAAATGCTTATTGTTTAGACAAGAATATGTTGATATCCATCCCTAATAAAGAGTTAAACAATATTAAGATGATGTTTGCGGAGTATTATGTCATCAAATATTGAATATTAGGCTTAAGAAACTATAAAACCAACAAAATGAATATTTGATCTGAAAACAAGAGCGTGGGATGGAGATGGACAAGCTTTTACTTCTTTCTACCAGTAACTAAAGACAGTTTTGTTCACTAACGAAATTTGCATACATAAAATCTTAATTAAATGCTTTTACTTAAAGACATGAGAAAGCCAATGAACAAAATTAGATGACCGAAGTTGACCTAGTGCTTTCCTCTTGTTGGTTGTTGAGGCACTAATGACGTCATCAAGTGTCATTCCACTTGACTACCTCGCACCATATGTGCAGTATTGAGTACTTCATTCAATGCAGACTCTTGGAGGGTTGTAATGCTTACTGCGCCTTTTCTATTTTAAGATGGGGATTTGGACAATTAACCATAAACACGAAATTGATAACTTATAACTGTAAGAACTGTAGCTGGAAAGGACCATTGTCGACCGTCAGGATAGGAGACTACAATAAAGGTGAAATGATATATTATCACAGAAATTGATCTCTTACTTCGTATGAGGAGAGTCAGCTGTCAAAACCCTCTTTATCTCATCGATTCATTTGTACATGATGCACTCTACCAGTGAATGCAGCCCGAACTAAATCACTTGCCTTCCGCTTGCTAGTTGGGTCATATCATGTGACCGTTTGTGTTATATCACCGTTTGTGTTATGTCACCGTTTGTGTTACGTGACCGTACAATTATAAGCCACGGACACTTGTAAAGCTATTGTCTCCTTCTCTTTCACGTGTCAAGTATTTTATTTATTAGATTCTAATATGACACGTTTTGAGTTTTTCGGGGGAATAATTTTGATCTTTTATTCTGCAAGAATATAATATTCATATTATTGATGAATTTTTCCATATATTCTTCTATGAAAAGCTTTTCTATTCAGGTTTTTAAAAATACTTTATAACACACCACATGCATATTATACAAATGCATTGACATATCCAGAATTGCATATATGCAATCAAACAAATTCTTATTTTGTAGAAGTTTATCTATTTATTTCATTTATTGTCATCGTCACAGATTTTTAGTTCAAATAGAGGGGAAATACAGCAGGTTAAAATGAGTAGCTTAGTAACAAGTGTAATCACATAGACGTATACAACTCTTTAACAACTTAAAATGTAGGTATACAATCTTAGATGAAGTCATTTTAGGAAGCGAAGGAGTTGATATGGTTATACATGAGATCGTAAATAAGAGTTTTCTGTATGGTAAACAGTTTTAGGGAAGGGGTTATCCTACAAATTATATTAAAAAAACTGTATGTAATTCAGGAATTTTTCTTATTAAGATATTAAAATCTTCCTATTTTCCAATTTTATTCTCTTCTTTCACATCAAAGGTTTACAGTTTCCAATCTCCGATCAAAGAAAGCAATGGGGATGTTCAGTATTGTTTCTCGTTACAATCACAGACACCATCAGGATGGAGACAGCAGCGTTCACCCACCGCTTGTCCTTGCATGGCTGAACAAGCGATTGTACTTATCAGGAGAAGACCCTGCCAAACGTCTATAAAATATATCAGATACCCTCACATCAGTCCGCAGATGACTGAAATTCTCTCTGTCGCTCTTAACTGATAAATCCTAACTCACTTTATATACCCTGGTCCATTGTTACACAGCGATAAGCAAGACGTGACCAGTTTTAAGCCACCCCGGCATATCCGTGAGTTAATCCAAGAGGCGGGCGTGTTTCTGTTAATAGTTCACTTTGAAATAATATAAGCTGCAAATTGTTTGAAGCTTGTCGGGGTAGGATCATGAGCAGCCCTTAAGAAAATTGCTCTGGTTTCTCTGTCTTAGTTAGAATCTTCTCACGACTTGGGATTTGATACAATGGTTTATGTTATGGGTTTAGATTTAATGAAGTACCTGCTCTTAGATTGTAACTTAAGGGAGTAAGAAGTTGTTAGGGACTTGGGAATGTTTGCAAATGTGGTTAACAGATGAAATATACATGTCGATGTTGAGCTTTTAAAATTATAGAGGTGCATAAATTAAAAAAAGAATCCACCCTTAATGAATTAATAACATTTCCATAGAAAACATAATTCTTTCTTGATAAGTTGATGCAAGAAGAAAAGACATCGACATAAAATATCCATTCGGCAAATGCAAAATTGTCTCAAAATATTGAGGTTAAAGAATGAACATATCAGGAAACATTTGATACTTGAACTCTTTCAATCACATTGCAAAGCGTTCAAGTGGTTTCCATCGTGATCTGCAAAATGACAATTTTAAGGATTCTTTGCACCATAACTGTTTTGTAATTAAGTTACATAAATCATGATATTTTAATATTTTCAAGGAAAGTGTTACTGCAAGGCTTTTGGTACGGCTTAAATATGATATTATTCTATGATATTCTTTGCAATTAGTTTAGGGATTGTAGATGTCTTCATGATTACAGAACATGACGGGTACCAAAACTAAACTTCGGGTGCTGATATGTGATACACAGTAAAATATACAGTGGACGAGAGAGAACGGAAATACCAGACTATAGGAGGTGTTTATTCTACACATATCCAGGAAGTCGTAAACCTTCAGACTGTGATCTGATATATGGAGATGTACACCAAAACACGTTCAGTTTCTACTTCCTCTCATAATATGATATAGCAGGCATGCGTGAACCACCATGGTATTGACTCGTGACTTTGGTTGATAGAAGAATTCTTTTTTCTCAAAACAGCAAACTGATAAATCATTTGAACAATTTTAACAATACCAACCAGGCCAAGCAGAAGGCTTCAATGAATTAGTCGGTATCTATAACTCTTGATACTGAAGATAACGTAGTTGAAATATAAACGCAGTTTACCTTCACCGATCAAACTGTCAAAAGCTCCAAGATAGAGTTTTAAAACTTTATGGCCGATGCACTCGGTGAGCATTCTTGATTATAAAGACAGACAGACAGACAGACAGATAATTTTATTTACATCTCACTCGTAAAACAGTATACAAGGTGCGTAAGAATAGATACATTGAAATACACGACCAATCGCTTAGCGATTTATGAGAGATGGTTACAATACATAAAAGTACATGTTATAAACTGTAAAAATGCATGTAAGAGATATAAGTGGTGTAAAAAGTTATTTGTACAAGGAATAACGCCGGTGTCTGTCTGTCTGTCTGCCCAATGCCAAATTGTACTTTTAACACTGGCTAAATTATGGATTTCTAAGCCCTTATTATTTTGGGTCAGTTTCTATCACACTGCTATCACAACGAAGCAGAACAAGAAGAAACTAAATCATAAAAATATTTATAAACGTTTATGCATGTAGATGCCCATAAGCTTCCTGGATATCAACAGTTTGTTGTACCTTTTATCTTCTTATCATAAGAAGAAGTAATTTTGTTTGACTTTGAATTACATCCATTTTATAAAGGTGCTCGTTCATGTACGTAAATTTGGAAATGTAATAGCATAAAACATGAAACCATATTCTAAGAGACGGCATAAGAAATATCTCGTTTTAGAACAAACAACCCGTTGTGAAAGATTTATTTCGTTAAAAAATGCCGAATACTAAGGATTTTGCGTTTTTGCCATTATGAGCATAATTTGATACTAGAAAGCACCCAGTCTTCACGCTTGGCGGGAGTAATGTCATTATTAACGACAAACAAGTAATAAACTGTCTCTACGTGATTTCTTTGCTTTATCCCGGGCCATCTTCATTGCCTGGATCACCCTCGGAGTCCCCTGAACAAAATGGATATAAAGACAAGCAATTAAAGTGTAAAATCACCTCCTTTAGTCCTTCCACGTATAAAACAGGCATGTATTCTCATCGTAACATTACATCCACCGAATAATGCTTAAAACACAGGCAGGGAGCCAAAAGCTAATTTTCCCGAAAGCTTGTCGGCGCCCTTTGATGTCTACCTTACAGGTGTGTGGAGATCTACCTGGTTGATTTGGACGCAGGGTGAAGTCCAGGTACTTTGATGTGGGAGCCTCACCTGATCATCTTCACAACTATAAAACAGTGGCCGGCATCAGGTTCATTCGCCAATCTTCTCCCCGCCCGACCCCTGCCGGGATCATATCATACATATGCATAGGGCCAGCCACATCGTCAGCCTCAACGCGATCTGGATTTCTCCCATAAAGCTAAACGCTATTTTTTCTTTCAACATTAAACTGAGTAAGCTTAACCAACTATATTCGTTGTACCAATTTTTAAACGAAATGATTACAGCGATATCTGTTACAGCGATATCAACAGATATCGATACAGTCAAATTGGGCTTTGACATCACTTACACTGCTATGATGAGAAGATACTTATGACGTCACACTGTAATACCCTAACTGAGATAAAGAAACGTTATAGTAGATTGTGTTCACATATGTTTATTCTTTAGCTGAAAACTATTGCAAAGCGTGATTTGGTTGATAGATAAAATATCGGGCTTTTTTCTTCTAGTATCGAATATATCAACACACGTTGATTAAAGTAAACCTTTCCTACGCAAGCCTGTATTTGTCACGAATTTTCGAATAAAGTAACCTTTGATTTTATGAAAAGAGGATAGGAACGTTTTTGAGTCACCAGAGCTAGCAAAGCCTTTGTTTCAAAACGTGATAAGTGTATTTAAAGACAATACTTAAAGAAATAGAACGATTTCCTCTGCAGCTCACCAGACTTAGTTATATATTAATTTTAGCCTTATTTCATATGATAATAAGGAATCAGTTAACCAATGATACACTTTATAATACCTGCACACAAAGAAGTTGCTTCATAAAAAAGTTTAAAACTAGATTTTAGGACGTTGCCCTTGTTTTCCTTAATTGGTGCCAAAGAGTTACCAAATCTAATATTGTAGACAAGATACGGACGGACATTTTATTTCAGGCCTGATAAAAAAGTTTTAAAAGAATGCTATGCAGGTGACAATATGATGAATTTTGTTGACATGTTGATAAGCCTACTCTGCAGACGGAGCACAAGGATGAGGAATGAACATGTGAACACACTAGATGTTTTTATTTTCATAACCTGCTGTTACTAAAGATCACATAACAGTTCAAGTTTGGTGTAAGTAATACGATATTAATCTTTTGAAATTAAAGTATATTTCCTGACAAACGAAAATGTCCTCAGTCGCTTCCCTTTAGAATGTGAAGAGGTCATTATTGCTGTTGCTGTGAGGTTGAGCTCCCTATAAGATGTGACCAGTTTGTCAGAAGCTCATTCATATGAACAAGCAGAAAGAACGTTACCTTGTCTAACGTCCAGTTTGAGTTTAATCAAATGATGGCTTGTTATTATTGACGAGAATAAAGAATCCCACTGCAGGTTATGTGTTAGACTACATCCTTGTCTGGATATCCCCGCTGTAGGCTATTCTGCATACAATGTGGAAGGCCTTAGGTTTGTCTGATAACACCACCAGAGTAGCAGTGCATTGCAAAAGCATCATATGTAATTAAAGGTATCAGTCATTTTGTCTCCTTTATTGATAAATTAACAGCCGCATGCCGAAAGTTTGTTCACATACCTTTACATATATATAGTGCAAATGTAATGTATTTTGGGTTTTCTTTGAAGTATCATAGCGTGAAGCAATTAAAACCGACAATGCTGTGTTTTAAGATCAGTCGTAACGATTGAATATTCCTTAATATAGTATAGTTTCACACCACACAGTAAACTGTAACTGTTTTAGCAGCTCGTTGAAGTCAAAATCTCTAAAACTCAGTTTCATTTTTCCTTGTAATTCTCTATGAGGTGATCTACTGTGTCACACATTAGTAATGTAGTTATTCCTATAACCACTTAATGTTTGTATGATAAAACCTGTGTCAATAAGGACATTGGTTAAATCAACGATTAAATCCTTGCTTGTTAAGAGCATGAGTTTTCAATGTTTTATACATAACGAGTGATCCACTGGGAGAACATCCTGTCCTGTTCAGTTGTGTTTGTTCTGGTGAAAGACCCTCACGTGTATGTAATTATCATAAAATTAAAATCATGAGAAAAAACACGTCTTCCAAATTTTAATGATTAACAGTTGAATGAGCAATTAAATTTTTCCAAACAACTTAAATGAACTTGAATGAGATTAAAACCATCAATTGTGTTTATGGATGTAAAGAGCTCCACTGTTGATTGTAAGAAAATTATGGCAACCATGTGTAATTAATCTCAATGAACAATGAAATAAACCGCATCTCGACGATAAGATCTAGAGCAAGCACTCCGTTCATGCCACGCACCTGTCAGCGCAAAATACATGTTCCATTTCTCATAATCATATGTTTGCAAGTCGTAGAAATGCTATAGAAACTCACTGAACAGTGTTAAATTATGAAATGGGTTTGCCCTTGAGTTTGGCTCTGAGTCCAACAGCGCAATGGCTTATATGTTTATCGTCTAATACTGATCTAATGTCTTTCCTTTGAAATTTTAATCTATTAATAGGAAAAATTGTTTTTTGCTTTGTTAAGCCCGGAGGCTCCGAGTCGCTACACTGTAATTCAGATTGTGTAAAGAATGCGAATATACGTCGAAGGCCATTAGTAATGTAGAGACGATGAATTAGGGTATATTTCAGTCTAACAGTGATGCTTAAAGCAATGAACAACACAGCCACATATCCTATGAAAGCTTTGATCTAACACACTGACAGTTGAACATTGATATCGTACAAAGCAATCGTGTACCTGGTACACTTTCACGACAAAAGATTTCGTTGACAAAATGAAAACTGCATTACCTTTAATTCAAAGTAATAATCGTCTGTGGATTTCTAGGATGGTAGACACTGGGATGTGAACCTCATATTTGCATGCAAAATACCCTTTGGAAATATAAAAAAAGACCTCTGAATTTAAATAAGTCATGATTTTTTTGTATTTTACAAAATAAGTTTGAGTATACGTTACCATGTCCTAACAATGTGTCGCATGGTGTAATGTTCAAGATAAAACTAGATCCAGCTTCATGCTCTCGCTTACATTGAAACATATTAAACGAATTATTCTCTTGAATGTAGCGGATAAGTTTAAACCAAATGACTGGTACAGAAATAATTACCAGAATAGTTCTTATCAATTAGTACTATATATTTTGTTTTACCTGAACTTTTCTTAATAATAATTACATGACATATTACATGAACTGTGAACTTTATTCCTATAACCATTTCACCTTAACATGTTAAAAGTATAGCATAAGGACACATTTTGAAAATTGTTTAGAAATTTATGAATATTTCACCCCAAACATATCTTAACTTTAATATCAGATATCTTATGTTAACTGTCTTCTAGTTCCCTATAATTTTTCACAAAATCGTTTCTCAAGTACAATGCACTAGTTCCTGTTCATTGTTTCATTCCATCAGCCTGAACTATGAAATTATAACACTTAATTATAACTGTGTAGTAGTTCCCTATAAATTTTTACAAAATTATTCTAAACAACATTATTAGTACACAAAAAATAAACTGTACTAGTTCCCGTTCATTATTTCAGCAAACCAGCCTGAACTATAAAACTATGACACGTAATTATAACTTTGTAGTAGTTCCCTATAGTTTATTTTTCGCAAAATCAGTTCTTAACTAAATCATCAGTACATATTAAATACCCAACTGTGTTGTAGTTCGTGTTCATCATTTCACCAAATCAGCCTAAAATATACCATGACATTATTTTAACTGTACACCAGTATTTCATAAAGCATCTCATTCCAACGTGCTTTAACTAGAACTTCAGAACACATTGTGTTAACTTTGCTCAAGTTTTATATATTCATTTCATTTGATCGGTATAATTCTTTGACCAAACTTGTCTTAACTAAGCCATCTTGACGCATTATACTCTAAACTTGTTCTCCATATCTAGTGTACCACAGCACGGCTAAACTGCGAGTTCGTGATACAAAATGGAGTTGGGGACTATTTCTCCTGATTTTACACGGAGACAGCTCCTGGAGTTTTTGTTCAAGTGTGAGCAATGTTTTCTTTTAAAGTAAGTGTAGTTTAACTTATCCATCCATATATTCGAAGAATGGATAACATTATGTGTTTGTGTTCTTTATATAACAGCGATGCTTGATGAAAATACATAACTGCAATGAATTTTTAACTCTGTTATATTTAGGATAACAATATCTGCAACTGGACAATTTTAGTATTTGTATTATGTACAATGAAAAGGTGTGATAAACTACGATAATTTCCATTTGTTCACTAATTGGAAGTTTTCTATTTTAGAGGATAATGCAGGTTTGTTCATTATCTTAGCTTCTGGAAAGTGAAAGTCGTTGAAATGTATGACTTTCAAAAAATCATAAAACATCATCGTGCATTAACACAACACTTGAATACAAAACATAATCAATTCGTAGGTAGCACACATTTATTCATTATTTACACAACATTCACTCTCACACATTAACATGTATACCAACAACATTCAATGCAGGATATGTCCCAATGTGTTCCCTTAGTTTTAGTGACGTAAAGCATATGTACGACCATGACGTATATCTAAGGGACCTTTAAATCCTTAAAGATGATGTTAGTATCAATGACTTGATATAAAATCGAAATCATAACAAATATATCACAGATGACAACATGATTTACGTTACAATATGTGTAACAACATCATGAAATCTTGCCGTACAACTTCTAGAGAGCGGTAGCCGAGAGTCTGTAACGCAAGGCAATATATAGTGCCTAGCAAAGATTCATAGCATTCAGCCAGGGCTTTGAATTGTCCATTGCAACGACCAACTTAAACACAGACACACATCGTTGTAAATCTGCAGCAAAAGGCTGGATCACCCTGGTTTCACGCGCTGCAATCTGACATTGCCATACACTGAACAGGACTCTTATTAGAATCGATATCTTAGGTCTCCCCAGTAACTTGTGTCCACCTTTCATGCTGGCGGATAATCAGTCTCGACATAACAAAAACATACATACGAGGGAACGGATTGTCAACTATTTACAATTAAAGCACATATGGATGACGGAAGCTCAAGAACCTAAGATAAATTCACTTCACTCTTCCGGGAGGATGGCGGAGAGGGGGCGGGGCCAGTAGGGAGACCTGCCATGTGGGCGGAGACAGGATGGAGTCCGATACTGCTGTGACATGGACACGGTTTTCCTGACAACGACATAGATAGTCCGGATGTGAGTAGAGGGTGTTCCGGTCGTCCAGCACTAGTCATGTGTCCAAAGTTCAGGGAGTATCCCAAAGAGGAGGCAGCACTTGTAGGAAGTCCTTCGATCAGAGGGTGGGGCTTGTGGAAGGCTGTGGATGGTGAGGACATCATTTCCGGTCTATGCATTGCAAGGGCTCCTGGGAGTTGGAAGGGAGAGAACCCTGGGTGCCCTGGCAGTGACAAGGACGGATGCCCCATATGCGCAGGCCCCGGAAGTGCGTATGGGTATGTTGCAGCTGCCGCAGCGAGGTATGCGTAGAGTTGGGGGTCTGGAGGAATGCCGTAGGGCCAAGCTACTGCCATCCGTTGTCGTTTGTCCTTCATACGGCGGTTCTGGAACCATACCTGCAATAAAAAGGAACACGCATGACCAATCTGCTTGCATTGAAGAAATAATATTTGTAAATCAACACCGTAAATTAAGAGCAAATACATGTTTAAAAAAATGATTGCAATAAGAAAATAACTGATCTTTAAATGATCATGAATAAAGGCTCAGACTAACCATTGAGATAGGTGGGGATTCTTTTGGAATCATTTTCTGAACATGTCTGGTTCTTTTTAAATTGCAGTCATACAGCTGGTCAATTTTATATTTACATAATTCTCCTGAGAAGACTTAGAGCCGCACAAAAAAACTACAAAACAAATCAATATACTTCAGACGACCAATAGACAAAGTAAGCGTCATTCATGTCGGTATAAGTGTCGTCAATGGCATATTGCAGATTCTCACCTTGATCGTGCTCTCTGGGAGGTTCATGGAGGCGGCCAGCTCGCATCTCTTGGGCCTGCTGATGTAATTCTCCTTAGAAAACTCCTTCTCCAGCCTGTTAATCTGCTCCTTGGTGAAGGCAGTCCGGTAGCGGCGCACTTGATTGTAATCACTGTTCCTCTCTGTAATAGGATAAAGGAACAATGATTTGTTTGAAAGCTGGATATTAGGAACTTAGAAGCAAAAATAACATAGAATGTGAATCTCATGATAGCTAACTTTTTCTATTTCAGCCCAAATTTGCAGTACTGAAGTTATAATTGTGTCTGTGTTAGTTTACATTTTTATCAAAAAATATCTAATATATCTAAATTTGTTACACAAATAGTATTAATTCCTATATAAACCGCAACCAATCGATATAAACTAATTATGAGTTAGAAACATGATTTATGTATTTTAGGGACAACCAAGTTATGACATTATATTCACTTTTGTATATTGGTATAGTTGTTAGAGCTATCTAGACTTTGGTTCTGTAGTTCAGATAGACTGGATTTTTTTCCAGGTAAATATGAGTCAGTTTTTACGCGAGGAATTATTCCACTTGCCAGATTTCATTAGAACATGGCGCGGCCTCAAGAGGGCCTGTGACCTCCGACCAGCTCGCTTAACGGCGGGATTCGAACCCGGTGTCCCATGTCAACCAGCTGACGTTTGACAGAACACAATAAAGCACAACCAACCGCGTCGCCCCAACACACAATAAGGACTTCAGCGCAAAGCCAATTAGGTAAATCATAACAAAATAATTGGGACTTCAATACACGGTTCATTACTTTCATATGAAATCTACTTTCATCTTCGATGGGCGTAAATATATATACATTAATACTCTATACATAAATACACACTTACTATACCTATATATATGTGTATATATATATATATATATATATATATATATATATATATATATATATATATATATATATATATTGGTATAGTAAGTGTGTATATATGTATAGAATATTAATGCATAACCATTTCTCAAAATTTTAAATCATAATACGAGATCTACTTGAGTTTATTAGTGTTATCACAGATCAGTGATAAATACATAACGCATATTTTTCAATTCGGAATATATAGTTCAAAACTAGGGAGCGTCCAAATATTTTATTTTCAATGCGTTTACCACAAAACAAGCGAATCACTTCCAATGTGATAATTTCTTTCGACATCAATGCCATTCTCAAAATAAGAGTTTAGTTCACATCGCATCGATATGAATTCGTGGATCATTCCTTCTGTGCTTTGACGGCAAAACCTACATGCATTGTACGTGTTTAACAATTAGTCCCTGTACATAACCGAGTGGCATTCAATACGATTCTTTTATTGATAAATATTATGTAATTCTTAAAGTCAGAGGTAAAGTTCCGGGTAGGGTACCGAAAACTTCAAAGTGTGGGCGTATCGAGAGGAGGGGCGGGTGACCTACCGTGTTGTGGGGTGGGGCAGAGTGGGAGGGGTAGAAGCGGGGATACAGGGTGCTGCGATGTGTGAATGAAAGTGGCTGAGTTCACCGGGTGCGCGTACCGTAGTGTGACGGCGACAGTTGACGGTGAATGGCCACGGTGGTGTTGTACAAAATAGCGACACATTATATCTCGCTCATATCCTCCTTTTCGACTTTCTTACAAGGGGAGAACAGATTAGCCTTACAGTGGCCGAACAATGGTAGAAATTACTTGTGCATGCATTGAGAGTGTTCGTCGTGAATGATCCAACGAATTCACTTGCAATACAATAAGCATTCTTGAGTTTTCAAAAGTTCAGATGTTCAAGCTGATAGCAGATCGGTAGATTTAGATAGCTGTTATGCATTTTAATATAATTCTAAATACTTAATATGGGTCTCGCACTCTACGATGTATATTCGTGAATTTAAGAAAAATATGATAGATGCAAGCTGAAGACTAGCATGTTAAAGACTCCTCAAGATCCCAGCTGACCAAAAGGAACATTTGGACAAATTTAATTCAAGATACTACTGCTATGTGATATGAGTGCGTGATACGTACAAATAAAGATTCAGAACGAAGGGCAGAGTTCAAGTTGAAATTAATTTTTTCAAACAAATTTAGGTTTGTAATAATAGATGAATGATCCAAATGTAAGGTTTCCATTTTTCAACTGATAAATCTATTTACTGATTAAATCTATGGTGTTATCGTAATGATATTTTAATTTTCAACCGTTGATATCGAAAGCTTGTATAATTCTTACATCTGTTGATTTATGTAGTACAACTTCTCGTCGTGCGGAACATCAAAGCTTATGTATAACATTATATGTTAATTAAAACGTACACAGCATATCTTAAGGCGATTATTACAACAAGTCCGGGCCATAAGGAAGCATGTGAATAACGTTTCAATTATCGTCGTCAGATTTTCTCGCTTTTCTATCAATCACCCGTCACCTGGCATACGTCGCCTCGTTACGGCGAGACCATACCTTTCACAAAGTGATACTGACTTTATTACATATTCCACTTTATTACTAAATTGCATTACCATTGCACTCAACGCGGAGAAATAACAGGTGCACAGGTCACTTGATTGATCCCTAATTGTAGATTTACCTATATCGGCACACCTGCCTTGGTCTACGTGGATGAAAGGTTAGAGGTCAAACACGATTGGCATGTCTGTTCTTAATTAGCATCTATCTGTAAGACACTCAAAAGGCATTGTGACGTAACATTCACCTGAGTGACGGGTGTCTTCAAACAGTTACCAAGATCAAATTTCATATCTGTTCATCTCATAAACGAAATAAGGGGTCGTAAATAAATGAAACACTTTTGTCTTGTACACAAGGATTTCGTTTATCAAGGTACCTTTTGGTACCTGGACATTTTCGGATTCATTTGACAGATAGTGTTTTCTATGGGTGGCCAGGTACAACACTAAATAGAATTAGTCTTAAGAGTAAACAATTTTTTTAATTACAACATAATTTCAACAACATAAGACACCTGACAACAGTAAAGTTACATTTTGTTTGTTGAAGTAATGGTGATTAATGACTACAATGCACTGTCAATGTTATCTGCATCCAAATCGAACCACACCTAAATATTTAGGCGTCAAAACTAACGAAATTGTCATTCATAATAAGGCACACGTGTGAAGTGTCTGTTAGGCAAGTGGAGCTATAGCTGGGATTGAGGTGTATTCACACACATCCTGCTGACTCCGAGTACACCCTTGATGGAAGGATACATGCACTGTGGAAGGACAGTTTTATCTGTGAATTATACCTTTTTCAACCGCTCCCGAAAACATATCAATCAAAAGGTCGTAAAATAAAAACAGGCCATGTTTCATTTTGAAACCTCTCGTTGATAGAGAAGATGTTGATTCCAGATAGTTAGATTCTGTCTTTGTAACGTCTTATTTTAACGATCTTATAAATATCTGTGTAACTGTTGATATCTAAATAAATAAGTATGTATCATTATGACTTTTTTTATTTTGAATATTGTCTTTTTTATTACTTAGCTTTGAAAATATTGGTGAATAGAGGCCATAGAAAATATTGTCAATCACAATTTTTTTTCTCAAAATTTTATTTGAAAAATACTTTTCATTTTCCCCGGAAATGCACTATAACGTAACTGAAAAAAAATTCAATATACTCTCTTCAACTATTCACTGTTCCATAATTTCTATTTTTTTATTATTACACCAGTTTGATTCTAACATGTGATCTTGCACTGATATTGAAATCTGAACGGAGATCATATGCACATCAATGGCTGTTTATTTATCTGTGAACTTTTAGCTGTAAAAAGTCTACTCAGAGATGAAATGATCTTCTCAAATAATTTCAAATCATTCTTAAACTATTTTGAATACATAATTTATCGTGATATAGTAATGATGGTTATGTATACTGGTAAGAATATACAAATACATCCTTATGAAAGGTTATAAAAATCTAGGTATAAATATGTATATAGAAGTACAGGTTTGTTTGGTTTTGTACACGTTAATGAAACTATTTAGAAATATTCATTTTGTTTACAAAGGTTCTGTACAATATAAAGCCACATTTATTTTACCAAATTATTTTCATTAAGTACCAAAGTGAGAGGTTGATTAACTTCTGTTGCCTATCAGATGCAGTAAACCTAACTAAGCTTCTGGAAGCGTCTTTTGATGGTGCTTTCTCAACTTAACACTTCACTTCAATTATGTAATTTTAGTAAAGCGAGCAAGGATGTTGTAAAGCATTTAAACACTGTACGCCTCGTTGACGTACCTCCTCAACAGAGGCCAAAGGGTTCAAATCGTTTGACTGACAATTAAGAAGTTAACAACAATTATCTGCAATTGGTTTCCACTTGCCCAATGACCAGAAACGGACAAAATCGAAAATGGACTATTAGTGGCCAAACTGAGACACTTTCGGGACAAAGCAAAACTGGCCGATTGTCATCATTATCACACGCAAGACGATTATCTCACCTGGATGTCAGGCGACTACAGGTAGAGTCTGTCGACTTGAAAGAACGGGGACAATGAGTGTGTCTTCTCATTAAATAAACACGTCTCGAGCTCAATGTGTAATTGATCAAGTTGATCGCCCCTCCAAGACGTGGACGCCTGGGAACTTCTACCGTACGGTTTCTGTTTTCTCAATGTCGTCACAATGGCTCAAGATATTTAAAGTTTACTGAATGAAGCAAAATGTTTAGAACCATCCTAATTTGTAATTTATACGTATGGTGTTGATCTGAATGTGTACAGTAAAATATCTATCATTAAAATTTGGGTTATGTTATTCGTCTAGTTTGTTAATAGTGTGTTTATTGTATCTCTAGCGTTGTCGCAGGCAATCTAGTTAGGCTCATGGTGATATGGGTATATGCCTCATATCATCCTACGTGAATGACTCTTCTTTATATGAACATAACAAGTCGATAATCATTTATACTGTGCAATACAAATCAAGAAAGTAAAACGGACGGTGCCTGCGTACATCGTATTACTGACTAATCAGATGATTTTGTCTTGAATCATCTTTACTAATGTGACATACTAAAATATCATTTTGTGAAGAAGATATGTATAAATGCATAAGATTTGATTTATAATTCCATACAAGTTTACTTCACGCATCGATAGAGAGGTATTGATTACTGTTAATTTTCTCAAACGGCCTTGTTCGTCTCTTTAAATTCTAACTTTATTTTGTAAATGTCATTAAAAAAATGCCTTATCGTTACAACAAAGGTTAGGTTTGTTCATGGCTGTTTGCACGGGGGAGAGTTTATAACTGTCGTTTTTATGAACAAATAATGTTTTCAATAAGCTGAAGAAAGGAAAACTAACGTGTCTCTTTGAAGTCGTTATTACGGCAGGTAACCTATGATGAAGATGGCTCGTCACGCGTATAAAACCTTTGCAACTTTAACCCCGATTGGGTGGACTAATAAACAAAGGCTTTGTTGAGGAGGTGCTATGTGTGCATTCAAAACTGGCATACCAGGAAAGTCGTAACAATTTTATTCCTTGTTTACCCAATGGGGTATATAATGGGCACGGCTGATGGGGCGAGGCTTTCAAAGCGAGGAAAGAGACCATTTAGTCATCAATGTCGCCTCCTTCCCGTACCTCTGCGAACTACCCGTGCATCCTGACTTTAATCTTTCACCATTAATGAAATTTGTTTGACCATACCCCCTCAAGAGCGCTCTGTATTTTCAATCCATATTAGTATTGCGCTTGTACAGATACTCGAGACTGATATTTGGCAAGATTTAACGGCTACTCGTCGGTTTTATCATATCTGTAGACGATATCAAAGGAAGGCACTCAACATCATAACACTGTTACTATCGCACAGACGAAAATCAATTCAGTCAAAGTACATCACGATTCAGAGGAATGTTTTAGAAATTTAAACAAAGGTTGGTTTTTTTTTCATTTTTCTTCAAAAAAATAAACATATATGAAAATAATCGAGATATTTGTTTTCAATGTTTGGCAATAATAGTTTTAGGATTTGGGCAATCGTTAATAGCAGCTTGTAATGGAATCGCGGAGATTTAACAAAAATTGTTTTTACATCTCGTTCTGCTTTTGGCCCTCAATAAAAGTATCATCGAAACAGCCCTTTTCACTTATGTGTTATGAATCAGTAATACATCTGTTTTGTAAATCCAGGCTTTACAAAGCCTTTGCTACAATACTATTATTGCCCTTGTTCTAAGTCGGAGGATTATCAGCGGAAATGCGATCCACACCTCTTAGGGGTTTGTCGGAATTCTTCTCTCTTTCATGTTGAGATATAAAATCTTCAAAACGTACCTGAAGAATACGCGATTCCTTTGAATCCATTGTAGACGGTTTATTATATGAAGCGAACAGTAGACGTACAGGTTTTATGTAACGTTTTCATATGAAAAAAAGACATAAAAGTGTTATTGCGGACTTTGTTTGGGGTGCTGAGGGAAGGGTAGCCATACTTCTATTGGAAAGCTAATGGGTACTTAGTACGTTATTCAGTTCAGCTGCCAGCTACACACCACTGCAGATAGACACGCTGAACTCCGCGACAGCGTATCCCCTTGATTTGAATAACAATAGTTCCCGTAAATGTACGAGTGTAATATCTTATATGTAGATTCATTAGATAAATAATCATTGATTACATATTTTCGATCAGTTAAAAATATTGATATTTGAAGAATTTTTTGATACAGTAGTAGTAGCAGTAGGTGTCCGGCATAAATATATTCAGGGCTTTTTATTAACTTTTGAAAAATTATGATTAACATCTTATATTATAATATTCGTGTGTGAATCGAGATATAAAACAGAAACAATAAAAATTAGTTTTGTCAACATATGACATACGTTAAAGTAGAGGCTAATGACGTCATTTTCGTTTTTAAAAACGTATTTCCTGTCGTACATCGCAAAGGGTTTATTCATATCCACCAAGTCCCACCTGCCTATACTACGTTTTTGTTTTGATGTCAAAAGTAACTTTACTCTCGTAATGAAGGCAAAAATAATAATAAACGTTTTTGTTTAGATGTTAAAAGTAACTTTACTCTCGTAATGAAGGCAAAAATAATAATAAACGTTTTTGTTCAGATGTTAAAAGTAACTTTACTCTCTTAATGAAGGCAAAAATAATAATAAACGTTTTTGTTTTGATGTTAAAAGTAACTTTACTCTCTTAATGAAGGCAACAATAATAATAAACGTTTTTGTTTGGATGTTAAAAGTAACTTTACTCTCTTAATGAAGGCAAAAATAATAATAAACGTTTTTGTTTTGATGTTAAAAGTAACTTTACTCTCGTAATGAAGGCAAAAATAATAATAAACGTTTTTGCTTAGATGTTAAAAGTAACTTTACTCTCGTAATGAAGGCAAAAATAATAATAAACGTTTTTGTTTGGATGTTAAAAGTAACTTTACTCTCTTAATGAAGGCAAAAATAATAATAAACGTTTTTGTTTTGATGTTAAAAGTAACTTTACTCTCGTGATGAAGGCGAAAATAATAATAAACGTTTTTGATTGGATGTTAAAAGTAACTTTACTCTCTTAATGAAGGCAAAAATAATAATAAACGTTTTTGTTTAGATTTTAAAAGTAACTTTACACTATTAATGAAGGCAAAGATAATAATAAAAGGTTTCAGTTTACTTCAACACTTTTGATTCAGAAAGGGAGAGGTTTAAAATTATGTTAAGTTAAAACGTAATTTAACATCTGAAATAACAGTTTTCTGAGCAAATTTTCTCAATTAGGAACGTAGCGAGTTTCCTATATCAAATCACAAGCAATAAAGAATTAGTCATAAAGACAGTCTGTATCAAACTGCGAACTAGCCAGGTGAGGGTCATCTGTTAATTGGACAGGTGAAACTCATTACGTAATAGCGAACACACAGGTATGCTGTATAGCTTGTGTATGTGTAAAGTCCTCGGGGTGAGGGGAGATGTGAGGCAGATTTGGGGACTCGACGCGTTGAGACATCGCTCATGTCTAAGTGTCTACCCTCATTTGTCTCCCGCCGTAGTGGTCAGGACTGGACTGCCGAAAAGTGGCACGTTTCCTGTTTACGACACTGAAAATTTATTGGAGGTGTTGGGGTCATGATCTTGTTTCAAACATGTCGGGTTGAATTGTCTTTATTTTAATTAAACCAATATATCTCTACTATATAACTTGAATGTTTCCGTTTTGGCTACTGAATGTTGTTTTAGGAGTGAAGTTTTTGGATATTTTATAATCTTAGAATGTGTGATAAAGGTTAAATGTGCTTTTTAAGTTTTAATTTGCATAAAGTATAATAGAGACAAGAGCGAATTATTTAGGGATTAAAAACATCGAGTTATATAATAATGGACGCATGTGTCTACTCCCTTTAACAAAACTGAAACAAACTTGTTATATTTAATAAACAGAAATTGCAGTTATATCTTATATTAAATAGTCAGTAGTGAAAATAGCTCTCCGGTAAGACTATAGTGTTGAATAGTTCCAATCTTATTTCAAACGTCCTGACACCCTATTTCAACAATACATGAATGAAACGTGAAGGCTCCTTTTCTTAACACGGCATTATGATTTACTGGACGAATTTAATAAATAGTTGATATATGTTGCTGATCACGTGACTACCTCGTTTGTCCATGATGAATTGTTTATGTCACGTGACTTGACGTGAAACGAAACTTTACGAAGGTGAGCTGGGGATAGTAAATAGAAAGGATTTATCGGGGGTCGGGTTAGACATCGGAGGGAGGTGATGAAATATGGACCATTAAGGTCCAACTCTTACCATTAATCCCTTGGTCATAGCTGTTGAGCTGCCGATTTATAGCACAAGATACACAAAGGGAAGGCTGTTGAATAATGAGACACAAACTTGTTTCAATGTTGAAGTTTTTCGGAAAATGAAGTAATTTTCCAATTGCGGTGCTATCTTATTTATCTAATAAAATTTATTATCAAATAGATTTGCTCGTTTTTCACTACCCTCTTGATATGATTTTCTGTAAATTTGTAGATTCCATATTTTAAAGAACAGCATTTTTACTCTTTTTTAAGTCATTGTGAAAAAAGGACAAAATATTAAAACGAAGCTAATTTGATCAGATGTTTTGATATTATTACTATTTCAACCATCTCAATATTTTAAATATACATCAATTAATCGATCAATCTTTTATGAAAATATTCATTTAAAGAAAAGTATGAAATAAGATCTTTTGTCAAATCCAATGATTAAATACTAACATGAGACGTGTGAATATTCATGTTATATATTCTACAAAATTCTATTAGCAAAAGGATACAGCGAGTCGATGTGTTTCTCACATAACAATAAACTTCTCAAAATCATATCAAACATGCCACAAACATTCGTACCACCTTCACAGTTTCATCTCTTAGAATCTATGAATAGCAACACGTCGCTATAGCCACACAAACAGCTGGTACTTCTAACTGGTAAAGTGCGACTGTAAACAGCAAAATAACAAACACCCGATAAGTGCCCAACGATACACCGCTTCTCCTGTCGAACTATGTCTCTCATATTATGACAATTATTAATATTTAATCAATGGTCGATTTTTAATATATTTGATACTTTCATATTGCTATTCATCATTTAAGTAACTTTCGACACCTTGGTTATTAAAATTTAAAGCAACGCGTTAATCGCTTTATCCTACAGGCATATTCATTTAATCATAAATATGATTTCTTTCCCCCTTTCAATGAGTGTCAACTTACTTTAGCAGTATCATTCCGAAAAATAACGATTCGTTTGTATATCTTTATTTCGAAGTAAAGGAAACAAAGAAACCTTATTGTATTGAAACAAATGTTAAAGTCATGATAATGTTTGACAATTCTTCCAAGCAATTTAAATGGATATTCATATGAATTAAAACATTCATTTAACAAAGGGTATTCTTCATTGCAAATTCAATTCATTTCGACTATTTCACACAATGTGTTCTGTATAACATATGTCGTGTGGGCTGCTGGTCCCGGCTCGTCAGCAAATGTTCTTTGTTCTTGTTTTGTTTGCGATAGACCATTAGCAATCTTGAATAATAAATAACCTTAACTCACAATTAAAAGATCTTTACCATGCTTGGAAGGAGAGAGATGATTCTGAGGAGTAGGGAAAGATGAAACACTGGGAAAGAACAACTCAAACGACTCTCTTCAGTATAAACCAACTGTCAATAAGTGTCCGAAGTTATACTAAAACCTTAAAAACCAGGATCAAAATACAAAGTATCATTATTAAATAAGTATTGTTTCGATGTTGGCCTAGCAGATACCGTGTCTATGTTTAGTAAACAATTCATTTATTTAAAGATTTCGGTATTAAATTTGTTAAGTTTTGTGATGCTACTGTTTTAACAATCAATACTCAGTTTGATCAACTTTAATCAAAAGTTCAATGATTTTGTAATTGTTCCAATTTCTCTGTGTTTGGTATATTTTACGCACCATGGGTTTTTGTATGTAAATTTCTCGTCATTACTTTCATATTATAAAAACTAAATTCTTCATAAAGTAAGAATGGAAAAGAATAAGCAGTATTATAACTTTATATAATATCTTTATTTTTGCGTTGAAAGCACCATATGTTCTGCAAAATATTATATTTCCTACGGATTGATGTAATTTTATCACTTAATTTTTTCCTATCAGAATAGGCAACTAATTTAATAGTTAACTTGGTTGTCTCGGTGATCATTCTATGTACCACAACTGTATGCTCACACCTATCTTGGTAGAACTGATTCTCTATTACAGTTAATAATGGCGAGTGCACTCCTCAAACTCTTTGATGTGACGGGCATGAATCAAGCAGCAGAAGTTCTGTCATTTAGATTAAATAAATTTCAGCTTTAAAACTGTAACTTAGATTTCAGGAGGACAGTTTAGTATAGTCTGCGGTTAGGTAACCTAATACGTCTTTAAAGTTCCTGTGTAGATAGGTACACACACATCAAATGACGATATTTATGCAATAATTCCATAATATGCAGCTCACATGACATTAAGTTCATGTTGAACACAGAGCAGAGATTAATAACTACAGGATGCCGTTTAAGGTGTTTAACAGTCATGTACCAATATTAAGGTCATACACTAAAATTTTCCTTAAGTCAGACAAAATACAATTCAATTATATGTTCAATCTTCAAACTTCATAATTTACATTTAGGTTTCTATCTAACCCAGAACAAAGACACACTTGAGAACTGTACAAACAGTTGACATTCAATATTTGATCTTATCTCTAAACTCCTTTTGTGTGTAAAACATATGAAAAAGGATAGAATTTAGCAGGAGATGGTCACCTGTGCACGTGGTGTAAGCGTTATCATTACCACATGCAATTAGACCTCCCTGATTATCATTGTGTTATCACATACATCAACCAACAGTAGATGGCTTCAGCCTGGAGGAAAGTAACTCATATCCCGTGTAACAATACAAACAGGCTGCTATCTGCATCGGCTTCATCACTCGCTGATTACCAGCATTCATTCACGTCCTTCTAATAAACTTGTCATGCTTCAGAACAGTTGCAACTACGGACTAATTCTCTTCCAAATTATATAAATATATTTATTAACCCATTTGTGTCAATAAGTGTACGGTAAATTATATTTTTTAAGTAATTTGAAGCATTAAATAAATTTAAAGTCATTTTCTTAAAAAACAATTGATTACTAAACTTATTTACAAATAGAGATTTAACTTTTACGAACTAAGGTTAATCACTTTTATTATTAAAAAAAATTACCAATAGATAATTTGTTATTATTTGTTTTTGTAAACGAATTGAACTTATTGTTAATGTATTTCTGTGACTTTGAATACCACATTATTGAATAATTAATTTATTAATTAATATTTAAGTCAGGTACAGATGAGTTGGTTTGTGTGCAGTATGTCCGAGTAGGAGTTAAGCAGTACAACATGTATTACCACGCTCGCTCAACACACTCGCAACATGAGCACACGTGCTTTGCATCACATCCATCATGATAGCGGTTTGTACACTTAGTAATATTATTCAGTATTTATATAACTAAAATTGTTGTAACGGAGGCCTATATTCACATGGTAACAACGTGGTCTTGTTAAACCGTTACATGGACATACGAATTAATCGCGGAAGCAAGATTTTGAGGTATAGTAGGAATCACATTGAGGACTTTGTGTAGAAAAATATTTTTGGTAAACAACAAAATAAAACTTTCAACACAGCAGCATCGTGATGCAACAAATGATGTCAAATATCGATTTAATAGACTAGCCGGATTCAAATAAAATACAATAAAATTCACGAGTTCATAAGATTGAAATATATTAGTCTTTGTCAGTTTTATTTAGTTTCTTTCTATAGCTATTTATACCTTATAAAACACTACGTACTAAATAAAGATGAATATTATAAAGCCTTCATGTACTTAATGGAGTATATGATACTACACTGTAACCTTGCGTCCATAACGTAGCCATCCAACCCTCAATATGAGGCAATGTGGAAAGTACTTACCCCTCATTTCTGCGTCTGATGTCTGGCTGGGGCTCAGGGAGCCGTCAGGGGTGGGTGTGTCCCTCAGATCATCGTGTCTCACCCCAGGACTGGCTGGTTTGGGTGAGAGGAGCCTGTCCCGGGGGGACGAGGATGGGGAGGGGATACTGATGTCAGAGCCGGAGTCGTCCACGTCTACATGGGCGTTCTCGTCCACATCGCTCCCGACATCGTCAACCAGGTAGGCACTGCCACTCATCGACATAATCGGACTCGGTTTGAAGCGTTTGTTCAGGAAATGGTGCGGATTGTTCTATTTACTATCCCTGAAGACACCTTTTATGAACGTAATATCAAAGTCAATGTCGTGTTTACATCGATAAAGATCCGCCAAGATGACAATTCCGTCTTATTGATTTCAAGACGTGTACGCAAGAATCCACGATGTTCTCAAGACGCGGTTCTTGTCTGGCGCATCACAAGCTGATCACAAACAACTACGGAAAAACAAGCCAGCCACAATACTTGTAGTCCGCTCATTCACTGAAGATTGACAGGTGGGCGGGGCTTACAAACGCTTCGAGCCAGTCACGGAAAGCCTTCCTCTTGATATGATTGGCTGAAGTAATCTTGCGAGGCTCGGAGGCGTGTTTTGTCATATGAAGGGATTATCGTTTTTCGATGTCTTCAAAGTAGAAATTAGCGGCGATCAAGGCCGGGGATGGTTGTTTAATCAGGTCATAAACTTGTTGTTTCGCAATCGGGCCAGGAATTAAACAGGTCGGGCCCGGTCAGCGCTTAGCCCTGCAGTCTGTCCGTCCAGACCCGCGACAATTCTTCAAGGATTTTTACAACCTTCTCCCCTCTCACAAAACATTTAGTGCGGATATATTGTTAGGTGGAAATAATTCGCTTTGTATAGAGGGCAATTATAAAGAGTACAATAAGATTATTATTGTATGCTTGATACGATTATCTGTGAATCGCACACTATAAAATCTTGAACATTTGTACACGGGATAATAAATAGTTTGGAATACTTTCCTTTGAAGTGGGCGAACTTGGAAAGAAGTTATCCTATATATGTGATTATCACAATGTCTCCCTTCAATATTTCTACCTGGCCGTCTCGTCTTAGAATCTCTCTGCTAATATACTTATATTTTATGGGTCGTTAATTTCATCATAAATAAACAATGAAATATAGATATTCTTTGATGTTCTCTTATTGGTTTCTCCATTATAGGACGAACTGCTCTGATTAAAGTCAATTAGGTTTATATGAATTATATTTACAAAATTATTAAGGACCCTTCTCCTTACAATGCAAACACAAGTTCTGGCTTGCGTCGCATTTAATGTACATGTATTCAAACGCGTAAATGTTTATATCCTTTTCCACGTGTGCGAGCGCTTTCAAATTTATGTATATGTGTTTATTTATTAAGATTTACCATCATATGATATTGTGTCATGTAATTTAAACATACAACTATGTTCAGGGCTTTCAGTATGTTTATTATATAACTTGTGTACCATTCAAAGCACGTACAACTTTTCTACTTTTAAATTTTAATGTTAACACGTTATGTAGAAAATTTACATCTACATTTTTAATGATATTTGAATGTAAATCTTTGATATTTAAAATCTATTTGAATAAATGAATATTTATATATGACTCCAAATGCTATAATGAGTGTGTAGTTTATGTTTCCTAAAAGCATAATTATGCACAACGACACCCGTTGCAGTTTGGTACACACGCGGTGATAACTATTAACATTTAAAAGCAAATAGCGTTATAAAATGTGTATACACTCAAATACTAATCTATAAAATCGATAAACATTTATGCAATATTATAATGTTGAAAATAAAATTTGAAACAAGAGTAAAATTGACTACAAATAGTTTGCGCCAATTTTTTTAAAGGTGGTAAATTAATTAGCCAAGATAAACGGTAAAATTCTTAGACTGGAGTAACTACCTCATTTGTATACTTAGGAGTTCATTTAACTTATCATCTGTCCTTTCGGTATTGACAGTAAAGAAACTATAAACCATCACTGGCATGAATTCGCTGCTCTGTGCTAATCTATATATGGTGCATATGTTTATTCAAACGGGGAAATACCATGGAATTCAACCGACACAAAATAAAAAATGACAGATGTGATACTTTTTAAGTTGGACAGACAGACAGACAGATTGTTTATCAAAAGTCTCACCTCATATACAGGCAATTAAACATTTTAAGAAATATACAAAATGAGCCATCCTTAAAAGGTTTATGAGAGACTATTTACACATAGAAATATACAGAATAAATAAAATATATAAATATATATATATAACATAATAAAATATACACATATTAATTGTACAGTTGAATGCGTCGTTCTCTTAAAATATCATAGCAGGTTGGAAGAGGAATAGCATTTGTTTATGTTTGCACGTCATATTAATTGTTAAAACATGTAGTTATATCATCTACAATGAGTAAATCACATAAAAACAAATTGTTAAGTATATATTCTGAAAGCTTTAATTTCCAGTGCGTGGGTGCTACTACCTACAAATGTCTTTCAAGTATTCATAAAATGTTTGAATTACGTAAAAACCACCGCAATTAACTCTTATCAATCAGGGTATTTTTTTGCTTTGTATGTCTTTTACATGTGTTTTACTTATATTTTTATGTACATTTGAAAATAACTGTACGATCGTGTCTCATAGGTCTTAACGGCCGGATATTTTCTTTTTAGCTTGTATTAATATGTGGTCAAAAAATGTAAAGAAAATTTGTTAATAAGATATTTTTCTTCTTCTTTCTTCTTCTGTCTAACTACACGCCGCCGCGCCCTGCAGACCTGATGCCTTTCAGTACTTAAACCATTTTAGACCAAGAGAACACTTAAAACTTAGGTTTCGTCGGATTAAGGTATTAATACACTGATATATGGCTGTTGGGATAAAAATAAGCAAGAGTATTTTTTATCAGGAATATAATTCAACACATTTTTATCGAAATTGGTAACATTTAATTTATTTATGTTATAAAGTTCTATTATTGAGTAACAAACTGATGAAGAATGATGAATATGATACAAATTATGCTTTTTTGTCAGGAAACTAGTTTGTATTTCCTGGATGTTTTCTCCACTGTTGTTTCAAATAAGAACAAAAAAGTTATTTCCAGTCAGTCGCACCTTAATAAAATACAAGGCATGATAAACAGCAAACGAAATTCCCATATCTTATCTATTTATTGTCAAGAAATTCTTTTATTGATCAAAACACTTTTGCAACTGATACCATTTGTTTTCCTATACGTCAGATTTCTTTACATCTACTTCCCTCAGTAAACGCGCTGCAGCGCCAAATTCCTGGATTATATATCTATAAAACAAACGACCTACACAAGAAATATACAAATACATTACATAAGTATCTCAATACCAGAAATGTGATTGTAGACTATAAGAGATATTTTGATATACAAGTTATATTGGTTTGATATTTTGTTGAATTCTGAGTACATCTAGTACACAAACAAACCTCTGCTTTCTACTTTTTTTCAGGAACTAAAGTAGGAAAATTTCAAAGTAAGATGATTAAGATAAACAACTATTCCTATGTTTCATCTTCATAGCACAGAAGAAATGTCAACAACTGGATCAATGGATTAAAACAAGAGTTTGAAAAAGTTCCCAGTACATTTTTTTATGTTATTCGTAAGTGCGAATTTGCTATCTAAAATTATATATATCATGTGCAATTCATTAATAGATATACTGATAATGATATAATACTACAAGTATTTCCTTCGTCGTGTCTCCTAATATCAGTTTCAAAGTATATTGACAAGTTCCTATCGGGTATATATATTTACAAAATTGACAAAATCCGTTTAAAAAATCTGAACGCTTTCATTGTAAACGTATTTTTTTGCCCCGAGTCAAATTCTAAAAAACTATTTTTACGACAGTGTTGACTCTGGTTTAATCAGTGATTATCTCTCTCGATCGTGTCCTCATTGCTTTCATCACACCCGATTAACAGATAATCTCAAAGTTTAAAAGATCAAAGAACCGCCACTTAATCGTTTAAGGCATAATTGTTCTTTTCTTATAGCGGGAAGGTAAAGGCGAAGCTGAAAAAACTCAGACTACTTTTCAAAATGGTGATGCGTTAATGTAACTTCAATTAAGGTTGATATATACATAGATTGTATGCTGTTGTAAAGTTTCTTCGTCCAAATGTTTTGAGAATATTCTTAAAGGTTCAAACGCAACTTAACAGACAGATATATAATTCATCAAAGTCACCCCTCACAAAAACAACAAGCAATACGATAAAAAGTTACAATAATTATAAACACTTAAACAGTGAAAGGAAAGCCGACCATTAAAACGTAAATAGAGAGGTAGGTGAACATGGAGTCTGCTGTACAGGCAGGGGATTTCTTCTTTTTTAAAATTGTTTTTCATTTCTATGTCCATTATTCATTTTTCTTCCACCTAATGAGGCAATGTATGATTTATTTTTTTATTTTTTATTTTATGTTCTTGTGTTTGTTTAAACCGATTACAAAGACCGATTACAACATTAAATGATATACGAGCACCTGAACGCATCTCTTTAATAGTTATCTAAATTTTACCTTTTCGTACTTTTTGTTTTCAGTTATGATAATGCCAAAATTAAAGTGGCAACAAAGTAATTGAACATAAGAATAAATCTGTAACGATTGAAATATAATATGCTGATTAACATTCAAGACAATCACCTGTGCCAAGCATTTTTTCTTATAATCTTTTAAGAAAGTATTACAAAAAGTTTTTCATTTTGTAGTCTTTCGAATTATTTGTATCAATAATTGAATTTTGTAATATGAAAATACCATATGTTCATATTATATCTTTGAATCTAACTTTTAAAGCTTCTACCATGCTCAAGCCATTCCATTAACGTTCAAAACTCACAACTCTTTGATATACACCGCATATGCATATCGTAAAAAAAAGTTCACATAAATATTTTTATTTCAAACAATTAACGACGATTAAGGCGTTTGACCCCAATCTTTGTAGTTAAACCATTTGCTGATCCGCTAATCCCTCTGTCTAAACAGAGATTTCATCTGATGAGCACACGGGGTGTTTATACGAGCTCTGTAGTCAACCGGAACCACAGGATAAACCATGTCTGTCTACAAGGCTAAAACAATGTTGATGTGCTTAATCACAGGTGAGAGAAAGGAACGCCACGGGTAATATTTGGGTAATCACAGGTCGTGTCTTACCTTGTGTAAACAACTCTACTTTCCCAGGTAGGAATCTTGCCTAAGGCTCTAAAGAGATTTTTCTTTAATTCATTGTTTTAGCTACTGATTAAATTGTTATTTTTACTACCGAAAAATATTCGTGGGAACTGTTGTTGAACAAATACACTAATGGAAAGGTAGATGTGTTATTATAATGAGATTAAACAACAAAAGAATTTTATGAAAATGTTGATTTATACATTTTCATTTGAATTTACCGACAGTAGTTGGAGAAATCCGCGTTTTGTTCAAGAATTCGATTACTGTTGTATGCTATTGAACTTTATTTCCATATATTAAACTTCATTCCCTCAGATTGAGACAAAACCATCAACACTCACTGTAATAACATCTGACCAACTCGCCCACCAGGTCTTCTGTGGGTGTGGCTTTCGAATCCTGCAAGGATTTCGAAAAAAAGTTAAACAAATTGCACAATTGCAGACAACGTGATCCTTAATATCACAATATTACATGTGTTCACTTTCTAAATGGTTTGCATTCTAATAATTACAGAAAATGAATTTTCAGATTTATGTATGTGAACGTATGACATGAATATAAAATTGATGGAAGATTGAAGTTATGCAATATGTATAGTTACTTCTCAACCGAATGTACGTTTCTTAATCGCCATTTACTTGAGCCTGAAATTTATCATAACTTGTTCGTACTTGCTGCATTGTGACGTGACACAAACATAAAGATTCCTTCCATCTTCCTTTATCGATATATCGGATAATAGGAAGGATTTTGATACACAATAATGATTGTCACGTATCATTTCCTAAAAAATAATGCTCAAATAAATTCATAATGAATATCTTCACCAAATGATAAATTCATTCCACATTGGGATTCATCCATCTTAGGAGGAATTTTCAGAAGACAACTTTGGAATAACTGGTCTTGTATATTTCGTAACTATGGACTAGAGCAAGCCTTGGCATTGACAGAACATTGTTAACCATATTCAATAGATATTTCTGTGTACAAAGTACACACGACAGGACAATTTTAAAAAGGATCTTCCAGATGTACATAATGACTGATGTAAGTGAAAGAGATAAACGCATTAAACTTAGAGCATATGACATAAAGATTTGATTCAGTAAATGGAGTTAAAATACTATTTAACTTCAATTTGTAGTTATCTTAATTTTATGAACTTTCAACCTCATTTTTAACATACAGTATTTTGAATTATCTGATAATCTTGATTTAAAGATGTTGCATTTGGTGAAGATTATTATATACACTTAGCATACATTTCACCCGAATATCAAAATAAAAGAATCCATTTGATACTCTTATATTATACATAATATCTAATTACATTTGAAATGACATATGAGAATTTTCTTGCCATGAAGTAATTTGTGGAAGATATTTCACTTCAAATTTTATAAAATATATTTCTGAAATAAAAGAAACTCCCATAGATAAATGACCATTTATTAGATGTTTTAATGGTTATTAACGAATGTGGTGTTAGTATATTGTCAGTTGACGATTAGTGTTATTTCTGTACGTAATTGTAATGTGTGTCTATGAACAAAACAGAAAATGGATGGTTGTAAGGCAACATGTGCACCTCAAAAAGCAGTTTTAATCAAATATGCTGAATTTATTAAACAAGAAGAGAGTGTTCTAGAGAATTTCTGTGCCAAATGGGGTCTTCATGTAAATTTAAAGAAATCTAAGATTATCGTGTTTCGTAACGGAGGGATTTTGAACAAGTATGAGAAATAGACGTATCATAACCAGCCAATCGAAGTAGTATCATATTACAAGTACCTTGGGATAGTGTTTTCCTCAAGATTAATCTGGACAAAAGCCTTCGAAACCCTTGCTCAACAAGCGAATAAAGCTTGTCTTTCTATTTTCAGACTTTTCAACAGAAATAAAGAACTGACTTACTCAACTGCGGCAGCTATATTTGACAGAAAATTATCACCTATACTTCTATACGGCGCTGAAATATGGGGATTTAAATACAGAGATGCTATCGAAAGAATCCAAACAACTTTTTAACATATGCTTCTAACAAAGGTATTCTTGGTGTGCTAGGACGTATTCCCCTGTACGTGCTCGCTCAGGCTAAAGTTATCAAGCTATGGTTTAGACTGCTACATATGACTCCAAATCGCTACCCTTTTCAAGCGTATACAATGCTTAAAAACTTCGACGATATTGGCAAGATAAACTGGGCTTAAAATGTTAGAACAATATTTTTTCAGAATGGCTTCTCACACGTGTGGTTTAACCAAGGATGCGACAATGAAAATGTTTTCTTGACTATCCTCCAACAGCGACTCAAGGATATTGGACACCAAACCACAACGAAATTTCTACATCAAAATATCTAAACCGTTACTCACAATTCAAATACGATCTTCATTTGGAGTCATCACAGAACTAAAAAGTAAAAGTCTCATACGCGCTCTCTGCAACTTCTGAATTGCGCATAACAATCTTAAGATAAACGTTCTATGTAATAAAGAAGTGCCTATTGAAGACCTTTACTGTTCATCGTGCCAATCTCATCAAATAGAAGACGAAAAACATATATTTTTTTCCTGCGAAAAGTATAATCACTTTCGTGAAGCATACCTCATCCAACTTGAAAAGGTCTACAACCGCCCCCTATTCCTCAAAAACATTCTAAGCTCGAAGCATCCACATGTTATATTTATCACCGCTGTCTTTATTCACAAAACATTCTCTCCCAGGTACAACTAATATGAACGACCACTGTCCATCTCAATCGTAAATCATGTAACTGTATTATGGGCCATGTGGCCAACATTACGGAAAAAATCTGTCTGTCTGTATGTCTGTCTTTAACCAAATATGCTGAATTAAAAAAAAAGAAGAACGTTGAATGTTCTTAGACATTCATATTTACAAGCCCGTTTGAATGGCTGTTGGCCTGAAGTCGGTGACATTTGACGTTTTGGGGGTCGATTTTTTCAAGGACCAGTACATAATTTTGAAGTTAATTGAAACATAATTTCTTTGAGTGTCATTTGAAACATGTCTGGGTTACACTCTTGGTCGTGGCACCCAAACACAAGAACGTCATATAAGTACACAATTTTTATGGATAACAATTTCTTTAATGAAGAGTGCGACGTTTCGACACAGATTCTTGTATCGTTGTCAAGCATGTCCATTTCATGCATGTTTCGAGCTGTTTGCATAACGAGTGGCAGCAGCTGCTTTTGATTGAAATCGAAGAGTACATGGAGGCATGAGGGGAGGGGTCGACACCTACATCCGGGCTCTACAGCAAAACATGTCTCTAAAACGTTAAATCGTGTTAGCACCGTTTACCCTTGTGTGTTAATCAATTCTAAAAAAGGTAAAAATTCATAAATTGGTAGTTTCAGACCGATGTTTGACCCGATATATAATCATTCATATATTCGTTTGTTAGCTTACACGATTTCTTTTATTTCTTTTGCCGGACCATCTAAAATCTATGTTCTCTGGGCCTGGGAGGGATGTAAAGAGATGTGGAAACATTTGGAATTTTGTTATCGTTACCTTGAAAGTATTATTGTGGCCCATGAGAATGAGATGTTTTCTAGCCTTTTCAAATTGATTTCCGAAATTCAATTAATATTTTGTAGATCGACATTAAAAATGATGCATAGTTTTATAAGAGGATTTTTCACCAGCGTAAGGTAATATAAGGGTAAACGTTTTCAGCACCAGCTTTCATAATTTATATCAAATCCAGATAAACATTCTGTTATCGTACTTTATGTATAAACCCGAGCAAGCAGCACATTTTCTCAGAAAATCAATTAGTTCTGATAGACTAGTCTGTGAGCAACCGAGTGTTAAATGTCCATAAGGTTTCTCATAGGCATATCAAATCGATCTTATGGGAAGAGATTTAATATACTTCCTACAGAATTTTAAAAAATCTATGGAAAATCCCACCAGAGCCTGTACTTTTTAAAAAATTTCCATTTGTTTAAATACCGCAGATATATTGCCTTCAGAAGTCTCTCTCTGGTCATCCGACAACTTATCGCCTATTTCTGTAAAAATATTCAAACTTATTATTCAATTGAGGATTAAAATAACATAACATATCAAAATAGATAAAAGTAAAATTTGAATTTTGGTTTTCCCTATTTTTTTTAATGGAGAATGATATTGTTTCACCTCTAATTTTAATTTTCAATAATTCGAAAATGTTTTGATCGTACATGTTATATGTCACATCTTCTGACGCAGAAATAAGACTAACTTCATAACATTCGACATCTTGAACTGACGTCACACACTTGGCTTCCAACAGGAGCAAACAATGCAGTATCCATTAGCATGGGTCTGGTTCTGCTTGCTTCCTTGGGTACTTCAATGATATGAAAGAGAGGCACAATGTAAGAGTTATAAATTATAACATTTCTTCACAATAGGTAGAAGATCTTCTTGAATAAGGAAGTAATCAAATCGACATTGTTTCATAGGCTTGTTAATTTTACTTTATCGTGATTAAGGATTCTCCAAGGTTCGATAAGTTCTATATAGTTTATGTTTAATTTCTTTTATGGCATTATTGGCTCCCCAATTATCATTATGATTGTAGTGTCAAGGTTAAAACCTTGGAGGACATTCGGCTTCCTATGACTTGAACTTGTTCTGACATACGTTTCGTAAATGAATCTGGTTAGTTGGAGATTAGGACCGTAGAGATTGACTATTGACTATAGTTACGCGTACCTTGCATATTATTGTTTAAAATAATTAGACGTATCTGTCTGTTTGATGTGTGGTAGAGCTGGCAGTACCAGAAGAACTGAACGCAGAGTATAAAGGAGATTTTTTTCAAATTAAAATATAAGTAAATTATTAATTTTTATCGTTTCATATAAAGTTTCACCTACAGTAATCTGAAAAAAACTGGCACCAAAAGAAGTCCGACATGGGCTTGATTCACTTCGAGGAAATCTACCAACCTACCAATGGCGACAAAATTTATCAAAAATCATCTTCAACAATATTCACGAGGCCCTTGTCATGCATGTTCTTTCCGGCTGTAGGGATGGCTAACTGCAGAGTGGACTAAGATGAACAACCTCGTCACAGCAGGGCAATAGACAGTGGAGCCAAACACATCATGATGGTTTTCTTTAGATATTCAATCATTTGTAAATCTTATAATGCCCATACTCACTATAAAATAGAATACGCCCTAAAATATCAAGTTCATAGTCTTTAGAAGTTTGTTTGACCGTGTTTAAAAGAACGCACACATGTTACTGATATTCAAAATATCCATTTCAACACGTTTTAACGAAATCGTTGCAAAAGTCGCCATAACGAAGGTAGCAATAAATGACAACGCTCCAAGTAAAAAAGCCTGTATAAGAAGTCTTACATGCGGCCTCCACAATATATATATTTGAAAATAAAATACTTCAGACGACAGTAAAATGTTTTCAAATATCTTTTTACTTCACGTGAGACCTTCTTCACCTTTTAGTATATAGTATAATTCAATTTCATCTTCTTCTTTTTAATATATATTACCATAGAGTTTGAACATTCTTTTTAATATCCTTTCTACAATAAATATAAATGTTAATATATATAAACATATATATTTATTGTGGAAAGGATGTCACGTTAATCAAAGTAACAGACAAAACAAAATTAGATGTGTGAGTTGTATTTTTGAACTTTAAGTATCTTTAACAGGCATGTCGATATATATTTATAAAAGGTGATAATAGGCCCTTGAAATACAGAAATGTCAAAAAGCTTTGACGTCAACACAGCGACACGTTTGTCGAAAGTAGAAATTAGCTGTACTCAACGACCATGCACCTATACTATTAACAAAACTAAAGAAATGTAACGGGTCTGAAAAAATTTTCAAAATGTTATCAGCAAATAATCTTTTCAAACAATACAACATATTAATCTCTACACGTTTCCTTTCAAATTAAGTCAGTAAGCCGAGTCATTTGTAATGCCCACCATGGACCCCGAAATTGGACTTTACAGATGCATGATCATAGTGTAAGACATGTCAAAGTATTTATTACGCATTCTTTGCATTGACGCGCAAATAACTTTGGGTCGTAAACACAGTTCGAAAAACGATCGAACCGACGCTTCATTAAAATTGAGCCGCGCAGCACTATTTAATTATATCATCTCAAAACTTTCTTCTTAAAATCTCCTTCAGTTAGAATTGTAGAGGAGCATCTGAGGTTTCAGATTAGAATTGTAGAGGAGCATCTGAGGTTTCAGATTAGAATTGTAGAGGAGCATCTGAGGTTTCAGATTAGAATTGTAGAGGAGCATCTCAGGTTTCAGATTAGAATTGTAGAGGAGCATCTGATTCAGATTAGAATTGTAGAGGAGCATCTGAGGTTTCAGATTAGAATTGTAGAGGAGCATCTCAGGTTTCAGATTGCGGGACAGGAATGACAGCATGAGACATACATTAATCACTGATGTATCAATTTACCAAAAGCTAGATAGCAGCATAACAGGCATGCATTGAGAAGAGGTTTGAAAAGGTAATTCGCTTCCAAAGCTCTAGAAGAACAAAAAGTACAAGTATACCATGATCTTATTGGAATGTCAATGCATAGGCTTACACTTCCTGTTAGAATGATCTTGCGAACGAGTCCACAAACCGAGACCAAGGACTATACAAAACAAAGATGAACAATTCTCACGAAACTTCGCCAAAATAAGTAAATCGTATCGGCAAACTGAATACAACAGCTAGCAAATACCTACAGTGAAAATAAGAAAGATTACGAAATGTTACTTTTTTGCGAGAGTCACAACAATCTTGTACATTACAGACAAAAACTGTTGATCTACAGAGGTCGAAGAACATGATGAATAATGATATTGTTCATTCCTCTAAAGGAGAGTTACAATCACATGGACAGACAGAAGGAGTATATATTCAATACATTAGGGTAGCAATTGGCTTACCCTGGAATAAACCTCTTAGGGTAAATTTTGTATATTAACACAGTCTTTACAGTCCTGTACAGCGTTGTCTGTGTCATCCATGGGAAGACATGGAATGCAGGAAAGATGACACCTTGATCCTCGTCAGGGTGCAACAGGTTCACTCCAGGCTCAACCGGACCGACGCTTTCTGGACACAGACTATCCTGATCACTGCATTTATCTGTTCAGTGAACTATATATCTTATGGATCTGCAGGTCATTGACATGATTTAAACTCAGTTCACAGGCCCCTTGTCGGACGCCATACGGCACAGAGATTAACAACAAATTTGATGTTTTGAATGAAGTGCTCAAAGGAATTCCTATCTGGCGACCTGGCAGGCCAAAGCAAAACGTGAACGTTGTTGACGTTGAGGCGCTGTAACGTCAGTATTGCCACTTTATGTCAAGCGTTGTTCTGTTGGAAAAAGGTGTTGGAATTCTGCATGAACTGAATGACGACTGGCTGTAGGACTCTGTCAATGTACAGCTCTGTGGTGAGACCGTCAATCACAACACTGATGGTGGTTAGTGAACTGAACTGAACTTTATCTACAAGCAGCGGGTATACATTACACATATGCGAAACATGCAATTTGGTTTACATTATTATGTACAATCATGTATTTGAAAGATCTATATACATATGAAGGAGTGATACAAATGATAGGCAACTATATAAAACAGAGATATACATGATGTGTATGATGGTATTTAAGGTAATAATTCCTAGCGGCATTTTCTAAAAACACTTAAGATAACATTACAGAACAGGGCTAGTTTTCTTAATGTACCTATCCTTTTACTATCAAATAATGTCTTAATTTTATAAAAATTTGGTCTTGTGTACAAATAAGGCATAATATATTTTACTCTGTCATTTATAAAATGAGGACATATAGATAAATAATGGAATTCATCGCCAATGTCATTATCAATACAAAGTGTACAAATTCTTTTATGTTTTAGAACATTATTCCAACGACCTGTTTCAATCGGAAGGTAATGATTTGCTGTTATAAAATATTACAGTGCTCATGAGTTCTTATGATCTAAAGCATAAAAGATCATAAGATCTAAATATCTACTTAACCTTAAATCTATTTCTGATAAAGAGCTATATATGACACCCTTTGAGGAATTAACGACAATAGACAGCCACACTTGCTTAATTGCATCTTCCAATTTACATTTTTCAGCTTACTAAGGTTTTCAAAATGTTGGGAATTCCAGATATAACTGAGTCCAACTTCGTCCAAAAAAAATTCAATATTCAAAATCCATTTATTTTACATTTTCCAAGAAGTTTGTCGTTAAATAGTAATTGAAAGATGGTAAGGGATAATTTTAAGGATTACGTTGCCGCTGATTCCGCCCAGAGCATGACGCTGTCTTAATAATTATCAGTAGATTCTCAAGTCTGTAGCACAAAAGAAAGAACTTATGGGATATTGAAACACAACATTCGAAGTTCCTCTGAGGAGATAACTTTTATGATATTCAACTTTAAAGAGGTGTAACATTACCTTTGGTGTTCAGTTTATTTCGCTATAAAATACCACTTTAGCTGATATTGCATGTTAAATGTATCACATGACATGTGATGTTTTTCGATGAAAATCGAACGACAACCTTATATATGCATGAAATATTCAATCCAATTTTCCATGGATACTAATTACATAAACTATTTAACCCTATCAGCGTCGTCCTGTGCCGTCTGCTTTATGCAAGTTACAAATGTCTATTGCACTATGCACTTGAAATCAAATCGAATATCAAATATTCGACGCATCATTTGCGAAAACTTTTAATATATTTAATATTATATCATATTTATGTTATTATTAAGATTTGTGACAAATGCAAAACTATTTTAGGGTCAACATAAACAAATTCCTATAAACTATACCATCTCATATCTTGCCAATTACTGTATTTACATCCTAATCATTATTTATTAGATTTCTTTAGATATTTATTTATTGAGTATCTAGATCTCATCACGTGGAAAATATTCCAGGAATGGAATCTATAATAATACTCACGACTATGACTTCATATTCTGCTACATTGGGAACATCTTGTCCTTCGCGATGTACATGTGACCATTGAATCACAAGATGGAATCACTGCCATGGATTTTCTTTGGAGGTGAAACTGACTTTTCTAAAACATTTCAACGTAGAAATTCGGAATACATCATTTTTCGATTACGACTTTATGTATACGATTTGTAACGTCACCTTTAACAATGCAACTCGCAATAACAACAGTCAGTGCAAGAGATACCATGAGTGAGTTTATTGTTTACTAAATTTCATTCTTATGATAATTGAATGAACAAATGTCCATTTACTTCATATACAGTATTTGTTGAATCTAAATGTAAATACATTCACAAATACAAGCCTTTTTGTATTGTATTTGAAACGTATTGTATAAATGTTATTGATCTTATTGAGAGTAAATAAAGAATCTGTGATCAGAGTACGGAACTTCGGTTCCATTTACACCCAACCAGTTTTCCATTTTTACTTCCAGCCTTCTCCCCTCTTTTCTCTGGATAAGTTTCATAAATGATGTTTCACTATATACTAAGTCTTATTTTGAATCTGAAATCTGTCTACGTTTTGGGTGGCTACCTTGGTGTGGTGAGGCAAAGCTCAGGAGGAGTGAAAAGTCGTTATTTTTATGTTGTATTTGTTGTGTCAAATATAGTGATGATTTTACGAAGAAGACTGTATTCTATAAACATAATAACTATCTTTTAACCATACTTGAATAAAGTTGATGATGAGCGTAAGCTATTTATAATTGATTCTGTTTGTCTTTCTCAGTTCCCGACACATTGCTGTGTGTGTTATTTGTACCATTGCATGTTTAAATACATACACATGGCTGGATACGTGCAGATGGGCAACCATTAATTGCCCTGTAGGAAAATGAATGTAGGCCTAGAACTGTTTGAAAGGAATTATTATAATGTATCTAAGAAATAGAGTAGCCTCAACCATCATGTGTTTTGCAATAAAGTATAGTTTTGCCCTGAACTATTATAGTTAAAGCACGAGGCCGAAGGCCGAGTGGTTTGACGTTAATAATAGTTCAGGGCAAAACTATACTTTATTGCAAAACACATGATGGTTGAGGCTACTCTATTTCTTTTCTAGCATGTCGATTTTAACTCGTGTAAATCATATTTCAGCCAAAAACAACTTAAATGAAATTAATCGAATTTGGCAGTTAATTGAAAATGCTCGACCAGGGCCATACACAGTGACGTCATAACGTTATTGTTGTTGACGTCATGGCTCATTGTTTCATGACGTCATTCAAAAACTATACTTTATCGCGGATTCTAAGATGCCTAGCGGTTAGAACAATCGAAAAAAAAGTACTTTATCAGACAATAAAGGTATAGTTTTTTCATGACGTAACAATCGAATGACGTTATATCCGCTCTTCCCCGCTGCCCCCTCGTGATAACGCGTCCATGGTAACCTTTCATCTCGGTTCTTTCGATCAACATGGCTTGTCCCTATCAATGTCCATCGTATTGGCGCTTTTGCCCATAATGTTTCCTATGATGGTGACTAGTTTCGAATCATTTAGTTCTATCTACCGGAATTAAGAATGAAAAGCAAATGCTTGTCGATTGTCGAGTGACCGCGTTGTTTCGCGTCAGGTCACGGCGCCCCGTGGGACTGTGACGTTGGTTCACGTCAACGTTAACCGTCTCTACCAGGTTCAATGTGACACGTTCAAGCTAATAATTAAATAATTATACGTGTACAGCCACAACAGTCTGCTTATATAAGAGATTAAAGCATCACCTTCAACGTTTATGACAGCAGCAACAACAAAAAATAGATGTCAGGATTCAGTCCGCCATCACGCTTCCAAAACAAACATTACCCATAATTCTTTGTGGAATGTTGACCACGTGATGAGCCTTATATGGGCAATGTGGCCAGCACTGCATAATCGTACGACAAGAGTTTGTAAAAGTAAAGGTTTTTCAAATACCAAGAGGTGTTAATTTGTTTGCTCAAGTTTTAAAAGAAAAAAATAAGCAGAAAATATAATTCAAAATTGAATAAATGAAAAAGTGTAAGTGCAAAACTGCAGTAATCAGAGCTTTAACCAACTAAGTGTCGTTTTAAAGTAGGGGTTGGGTTCTATACTTGGAATAGCCAACAGTTAGCCCTGTTCATGGATTATTAATGTGAGCGATGTAAACACTATATTTTATTTCGAGATTATTAAAATCAGAGTGGTCCCTGTAAAGATCATTTTAGCATCTTAGAAAAGAAATAAAGTTCGCTCTACCCCAATGTGTTTTGTAATAAAGTATAGTTTTGCCCTGAACTATTATAACGTTAAAGCACTCGGACTGCCGTCCTCGTACTTTAACTATAATAGTTCAGGGCAAAACTATACTTTATTACAAAACATATTGGGGTAGAGCAAACTTTATTTCTTAAATAAAGGATAGGCGGCGCCTTTGATCTTTACCGCAACAATGCTAGAATTGTTCATATCCGATTTTGTCATTGGAACGTCGAATTACATTGAATGTCATATGCAAGATCATCTCAACCTTCACTAGCTTTTGATTTCAATTCATCAGTAACAAAATAATGTGTCATAATTTGGAAACATCGAATATTAATTAAATCTCTGTCTAATTAGATTGTTATTTTGATAAATGGTGTTGAGGGTTCTTCATGTATTTCTAACATCACGCTTCAAACTGAGAGTTCACACAAAAAGCCCCAATTCTGCGATATCCTCTATGTGTGATAATCTGGAAACATCCGACACAGACTAAGTAAACAGCGATACAAATAACACTAAGTGTCGAGATAATTGCGTATAAACGACGATTAGATAGTCCCTAAGTGACCATACTATTCCCACTCTGTGAGAACCAGCGCCCTCTATCGACGAACCCTCGGGCAAGGGCAATTAATCGAGATGTTATGTACACAAAGTGATTTGGTTATCACTCGAACAAAGAGGACTGGCTACCTGTATATACAGGCAATTCCATTACGTGTTAGATGACAGCCAGTTTTTATTGTTTTGAATCAGTGGCTATGGTAGGTATAGGCAAAAGATGCTTCCGACAGGTGTCAGGTGTGTTCAGGTGTGAAGCGTTCCTCTGATCCAGCTGTGGGTTGTCACGTGCGTCAGGTATGCTGACATTACCCATACAGATATCTTTAAAGATGTTTTCTGGTTTGCCAACAAACACACACACACACTTTGGTTTTCTTACTGTTCCCGTATTTATATTATTATACATAATTTAATATTTTCGGTAATTTTCAATGTGAATATGCTCTTGTATTTCATATATTTTTTATTATGTTCAATAAATATACTACGTTCCCAAATACATTCAATTCAATTCTTTTATATTATGAATATTTCATTTTTTATATTTGCTTAGAATCCAATCCGAACTATTCATGCAGTTAATCAATAACCTGTTATATCAACTCAAGTAAAAGTAATATGAATCCGTCAACCCAGAAACTTGAGTTTTACCCTTCCTCCCTTTCTTTTCATTATCTTTACGAAATCTTTATGTGTATTTTGCTTTAAAAAACGAACCCTGTTAAAGTTACACAGAGTAAGTTTCGTGATTTTCATGTGGTTTTAGTAAAAGCCGAAATAACTTACGACCTAAACTTGCATCGTTTTCTCTAAAACGCAAAAAATTGATATTTTGTTGTCTTTAATGATAAGCGGAAAACAACCCTATAAATATTGAAAAGTAAAAAATCTGTAATCAATTGACATGTATAGAAGTTAAAAAACCTGCTCAACACTATGAATCTATGTTTGTATTTGTGTCTGCTGTAAATAAGTTTCCAAAATTACGTTTGAGCCATTGGCGGGCGCCACTGTCTAGTTTTCGATCATAGATAACGACTGTAACCGGTTTATTGTCACTATACTAAACTAATAAGCCTTAGGAATCTGATTTTCTGAAACAATCAATACTTCTCCGTAAAATAACACCATTTATGAATTTTGACATATGTGACATATGTGACGCCAACAACATACCGTGTGCCCCTTTTTCAGAACATGCGCTTAGTAAATGTAGTCGACAGTACATTTCAAACAGTTATCTACTGGATTCTGATCTATGCTTGGTACAGAAATAGGGTTTCTGATTGTCAGTGGGGAATAGTATTGAAAGAGATCTCCGTGTCACATCGCTTATAGTGCAGACAGATACGCCCATGACGTCATTGGTGGTCAACTTTCACAATTATAGCGATTTATTGATATAGCTTCTATGACCGTTTGTTATTAAGGCTCAGAGTTGTCTTTAGACAAAGGTTTTTCTCTACATAATACAACGTAGTACTAAGCGAAGAGTCACACCAGACAGATGTCGACGACCGATGAAGGGTCCAGATAAAAGCCGGATATTATCTTTCGCATTAACGCGTAGGTTGGTATTTCACAGGTCTCGAATCCAAATAGATAGATATTATTGTTAGAATGAATTATCATTAAGTGTATTTTCGTATTTTTTATATTATTCATCAAGAACAGAATTTGTATAACGCGAGCCTTGTACGAGAATAATCCATATCTCTTTATTCCTAATACATGATATTAACGATGCACGGTTATGAGGAGTTGTTTCATTTACTATGTTATATATACCAAGGTAGACACTCTGTTGTCGATACATGGTTGTGAATTGCCCTGAAGTTTTCCTATAAAAATTATGGTTTGAATTAAACTATACTTCTCCTTAAAACATTTATAACTGATATCCAGTCCATGGAAGAATCTTTCAGTTAGTTCATATTCTCTAATAATAAGCAATTCTTTTGAATCACTTGCAAACTTTTCAAAGCAGTGAAAGTTAGGCCTACTCCAATGTCATTGTCGTAACAAAGAGCCATGCTGCATGTCCCATTCGGCTTCCGGATAACCGGTATCCGTGGACCACACCGTAATCATTTACGAGTTAGGATATTTAGATTTTGACATGATACATGCTCTTATCTGAGTTCAGCACCGGGGAACGCGCTACAAGATTTGTTTCCTATCGCTATTATGATGCACAGATAGGTCTCAACAAACGTTGCCCTTCTTTTCATTTCGGTATACCACCTATTTTTCACTTTTAAAACTGAAATTAGTTCTTTGAGTCAAACTTTTAGCTTTGTACTTCGAACTTTGAGATGAATGAAGATATATTTTTCAGGAAAATAGAAAATGACGTATTCATGCTTTTAGCGTCAATGCCGTAACACAAAGGTAAACAACAATGATCTATTTGACAAATAACCCCTATAAACACCTAGAAATAACTGACACGTATAAAACATCTGTTGAATTTTAAACGTCAGGGGACATTTGACAATCTCATAAGATATTTTTTTTAAATGGAAGTGATACTACATTGTTTCGACCCCAGAAAGAGCCCGTCGCCTAAGCAACAACATGACGTCATGAGCGTGTCATACCATTGTTCGATGACGTCAGATCATTCTCGTTATCAGTCACTTTCAGTGTCATGTCAGATAACACGTTCCAGTGCTATTGTTACTATATTCATCGTTAGATCCGGAATTTACCGGGCAATCATATGATAAAGTCAAATATCTCTAGATCTTCAGTAGTATCAAACAGTCGCCATCATGGAAACCGCCCTATCTGGCAAACATCCGCGCCATATTCCAATACCATTCCACAAACAAAGAGGGTTGCCGCAGTAAATAAGTGTTGCAATCATACGTTCAGACCTCAGTATATGTTTCCACACACTAGATTGGGAGCTTATTATCATGTTTGCACGAATGGAAACACCATTTCGAGCTCTCGTTGCGACCTAATCAAACCTCGCGTAATCTCGTCACCAACAACGTCTCGTTGATACGTGACTTGAGCGAGGCTTGTTGAACGTTATCCCTTCTCCTCCATCACTATCTCCAAGGCATGTTTTGAACAACACTCGAGATTATGGAACACCCGGGTTATCTCACAGAGGGCAACCTCGACTTCAAAGAGTGGGCCGCGCAAACAGACGACACGGAGTGATTGACGTCTGCTTCACTGATAGGTCCGACATGGCGACCAGGGTATCGGGTAACTATTCGAAAAGATGTTCACACACTCTGGCTGCAATATGGGGAAATTCCATCAATGATCTGATATGAGAAGCGGTTAATCGTTTACAGTTTAATCTGAAAAAAGTAACACGATAACCCGCGAGAAGAAGCGATGCTCTTATCTCACCTGGTGTTATTGAAATAGTGCTCTGTAGCTCTGTAGCTCATCAAGTATCCCTTACCTTTACTCTTAAAATGTTGAAGACGTTCATTTCGAATTTGTTTTTGATATTATAGTGAAAACAGGGTTCACCAAATTGTTTACACAGTGACCTTTTTTGCCTTTGCAAACTCGCTCAATTATATGCAAGGAACCAGTTGAAATTCAAACACTCGAGCCAAAAATAGAATCGATTACAAAGCTTGAATAGCCAATAATTCCTGGCAAAATCTATGAAATAATGCTTTAATGAAACAAAATAATATTTGAAGAGTTGAAGGGGGGCGTGCAAGTTACCTCCCTCAAACGATTACGCCTTCTGGTTGCAGCAGATCTAAAGAAATCGAAGTGTGGTGTACCAGTCCAACAGCTGAGTAATATCTTGGTTTTGTAACGTCACACTCTGAAGAGATAATTACGTTAGTGGAATGTACTAATTACCGCAAAACAGTTTTAGAAATTCTACCATGGCAATGCTGGATTCTCGCTCTGATAATTTGAGTAGTTGATTTCCTTTGTATCAATTCACAATTGAACATACTCTGTTTACCGGAAACCACACTGCCGTGTACGAATGCTACTAAACTAACCGAGTAACTTTAAATCCGTAGTTCATATAGAATATTTTTTTAAAAAAGAGATAACCATGTTTATTTCGTGTGATTACACGCAAAGCTCAAATATTTGAAGTAAATAGCCTTATATCACAAAATAAGATGTTTAAAACGGCCACACGCTAAAAAGCATGCAGTGGCTTACATCGCATACGGCAATATAACGGCGAGCGCCTCTGACGTCACACTCCTTCGTCAAAGCTGTCACGTTGTTTTCTTCACAGGGATGTCACAACCATTGTCATGTATCAAGAACTGGAAGAAACGACTTTATAACTGTTTGATATTGATAAATATAAGATATCCACGGCATTAAAACAATGGCGAACAATGGGACCGACGATGTGCTTTATTTGACGTTACAACCATGCGCGAGGTTAATGACGTCATTTCAGTAACGTTACAAATGACGTCATATTGGCCAAGTCCATTGATCAAACTTGAGGGGGCTATTGTCCATCATGGCTGACTCGGCGTCTGTCGATTGGAAACCAAAAGAAGGAGAGGTGTGGGTTTGCAAAGAAAGAAAATCACGGATTAGAGACGTATCACCTGGGGACATTTTCAAATTCATATTGATTGTTCAATAAATTTGATTCTATTTATATTGGAGCGCCCACCCCTATACATGATAATGGACTTGTCCGAATATGTTCTACGGCGGGAGGCATTGTTTTAAAAATGTTTTTGTTAAAAATACCATAATTTTTCAACTTTTTATATAAATAAAGCAATTACTTGTTAAGGGTATCTCATATAAGAAATAGAAAACTCGTTGTTGTTCATCTATCGTTGAATAAAACATAGCAGGGAGCATAAAACACTCAGGGCTGCGCCCTTCGTGTTTTATGCTCCCTGTTATGTTTTATTCAACGATAGATGCACACCAACTCGTCTTCTATTTCTTAAATATTTTATTAGTATTGTGAGACAAACGTTTGATGAACATGTTAGATTGTAATTGTTAAAGATGAAATTTATTGTTCATTATTGCTTCTGGAAGTCAGAACCATCTTAAAAAATGCAATTCGGAAGAACAAAAAAATCTAAATCTTCATGGTAGAATGGATATATACTATTGTGTTTGAAAATCAGAGACATGTTTCACAGGATTGAGAATTATGTTAAAATCTTGTCTCTAATTTTCAATCACACAAGGTTTATCTGTTACATAACGTCAGATTTTTTCTGTCTAGTTAGAAAATGACTTTTTTTACGTGTAAAGGAATACAAAATTACTTCATTTAACATGAAAAAATAACGTTACTGGCAGCTTATCAACAGCGCTGTGATAACGTAATAGAAACATCGGTAATTGTTTTGAATTCTCGGTCGACTCGTTAAATAAATACATCTAAAAATGCTAAATTTTGCGCGAATAATCCATCTTTTAAGTTTTATGTACACCTGTTGATTTTCTTTTTTATAAGGAACCGCGTGGTTTAGATGTGTAGTTAAAGAGCCACTCCGTGAGTTGATGGAGTCATATATGCCAAACTTAATCAATGGTGTCATTTGGTCGTGAAGTGTCGAAGGTTACCAAAAAGAATAATTTTAAAGCTAATTGGTTTTGTACAGTGACATTACGGAGGTCGAACGTCGCAATTATGATCGAAAACCGGACAGTGGCGCGCGTCAAACAGCCAAACGTAATTTTGGAGACCTATAAAAAATCGTCAGGAGGTCAGTTTGGAGTTGATAGTGTTTGTTAGGTTATAAAACTAGTATCCATGTAAATTGAACGTGTGATCCCCGCCTCTGTGTATTTATAAGGCTGTTTTTAGATTTCCATGGGAAAACAGTATTTGTCATTCATTGTCTTTTGCAGAGGAAAAGTTAAGATGTTTTGAATTTATATTATAAATATATGACATTTAGGTTCGTATCAAAGCCAAATAATACGTTATGAAAATCACGGACTGGCTCTTAAAGGTGCTAAGTAAGAGAAAAATCAGATAGATGAAGCCGACGCGACGTACGACAACAAGATGAGGACAGTAGGTGATATAGCCTGTATCGCATAAATGTTTTGTTGACCTAAAAATAACCGACTCATTGCTTGGACGGATTCGTGATCGCCGATACTGAAAGCATATGCAATACGGCTTCTTTCCACACCTTCATGTGTCCACTTCTGGCCCGATTGGCTGAAAACTTAGAATCAAACACATCGAATCTGACGAGATATTTCATTACTAATGATAACCTTTGTTTTATTGATTGACTTGGCGCCTAGTGTTCTCATCTGTATTCTCAGGAGGAAATGTGCGACATACAATCATCTTGCCGCTAACGTCTACCACCAACACTCTAGAAGAACTAAATCGTTACTGCAACTTTTCTAGATCACAAGCATCAAAAGATCAATTATTTTCTTTCGTAACTTTTCCGACATGAATTTCAGACTATGTCTCCGAGATGAAGGATTCCGAATCGCTGTCGATGTATCTCGATCGTTTGCGGTTAACTCGACGCGCAGACTCAGAATGGTCAGATCTCTTGTGTCGACTGTCTCGTGACATCTCATTTCGCAAACGCTCTTGCGAAACTGGAAGTAGACGGTGTGAACTGGCTCTGGTTGACTGACTGTACTGGCTTCCGGAACCTGCCACCTCGGCGCCGTCAGTAATCGTGGCCGCCATTTTCGAGTTAGGATTAATCGACGTTCTCCTCGATGCAGAGATGTCTGAACCTCGTTGGAGGTTGCTTCTGGTATACATGGACAAACTTGAGATGTTTTGAGGGAAGGTGTTCTCAGGGGACGAAGGGGTGGAGCCATTGCTCGTTCGGCACAGCTTCGGCAGAGAGCTCCGCGTCATATGGACTCGACATGAAGAAACCGGCAAGTGCTGACTTCCGGTGCCGGTGCTCTCACTGATGCCGAGCTTTCGAGCCAAATTACGAAGGGAGCTTCGCGTCAATGATGGGTTCTCTCCCCTGTGCAGAGTTTTCAGCAATCGCTCAATTTCAGTCTTCTCCATGTTTCTCTCTTTTTCACCTGCAAGAAAGTCAATTCCTCAAACTCAAACTCATCATGTATCAGAGAGAAACTGCTATTAAATAAGGCGTCATGTATTTTTAGCAGAACTTTTGATCCAACAACTAAAACGGGCACTCAGTTCTATTATCTGTATAAATAATCAGCTAATGACAAAACAACAGGGTAGAATGATTATATTAATTTTGACATCAATTAAGTATCTCTTTAGAACATTTTGTTTCTGACGTTTTGAAATCAAACGACTTTGTCGATGAATTGACAAAGAATTCCATTTATGAAACAACGGTAAAATTAGTAGAAACATGAACAAAAGAAAGGGAAAATTACACTAGATACAAAGGATACACTAGACCTCCAGTAAACAATATTATTAGTGTCCGAATTAAGCAGTATTTAATAAAAAGTCGGTTTTCTCACAAGGAACTGAAAATATGTTAAACACCTGGCTGCTATAAAAAGGAAAGCCTCTACTGGTTCAGTGTCCAGAATTGATTAACATTTTCCTTAACATGGTTTCATAAATGTTATAGTTTAGTTTTGGTAAGACCCTTGTTCAAAATGCACGCCCGGGTTGGCGTGTCCGTCTGTCCGTCCGAACTCGTATCCGTGACATTTCTCGAGAACTACTAGTATATGACTTTGAACCTTCAAATGTAGCATGAATGTTACCTACTAAGTGTTGGTTTGCACTGCACAGAGTTGGTACAACTACGGGCAGGGTACATCAGCTTTGCTCACGTTTTCTTTGTTCCCTAGCATTATATTGCGCAGTCATCTGTGAGTACGACATGGTCGATCATTATGAATTGCTCAAGGATATGAAAATCCGTGTTTTTTTAGTGTGTAGTCTTATGTTAAGTACCTCTTCCACATCCAACAAACAGCCAACTCAAATAACCCAAACTATTTCAATTTCACGACTACACCAATGACATATTTATTTAATGTTAAATTTTTCAATTTATTATAAAAGTTGATCGCCAAAGGTGTTTTTTCCAAAGTTGAATATGAAGTTTGTATATGTAAAGAAGGGATTAAAAGAAGATATAAAAGACTATAAAGAAAACGTTATGCATTTCTCGCACCTCGTACCTTGAGGAATATTCAATATTAGAGATTTACTCTAGGGTTTCTAACAACAAATACGAGTCAGTTGAATACCAATGCCGAAATCATCAACTGATTGATAACACCCAAATTATTTGGCAAACACGCGGAGACTTACCGTAAAACCGTAAAACAAGTAGTCACGAAAACGGTTTAATTTACAAAATCATGTTTTATCGTTTGCAATTTCCCGACGACGTATATTCAGAACTATGTTCTCGAATGTAAATTCATGTAGTCTACTCACAATGACGGATATATTCTTTGACTTTGTTGGTGAAGGATTTCCGGTGCTTAGGGTTGTAACGAAGGTCAAGGTCGTGGAGGAGTTCCTGGTAGTCGAGATCAACCTCCTCCTCCTCCTCCTCGGCGTCCACGCGGCGGCAGCAGCAGAAGAACTCCGCACACAGCGTGTTGCTCACCGACACCCAGCCCGGAGGTCGGGTTTGCCCCTTCTCTCCCCGCTCCAAACTGCTTATGTACAACCGTATCAATCGGGACCTGCGCATGAAGGAAAGATGTGCATTACTTACAGTCTTCCGTCGGTTGTTGGAGGCACATATGGCAAAATGCGTTCATTTTTTAAATTGAAATAGGCATTTTAATAAGATAATCCATTTGAAGTAAATTGGTTCAGAATGACAAAATATAAAATCACCAATTGATCGCAAACTGTCACATGCTGACCAATTGCTCAAACTGATATAAAACTATTGAGAGTGACTTTAATAGTAGATACACAGTATAGGTTAGGATTCGGGTCCAGAGTGCTCGTTATGCATGTTTGTCGTTTAAAAGGTCTCTGATCAAGGTACATACACAAACACATATCCCAACACAGGATCAACGTAAAATTCTCAAATATGACCTACTTTACCATTGCTGCTTATTGAGCAGGTCAATATCTGTTTTATAGACTCGGGTTAACATTATTGACCGAGGACTCACCGCCGTCTGGAGACTCGAACACAGTGGATAAGGAGAGAGAGGACGAACATCAGCACCAGTGCCCCGACCCCAATAATCTCCCACTGACTTTCACTGACCCCCCGGGAGGAGTCGGTCCAGGCTCTGTGCTCGATCTCAACATTGTCTCTACCTGCAGAACACGGAAAATATTGTTATTCCTCGTTTTAACTACGTCCCTTATTATCCAAAATCATCTCGTACTGGAGGTATTTGCACTTTCGTGGACCTCCGTCTACAATTCGTAATTACTTCTTAAGAGTCGTAAAGGATTCCAGTTACATCCGGCATTCGTGAAAAAGTATCTGTTTGTCAAAAGCTTTTCACGAATCATCTACGAATTGCAGTATCATAGGTGCCTCGTAAACTATTCGTTACAAAAATCGTGTAGTCGCAACAACTTCGTTAACAGTTCTCGGGAAATCGTGGTTGATAATTTTGATATTCTTACCCCAAATAACTCAGAATCATCCACTATAAATTATTCATGAATTTCGCGAATCGAGGGCGAAAAAACCCCCGAATAAATCATCGATTTGTTACAAATTTTAGGAAACCATTCGTACATGAATCGTGATGTATTTTATTCGTGGAAATCGGTAATGTATTCAAAGTTGTTTCTTTTCTATTTCTTATAATTTGGAGATATCTCGTACATGTTTCATGTGTTTTCAGCGATAAAAGATACACATTTTCATTAACGTTTCGTACAACTGTTATAACTGTTCACCAAATTAACCAAATGTTCTGCAACATTCACGATTCTACACAGTTTGATATTCGTGATGATACGGGATAATTAGGGTCGTAGTGGAAACGAGGAATTTTTCTGCAGTGACAAATGTAATACTGGGTTTTAATGAAGAAAACGTCGATCTAGTTCACGTAGAATGTTCAGTATTTCAAATTTGTAGAAGATACAGACTGACAATCGTGACCTCATTTTAAGACATGTCATAACATCGAATCACGCTCTATCATTCAAATATTTATTTCTTGAGACGGAGGTGCCATATAACGTTTTTTGAGCAGTGACATCGGAGAAATTGTATTTTCATAAGCAAGGCATAACAATTTAACCTTTTAATCAGCTATTCCATCCTCATATCAACGATATAACATAACAAACGGTTAGTAACAGATTTAACGATCACATTGACTGAAGCGCACCTAAAATGAAGACCAAGAGCCTGATTCCTTCAGAACAGTCGGTCCCAGAACACGGTTTCAGACACTCCGACATTGGAACACGAACCGACCAGCCCAGGAACTCCCCGCATACGCATCTGGTTTTCTGAGGAAATAAAAAATGATCAGTTTAGATCGTTTTTTAAAGAGAAAAGCTGTAAATTGTTTTACCCAAACTTTAATTATCATCGACTGCATACTACTAATAACATAAGACTTGCAAACAAACTCCTTGAGGTGTGAGTACCACATCGTATCTATGGCTAAGAGAGCTTTGAAAATATGTTCTCCCATATTCTATAAAAAAAACACTTGAAACGTTGGTCGTTATGTTCAGATAATGATTGGGAGGTGATATTAAACAATTAAAGTTAGCTTTGTGGAAGCCGCCCCATAACACGTCGGTATCACTTTTTATATCATACCTATATATACATAAGTATTTAATCACTTCAATTCGCCCTTTTTTCTGTGCTTACTTCTTTACTGTTTTGAAATATCTTTCATTTTTTCACCTATTTCTAACATGTGTATATACTACTTCTTATGTAGTTTTTATTTGTGCTGAAAGTACATTTATACTGAATTTATATGTATATATCTACTCATTTAATCATCCCTCGTAACCTATTGGAGGCTCGCCGCACTTTTATGGATATTATGTATTTGCGTTTCATAAATGCGAGGGGAAACTTTGATAAAAAAACTTTCTGTCGGTCTGCCAAACATTTTTTTACCTACATAAAGAGAAACATAGATCGAAAGGAAAAGGATTAACCCTAAACGGACAAGTATGTTAAGTTCTTTCATAAAATCAAGATAAACACATTTGTTTTTATTAATAAAACTTACAGCGAAACCTGCGAATGTGAAGCTGCTGTTGCTGCACCGCGTTAAACACGTGGTCAGGTCGAGGGCAAGCTCGTCACCGCGTCCATCTATTTCATGCAGCAATCCCGTCTCCGCAGAACTGAAGCATCCGAGCTGACCTTCAATACAAACATTGCCCGTTGGAAACTTCTAAAAGAATATTTCTTGAATATTTTACACATTTATATTTACACATTTCGCATTGGAATACCAATAGGTGCAATAGCTGTAAAACTACACGAAGTCTTATTCCATCATGAATAATGAAATGCACGGATTTATCACTGAAATGAACTGTCTATCAAGCTACAGTGACGTTTAATTCACCCATGACATACATAATTTCATTGTGTTTTATTAGCCTCTACTAAAGTACTATTATGTAGGGTTCCACATCGTATTTAAACTCTGAACAATGGCTAAGAAAAGAGGAGCTGTTGGTCTTCCTTGTCCAAGATTTGGAATAAAACATCACTTAAATCTACATCGTGAGATTGGATGTATAGTTATCTACGATACGGAATTATGATTCTGAACTTCAGAATAAACGCATTTAAAATCATATAAGATTCTCATCAGTTTTAACTTTACAAAAGTAAAATATTTGTCCATTCGAAATTGCTAAATTACACTAGAATTTGAAGCGTGAGTAAAATCTACAATTGACGAGCAATCGATTCTCATACTGTTCGTTTTGTACATACAGATACCTTTTTTGTCTCACTACAAGAAAAAGAAGAGATTTAAACAGTAATCAAGAGACAAACAATTGTCACGTTATCGCAGTGAGAGTGTCAGAACGTAAATCAACGAATCTGGTTTTAAATGGAGGTTGCCACACTAACTATAAGGGATACGGTAATTGGAGAAAGGTTCTGAAAACCCTATCACTGATGAAATCAGGTGCAATTTTTAATACAGCCGTGTCGGGTAAAGATACGCAAAGGGTAAAGATACGCACTTGCACAAAACTTATTAAACAAGTAAATCAGGATGAGTGTAAGCTTGTAATAGATTGATGTCTTTGCATCTTTAGGCAATTATATGAAAGATATCATGGAGTTTTTGAAAAGGTTAAAAGGACTTAAATGGTGATAAGAGGCAAAAAAGACCTAGACATTGGTAAAAAGTGACAAAATTCCTAACAAACATGTCGTCTTTAAACATTTTTCCTTCTCACATAACAATTGTCAATGGAAACCAAAATATTGATGCAAATATCGGCTTGTCCTTGCCTAAACTTCAGAAATCAATTTCAAAATCTATGAAAATCATGATGATGGAAATTTTTGGTGTATTCAAACACTGTCTGCGTATCCTAAGCCTACATATGCCGGCCAATGAAATAGTGGGGTAGTCGTTTGAAAACTTTCAGTGTCACTGACAAAAACACTTCACCATATATACTGTACATTAATATTATCAACGAAGCTCTAAACTTTAACAGTGACGTTGTTTTTATCCAATACATTGTATGTTTCTCGGATGAATGATCATGTATCTCTTAGGTGAGCAGCTTTACCTGACAGCACTGTGAATGGTCATCCAATAGGCTATAGGCGATTTAGCGCTATTTTCAAAGATGTTCATATCATGCAAACAGCTTTTTTCTGTTAACTCGGCTTTTTATGAATATCAACGGGTGAACATGTACTTTGAAAATATCAAAGCTACTAGATTCGCACTGGTGCAATTCTATTGAACGTTATTAAAAATTAACTGTGACAACATCTCGTCTAAATATTGCGTTATGTATATTATTAGTAAGTATAGCGTAATTCCTGTTTACATCGTCATTATCTTTGATGTGAGACGTTAATTCTAAATCGAATACTAAACTGAAAAATAATTTCTTAAAGAAGAAGTTCTGAAGCTACAGTTTCAGAAAAGAGCAGCTATAATTTTTGTAGTTGAGTTCTTTAGCTTGACAAATGAAAAAGATATACGCTTTATGATAGCTGTATACTTACATTAAGTCATCAAATGTATTCAATATACTTACTCTCTCTCTTTTCAAATGCACGAAATGAAGGCAGTAAAATCAACAAATAAAGAAACGCGACAGTAACCATATTCGTGTACGTCCATATTGTCACCAAAGAGGAAGTTAAGCAAAAGTGACGTCACAAATAAGAACAATCAACTTTGACGTCACAGAGATAATCTGGCAATAACGTCATGAATTAGAGCTTGGGAAGCGTTGTGAAAATTGAGGAATCTCGCGCTGCTACTATGAAAATCAAAACCTAAGATATTCAGAGTTTTTCACCAGTTGCCTCTCCTAAAATTCTCCTCCCCTCCCCCCTTTGCTTCATTTATAAAATTATTAACTTATTACTTACGTATTTACTTACGGCATTTAGTTGTTCATTTTTTTGGTCTAAGTCGGATACTTTTTTGCTTTACTTCAGGGCCATTAAAAAATTCTGACATACTTGCATGACGTCAAAAAAATGCATAAGCGTCTTTAATAATTGAATGTAATCGCGACCAGCTACACTTGGAAAATCACTGCAGTCGATTGAAAGTTTATAATGCACCTTCGGTTTCATTCATTGCGCCCCAATAACCAGACATTTCTCACCACTCTTAGCTACTGTGACGAAGGTATAGTCAAATAAGAAAGCAACATTTCACTGCATCTCAAACACAAGATTGTGTGCTCAGCGGCAAGGTAGCGAGTGATGGAGACTGGCGCGATTCATAACTTATGGAGGAAGTTGTCGAGATAGCTACCGGGTCTTCGAGATCGCCCTACTTCTGCTAGTATTTCAGAGAGAACGGTAGATCAGCCGTTGACTTAATTTGGTGAATAGTAAAATTCCTAAATTGCATAAGGCATGATGTTGAAATGCCCAAAATGAGAAAATTTCAAGTTTATGTTTTAGTAAAGTAAATTCAAACAGCTTGGCAGAGCGCGAACAGTTTTACAAGCGCACGTAAAAGCGTAGATAAACCAAATTCAGTGTCCTTTTATACAATCTTTATTATATTTTCGATGGTGAAATATGCCATTTATCGGTGAAATTAAAATCCGTATTTTCACTGAGTGAAATAATAATGGTATTCTACTCAGTGAAATAATGCAACAATGATATGATGTCATCTGTGACGTCAAGAAACAATTGAATGACGTCATGCAACAGCCGCTCTAGCGGAGCGATTTAGGTACTCTATTCATACAGTTCATGTCATTTATGAGGTTTTGGGAAACATAATAAATAGAACATTTGACATTTCACGTCGAATACCATGTATATCTCATCTCGTGAAGTAGAAAATCATATATTTACACTCGTGGCTGCACCACTCGTTAAAATAACGTTTCTACTTCACTCGATGAGATAAACATTGTATTCGACGAGAAATGTCAAATATCCTCTATACATTTAAAGGCATTATAGCACGCGTTTTCCGCTCTCAAAATAACTATGTGAGTACAAGTGTGGACATGACTATAAATTTCTATCGATGCAATAAATACATACTACTAGCTACATATAGCTACTAGATCCACGGTCGGTAGTTCACAAACAGGGGGAAATATTGATTGTTTTAGTAGAAATGCTTGCACCTTTTTATATACCCCAAATCTTTTAACCGAGAACAAAGGGTTAACTATTCTTTTATATAGATGTGTCTTTAACAGAACCGGTTTCTTTCACACAATACTAGAATTGTTCTTGTATTAAACATACCATAGGGTCTGTCGTGTTGGGTTTTAAAGACTGAATATAAACATTGAGTATATTTTATACTTTAGTTGTCACCGCTGTCGTAGTTCATCCGGATATAAAGCAACATTCTATTGAATACTCTCTATCTTTTAGAATTAACACCATAACTTGAATACGTACATATATTAACACCATAACTTAAAGTCATAGTCTCATTTTTGTAAGGCAACTAAACTGAACTAATTATTCTTCACGAACAAAATCTGATCACTAACACAAATATTTCCTGTCGCGTTTGCAAAGATTTTCATTTTTATGCCCGTTTTACAGTTTTGGATAAAGTATCTTATTGGCGTAAGCCGTTTCAGACCGATGAGGTACCGAATCAAGTGCAATCCCATCGCGAGTGCGAAACACCGGAAATCTAGTAATTGTAGCGCCGATACTTATGACAGACGCATTCTTCATTGAGTTAACCACCTTTTTGTTATTTCAGTATTTGAAAAAGGGTAAGCTATTAGCTCTTTAAATTGGATATTCAGCTGGGAAATTTTATGTGTTCTTCGTCACTGCCTTAGCGAAATGACGTGGTAAGGACTAACGCTCGCAAAACACGTAATATTATGGTAGGGTAGGGTAGTTTGAACTTAATTATTGAGGGCTAGAATGCCTGCAGAGTTCTGAAGATTGTTGCAAACGTCAGGGGTAAGATTTCTGTGAGTGGTGAACTATTTGTCCGGCATTTATTACAATTTGCCTTGCAAAAATGAGACAATGACTTTAAATACGTACATATATTAACACCATAACTTAAATACGTACATATATTAAAACCATAACTTGAATACGTACATATTTTAACACCATAACATATACGTACATATATCAACACCATAACTTGAATACGTACATATATTAACACCATAACTTGAATACGTACATATATTAACACCATAACATATACGTAGATATATTAACACCATAACTTAAATACGTACATATATTAACACCATAACTTGAATACGTACATATATTAACACCATAACATATACGTACATATATTAACACCATAACTTGAATACGTACATATATTAACACCATAACTTAAATACGTACATATATTAACACCATAACTTGAATACGTACATATATTAACACCATAACTTAAATACGTACATATATTAACACCATAACTTAAATACGTACATATATTAACACCATAACTTGAATACGTACATATATTAACACCATAACTTGAATACGTACATATATTAACACCATAACTTGAATACGTACATATATTACAAATACCGAATGGTAAGTACCTCAGTAAGATCGAGAGACATGCAATACCTATGCATGACCTATATTTAGTGATTTATAGTTATATTTAGTTCGAAACCCTTTTTTTGTAAAGAGGCACAGTGAATTTGATGACTCGTGTTTGAAAGCGTCTAATTGACATGTAAAAAAAAAAATCTTAGGGGATTTTACCATACAGTAGTGTGTACTGTAACAGAAACCAATCACCATTCATCAGACATCAACCTTATTATTTGAATAAACTCAAAAACCTTGGCCTTCTCAATTGTACAGGCCTATTCCCATTTATGTATATATTCACTATCAATTCATGTCCAATATCACTTGCTTGATACTGGTGTTAGTATCAATGCCGAAACGTCGCAATCCTGCAATAAAGAAGTTTTAATTCATCGTACCAATTTCTAAATGCCTCTCAAAGAAGTTAGTTTGAAGACACGTTCGCCCACACGACATCAACAAAACAACTAGCGCTATGTACAGGTCTTCCATCCAATAGTTCTGGTACACAGACAAATCGATAAGGCGCTCACACAACAGCTCAAGGCCGAGCTCGAGCAGTAGGTTTATCATATAGGGACTCGCAGAGCCCCATCTCCGTCTCAGTAAGCAACTAGACCATGTTAAAATTAGTGACAGAGACTGAACCTCCCCAAAACAACTATTTTCTAATCGACATGCATGGATAAACACTTCACCTTAGATCACAGAAGTGCGCATGCGATATCCTCGTGACCCGGTGACGTCACAGGGAACCTCGCTGCTTCTATTCATAGACGAGGAATCCTCTGCCGGTGGTTTGACCTTGAAAGCACCTTGATGGGAGAGAGTCGCTCTCTGGCTGTACGAAGCTAGGTATGGCCCCTGTGTAACATACAGCCACTCTTCGCGAAGCGCTCTGTGCTTCAACGACGTAATAACATGTGTAGACTCGGATGACAGGTTGTTATTCTGTGATATGGTTGGAAGATTCTCTTATCTAACGCCGGTTCCAGTTGTGACTTAATACCTTCTATTGGATAAAAGGAAGCGATTTTCATATAGATATAAGTGAGTATTGATTTATGTTCTCTATTACAGATATTTCATTTAAAATATTTCCTTTGAATTTGAACAATATGAAATAACGTATAATGAAAATAAGTAATATATATTCCTTTTATGTTATTAGTCTTTTATCATTGTTAAACGTTTTTAACTATGATCTTTGAAACAACTTATATATCATTATAGCCTCGTCAAAAGTCCAGTATAAGGATGTATTGAATGAGTTCGATAATATATGGTATAGAATTAATGAATGGCCGTTTAATATCACTTAGTTATACAAACATATCTATGTTGTGTCTGTGTGAGCACCGATTCATTTAGCGAATTGAAGGTACCATTCAATACGCTATGCAATAGTGACTAGGGTGGAGAGCCCATACACACGTTTTACTTTAAGCTTATTGATTATGAATGAATATTTTCAAGACAATAATCAGCAGCTGAGTCGGTCAGGTATTTCCGGTCAGTGAACCAGAATCAGTCCAATAGACAAATGTCCGACAATCTAATTAAAACTCCAGCCTACAATGGCGAGTCTGTGACCTCTGCGGTGTGACCGGTATCAGAGACCAAGTTCAAGGTCGACATGGTATTGAAAGGCAGACCTGTTGTAAATCAGAAGCCAGAAGTAACGTTTCGAATGATATTGAGGCAGGAGAAGGTCATGTCTTAGAGTGGAGGGCTTCGTGTCCAACTGCAGGAAGATCCTGGCGGAGTTAATTGCTGTTATCTTCATGGACGGAACTCCGTAGTAGGAATGATGTCGGCATGTGAAGTTATCAAGCCGGTCATCGCGTTTTTAAAGAGAGCCTTTTGGACTTGCAATTCTGTAACGTATTTATAAAATAACCTTTAAGAATGTCTAGAATTGAACATTATGTTATTATTACTTTATAAAACAGACATAAATATGAACGCATCACGTTCAATAATTGTCAGCGTCAGTATACATCTAAAATACAAGTACGTACAATGAAATTTTGAGGTATTATATATCGGTATCGGCTTCCCCGACTTCATTTATAAATCTATGATTAATTTATATATTCATATGAAGTATTTTTTCATTTTAGAAACCCCCAAATATCTAATTACACTTTATGAAATAACCCGGCACAGGTGAATGGGAAAACACGATCTCCACATAACCCCGTGTCTTTTGCTGATATATTGTCGTCACGTAGACCGCCCCATACCAGTGTTTTGATTGTTTATAAATATATATCCCTCTCTCTGCTCCGACTGCTCCGGCCCGATAAACAACATGTTAGTAAACAACAATATATAAATATACACGTGTACATGTATGGTAAAAAAACCGCTGAGCTTGTATTCATCAGGGGCAGTAATAGGTCAACCCTCCTATACAATACAATACAAGGATACAATGTATTTAGAATTCACTGAATCACAGAAGTATTGCTCGTAGATCATAGGAGTATTCATTTTTTTCTCTTAAAAATATTCAGTAGGCCAGTTGACAGACTCCACAGGGTTACTTTATATTGTTTAATATGACCCGTTTCTTGATACCTGTTCAATCATGGTGAAGGCGGACGAGGAATATCCTACGTCGTAATTACAGTACCTGCTGGAAAGACATACATGTAGCCTTAGCAGCGCGACTGAGTTTATATGCACTGATCAGTGAGTCCTGTCGACGGCCTGCATATGGCGTCTACAGGGCAAATGGGTGCAAATCGAACTGTGCACTGCAGACCAGCACGCTCTGGAAAGTTCGCTGTTGGACTGTTAATGAAATGTGGGTGTCTGGTTTGGGGTGGGAGTGACGGATTGAAGGAGTGGTCTCGCTCGCTGTGTTGTTTGTGAACACGACATACAGCATGACAAAGCTAGAAAACACTGTGACATTAGCGAATGAATTACGAATTAAATCCTTTAAAATTGTTGTGATTGACATACTATACATACTTAGTGATATTGATATTTTTAGATTTAACTTACAGGAAATCAAATCCTCCTACTTAACGGAGTGTGAAGTGATTATATTTATAAACTCGGCGCTGCAGTTATCAACAATATGACGTACTGACTCGATTATAATATACTCTATTAAGAGCCACAAGTGAAATAGGGCTTGAAAATCACCGCACCTTCATCTGCGCGCACTTGCTTGATGAAATGCCTTTAAATAATATTTTCATTAGATATTTTAAACTTTTTTTCTCCAACCTATCGACAAAAATTAATCTTACCAAGGATAGGATTTAATGAGCTATAGACATTATTATTGTTACTAATTAAGCCAGTGATGGGTTGAAGCCGAGACCAACAACTGACCTCGTAGCGTGGTCAAAGAAGACTGATCCTGAGACATCGTGACGACACAGTCTTTGTATTGATCGCGTCACTCACAGCTCTGCTATCAACAGATAAATTTCTCCTTTCTTCTTATGATCACATCGATTATCACCAAACTGACAAGTTTCTAGTATTTCTTCAACTTAACAACCTAAAGTAAATAAATTAATACGAACACTTTCCGTGCTCTTGTCACTAATCATCAGTTGCATGCACACTTTCCACTCTTCACGAAATACACGTGAAAAGACATATTATACATCTTCCTGTTTTCTCTTCATCAAGGGGCGACTAGAAAATTACCTATAACTGCTACCCTAAGCATTATCCAATCAACTATCATACGAGAGGTGATTGATAAGTACTTATCCAAACTCAGAAAGAACGTAAGACCTGAAAGCTAATGCAGATTTTCAACAAATTACCCCTTAAAAGGTGACACAACACTCCTTCCTTCAAGATAGAAACTGATTAACCTCGACAATGACGTCTTCGACGTATCGGATTTGCCTTCTGGAAAGACACTTTTCAGAACAGGAACCGAAGAAATAAATCGAGTGGTGTTGAAACCGACAATTGACTTTGTATTAGCTGGTGTGGCGCATTTTTCTGGTTGAAAACAACCACTTTGGTCACTTTCCATCTCTCTAACAGTCGCGAGTCGATGTTGTCCGTTATAAAAGCAGACCCACTTGATTGTTGAGACCTTACCAAGCACTTGAAGCGAATGTATGAAGGATGGTGGTTAAGCCTGAAGAACATGAAGGTCCGCGTTCAAAGCGTGGTACCATTGTTTAGCATGGTTTTCAAATTTACCCTCACTACTTATCAATCACCCCTCATACACATATCAAGGCAGAATTTGAGTAAATAACCCAATATTTAACTTTCAAAATGACATATTAGGACGGTAAGTAATAAAATAATAACATTTAAATAATGTTTTTCTTTAGGGTCGACTGGCTATCGCAATAATATATTCGTATAGTTCGTAGCATGAAACAAAACCATTCACTTTTCCTAAAGCAACTGAGATTGATTGAGAAAGGCACAAGACCTATCACACAGATCTTTAAAGGCTAACTGCAGCATCTAACTATACCAGGAAGTCACGTTGTGAAAGCACACGAGAAGGACCCTCACGTGCGGTGGTGGGAAGCTCAAGTGGAGCACGTGGAGACGCATGAAGCCAAACTCCACTTGGACGTTTTGACGATGGCAGGTCCTTGAACAATGCAATCCAGTATTTTTTACAGGAGGACATTATGTTTCGGCCAAGGGTTAAGCTGTTATTCCATAAACTAGAACTCTAAGTTCCTACTGATATAACAATTTCCTGCATTTAAAGAGAACATTGATTTCCGGAATATGACACTTTTAAGTAGATTAAAACCACTTTGTTAGAGACATGAACAGCGAAACTTTATATGTACTTTACCAAACGAAGCGTCTATAACGTTAACTCTGAGCTGTGACAAGAGAGACATTTAACATCTCGTGCATATTTCACTCCATATATGTGGTACGTCAGTGCCGTAACGCAGCAACCTAGATGTGAAATAAATTATTGATACGCGAATCTACTGAAGCCTATTCCGGGATATTTGATTCAAATTTGTAGACATAAACTGCCACCAAACTATGAACCTCACTGATACCTTACACCACATACGACATATATAAAGAATATATATATTTCATTTGCATTCTTACTGTGCTATCGGGTTGTTACATTTATACGCTAATTGCTTTCTCATTGCGTGATATACTATAATTTGAAAAGGATTTATAGACAAATATTTTCCGTATCTTAAAATAAGCTTATTTATAACCGACCCTATCGAATTCATGTTGCTATACATTGGATTTTCTTTTTACTCTTTGATTTACAATAACCAAATATACATAATATGTCATATGTATCGTATCTGCAAATGTGATTTTTAAGCAATCATTGTCTACATTTATGCACTTGTTATCGTAGTTGGTCGTCATAAATCGGCCCGCAGACTCCATTTCGTAATTAAATGAAATTATATTAATGGGGTTATCGTAGAGGTAATGAACGGACTAGCCCCCTTAAATGGCACTAATCATCTTCAGGGCGAATGTGGTGACATTTACCTCGATGAAACCCAAAAGCAACTTACAATCGGATTAAAAAAGAAAACAAAGACACAAAATCTCATCATTTAAAAACCCCCCAACTATTTCATCCAACTGCCGTGACTACCAGTCCAGGAAGATAATGGAAGCAGTCAACATCAGTCGCCCCACTTTAGCTTTGAACGGAGATCTAGCATAGCATGTACTTACCTATCGTGCTCAGAACTTTTTCTATAATGAAATTTAAAGATTTGCGTTATGACACTGTATATCAAATCTAGCAATCCAGTAACTATGTACCCAAAACCGACCACGTCCTTACAGTTGTCTTACACCTGGATTCTCGTTTTCTTAAATTGCAATTATCACTTGTTTGAACTTGGCGATAGTATATCTAGACCGAAACATCGAATCTATTGCATTGAAGGAGTTGACTATAGAGAAAAGTTATTCTACTTTCATTCAAAATGTCATTAAATGCCCATCAAAAAAGAATTTGTAATTCATTCATAAGCTCGTGATTGAACATTAATTTCGTCTAATATTTGAGTCAATTATGCTAAGCGTCATTGGAATCTTATGTATAGGTACTGCTTTTAAATTGTTGGAAAGTATAATTTAAATGGTAATAGTTTCAGTATAAAGACAATACAAGGTAATAGATTTCGATTTTGATAGAAAATCGAATAATAACGCGGGTCAATAAATCAAACGTCATTCTGGAAACTTCTCCATAGAAAACAGACGAACAAATTTGAGTTGAATGTGTTCGATTGGTTACATAATAAGTTTTCAAGTAATTGAAAATTATAATGTTATGTATTTTGCGTTTTGGATGGATGTGTGGAGTGCTTTAGATTTATTCCGTCATGTTTGGTTTATAGAGTTTCTCTATAAACGACAAACAGTTTCTAAATTGAAATGTCAAGTTAGTTTGTTAATAAGATAATGAGGATTATTTGCACGTCAGTAATACTAAGTCAAATTTAAAAAAGACTCATTTATATTACGAGTAGAAACCTCTACCATTCATTGTCTTGAGGACTGTAGTACGCTATTCGTTATTCAGAATCGTTACTTGAGATAATTATGAATTACTGATAACAACAGTTACAAATAACAATATCCAATGAATATCAAATATATTTACGAGAAGCAACATTAACGAGACGCAGATCGACATGTATTTAAATCGATTCTCTGCACGCTTTATGTCTTCTCGGTGGAACCGCTCTGTTCGATTCAAAGTCAGCTGATCAGCTGCTGGAGTTTTTCATTGAAGACGTGGCCTTCACATCTCAAGGTCCTCGTCAAGGTCGGTCTGAAGGTCAGCCTTTCTCTTTTCCGGTATGCGTTTGGGCTTAATCTCTCTGTTCTTTTGGAGTGGTGTGGATTGCAAACCGACCGATCCGAATGGAGGCTATTTATAAAAACATGATAATAAGCTAGGCTTGCGCCTTTGCAATTGCAATCACTGCTAGCTTCAGGTAAACAAATAACACGCAATTGCACGTTAATTGCTTATACAACCCGTAACAATTTGTATTTTCTGTTCATGCGGAACGCAAGTTAAAAAATTATCGCTAATACAATAATGGGAATTACTTTGCTAATTTTATAAAATCGTGTTAGAAATAAATCAATAAACATATTCTAATAACAACATAAAAACCTTTTTACATTTCCTCGGTTTCACGATTACTGTTAATAATGGCTAGGCAAAAACCTGCAGACCCCCGGCAGAAATCATGACTTTGATTTATACATGTAAGGAAGACCTTCATCTGGATGTTTGGTATTATCAGCGTTGTACTCATTAGTTATTCGGCTTAATAGTTCATTGGGTGGCTCTGATTATCTCGCTCTTATATAGCTCGGTTATTAGTGTTAGGCATTTATCTGAGCACGTCGATCAGCTGGCTGTGTTACCTGTACATTCGGGGTGCGACAATGCACATGTCGTGTAATCTATCGGTACTGTTGTCATAATCAGATCGTTTAAAGATTGCAGATATCGGCTAGAATGTCTAAGCTTCTTTTCAATATGAATAATCAGTATAATGGTTGTCAACCTAAACAATACCTTGAAATATTTTAGTCAAAAGTTATATGAATTTAACTTTTTTGCTCTTTTCCTGTTTCATGGATTGAAATTCATATTTTGCGTTTTCCAACTGCTAAGATCTACTAGATGAGACACGGTCGGACTGCAGGACTAACTCCTTGATAGCAGATGATGCCTCAGAGAATGGCTATTCATTGTTTTATTCAATTGATCTTTTTATTAACATTTATAGGTCATGAGCATACTAAGTATGGACATGTTAATGTGATAAATTAAAACATTTGAAACAGGTATCTATAACTATTACTTGAATTAATTTAAAAGCCCAAAACAAGAAAATATACTTTTCAAATCAATTTAGCTTTTTTCGTTAATTAATACAAACACAGACCTAGATATCAAATATCTTATAAGACGTTAAATTGACTTAATGACAATTGTAACATACCCAAAAACCACTTAAAACAAAGCGACAACATCAAAGAGTCATACCTGTATGTGGAACGCTAACGCTGGTATTAAACAGAAGTAAGTCCTGGCCATTGAAGATCTATGGTATCAAACACATTTTTTTCTTTAAAGAACAGTTGATATATATTTATATTTATGTATCGATAAAATGTGAAGGCAGAAGTAAAAACGATCAATTTTAACGGCTAGCGGTTTAAGTTGAAAGCGCTAGCCACTAAAAATGGATCTTTTTTCTTCTAACTATCCATTTAAATGGCTACCACTTTCAAGTGGATCGTTTTTGCTTCTTACTTAATATCTTTCAATATTTAATATATGAGAGCTGAACAATAATCTCTAGATAGTGAAAATGATAAATATAATTACATATCGTGGAGGAGATCCCGCCCCAATTAGGGTAACGGGTGTTTAAAAACACCTACGTGCTGTGCGCTTAATTTTGTAGTTCTGTATAATTTTTTAGTAGTTTTAAGCACAGAATTCGAACTAATGGATAAGTTCCCTTCTCCCTGACGAGAATCTGTTGACCATTCTGTCGTGAGTGCTTACACAAGCGCATCCACTCTGTCATTCCCCGCCCGCTTTGCAAATAGAACACATAGCCTGCGTGCTCCATGTCAACCTATCACCAGCTTCCGACACGTGTTTGTTGCATGCACTATTATTCAACCATCTTACGTGTCAGACGCTCCATTCTGTTTAGCTCAATTGGCTACCTCTGTGCTAAACCGACTAAGACATCGGTGCATAAATCATTTCCCCGATTCTCATCATGGAGTTGGTACACGCAAGGAAATTGGTACATGTAGTCTTTCCAATAAGCACGTAAGCAGCTGAAAGTTCTATAGTTTGTTTAAATGGCGTGGGTATACCACAAACACACAGAGAAAATATCTTATCTTGATCTCATTTTATACAGGAAAATAGTTATGGAGGAATATGATAAAACGATGAGAAGAACCACCGATTATGTGAATATGAGACATTTGTACATGTCCCATTATATGAGTGCACTTGTCACTGAGACGATTCAAGGCAGGACATTCTACAGTTGGTATACTATTACATGTATGTCGTGAGAGGTTATATAGAAATGCTGACACCCTCATCAAGAGGAAATGGACGAACTATGCATGTTTAATTGGGGTAGTTAGGTTTCAGTCACGAGGACAGTCGACTGCCCAGTAGATGTACATGTAAAATAACCGTCAAGGTCCGAGTTTGCCAGTGGATGTAAAGTAACCGTCAATGTCCGAGTCTGCCAGTGGATGTAAAGTAACCGTCAAGGTCCGAGTCTGCCAGTGGATGTTAGACAGCAAGTGTGTAAGGAAAGGCATGAACCAAGAGACGTGGTCACAGGCCATACTGGGTGTTTTAACAAATGTCATCCCTTAGCTTTAGCTAGTCCTCTTTTTCTCGTCCAAACATTGATATGAAAATATTGGCAAAACGTTGAATTAAAAATGGTCATATATTGTAAGACGTCTATGAACGGAGCTCTCTCAGCTCACTTAGTGGAAAGCAGTAGTGAGGCCATGTATAGTGGTGCTGGTGGTTTCGACTCTCAAACTCTTAGCGCCACCAATTGTGGAAAATCCGATCCATTACCGCAACCTACATGCTTGACAAGTGTGTCCTACACCTATTCAGTCAGCTTTATGTTTGTCACGATACTTGGGGTAACCGATATCTTACCAGATTAGGTAATGCTAAGTAGGAAACGAGGAGCTAATCGTATTACTTGATGTAGGCGGTAATTGTTTCCTTTCCATATGTTCGTGCTGTAATTGGAAGCGTTGGAATGAAATCAAACTTCCAAAACAAGATTACACGTGTAATAACAGATTTTGTAGCAGAAAAGCGTAATTGAATTGCGATGTCTCATATAAAAGAAAATAATAAGGATTACAGCATGGTTTTAATCTCAAGCATTAAGGTTTCTTATATGTTTATTAAAATATATTTTTATATAGATGCTTTCGCTATTCTGCCGTTAGAAATACGCATACTTTTTAGAATATGAATTCAAAATAAATATGCCAATAAATCTTCCTCTAGTGAAAACTTACATATCCATGTATTCGACTTTATATCTAGCGAAAGACTCATTAGAACAATTATCAAAGGACCAATCAAACCGTCAATGACAAGCCGTCTCGAATTCAGGCCAGGTTCGAAACGTTTTCCCACGCTCGTCACTAGTTCAACCTTTCCCTTCATGTACATTGCAAAATGGGATTTATAGAGGATATTTGACATTTCTCGTCGAATATCAAGTATGTCTCATCGAGTGAGGTAGAAATTTATATTTTCACAAGTGGCGCAGCCACGAATGTAAATATATAAATTTCAACTTCACGAGATGATATATAAACGATATTCGACGAGGAATGCCAAATGTTCTATTCATTATGTTTCCGGAACGTGGTAAATGACCTTAACTCTATGACAGGAGTAACAGGATCGCTTCGCTATCGCGGCAAGCTCATGACGTCATTCAATTGTTTTTTGACGGCACAGATGACGTCATATGATTGTAGCGTTATTTCACTGAGTAAAAAAGCATTGTTATTTCACTAACATGCTAAGTGAAAATACGGATTATATTTTCAAGGATAAATGACATATTTCACCATTAAAATATCATAAAAGTACCTTATATAAGGCTTGAAAAGGCTGTATTTGTTAACAGTAAACGTCTTAAATTTCATCTGATAGTGAATGCTTCACTGTAAGCTGCAGCATCATCCAGGCCGACAAAAGCGTGATGGATAATGCTTATGTTGATAGTGTACACAGTGTGTTCTATTATCTCGTCTCCATTAGAATGGAATTCTCCGGGGAGCCAAATATTAATGGTTATATATTTGACGCTCTTCAGTGAAGACCAGTTCATCACCGCCTTGAGACAAACATTTGGACATAGATATGATAATTCACGGCCTTTATTTGACAAGGCGTGGACGTTGTCTTCCATTAACCCAATAAATTGAAAACATTTTCAAAAATGTATTGCAGATCTTGATTATGTGTTTTGCATAAATGTTCTTATTTGCAGCTGACGTCATTTAAGCCTCCCAGAGACAGCCATGGTATAAAGCGTTCAGTGTTTATGTTTGATTTATGGAATCATATTTATTTGGTGTTGACTTATATTAACCATGTGAGTGCATCTTGTTGCAAACTTAGGCTATTGAAAACGCAGTCGACTTTACTATTTAAGTATATCAAATCGCATGAAACTTACACAAAGATCCCTTTACCGTACTGTTAGACAAGATAATACAGTTGATTAAATCGTTCACATGTGTAAAGCAGTATCCAAGCTAACCTTTCATTTAATGAATCGTAGACCATAGAGAACCGATGTATTTCTATTGGATCCAGTAATTTCTTTTAAGCTCAATTTAATAAGAGTCATATCCCTGAATGAGGTGTTTCAAGTTAATCTGAGAATACGGTTTGCAGCCCTCGGCTCTAAGTGTTCAAATGCTTTCTTTCTCCTGCGTTTTGAAGATACAGTTATTCCCCATTATAGAGGCTTTGTTGATTAACATCTAACTGTGTAATATAATTAGCGTCAAATATGTCATATATAAGGCAATGATTTCATAATGTATATTTTGTTATTGTTGTTGTGTGTGTGACTCGGCAGTTTGAAACTGACATTCTGATTCATATTAATATCAGTATTATAAAAGATATCCGATACCTGCATGGTGCCACCTGGTGTCACAGTGGACATGCATGATTTCTGAGTGTATCACTGATAAGCTGATACTAAAGCTTCATTGTTCGTAACTATATCTACTAATGCCATTGTTTTTCTCAGCGTTTTCATTCAACCTCCGTCCTTAAGTTCTTATGTTTTGTTTTCAATGTTTTTCAATATTTGTTGCTCAACAACATTTTTGTGAACATATAGAGTAGCGTGTTCAGCTTATTGAGACAAATTGTTGATGCATTTCGGTATCGGTATCTGAAGTGGGAATTTTGATTGTACCGACATCCGGCCAAATTTACAATAGCGTCTTTGTAGAATCGTTTTAGTGTAAAGCAACCTACGTGAGTTGAATATTCTAAATGGCGTTGACACGTTACATACATAGATCATTGTTTTCTACTATGAATGTAAACATTTTTACTTGTTACCAACCTAAGTCAAATATGATATATTCCCTCCCCAAGAGTCATTATGACATATTATATTTCGTCATTTCGTACTCCCCGAGCTTCCGGCGGGTTGTTTTCAACGAGGCCCATGCAAGATGCTCTCTCTGGATTACGTGACTGTGTGAAGAAGACTCGGTGCGCAAAGTGCATATGGATTGCACAACCTGCACAACTAACCCAGTTTCCATTTCAACACCGAGACAGGCTCACACGAGGACAGTATGTTAGTATAGGCATGTGACAGAAATACCTCTGTCGGAGAAAATGTCAAACTCAGATATTTAACTGATTTTATTCAGCACATATAAGAATAAGTCCTGAAATCAATACCATCTCACAGAATTCGAAGTATTTGATTCCTTTTTAAAATGAAAATCTTTACAACAATGGTTCAGTCCTCTATTGATGAAATATGTTAGTGTTTATCTAGAGGTGGTGATGTATGAGGCAAGCGTGCGATATGTTAGTCTGTGAAATATGATATTCTCTTTATGTAACACAATAGAATTGTGTCACAGTGACCTCATCAATATTACAGGTAATTACAGGTAAGGCAATAACCACCAATCAAATACCTACACGAAACGGTCTGCCTTTCCGTAATGAAGTATTTTTTGTATAAGCTTTCTTATCATTTTGTATATGTATATGTATATTTACATGCTCTACGTTAAATCATTTCTATGTGAAATAAGATGCAATAAATGTCACGATGCTTTCCTAAATCCGTATTCTCTCATATATCGCGTTTCAATTGGACATTTTATGTTATAGATTAAAGGGCCAACGATTATGTTGTTGGTGTCAAATATGTCAAACTTGACAAGAAATGGTTTTATTTTTAGCTCATCAGGTCTGAAAGACCCGATGTGCTTATGGCATGGCATGGCGTCCGGCGTCCGTCCATCCGTCCGTCCATCCGTCCGTCCGTCCGTCCGTCCATCCGTAAACTTTTCACTTTTTCGACTTCTTCTCCAGAACCAATGACTCTAGAGAGCTGAAATTTTATGTGTATACTCCTTGGCAAATGGGGATTCTAAATTGTAGATTTCGTGACCCCATGACCCCAAATGGGGTCACAAGGGTCAAAACCTTAAAAATCTATTTTAATCTTCTTCTCCAGTTCCAAAAGGTCCAGAGAGCTGAAATGTTGTGTGTAGACTTCTTGGCCAATGGGGATTCTAAATTGTAGATTTTGTGACCCCATGACCCCAAATGAGGTCAGAGGGGTCAAAACCTAAAAAACCTATTTTCATCTTCTTCTCCAGTTCCAAAAGGTCTAGAGAGCTGAAAAGGTGTTTGTAGACTCCTTGGCCAACGGGGATTCTAAATTGTAGGTTTGGTGACCCCATGACCCCAAATGGGGTCACAGGGGTCAAAACCTAAAAAACCTAATTTCATCTTTTTCCCTAGTTCCAAAAGGTCTAGAGAGCTGAAACATTGTGTGAAGACTCCTTGGACAATGGGGATTCTAAATTGTAGGTTTGGTGACCACTTGACCCCAAATGGGGTCACAGGGGTCAAAACCTTAAAATCCTACTTTCATCTTCTTCTCCAGTTCCTAAAGGTCTTGATAGCTTAATAGTTGTGTGTAGACTCCTTGGACAATGGGGATCTGAATTGTAGGTTCGGTGACCCCTTGACCCCAAATGGGCAATGGGCCTTTTTTATTTGATTGTGAATAACTTTTAACAAAGTTACCCGTCTCGGACGTTGGGACAGGCTATCTTTCCTACACTGCCCATGACCCCATGGTCTAAACCCAAACACCTATTTCTATCAAAAGTCTGATGAGCTACAGAGCCCATGGCTCTATTTTTTAAGAAGTGGTGCTTGTATTTGAAAATCAGTACCTTAGTGCTTATTAGTTCACTATAGTAACTATAAACAATCCAAAGCCACAAACGTAATTCTTGAAACTAATTCACATCAAACACAGAGACAAATTTGATTGGATGTGTTAAGTAACTCATTAAACTAATACACATATATACTGGGGACCGAATCTCGTCTTCCTAACATTTATATGGCTGTTTTTCATTTATTATTGAAAAGAGTGAGTGAGTTATTGTTTAACGCCTGTTAGACCTGTTGGGCCTGTTAGACTTAGCTGTAAATACAGGCAGGAGATCTTCGATAGAAAGACACTTAAGAATATGTCCATTATGTAAATCTGCTGTTGAAGATGAAGTCCACTTTGCTTTCGTTTGTCCACACTACGATGATTTAAGAAAAATGTATATTTCACACCGTTATCTTTCAAAGTACCCTTCAACTGCCTTTATTTCCATTATGTCTTCCAGAAACGAAAAAGTAATACGTAATCTAGCCCTTTTTGTAAATCATGCTGTTATATTAAGAGACAAATTAATAAATGAATTGTGAATTCTGCTATTTAATGTTAATAATTATGTTTGTACCCACTGTAAAATTGTATCACTTGTATATGGGCCGGAGGCCTTAAGTACAATAAACTTCTTTGACTTGACGCCGCTTGGGCAATATTTCAGCCATTGGCGGCGTTATTGAAAAGAAGAAAATATCATAATGTTTGGCATTTTAGAGAAAGGACATGCACGTTTAGAGACGATTTGGCCTTAACTAAGGATATAAGGTGTTTTGACTCTTATTCAAGCCACATAAAAATCATAAACAATACTCTTTGTCACTTTAGCATAAATATGTATTTGATGAATTGTAAAGATGTCAACAATCAAGACTGTAATAAACCAGTAATTGATGTGTGTTGACGCCGGGCATACCGAATTCTAGTCTTACATATTATTGTTTTAAATGTAATATTAATTTGAAAGGTTGACAGGTTTTGGATTTTTTCTCCAAAGTAGAATTTGTAAAATTATAACTTTGGCCCTTTGTATGCTTTGTGTATAAAGGCAAGTGTACATGTGTTGAGGATATTGAGAAAACTAATGTTGTCATGAGTGTTACCCTCCCTATATGCATGTTTTTTTTAAAACTAAAATACCCATCTCATTAATTTACTTGATCAATGCATTTTACTTTTTACAATTTCGATGTGTCGTGATTTGGCTCCGCCAGTGGACAGTCAACTAATCCACTAAACAATGCTTGTCTACGGCTACTGCACATGTCCAATAATCTAGGTTCGTGTGCAGATCTGTGTGTGCTTCGTGTATTCAATGTAGATAGACTAGTGCAGCCTCTTTTGTCTTCAACCATTTTTCAGCTCCTGTTATAGAGGATTTTGAGTGTTTGGGGAGTGTGGAGGTGCAACTACCCGTAAGACATTCTAAAATTGAAATAATTAGGGTCTAAAAATTAATTCTTAAGATTTTGCTTTCATTAGATCGTGATAATTCAGCGTAGGACTACCGGTCAAAGATTTTTTCAGAATAAAAGTTCTTGTCCACGTTATCATTTTCAAGATCATATTTTGTTAATCAAAAGCAGATATTTACGAAAAATACTGAACATTAGATTTCGAATTGGTTAATCAATTATCTATATCTAAGAATGTGACTTTCTTGCTGAATTGAATTAAGTCATGTATGATTATTTTTATAACCATTTCAGTATGTCAACGAACCACGTGTCGACCAACCCCAACGGGGAAACTTCCCCGAATAAACCCCCCGCCGAGAAACAACCTTCCACAGAGAGTAGAAAACAACAAAATATCGAAAACAAGGGTTTGTTGAAACGAGAAAATTCAAAAGATTCAGGCAGTGAAAGTCCTGCCCCAAATAGACCTAAAATGCAGAAACAACTTTCTAAAGATAGCGGAACCGGAAGTGTCGGTGGCGGGACCGCGGCAGCAGCGGTAGAACGTCGTGCGGCATTCAAGAAGCAGCCGTCAACAGAACGCAAGACTTTCTCGTCACCGGACAGAGGACTGTCGCGTCAAGGGTCACGACGGAGCTCCAACTTCCGGCGAATGTCCAGCTTTGACTTTGCGCACACAGACTCTGTCAGCCTCACCCCGGATATAGAGAAGTTGCAGGAGCTAGATCCTACAAAAGGTGGGTCTTCAGTCTTTATTGACAGATCTGGTCCATACATCTCTGCACCTGGTAGGGAGCCCGCTTGCGCTAGGCGCTAACCGGAGGAAGTTGGGCTTTCAGAATTAAAATATTCATATAGGCAACCGGTTCCTGAAAAATGAGATGTTTTGGACTAGCATTTTGTATATATCTTTAATAGGAATAGTTTCCTGCATGCTACATTTTTGTTGATTATTCATCCGTCATAGGGTTTTCGACTTTGAAATGTTTGTTTCAGCTGGTGGTTTCTATATGATGTAAATGGATGTATAACAGTTATTCCTTGTTAACAAATGGTTATTGTATGTCCATTTAATGGCCATATTTCGACAAATTGAATTACATGTGTAAATGAATATAAGAGAGATGTTGCTGGCTCGAACACGAGGAAGTCGTTAGGACATTGTTACTTTATTCTAGGGTGAATTCGTTTACATTGTAGCTGTAGCAAATGGCTTATTCAACTGTTACAACAGTATCAAGTACAAAAGAAACTTTACACCTTTAAAGCTGAAATACCTTTAAATGAATAATATTGATTAAACAGCTATGTTTACGATGAAATCACTGGTAATGGGTCGTTATTCATGCATTTCTCTGAACAATTTGTTTTATAAAAACAATTTACGTGACCCGTTTGTTAGGCGAAGTAACAACTCATAATCTTTGTTGGTCACAGAAAAAATCAACCCGAAAAACGCAAATGCAATAACAAAAAGTCTTGCAATATTTTGAGGAATAAACTTAGCAACGAGTAATCGCATCTACAATGGTGACCCGTTGTCATCATTCAGAAAGCATGTTGATTTCTTGGACTTGTCGCGTAGATTTAACAGTCGACAGGTGAAGTGATTCGACGTTTTACTTCTTTTTATTCAATTGATTTTCGGTGTATTTACACACGAGCTTAATAAAATGGTATGACAAATGTTAAAACTGATGACTTAATTGTTAACTGTTAGTTATTGCTTCTTTTAAGAAAGGTCACTTTAAAACATGTAAATCATCTCAAACTTCTATCGTTTTCATTGTTTCATAGGAGTCATTACAAGGTGGTGTAAAGTTTCTTTTGTCCCTGAGTTTTATTTCACATATCGAATCACGCAAGCAACCTTGGATTGCAGAAGTGATTTTTGTTTTCTGATTGAAATATATTACATTAATTTAACTTTGAAAACCTTCTGCAGCTATTAACAGCGTCATCTGACATCAATATTTGGATAGAGAGTTAACAGATCTACATTCATCACATGATTAGAGAAACGTTTACTTTTAGAGATGTACATATGAGCATTTTCTGATTTTCACCAACAGTTGGCTGAAAAGTTACGTTATATAAGATTTATCTCAATTAGAGTTACCATTATTTTCTTTTCATTACAATACGCATTGGCACACATTATACAGCAGTTTGACAGCGTCTTGGTTTGAACTGACCATTCGGTATTCTTGAGATGACAATATCTATATGATTTGCATTATGGTCAATGGGATTAAACAAATGATTTGACGCATCAGTGATGGAAATATCCCAATCAGGCTGACTGCAACGATAGAATATTTGAATAATTCAATGTCTGACTGTATATCTGTGTTCGATACTTTAACCATAGCAAATGTAATGCGTGCATAGTCAACCTGTGATTTGTTAGGGAAATTGTAGGTTTTCTACAAAAAGTGCGAAAACATTCAACGATCTCTTCTGTTGTCATGACAATGAATGTGGGCGTTTATGAGCAGATTGTCAAATATAAAATATTTCAAAAGTGTCTTGTTTACGAGAAGAAGCTATGATTGAACACGGATTTTTGCATAAAGGTACGTTCCATGACTTAACAAATATAAGTGTAATTATCTATTTTCTTTCATTGTGTATACTTGAATCATACCCTTATCCAACTTTATCTTGAAAAACTATTCTTTCCTTTTACTTCTTTTTGTTATAGAATCCTTGACGAGATCATAAAATGATTTTATTTTCCAAAAGTTTGTTAGGTATGAAAAGAGTCCATGTAGGTGATCGTCAATATTTTCAAAACCAAATATGTCGTTGAGTCACTTTTTTGTATTTTGATGAACGTTCCTTCAGGCTTGATCAAAATCAATTAAAAAAATGAACTGTTATTTTGCACTCAAAAGCAGCAGAGACGATTCTAATAAAATTTTCTATATTAAAAATAACAACGATTGATAAATACAACAAGAAACCAATGAAATTGAACGATTCAATTCTGAAGCATTATCTGCTTCTTTATAGAACTTGAGTGTTTCCGAAAGTTGTGACGGAGATTCTTCACCATTGATTGTGCTCATCTTCAGTTCTATTGGCTATCCCCATACTTAGATGTTCATTTAACAGTTTTAGACTAACATTATCAAATGCAATTGATTTCTTGTATGAGCCATACGATGATGGTTTTATTATGATAATATAAGTATAAGTAATATATAAGTTCTTATTCCTTTGATGATATTTGTTTCTCCTAAATAACAAAAATTATAAATGAAATTATTCAAAGGAAGGAATATTCAAGATTCCAAGATTTATCTCCCTTTGAACGTTTTAACTCAATAGGTAACTATTTGAAGATTTTTCAAACAAGTATTGAACAAGGCTAAATAGTTGATTAAAATCTGGACTAAGTTGTGATTTTACCTCTACATTACGTGATATAGGAACCAAGTGTACTACAAGAAGGACCCTCATCTCCTTTATGACCGTTAGTAACTGTTTTTATTTTTATAGATATAATTGAAATTTGTAAAGAGAATGCAAGTTTTTTGGTCTTGAACCATTTTGACAGATCTGTTTCAAACTTCCACCTGTCTTTGTAAGATCTAAAATATAAAACCCGAGTAATGACATTAACATTTAAATCGACTCTATCCGTAAACAGATTATGGTTTGTGACTCTAATGGAAATTGCGTATCGTTTCGATTGCCACTGACTGATTTAAACCGTTGATTGGATCGTAAAAAAATACAAGGAGGATTCTATAGTACATGCTGTTTAATGCACATATTGAATCTCGTTATGATTGGCGTTATTCACTCATCATGCGGCCAGTACCTAAACCAACTAAAGACCATATAAACATAGTAAGCTATTTTATTGGTTGACGTGCTTGTGAAAATACATTTCTAAGTATGCAATTTTTGATAGGATTTCGATGTATTTCCAAAGCAAATATAAAGTACTTATAAACCGTGATTCTGATATGGTTAAACATATATTTGATTCGACAGTATGTTTGCCACCCAGGAGAGAGGAAGGTAAGGCGGAGCAGCATAACTCACTTGATCGGTTCTTTACTCAGAAAGCTTCAGGTTTTAGTTTATCCACGCACCGCTCGTTTCATACACTTAATTTGAAGAATCGGTTGACGTCCAAATAACACTTCTTTCCTTAGAAATAATGGAACCCAGGCCCGCTGAGTTGAGTGACATTCATTTCAAGGAAGGGAGAGTGATGGGGACATTAACCAACCTAATGACACTGTAGTTTAACAATCTTTTTCGAGATCTTAGGTTTTACCGTTTTAGAAGAGAGTTTAAGGTTATTACATTCACTTCCTCAGTTAATAATAATGGTGCGAGAGAGCAATACAGGGACGTCATATGTGGATACGTTTTGTTAGTTCATAAAGCTGAAGAATATTAATTGACCATTGGTTAGCAAATGATAAAGTTAGAGGTCTGATAAACAATAAAACATCGTACCCCTCTCAATGCCGATCTCTCATGTTGCCAAAATAATATTTTAAATAAAAAAAAGTGATTTTAACATATTTTCTTTGACGGGAAGGAATACTGTACGAGCGTGCAAAAGTGATGATTTGAATAAGTAGATATAGTTGGATATGTTTTCTTACTTAGCACTATTTCAATTCATGATTCCAAGAGGAAGAAGGTGAGATATGTTATTCTGTTGAGCTCTTTTGCCGGCTTACCTGAAATAATTCACTTGCTTCCAGCCATATCAATAGTCATCATCCTAAATGTAAAGTCATGTCATATCTCGTATAAGTGTTATTCACTTACCTGTTGGCTTTCATTTTGCTTTGGAAAAGGATTTTTTTAATTCAATTTAATACTTGATCCTGAATAACAAGTCTATGAAACATAAATGATTTAATTTACATGAAAGAAAGAAATGCTTCTGAAACTATTAATTCAAATATGAACAGCCTTTGCATTTTTCATGACGTTTTTTAACAAATATTTTGAACTTTAATGATCAAACTCCACTTGAATGTGTATTGAAGCACGAAAGTTAACGTGAATGACGCGACTTCTGAACATGGTGACTTACAATGGATGTCAACGCTCAAAACACGTGCTTTCGTAACCAGCAATTTAATGTAAAATATAGCTTCTGTCTAGCGGCACCAGTATGTAGGATAACGACAAATACAAACCAAACAATTTTGATTTATAGTGCCATAGATTTGGATTTTTTCGCTTGCACACTTTGATAACACAACATGTTGTATTTCCTGTTACCTTGTTATCAACCTTATTCTTAAACCATGTCGATATTGAGACTTGTTCCCTTTGTATTAAGATTTTCAATGATTCTTTTTAACAGTTATTTTAAATTCTTTTTTTATTCATTCCATGAAAGTTTTGACAAGACATGAAGATTTTAAAGCCTGTTAACCCTGCTGCACACCATGTGGCTTTATAGTGAAAGCTGCTCACGTATACTGTTTTACTTACATGCAAGCCATGTTGATGAGCACGTGTTTCCTGCATGTTTTCCTGGGTATACATTCTCTCCACACAGAGTTTACTCAAGGCATTGCTTCCCTAGTTATCTTTGTTACAAGTGGGAAAGTTGGTTGTGCAAGCCACGCTGTTTCAAAATGAGCATTCGGCCTGTTCTTCTACCGCTGATAAGACAGGAGTTCCTTCGCCTGTGCGGACCACCTTATTCAGCACCTTATACCATGGTACCCATTTGGCCAACTTGTAACATTGTTAGTTACGTGTAAGGTGGGAATTGAATAACCTCTGTGTGAAGAAAATGCTGGTTACATTGTTTTAGATACGTCTATCATAAGTAATTGACGAAATATTTGTCTTTCAAGTCTCAACTTTGAAGTTATACATGGAAGGGTTATTGTTATCCTTTCAAATATATGCATGCTGCACGTCACTTTTAATAACAAGAAATTTTACGGTTTTGTTTTTTTGACCTTTTTCTAGTTGATTATGTAAAAACGTACAGATCAAAATCCGTTGCTACCAGAATAATTTACTTATAAAATGTATTCAATGTTTAAATCAAAGCTTGATATATAATGCACAATTAATATCAGGTAAATACAATGTTAACATCAGATTCTTCTTTGCTACATGCTCGCTAACGCTGTGGACAAACAGAGAAAGGTAACATCATAGGTTTGATACACACTTCTAGAGATGGTAGGGTTTCACTAACATCTCTTGTATTGTCGTGGATTTACTAACATACCAAACATTGCCCTTGATTGACTAACTTTGAAGTTAATGAGCTCATTAACATCGCTTCATCAGTGTTACATATCCCGCACTTCAATCATCTTTTGAATCCACATGTATTGGTTTGCCTGTTAGCCCTCACAATGGAACTGGAGTCAAAGCTTCACATTCATGCGAGAAGGGAAAACTGTTTCGACTCTTCACGTGCATGTTATGTTGTCTCTAAGAAGTAATTTGTACCAGCATGTCAAAGAAAACAAGCCGGTAGTGGGAATACCATTTAAACAAAACCACTATAGCTGCATATCAAACGTTTGTGTCCTTACTACTGTATCTTAGTGCAAATATCATGTAGTTTGGGTTTGGTTTGAATGTCAATAAAACAACTTCAGTAGAACTTCTCCAATTGTCAATGTGTAAAGTAGACATTTGTTAATTGAGAGTGGGATTGTCTCGTCTCTCGAGCAAAAAGGATTAGATGGACAGAAGGGGTCACATTTTCGAATTTACGATTTCCTAAAATTTCGATTAAAGTTTGTAGAGAAAATTAAATTTACTGTTTTCGAAATTTTGACCCCTGTGCACATCAGTGACCTGCCTAAAACTATTACGGTTAACTGTTGGGTATGGCATAAGATTGCGTAACGGTGCAACGGATCTTCACTTCTGTATTGAAAATTGAAAATAATCCATTTCTTTTCTGTAATGCTACGATGCTTCAAAGACATGCCAAATTATATGGTATTTGCACTACAATTCGCAGGTATGTGAACACACTTTTGGTCTGCAGTTGTATATCATTTAGCATTGCAGATTTCATATAACTATATTCGTTTGATTTCTGAAGTTTTTATTTTAGCTGATCTTTCATCTTTATACTTAATTACAGTTTTAAATCCTTTCTAGTGTTTCTTTTTGCTAACAAATATTCTTTGTTTTATATGAGTGGGGTACCCATTGTGTTCTTCAAATCTATACGTTTATTTGATGAGTACTTAAATGTGTATATGATATTAATTGTATGCTGTTGTGATTCTACCATAAAGGTATCATAGCCATCTCTCCATAAACACTTCTGAGCAAAAAAGTACACAGTAGTATATGTCAAACTAAAACTACCTGCAACATACAGAAGGAAAATTCTAAATGTAGTCTCCCTTACTTATCCCCATCACGTCAAATCCCTTGTCAAATGCACTCAGATTGGTAGAGTGACAAGCATAGATTTAACTGGTATTCGATATTTCATTTTGCACTGTAACACTTTGACACATCACGTAGAAAGTACATTCACATTGATAGTTTCAACCATCATTAATACTTTTCAAGACAGGTTTAGGTATTCAAATTTGAAAATCATTTAATAACTTTAGGTGAAGTAGTTGTTTCAAACAAAGTAATGACCAGAGTAGTGATCAGGACAAGAGCATGTTGAAGTACGTAATATGCATGTCATTTCATTTAGATGTAAACTTTTCATACTGAAGTACGTTTCTTCAGAATTTATTTATTTCATTTTATTTCCCAAATACTTTTATAATGGTATATCTCTAATAGCATAAGAGGGTGTAGAATTAAGGACGAAAATGCATGTACTGATTTTAATTTAATGTTGGCATGTATTAACAATAATAAATAATAATAATAATAGATAACAGTTTCATTAAGAAAAACAAATCTTAATCGTTTTTTCAGCATTTTATTTCATTTTATCAAGAGCTGTCATAAAATCCATAAAACCGTTATTGTTTGCAGTACCATGGTGGACCTCACAGCGTTTTGGTATGTCCCTGATGTGGTTCTTTGGCTTCGTCTGCCTCTACTCCCAGAGGGTAAACTTGAGTATAGCTATCGTATCCATGGTTGACCATTCTTACCATAAGAACGACAGCGCAGTCATCAGCGACATCACCAACCTAACGACTTACAACGTCAGTAACCATGGCAACATGACGTTATTGCCAATAGATAATGGTGAAACATGTCCTGAAGCGCCGTCTGTTAGAAAAGAGGTGAGTCATGGTGAAACATGGAGGATAAACTTGATGGGTGTAAGCTAAAGGTTTTCTGAACTAACACCAGGTGGCTCTAGGTGTCATGAATCTACAATAAATATTAATCTACTATCGTTTAGAAACCAAAAAATAAGTTCTGTGTTAAAGAAACAATTATGATAGTAATTTAAGGCCAATCGGGTAGTTTGATTCTTGATAGTGTGATCTGGTTCGACTCTGGACAGGTAACAATGACTAACGTGTGTATTCTGTAGCATAAACCAGAAGGTATTGGTTTCAGTAACAGCTGTTCATTACACTAACTTAGAAGAATGTTGATGTAGGTAAGGTATGTGCATACCATTTAACTGAACTAGTTAAAATGGTCTGTTAATCATGTGTCGTATTAAGTAAATTCATAAAGTTGTTATAGCCTGCACGTTTTTCTTATCTCAATTATAAGCGAAATACTGTGAATGAGACAAATAAACACTTAGTTCCAGTGTTACAACAATGTAACTCATCACCTTATATTCGACAGCCGGGTGAGTTCCGCTGGAGCAAGCAGCTCCAGGGTCTGATCCTTGGTTCCTTCTTCTGGGGCTACCTCGTGCTGCAGGTGCCCGGAGGCTGGCTCAGCGAGAAGTTTGGCTCCAAGAAGATCGTTGCAATGGCAATGTTTCCTGTCGCCATCTTTAATCTGCTCTCCCCGATCTGTGCTCGGACAAGTCCTTATTTGTTTCTTGTGGTCCGAGTTATAATCGGACTCGGAGAGGTCAGTGTTGTTTAGGATTTTGGCTAGAAAGTATTTTGATTTGATACAATTATTTCCGGCTGCAAAGAATAGTTGAACCTTTCACTTAATGCTGTGCTTTCAATTTATCATGCATTTACATTGCTGACATTTTGCAATATTTAGATAAGTAGTTAACAAACTTTAAATTTATCTATTACCCATTTTTAAATTGGATTTCATTATTCGAGTATTAATCGTAAGAAAAATTATGATAAAACACCAATTTTCATTAAAAAAGTGTGGTAAAAGTGAATAGATCCTTTCTAATTCCTTCCCTCTAGATTTCTTCCCTTTTAAAGGGGATTGATTGTCAAAAAGACCAAAGTGAACTAACACAATTTCCATTTGTTTCCAGGGAGTTCTCTACCCTGCCGCACAGGCCTTCTGGGCGAAGTGGGCGCCCCCTAACGAGAGGAGTCGACTTATAGGATTTTCTTATGCAGGTGCCTTATTCAAGGAATTGTATTGGTCTCTAATCAATGACAACTATTATAAGAGAGTTTTTTTGTTTGAACTCTCGATTGCAAATGCTGACAACGCTGGAAGGGTAGAATATATTAAATGATGTAACTAATATGCATGACTTGCTAAACCTGAACATGTGCGCCTGTAATCAGCGGAGAAACTGTACTGAGGCATGCTCTACGCATATTGTAATAATAATAATAATAATAATAAATAGTACTTATAGAGCGCATTTCTCCATGATACAGACTCAATGCGCTATGGAAGGAGAACCACACAATTTGGAAAAGGACGTGAATAATTTATGGAAATGCTTGTTTAAAGAGATGAGATTTGAGATTGCGTTTGAACTGTTCAAGTGTTGGTGTGCTCCTTAGAGAGCAGGGAAGAGAGTTCCACAGAGTAGGGGCTACATGGCTACATATGCTTACAATATATGATATTGACGTGAAGGGTTAGGTTAAGGTAAGGTCTTTATGTTTTAGTCTTTTTAATGAAGTAGTGTACACGCGACAACTAAAGCATAAGAGTAATTTCATGATACCCACTGGACATGTTCTTTTGTTCTCATATACAGGAGGACAATTTGGTAACGCTATTATCTTCCCTATCGGCGGCTTCCTCTGTGCATATGGATTCGATGGTGGTTGGCCGTCTGTATTTTACGTTATAGGTAAGATTTTAAACCTGTATCTTGGCGTTTAGCATTTTCTGCTACCTTTCACCCCATGGTAGAGAAGTTTGAGTTCACAACTTAATTCAAAGTCCTAGCATGATATGTTCATGAAATGACTTATGTGATACATGGACATTGCTGTTAAATATTATTGGAATCCATTAGTGAATCATTAAAGAATTCATTAAATAAAAATAAAATTATAAATATTTTTTAAGTGGCGATTATAATCATTGATGTATAAATGATGTATCTCTGCAGGTACAGTAGGCTTTATATGGTGTATATTCTGGTGCATATTCGCTGCGGACACCCCGGCAGACTCTCCTAGAATATCGGATATAGAGAAGAAGTATATAGAATATTCGCTAGGTAATCGGACTAAAGGTAGAAAGGTGCGTCAAATTTAACAATGGTTTCTTATCAAATAGGTCATTTATGTAATAATTACAGTAGTGGCCTCTGTCCTGTTGAATTCTTGCAAATTGTTAACGTGATGAAATAAAGTTATTGCGAGTTTAGATCGATCAATGAACAGCTAACAATGCTTAAAAACTGAATATTGTAGCATGAAAAAAATGAAGATGTAACTTTGTGAATGGCTGTTTGCAATATAACCATAAAGTATGTAAACAACTTTCCTAAAATGAAATGTTATCCGAAATGTGTACTTATGTTCTTATCCTCGAGTGTTAACCAAAGGATGGATAATGGATATGTAGTTAAAGAGTAAAGACTAGCGTCATTCTGGAACATCACAGGACAAATACTCCAGGGCAGATATCGGTAACACATGAAAGCTGAGACAAACACATTTTGAAGATATGACCAATTTCATGTTGATAAATGTTTTTAAGTTTTGCCTGGCATTTTCCAGTCTACGCCCTGGAAAGCAATCTTCACCTCGCGGGCTGTGTGGGCCATCATCATCGCGCACATGTGCGGCAACTACGGTGCATACATGTTGCTGACCCAGATCCCCACCTACATGAAGGACGTGCTCAAGTTCGACATCAAGGCGGTGAGTGGAACTATTCAAATTTATTCATCAAACCTTCAACCCGGAAGTTGAACGAATCTAATGCACCGTTGTTACTCTCAGGATTTATTGAAAGTTACACGTAAGGAAGTATTGATGAAGCCTCAAATGAAATGAGTGAAACCTCTGGATTTAAAAAAAAGCATTTTAACATAATTTGCCGGGCATATTTAAAACTGTGAAACTACGTATTCATAACATGGTATGAGCATGTTTCGACGGTGCATGTATTTAAAAAAGTTACGTTTTCTAGTGTTACGTATACTCAATATCAGAAGACACGAGGATGAGTTTTCAATTATTTTACATAATTTTTCATAACGTTTCGTTCATTTTTTACATTTAATATGAAACTACCCTTAAATATATCAAGCTTGCGTCATATCAATGTAGTTAAGAATTAACAGTGTCTCTACAACGCATTAAAGCCACCAGAGTTACCTCCCTTTGCCTGACAAGGCGAGGGTTCTGGATAGTCCTTTCTAAAGACAAACTCCTACCGTCTTCAATTTAAACAAAGCAAGTTGTGAATATGGTATATCATGAGCCTTAGAACAGCGCTTTATACAGAGAAATAGACATAGACAGCTCCTTTGTCATCTTGTTTTGTGAAATAGCTTTTTGGATATATTCTTTGTTAAATATGTGACAGTACCAATTTTAAATGGTCTCTATAATATCTTATTTTTCAATAGAGCATGAGAAAAAAGTTGTTCATCGATAGCGAGGGATTGCACTGTCAATGTTTAAAAAACCTGGTCAAATTCAATTCATAGCAGTAACACAGTATTGTTACACCTGCCTCACTAATGATATATTACCTGTAATTACCTATGCCCCAGAACGGCGTGTTCTCCATGCTGCCCTACCTGTGTTTCTGGATGTTCATCACCATCTCCGGCACCCTGGCCGACCTCCTCATCTCCCGCGACATCCTCAGCGTCGCCTGGACCCGCAAACTCATGTCCGCCATAGGTCCGTCCGCTATCTACAGACATTTGCCTTAATACAAACGATTATTTGCTAGATTTACAAAGCTACGAATTAATTGGTAAAGAATAATTTCAACCAATGATTTTAAGTTTTTGATTTAAAACACTTCACATGCTATTGCAAAGATACAAAGTGTAATGGATATTGAATGAATGAATAAATTGTTAAAAGTTAATGTCTTTGCTGTAAAATGTTATGTATTTATGATGGTATAAGATGAATTGAAAAACACAGGGCCTCGACAGACGGAGGCGATACGCTGGAAATGAGTAATACTTGAATAACTGCATGAAAGCAATATCACAGCATGGTTATCGACAACTTAAAATGTTGATGAAATAATTACTTGTCGGAGCTAGTAGCAATATACTTAAACATTTTCGACGATAAAACATCTTAACAGTTATAGAAAAGGTTTTGCTACAGTTGTGAGACGTTTGTACACGTTCTTCGGATTGTTATCATATCTCGGTTGTATGAAACACTTGCAATCAAAAAGATTTAAACTAAACCTTTTCTCATTCATCTTACACACTTCTAAATGCCTCCAGATGTCATTCAGACGATAATGATTATCATGTTAATCAAAAAGATTCCACCAAAATGCAAAATATGATTTCAAGGTCATATCCTTCTGAAGTCAGCTGTACAGTGTGACTGGTTATTCAGAAATACTTTGTGTCAATAGGCTGATATGCCTTCAGAGCACCCTAGTTTAGCTAAAATTCTTGGTACACGTCAGATTCGACAGATTATATATACTTTATACAGGCATGTGACCTTTGAAAGCCGGATGGAAATATCAGTTGATAAATGTTATAGGCACTATCGGACCCGGGACGTTTCTGATCGCCACTGGATTCATGACTTGCAGTCAACAGACCGGTGCTGTGGTGATGTTGACGGCAGCAGTGGGGCTGTGCGGCTTCCATTTCAGTGGTTACTTCATCAATCACGGAGATATCGCTCCGCCCTATGCCGGAACTATTTTCGGTATGACGAACACGGCTGCCACTATTCCGGGTATCATCGCTCCGTATGTGGTGGGCGCCATGACGGTAGACGTAAGTATGAAGTGACACACAAGGCTTATATTAGTGGAATATAATTCATTACACATCATATTTATGAAAGAATCTAAAGCCATAATTGTGTTTCAATCAAGGAACCATGCAGATTTGGGTTTTGACATTTAAAATAAAAACGTCCCACGCATCACGCCTCCCGTCATTTTGTTGATCGATGTATGGAAACGGTCAAGGAGGGTACAAAAGAAGCACAACATAGGTCTTTGCAGTAACTTTGATTAATGCGATATCTGTATCATATCATCGGGAACGTGTGTTAGAAATACAGGTCTAAAAGCACTATGGAATTGACTTGATATTCCTTTGTAAAATTTATTGTTGTTTCATTTTATTTGCTAATGTAAGTGTCAGTCAAACCCTTTGCCTTAAAACAGTATCAGTACAAGTACATGACTTTCAACATGTACATGTATAAAATATTCTCATGAATACCGTTGACGTTTTCGTTGACAATGACCTCAGGGTACCCGTCAACAATGGCAGTCAGCGTTCTACGTGGCAGCGGCAATCTACTACTTCGGGGCCATCTACTACATGTTCATGGGGATGGGGGAGGTCCAGCCCTGGGCGGAGATGGAGGAGGAGGATGACGTGTTTGACGAGGGCGAAGATGAGGCGAACCAGGAGAAATTCAACCTTCACCCGGTCTTAGAGGACAACGAGGCTGATGACGAGGTCAAGGCCACAGACAAGCTCATTGAAGGTCAGGACCAGAAGAACAGCTCCAATGGCCCCGTTGACGTTTGATGACGTTCCATGACGTCTGGTCACGTTCGATGACTTTTCATGGCCTCTGACAACGCATGATGACGTTAGTGAATGATATTGAGATATAAATTGTATGACGTCATTTTGACGTAGGTCAAATGTGGAATGAGTACTGTTTGACGTAATGTTAAAAACATCATGATGTATGTAAAAAGGATAACATTCTCTTTTGGGGAAGGTTAATCTAACGAAATTAAAGTAATGGTTAATGTAGGTGACAGTTCATCACCGGAATGTTACCTAACAAATAAAGAATTATCGAGTTCATGTACAGAAAGTTCATCATTGGTAAATATTTTGACAACGAGTGAACTTCTATGACCCAAAACTTTAAGCTTGAGGATTATTTGGGTTATCACTGTTATACACATTCATGTTTCACTTTCTTTATAATTCATTATACGAAACCTCTTTATTGTACCAAATTTTGCGAATGCTCAAACTGTATGCTACTGTATTGAGAACCTGGTGCTGTGATGTTAGTGTCTGGCGAGTGGGAGATGGCAACAGACTTCATATATATGAACAAGTCAATGTGATACCTGGTTTTCATTTCATGGAAGTAGATCGTTTCTTATAACTACTGAAAGATCTTAAAGTAGTGTTAGAAAAAGCAAAGTAGAAACTAAGACTGTTAACTGTAGAAGGGAGGAACGTTAAATATATGTACATACTATGTCCTATTGCCATTCGCAGAAATCCAAAGTGGATGATGATTTATAATAATATAATGTGTCATTTTGCATGGATTTTCGATACGATGATATTGATGTAACTGTAAAACACCTCTACATGCATTGTAAGGCCAACCATCCTGCAAATTAGGTTGTTATGTTATGTTATGTTATGTAACTACCATTAATACAAAACGCCCTGGATAGATACGATCTCTTTTGTCGACAAACAAATGTGTTAAATATAGTTCATGGATACAGAAGCTGTAAGCCATTTACCGTGTCGACGAACCAGGGCAGTAAGTGGAAGGAAAGGGGTAAAGAATAATGGCATTGCTTCCATCTTGACGAATAAGTGAATGTCTGAATCGTTTTGTAAATCAAGTCAGAATCTCATATGATGAACCTCGTGGATAGGCGTTGAAGGCAAGGTGTAAAACGAACGAAGGGAGAAACAAGCTCATGTGAAAATTTGTTCACAGCTTAAAGCCTGTTTTGGCTTGATCGCAGCGCTTCTATCGTTTATCTTTAAATTTCTTTCACTCTTACAATTTTCTTTTTAAACCAATTATAATACTATTATTTCGCTTTTCATACCTCCCTTTCATGCAAAGATTCAAATAGTGAACTGATGTTCTGATGATGTTGATGAACTGATGCAAAAAAACAAGAATATTTCGACATGTATGCTCTTATTGCATAATCTTTCAGTTCTTGTTTATAATATGACAATTTCGATAAAGGATTTGCATAGGTAAGAACATTTCATATTATTTGATCATAATAGAATCCGCAAAGACAAACTGGGGACTGCAACATGGGATCTTGTTACACCATGCGTGAAGTTTAATGTTGCCCTCTACCTGTTCAGGTAGTGACATCTCCGTGTGCCATGTCACGTGGTGTTTAATGTTGCCCTCTACCTGTTCAGGTAGTGACATCTCCGTGTGCCATGTCACGTGGTGTTTAATGTTGCCCTCTACCTGTTCAGGTAGTGACATCTCCGTGTGCCATGTCACGTGATAGAGGGTGTTGAGCGAATATTGATTCTATGGAAATACAACTTCTTTATTCTGAATAGACTACTTTCGATATTGATTTCAATACTTTTATCAGAAGTAAGTCGAAAACAGTCCGACTTCTGCAGTTCAGAATAGAGAAGTTGATTATCAACAGGAATATTTTGTGTACATGTGGTGGTTTGTTAGTTTTTTATGTATTGTTATTTGTTGCTATGCGATATTTAAATGCTAAATATCATATCTTATAATGCTCACCCAAGTGATACCTCTTTGTGATACATAGACTCATAACGAGGCTGAGGAATATTTATTGTATAATATCAGTCAGCACTGTAAATGTAATTGCACAAATTTATGAGAAAATATGAAAGTGTATAAAGTATTACAATATTCCTTACATTTTGTAACATATTTTTATACGATGGTGGTTGCTAAGCGTTATTGTAAAAAAGGAACTGTTTGGGAGCAGCTTCCGCCCATCTTGCCGATTTTGTTTATGTCACTTTGGAATTTAAAGAGTTCAGAAATAAAACACATAACCACCAATCAAACAAATGCGTATGTCGGGAGTGGAAGATTGCTTTGCCTTTTGAACCATACATTCAAGGAACTGATTCACAAAAACACTTAGATGATTTCTTCACAACAATGTAAAGGTATAGTGTTGATTCCCTTTTTTTAACTGAAGCTATTTATTTTGTATTCGTTTATTTGTATGTGAAATTATTGTGACCTTTTTAATTTTTTCGTAACAGGTATAAACTTTACATGACTTTATGTTTTACGTTAACTTCATGTTCATTTACAACTTGTATCCATCAACTATGTACATATTTATAACCAACCCCCTCCCCCAGGCTTCTCGAAGTGAATCGAGGCCGAATATGATTCATTTTACCGGATAGACTGTGCCTCGTTGGAAATGATGTTGTTGCAACAGGCGAACTCTCAGACAGCTTCAGTGATTAAAGATCATTTACTCTCAGTCCACCCCTCCTTAAGCACATTGGTAACTGATGACAATAACATTGGCAGGTAACTTTCCAACAAAAAGATATGCAGATAATTTTAGCGATCAGAATATAGCTGTCACGGATCAAAGACTCCCATTTAGATTTCAGACATATGTTGGACAGAAACAATTCCAATTTTCAGGAATAAACAGTAGTAAACGGACCAAAGATAAAATATCAAAGAGTTAGAAACTCAGGTTGGATAAAGTCTCAGTCTGTTTTGTTTGTTATGAGTTATAGTTATTACATGATTACAAAATTTTCTTCATGAACTCAATTCCAATAGAAACACTTACCTACAATGGACCACAGGGTTAACAGTAACGTTTCGTTCTTAAACTTTTGGTAGTTAGACTGATAATTTGTAAACTATTACATTATCAATATATTTTATGACTGTCATTTAGGGCATTTTTATTTGAATAGACGAAATCCGTTATGAAAAGTCTATATATGATGATTTTAAATCATGTTTCTTTTTAATTTATAAAATAAAAGTTTGTAAATCACACAGATTTCATAATTTAGAGGCTTCTATCAAACGTGATGAAATAAAAGGCTACTGGATGTTATTTTAATTAAGAAGAGGATTTGTAATTGAACCTGTTATTTAAGTTGTTTGTTATGTGAAAAATACGAACATGTATGTTCAATGATTCATTGATTCTACAGTTTGATTGCCATGGTTACTGTGATGATGCGATTGTTGATATTTATAAAGTTTTTAAATGTATAGTGTTGACTAACTTTATTGTACATTGTGACATACCGTTTTGAGTGAAAAGTTTTATTAAAGTGTTTGAAGGTACTTGTGTCTGATTTTGAGCATACACCACTCTCAATAGTATCTCGTTGATACCACATTGACTGGTATAATGGAAATGAGAGCCTTAAATGGCTGTGGGGAGTACTTTACGATGAAACCCGCGAGAAAGGGCTGGCACCATTGGTGGTCCAGCGTTGAAATTACATGCATGGACAGATATGAGCACCTGGACGTCTCTAGCACTGGCTAATTTAAACCTTGCTGACAAGTCATAGAAACTCGTGTTCTGAGTGCAGCACTCTCTCTTCGGCATAAAGTTGCATTCCGATATGATATTTCTACCTGTTCAGGTAGTGAAATCTCTGTGTGCCATGTCACGTGGTGTTTAATGTGACTCATGTCCAATGTCAAAATCCTTAATCCTTGAATTATAGTTAGAAATTGCTCTAAAATAAAAACTAAATATAAACAATTATAACAACCTTCTTGAAGACATGCTTGTGGTACGAGACCCTCCATTCTAATTAGATTCATTGTAACTCCTCGATTTATAAACAAATCCAATCAAATGTTAAACAGTATACAGTTCCTGTCTCTACAGTACGAAATACCCCGCGGTGGATGTAAAGTACGAGTATACCAGTTCCCGTCTCTACAGTACGAAATACCCCGCTGTGGATGTAAAGTACGAGTGTGATTACTCACCACTTTTGTGAAGATTTAGGCCTCGCCCTGAATGTCATGGTACGATCGGGCAACTTGATTTACCTAAGCGTGGGAGGGGGATTCACTTCAGGTGTGGAAGTCCCCTTATAAAGACTTAGAGTCGTCATCTCGCACCGAGTGATATCCAGCTAAATTTGAGAACATGTGATTTTTATATACATCATTCTATACACGACACCTCATTTATAAACTATTAACCATGTAGTGACGAGCGTATTTCTTTTACAAATAACGAATCTTCTTTTAAAAAAACCCACTAAATCAAGCAGGTAACATACGGAACAAATGCCTTAAAGTACTTACTCAGACAGGTAGAAATATGAGTTGTTTACAATAAAAAAAAGCTTAAAGCGGTTACCTCCCTTGTCAACGCAATTACATGGACATAATAGCCTTAAGCTGTTTACATTGTTTGCATTCGTGGGGTGAACGTGTTCGGGTCATCACGGATGTGAGCAGTGAAGTGGAGCGGTCAGGACCTAGGTTGGGTCGTGTGTTACCTTGCCGGATATACCTTTCTAGAGAGATTCGCGACTTTCGGATATTCATGTGAAGTTGATAATGATGAATCCAAGACATCTGCGTATTATCAAGATCGTCATCGATGTACTGTGTGTAGTTGCCGGTAAGTCGTGATTAACTACTCTTAAAACATACAGGTTTATTAAGGTTTACTGCTTTCATTATGATGGGGAATACCGAGTTAATAGATTCAGATATCCACGGTCAACGTTTAACACTTGGTTATGGCCAGGCAGTGAAGTGGTTCGGTACTTATATTACAGAGAGATCAACCGAAAGATTGTATCCGTGTTTTGTATATATCATACAAGATATAAGTATGCCTAATCACGCAAATCGTGCTTAAACAGACTAAAAAGAGCATATATCTGCTGTATCTTGAGCGTTATAGAAAATTGTAAGTCGTAATATTTTCAATTTGAAAATGCGAAATAGATTTGTCCATTACTACGAACTTTGAAACAATCCTTCATGTAGCATTTACGTAGAAATATTTTTCGACAATTACCAAATTATCACCCAATGTCATGAAACAAGGTAGCATAAATAACTCGACTAACTAATGTAAAGGCGGGCGAATAAGGACAAGGTGTCTTCAGATTTACCTAACACTAACTATGAGAAGTGGAAACTGGTTTCGAGAGGTCAGTTAGATCCCGTAGGGGACGTCTGTGAATGCCGGCAGGTAGGATCACTCACCCAATCTGATCTTGTGACAATTTAATCGTAAGTGTGACCCCTGTCTCATTACTTCGGAGAGTGAGTCAGGTTGCCAGAATTATGTCGTTCCGGTCGATTGCGTCTCGACAATTGACACCGCTTGCTCAACAAGGATATGGTTGATGTTCAACGTGTAACAGTAAGTTACTGAAAAAGGATCCCCTTGTAGGGTGTGCATGACTTTCATTAACTTGATATACTACATCAATTACTCATTGAACCCATGGAGAGAGGGAACGCTGTGGACAGAAGAGTCTCTTGAAAGCCTATGTTGAATTGATTACCAGAATATTCCTGTAGACGCATATCTGGAATAGGTGAGAATGATATCAATCCTGACTGTGAATATTAGTTATGCATTTACACGGTACTCAAGTTAACATTTATATCGAAAGTTAACACATTAAAGAAGAATCCTGTGAATACTTCTATTAAACATTCTAAAATTGCCCGTTGGCAAATGTTTAACTCATTGACAGAGGAATCCGGTGTGCAATGCCAGTATGCAAATTCGTTTAGGTTAAATCTGATATAACACATGTTGAAGGTATTTACATACAGATCTCGCTGACGCTTTATGGGACACTTTGACAGAGAATATTGTAATCTTATCGAAAGAGATAAGAATAATATTGTTTTAATTAGCCCTGTCTGCAATTTTCTATGAAATGTGTGCCTAAAAAGATATTTACTTGTCCATTCACATCTTTTCAAGTTCGCTGAACAAATTTGACAGAGACCGTGTCCAGTACATGCGGGAGGTGATAACGTTAGCTCTGGTTAAGTATTATGAACGTTTAAACTAATATGATATCATTGACGACATTGATATCTTTGTGTTTAAATCGTAATATCACGCCAATTGTTGCTTTGTTCATGTATGTATGTACATGGAAATAAGATCTGTTTACCATCTAGAAGAATAGTATTCTTAAATTTGTTTGAATTCCAATTTTAAATGATGCGTTATTTAGAAGATATGCGTTAGAAGAGAAATGGAACCTTTCAGCTGTATGAATATCGATGATGATATAGCCGCGCCTGGGCGTGTCGTGATCATAACGCGATTTAAACGGACTGTGTCCTCGTAAGATCTTTAGTGTTATAGATTAATACTCTTTATAACGCACAGGTAAAATTCATGACGGCTTTATTCAAACGAATACTGAGTAAAATAGCCAGCTTCATTGACGTCACGAATTGATTTATGACGTCATAGAGAAATAAATACTAGAACTTAAACTGAAATAATTGTTGCTGGTAAAAGTGATTTCTCCATATAGGAAAATTATGTCACTGTGTCTAACCATATGGGTAGTAATGGTAAATATATCTTTCCGACGCTATATATGAAAGCGGTATACGTCCTTGTTGAAAGGGAACAGACGGGTCACATAGGTACAATAAATAATGAACAACAACCCGAGGCAGTTCAAATAGTGATATATTTTTCACTGTAAACTTCAAATGTATGGAGTCTTTGTAAACATGGACAGTCATTGATTTACAGACTTAAAGGCCGGGATCCGCCACTATACACGGTGTTGGCGTGGCCAAGTTGACCTAAAAAAATTACACCTTGAAGGGAATATTTTGGGTACCTATGTTCAAATTGGAATAAATCAAAATCTTCTTACCGGAAAGTTATCATATTTACACATTACATCCTTGACACTTCAAGGAAGGGTAATTCCAAAACATATTTGATCCAAAGTAAAAACTTAAAGAGTACTTTGACTGCATTTACTTCATTATTGTTTCCAAATTTGAATTAACTCTGTAAATGTCACGTGACTAGATTCTTATCATTACCATACCAAACAAGTCTGCTAGTGGAGGAAAAGATCCATTCACAGTGTCAGATTTCACTGCCTTCCCAACCCGACTGGGAAATCAAAACCTCCCCCATCCCATATGTCCCCCAAATATTTAGCTATGGTTGTGGGGATAAGCTATATCGACTTTTGTATGAAAATATTATTGTGACAGGAAGTGGATTTAGACAATTTTGTATAACTTTTGTCACAAATAGTGAAATAATCACTTCAAATATATCCAAACACTAAAAGACTATGCTTGTTTTTAACAATTTTTAACAAAATGTTAACAAATACAGTTCCTTGTTAGGTCTATAGTTAATTCTTTTAATTAAGATCTAATTAAATTAGTGTTGGTCATCTCATTAAATAAATTAAACTTATTTTTCCTTATTATTATGCACTGAAACTGAATAGTCTACTACCAGCCACAAGTTGTAGTAAAGTTTTGTGACCTTTGACCCTGTTGAGCTCTCCCAGGCACCAAAAAACCGTTACTGCCCTGTCACTCAAACACTGATTATATCTTCTGTTTATGGAATCAACCAATCACAGTTAAGATGGCATAGATAAGAAACCCATGGGTTTTTTGGAGGTTTGGATCCCGGCCTTTAAGAACTTTGAAGTAATTCTAACTCTTATTCGACACTGATGCCTCTCGATAAATATTTTGTAATTACAGTAAACGGCAACAACGTTCATGTCTATCATTGACATCCTTGATAATCCATGTTATTCCCCTCATCTCTCTTGTAACACCTGCAACCCAGCTGAAAACCACTTCTTATCACCAGACCCCCAAAAACTCCTCTAATGCAGCAATGGTGTCATCTTCAGTCTCAAACCTTTGGCCACGGAGCTCTGTTTTCAGTCGAGGGAAGAGGAATAAGTTTGAGGGGGCTAGGTCTGGAGAATAGGCAGGGTTGGGGAGAATCCTGAACCCACAATCCTGTGCTTCACTGACTGCAATTTGGGCGGTGTGAACGGGAGCATTGTCCTGCAACAGGCACACACATTCTTGCGCAGCTAACCCCTTCGTTTCTCTTTGATTTTTTTCTCGTAATTGTCGTAGTTCATTTGCGTAATAAGTTTCATTGATAGTAGATCCTTTCTTTAAATAATCAATCATTATTACACCCTGAGAGTCCCAGAAAACGGATGCCATGACCTTCCGACTGGAGGAACAATATTTGAACTTTTTAGGGGTGGGTGATGTGCTGTGTTTCCATTGCATGTTTTGGCTTTTTGTCTCAGGATCAAAATGATGAACCCAGGTTTCATCTTGAGTAACGACATGAGCGAAAAATGATTCTGGGTCTGCGCCATACTCGTCAAGAAGTTGCTGACTGACCATGACACGTTTTCGCTTTTGGTCCTCAGATAACATTCTGGGGACCCAACGTGCTGATACATTATTCAAATGTAAATGTTCATGTATATTTCGTTCAACTGATGTTTTACTGATGTGGTGAGTATCAGCTATGTATCTGATAGTCACTCGCCTGTCTTGTATTATTGTGTCAAGAACAGCCTCAATGTTTTCACCTGTGGTGACATCAGATGGACGACCAGGACGGGGCTCGTGTTTAGTGCTTACTCTACCCCGTTTAAATTCAGCACACCAATGTGTAATGGTGCTATATGAAAGAGCAGAGACACCTTATGTTTGTAACATATCCCCATCAATTCCCTTTGGAGTGTATATTTTTCATGCCATTTACCCGCCATTGAAGGAAATTTTTGGGTCAACCCTTGTACTCATGAGCGAAATGATCGATAAGGCTTCTGAAATTTGTTTCGAAAAGGCGAAATCACTGACGAGGTAACAGGGCGTGTTATGTAGGGAAACCCTAAGCGACTAAATGTTCCCGAAACTCGGGTCAACCAAGACTCTATGGATATTACGTGGCAAGGAAATCCCGACATCAAAGCTATCATGGATCTGTTTCAATAATTTTGTCATAACAGACGCCAGTCCTTAAACAAAACGTTTAATCGAGGGAGCGAAAGTGTGTTTTGCCTTATAACCAATTAATTGGACAGCAAAGGGAGGTAATAAAATCATCGCATGGAGGCTTCATTCTTTCCAGGGTAGAGTGGAGAATTATTAGAATATTTAACCTGGATTGACGACGATTAAGTTAGGTTATATTTATATTTATCCTTTTCACTATGTTTAACTTCTTTGGTTTTGGTTATACATATAGTGATTGATCTAATACAATGTTTACATTCTAAATGGACTTTTGGTGGAATTTTGTTACAAAGACATCTTTGTCATTCTATTTTCACAAAGCTTAAGAAAACACACGTTGTATTTTTATTGTAAAAGCTCCATGAAACGTACCAGTATAAAACATCTTTATATACAACAGGTACTGCCGTGAAGACAGCAAAGTGATGCAAACGTCACGGGATATAACCAAACGATATAGCAATTCGACTGTTGTGCTCACAATATAAGAGATTGTCAGGTATGCAAAATAAACATTTAGTCACAGATTAGAAAATTGGACATCAATTTTCTCGTTCAGGAATATGTATGTTCTTAATCAAGGGAATTGTGATTCACAGACGAAAACTTAAGGAAACGTTTATGTCAAAACAGTATAAAGATATCAAACATTTTACGAACTTTGAACACTAGTAGTATGGCGCCATTTACTTATCATTTACTTTTGTATTATTACGCAACGAAGTACTGAAATAATGTGTTGTATTCAAGCTTATTCTGGTTTTTATGTTATTAAAGATTTTCTATTAGAGTTAAAAATTTTGTAAAACAGTTATATCAACATATATATAGTAATTCACAAGAGACGTCGTGCAGGAGGCTAGGAATTGTAACTGTTGTTTACGTATTTACGTATGCAATATCAACCAGATTACATGTGCTCAAACCTATCTAGACCGCAAATCACGGCAACTTATGTAGTGACAACAAATTCTTACGACAATTAAGACATTGAATACAGACACTATAATAAATACTACAAGTTGTTATACAATCGTACAATGATACTATATGTCAAATACTACATACTTTATGTTAAATACTACAAGTTGGTATACAATCGTACAATAATACTGAATGTTAAATACAACAATTTGTTATACAATCGTACAATAATACTGAATGTTAAATACTACAATTTGTTATACAATCGTATAATGATACTGAATGTTAAATATAATTTGTTATACAATCGTACAATAATAATGAATGTTAAATACAATTTGTTATACAATCGTACAATGATACTGAATGTTAAATACTACAATTTGTTATACAATCGTACAATAATAATGAATGTTAAATACTACAATTTGTTATACAATCGTACAATAATACTGAATGTTAAATACTACAATTTGTTGTACAATCGTACAATAATACTGAATGTTAAATACTACAATTTGTTGTACAATCGTACAATAATAATGAATGTTAAATACTACAATTTGTTATACAATCGTACAATAATAATGAATGTTAAATACTACAATTTGTTATACAATCGTACAATAATAATGAATGTTAAATACTACAATTTGTTACAACAAGTCGTACAATGACCATCTATGACGAACAGAGAAGTTGATTAAACAAATCGTATCGTGATAACGGGCATTAATTCAACCCTCTCAAAGAAATAACAGTTCTGTACTTGAATGACTACTTGTAGAATGTGCCTGTCACTCGTGATAAGGAAACGCCACTCTACCCATCGTTACGTGACCCAGGTTTAGTGAGCGAAGAGTTACGCTCCGCGTTGCTATCCCAACCGACCCCAACAAATGAAGCATACCCTTGTATAGGGAGCACGTGACATGCTGTGACCTTTGCACTTTGACGCTGTGCACGAGTGGGTTGCTGTCCTATTCACTTCATGTTCAGGGAGCATATATTCATCATGTATCTATGAGTGTGGTTACCTTGGATGTGTGTGTGAGTGCAGTCTGGGTTGTGCAGTAGAGCAGACTTGGAGTCTAGGACAGGAGCGTATTGATCGAGTTCATATCCTGATGTCACGTGATCGTTATTAGTAGCGGCAGCCTCGTGACCGTGCTAGCACGGCCCGGTGATTTGGGGTTTAGGGAGAGGTCTTTCGAGTATATTGACCACACTGCAACAAGTCCAAGTCTCGAAAAAGGTCTGAAAACCTATAAACAACAATCAAATATAGAGACAGGACCGGGAGGACACTAGGACAACCCCTAGAAAGACTCGTGAGTCGGTGACACAGTGACATAATTTCTACTTCCTCCCTGCTGTCTATTGTGTATTCTCGCTCGGTGTCGGCTCTCGATGTTTTGATGAGCTGTGTGCGGACTTTGGTCAGGATGATAATGATCGTATAGAGAGACAGAGGGAGATGAGACTCAGAGCGAAGTACCAGTGACTGTGAGGTGATGGTCGACTTACTCAAGCCAGTATGGATCTGTTCATCTCACTGTACAACTACTTCAGACAAAGCTATGGAATGCCCGTGGACCTTGTCACCGTTGGCGCAAGTAAGATGTTCCCTTTGATTGTGACAGTTTGTGTTATAATAAGCCTATTTGTTTAACCACTTACATATTACACTTATCTTTGTTATCTTTCAACGAGGTGAACTTTATCCATAATTTGACATCTTCGATACACGGACGACATGAGGATTTGTTTATGATAAGTTTAATTTACATAAAAGGTGACATACGGATCTTCTCAATATAAGCTTTCTAGGCGTGCTTATGTATCATGGGCGTTGATCTGATGAGTGTTTGGAGTAATCTCATTGAAACAGATCGAACTTTAATCGCATGATAAGTTCCAAGTTTGATTATTTATCGATTTCGAAGTTTTGATCTGCGATTATATATATCGTATACCAGCAAACTCTTTAACTTATCAATTAGCAATTGTCGTTGCGGGATAAACTGAGAGTTGACAGGTACGTGATTCCCTCCCCACACTGAGAGCGAGACACGAGTTGAACGACTTGTGGTGTCTACCTAGGCAAGAGACTTTGAATAGTGCCTCTGTTCACCAAGCAGGAAATGGACACTTGGTAAAGCAGTGAGGTGGTGGTGACCTTCTAGGTGAAACTTATCAACATACACCATATGATCGTATACAATTAAACTACCTTTAGTATAAACCCGTAAATATTAACTCATACACTTGAACCTTTTTTATACGACCGTAAAATGCAAACGAAATGAAACAACCTATGACAGTCCTGTAAACCCTGTTTGTGTTAGGGTCAATGTTACATTTGAGTGCTTTAATTGCCTGAAGATACGTAAATAGCACACATAGTTTTCATGTACCCAATGGTGGACACATCTATCACATGTTTATCGCATATCTATCCCTTTCGACACGGCCATATGCATTTTTTTAAGCAAGGGGAATTTATCATATATATACTCAGCGTCATGAACGATTATAATCTATACTAATTCATAAAGACTGAGGTTAACATTTCGATTAACGTTTTTAAAATAATCAAAATTATATAACAATTAGCTCTTTGAACCGTCCCCGATTTCACAGGTGAATACAGGCTCATCAAGATTGATGATAATACTTAAACTAACATATCTCGACGTACTGATGGACTTGCCTTATTTAGCATAAAGGTTTAACAGACTCCATATTTATAGCAATTTACATGGTACCGACAGTGCAACAGGTTGATGACCTTACAGACTGTCATAGTAAAATGCTACTCAGTTATTGCCGTAACGTTTATAGAATTAATTATAGTAAAATGTATGCATGCTACTGTAGTTCAAATACAATATGATGTGTTAGCCAATAGATAATGTACTGGTAAATTTAATATATATTTGAAATTCGCTTATTATTTCCAGAACAATTATTCATCGGTTGCTTGTCATGGGCGTTAATAAACTTCATTTACCTATAAACTGCATACGCCTGAAATGAATGCTTGTGCACAAACTCATTACCTTGATTTGTAACTGATTTAGGACACAATCATTACATGGATAATCAAGTATGACACCTGCATCATTGAGGTGAGGTGAGGTGATATGGGGTTTAACGCCGCTTTCAATATCATTTCAGTTATATCACGGCGACTAGTATTATTGCAAGTAGCCCGCAACACCATTGTGGCTTTGCATTGCGGTGAAACCTGTGAGCATCTTTTCACCTGCGAGCATCGGCTGGAACTAGCGAACCATGGGTGGTACTGCGCTGAAATTCAGTGTTGCATTGCACCCAAACCTTAATGTTTGTAGAACAGTTCTCTACTGCAGACATAGTTTCTGAACACCAGGGCCTCCTTTCACAAAGCAACCTTAGCTAAGGTTAACCTTATCTCCCATTCTTTAACATTGCACTAAGGTTACCTTAAGGACTTACGATCACCTTAGGGCTTTGTGAAAGGGGGCCCTGGGCCTGCTTTCACAAAGCTACCTTAACTAAGGTTAACCTTAGCTCCCATATTTTAACATTGCACTAAGGTTAACTTTGTGAAAGGAGGCCCTGTTGGGATTCGAACCAAGAAACCTTATGATCCGGAGCCGAATGCGCTAACACCTGCACCCCTAAAGGTTCAATGATAAGTGTTAGGGGGTTAAAAAGGGTATGTAAGGAGAGGGATAGAGAGAACAGGAGATACAGGGAGGGAGAGAGAAAGATCAATACGCTAATATTGTTTAAGAGCGAGACAGAGATTTATTCTTGAAATATTTTTAAAGTTCACAACAGTTCTTAATATCATGTGTAATCTTTTACCATCACTTTATAGATACCAAACATGGACATATTATTTTATATTTAGTATCGAACGGAGTTGTTTGGAGTTTTGCTTAACTAGATAAAGACGCAGTGCAACAATCAATTAAATGTTATCGTTAACAACCTGTTGTTTGATGGTACCTTTTACTTTTCAAGAAACAAATGGAGACCTTTTTTGTGCGTTTATTTTACCTTTATGTACACTGATTATTGATACAAAAGTTTTTCATTATGTCATAAAGCCAGATTCGAAAACCAATATGTATGTTTATTTGTTTGTAAAAAAAGGTTATGTGAGTGTTGATAAAATGAAAGGCTTTTGTTGAATTTTGAAAAGTATTTTCACCTTCATAAACACAACACTATATACTGAAAAACAATCTTAATTGTAATCGGATCAGTCTTTTAAGCTTTGTTCCCTTATACCCTTATACAATATTCGTTATGTATACAAGCACCCTTGGCCTTGTTCATGTTTGTAGGATCAATGTAAGATCAATGACAACAGGTTGAGGGCAAATAAACCTTTAACCTTTGTATTGACGCCTGGCGGTGCTGTATATATCGAGCAGGCGAAATTCAGCGATGATGGGCGTCGGATGGGTGCCACGATAGCTGCAGGAGAGTTTATCCGTCTCCTGTGTTGAAAGAGTGGACATCATGGCCGTACCTTGGTGACATAGTTCACCGTTAACTTTTCAATCCAGCTGTAATTTTGGTACCTGCTAGGAAATACGTGACTCGGGGGAAATATACCGAACGCCTAGGAGCAGCATAGTTGTACATTCCTAGTGATTGATCAGTATTCTCTTAAACAGAGGTTAATTGTTAGTGCGCTGTTCGCGTCAATAAGATGTGATGTTAATAAAATGTTCCTGTAGTTGATATAAAACAAATTATTATTCTCAATGAGTCTGTACCCAGCATACTCTCCACAGCCCCTGCCCAAAACTAGGTAATTGCAATTTTCTAAAGACGAATAAATCACATGAGTCATTTTTTTATATTTTAGTACCCAGATTTATAATACAATGATATAAAAAAAGGTAAAAAACATATCGCTTTAGTTTTGGTAAGTCTTTGTAAATTTTGTAAAAAGGAAAAGTGTTTAAAAGACAGAAACAACAACGTGTGGGTTCATTACCTGACATGGAAGCATTATTGCTGGTTTATATTTGTACGAATTAGAACTTCATGATAACAGATAGGATAAGAATGATGCCTGATTTAAAATGTACTCGCCATCAATTGCTGATTAGAGTTTGGCGAAATTAAGTTCCTATACCTTAGCTCGCGTGTAGGCTGTTGTGATATGGTTCACCACATCTGAACTATTGCATATAATCGCCATCAAAATCGTCTCACTTAGACAAAGGGAAAAGTCCAGTTGATATAGTTCTCCCACTGTAATCGGGTTTAATCTTGTTGGATTTTGTTTTATGGTTTATATTATGTTGAATATATATTGTTGTGACTGTCTGTGCAAATATTGCTTTTTAATATTTTTGGTGCCTCTTTTGTTGTATACATTATTGTATCATCACATATTAGAGAAACTAGGCATAGTAACCCTTAGGTAAAAAAGAGAAGACACAAATAAATAGAATCAACGGAAGTTTCGTACGCGTTGTCCTCCCGGTGTGTGAGTTACTTATGGTCTTATCATTAGTGTGATAACTGTTGAGTAACAAGACTGTTTAATCAGCGACCACGTTAATCTCGGGATTTCTGAAATCGGTGACAAAGCAAAAATTCTGCCTATTCCGTCTACAATCTTGAAATCTTATCAAAATCCTTTTTTTCCTTTAAGTTATAACTGAGGTAAAATGTGCAGCATGTGAACGGACTATATCACCTGAAGCACGGAGGGTTGGGCGCATGATCTATGTAGAGTGTTCATAAGTGCCGTTTGGACTGGTGGCTTAACAACAGAGTCTTGTATGGCATGTAGATGGACGTTGACTTCTTAAAGTCCTTCAGGGACCTCGACATTCAAACAAACTCAGCCAAGAGGAAAAATAGTCAGACTGCCCGTCAATTTAGAAATATGAATGATGGTATGTATATGCAAGAAGAGCTTAAATTTGTAATGCTGGAATACAGTCGAAGGAATGCGCACCATTGAGTTTGAAATCTTCTTTTTGGAATATGATTGATGGAAGACACGTCAAATAACTTTGAATCGATAGAAGAGTGTTGTTAGTGTGCGGTATGCAAGAATATTTTCCTGTAGAGGTGGAATATGTCAGGATATGACCAGGAGCCCCCATGTCGGAGGACGACACTCGTGAATCGTGGATAAGTCTTCTACATGACGACGACACTGTGAAGACTGTATCGTGTGTCATACACCCAATCTTGACACGAGAATCTACATCTTCTTTAGCTGAGACCTGAATGTAATCGCGCGGCTTTCCATCGACCGGGAAGATTAGCGAAGGGATAGCATATTGGGAATGATTATCTTTATCTTTGTAAAGTAGTATTTAGTTCCGAGCCGCTGTTGGAGGATACACCTGTATACGAACCACCATCACACCTGTATACGAACCACCATCACACCTGTATGCGAACCACCACCTGTATACGAACCACCATCACACCTGTATACGGACCACCATCACACCTGTATACGAACCACCATCACACCTGTATACGAACCTCCATCACACCTGTATACGAACCACCATCACACCTGTATACGAACCTCCATCACACCTGTATACGAACCACCATCACACCTGTATACGAACCACCATCACACCTGTATACGAACCACCATCTAAATTGTTAAAACGTAAACCAACGGACTTTTTGTACGGAACGAACTGGATGTTATGCTGGTAACCTGTTGTTGAAATATCCAGGAAGACGTTTTAAACTAGATTAAGACAAGGAAAAGACGGACACTCACTGTGAGACATGTACGCTATTTTACCTTACAAAGCACTCATTTTATCTGTTTAGAGACAGTCCGTGGTTGAAATATTCAAGACGGACTCTTAAACGGGATTGAAAGAAAGGACAGAGTCTTCTACTATGATATGTGTATGTTTGTCAACCTCAACCTTGATGAAATATACACCTTGATGCAAAATGTTCATGTTTGTATCAATCGGAGCTGTGGCACGAATGAACTGATACATGTGCTGATTCATTTGAATATGAAGGAAACACATCACAATTGATTATTATAAGAAAACGAAGAGAATCGTAACCGGTGTTTATGGACACTATTATACCTGTTAGTTGATTATGGATACACCTGGGTACGAGATGGACGGGACACGTACCTCTATACTCGGTGTAGAGAATACTCCCATGGTACAGACTGGTACTCCCAAGGTACATCCTGACAGTACATTTAGAACCAGACAGAAGACTTCAAGATGTGTCTTTGTCCAACGTATACTTAGCCTCGCTGTCTGGCTCATCGGTACGTAAGCGTTACAGATAACTGGCTAATAAGTGTGGTGAATATGTAGTCAAATTATTGCCACATTCAATTTTGCTTATGTTCCTCTTTGAGAATATATAGGAACATTATAATGCTGATGAATTGTTACAATGGGTTCACTGTAGCGAGTGAGTGAGTTATTGTTTAACGCCGCTTGGGCAATATTTCAGCCATTAGCGGCGAAGCGTTCACTGTTATGTCTATCGTAATCATTATCACTCGGAGGGTAATTTATGAAGATGATGGTAGATATAATGAGGTACTTAATTTACACCTTATGTCTTTAGTTGGTGTCCTTGAGCCTTTTGATGGTCCATGGTCCATCTTGTCCTAAAACACATGGTAGATGAAGACATAAGCCTCGACAACTGATTCTTTTATGCTACTGGTGCAATTGCGAAACTGGTGTGTCCTTAAATGAACCCGTGACAGCTATGTCCATGTTTATTAACTCGTTACGTCACCACTGAGGGTTACTGAGTTACAACTGATCACGTTCAAATGATTCGCTCCGTTTTCCTGACATATTTTATCATGCTCTGGGAGGTCAGTGGTTTATCTTGCTATGTACTCTTGATATGCCCTTTTCTCATGTGGATATATACCAGCATATTTGCTCTTCTTGCATGTCACATCATCGTTATCACCAAGATGTGTGATGTCTGAAGACACGGGGGAGATTGTATTGATCATCCTAAATTTTGTCTTAATAAGAGATAGTTTGATGAAAGTGAACTGCTATTGCAAATGCTGTCTTGCAATGGCATAGCATTTTGACATCATTACCTATCAAAATATTTCAACCTCATATCACTATGAGTCACGCACTTCAATCCAACCTTTTTACATATAGTTTACTATGTGAACTATTCAAAACGATGTCAAGGGCAGGCATTGATTTGTCGCTCTCATGCAATACCCTCAAGGGAACAGTTGTAGATATAACGTCAGTATCTTCCTTCCTGTTGCGTTTTTCATACAGTTGTAGATATAACGTCAGTATCTTCCTTCCTGTTGCGTATTTCATACAGTTGTAGATATAACGTCAGTATCTTCCTTTCTGTTGCGTATTTCATACAGTTGTAGATATAACGTCAGTATCTTCCTTCCTGTTGCGTATTTCATACAGTTGTAGATATAACGTCCCTCTAACATGACCCAGAAGGTAGAGAAGGAGAAGACACGGAAAGCGAGGATCTTCTCCTGTCGCCAATGCGTTACACTATTATTCCTTTATAGTCTTGCACCTGGCGTACCTGTCACAGTCCCAAAGTGTTTGTCTTAAGTGATGTGACCTAGCAAATACCTTAATGCAGCTCAGACTTATATATTATATATATACACCTACACACAGATGTGTATCAATATATATACATACACAACACAAGGTCTTATTTTCTTACAACGATACTAGGTAAATAAGAACCGATAAAAAGTTTTGAATCTGTTTGACCATTGAGATTGCAAACAATGGTAAACAATGAAACTTTTCCAGTGTTCTTAGAGGAACAAGTTTATAAAATGATAAACTGTGGATACTATTATAAGTGGAAGAGTTTTATGTTTAAAAATTCTTGTCATTAGTTAGATATGCAGGTAATGGACTAACGTGTTTTTCAAGACCTACTCATTCTTTCATCTACAAGTAAGTATTAAGATACATTAGTACAAGCACTTGTCTGCTTTAATCATGACTGGTATCATTAATAGCATCGATGCCGAGAAACCACAGAATGCTAGATAGTCATCTAGACAGTCCAACGAAACACTGCCTTTAGAAAGAGTAATTACATTAGATTATTTTGGCAATTAACTTTCATACCTCACATTTCCCAAATTGGTCACCGTATCATATTAAAAAGTATTAACAAACTATGAGGCATGAATCACTTTTAAACGGAATGTTAGTATCTTGATAATCCGAGGTTAAATGTAGTACTCATTCCTAAGACATACATAAAACAAATCTAAGAAATGTGCGAAAATCAGATTGTCTATTTCGCAAAAACTACAGACCTACTATATGTCTTAGTCAAGAAATGTTAATGATAAAATTTAAAAGTAAGACTGTAGTGTTTTGCCGAGCAAACCATGTTGTCGGGTGAGTGGAAGATACAAATGTTAGTGATGCTAAAGCGTTTCCGTTGTTGCGATTCACCAGTACAGTCAGCATTTGTGCCTGTGAAAAACACCATTATTATCAAGATACATTTCCCTTCCAGTGTTCGTCGCGGCCATCGCAATCTTCAAGGTTGACGTCACTCCATTCGGCCGTGGCTTCTTCTGCGACGACCAATCCCTTATGCACCCATACCATGACGACACGGTTACCATGCTGGATGCGGCGCTCATCGGCATCCTACCCATGGTCCTGACGGTAAGAAGTCTTAACTAGTGTTAGCATTAATAGGTCCTGACGGTAAGAAGACTTAGCTAGTGTTAGCATTAATAGGTCCTGACGGTAAGAAGACTTAGCTAGTGTTAGCATTAATAGGTCCTGACGGTAAGAAGACTTAGCTAGTGTTAGCATTAATAGGTCCTGACGGTAAGAAGACTTAGCTAGTGTTAGCATTAATAGGTCGTGACGGTAAGAAGTCTTAGTTAGCGAATCTTAGCATTAATAGGTCCTGACGGTAAGAAGACTTAGCTAGTGTTAGCATTAATAGGTCGTGACGGTAAGAAGTCTTAGCGAGTGTTAGCATTAATAGGTCGTGACGGTAAGAATTCTTAGCGAGTGCTAGCATTAATAGGTCGTGACGGTAAGAAGTCTTAGCCAGTGTTAGCATTAATAGGTCGTGACGGTAAGAAGTCGCATTAATAGGTCGTGACGGTAAGAAGTCTTAGCCAGTGTTAGCATTAATAGGTCCTGACGGTAAGAAGTCTTAGCTAATCATAGCATTAAAAAAGTCCTGACAGTAAGAAGACTTAGCTAGTGTTAGCATTAAAAAGGTCATTACAGAAAGAACTATTATCAAGTGTTAGCGTTAAATGGTCGTGACAGTCAAAAGACTTGCGAGTGTTAGCATTTAAGGGCCCTGACAGAAAGAATTTTTAGCAAGTGTTAGCATTAAAAGGTCCTGGCTGTAAGAAGTCTTAGCATATTTTAGCTCTAAAATGTCCTGACAGTAAGAAGTCTTAGCGAGTGTTAGCGTTAATAAGTCCTGACAGTAAGAAATCTTAGCGAGTGTTAGCATTAATAGGTCCTGACGGTAAGAAGTCTTAGCGAGAGTTAGCATTAAAAAGGTCCTGACATTAAGAAGTCTTAGCATATTTTAGCTCTAAAAGGTCCTGACAGTAAGAAGTCTTAGCATATTTTAGCTCTAAAAGGTCCTGACAGTAAGAAGTCTTAGCGAGTGTTAGCATTAATAGGTCCTGACGGTAAGAAGTCTTAGCGAGTGTTAGCATTAAAAAGGTCCTGACAGAAAGAAGTCTTAGCATATTTTAGCTCTAAAAGGTCCTGACAACAAGAAGTCTTAGCATATTTTAGCTCTAAAATGTCCTGACAGTAAGAAGTCTTAGCGAGTGTTAGCATTAATAAGTCCTGACGGTAAGAAGTCTTAGCGAGTGTTAGCATTAAAAAGGTCCTGACAGAAAGAAGTCTTAGCATATTTTACCTCTAAAAGGTCCTGACAGTAAGAAGTCTTAGCATATTTTAGCTCTAAAAGGTCCTGACAGTAAGAAGTCTTAGCGAGTGTTAGCAAAAATAAGTCCTGACAGTAAGAAATCTTAGCGAGTGTTAGCATTAATAGGTCCTGACGGTAAGAAGTCTTAGCGAGTGTTAGCATTAAAAAGGTCCTGACATTAAGAAGTCTTAGCATATTTTAGCTCTAAAAGGTCCTGACAGTAAGAAGTCTTAGCATATTTTAGCTCTAAAAGGTCCTGACAGTAAGAAGTCTTAGCGAGTGTTAGCATTAATAGGTCCTGACGGTAAGAAGTCTTAGCGAGTGTTAGCATTAAAAAGGTCCTGACAGAAAGAAGTCTTAGCATATTTTAGCTCTAAAAGGTCCTGACAACAAGAAGTCTTAGCATATTTTAGCTCTAAAATGTCCTGACAGTAAGAAGTCTTAGCGAGTGTTAGCATTAATAAGTCCTGACAGTAAGAAGTCTTAGCGAGTGTTAGCATTAAAAAGGTCCTGACAGTAAGAAGTCTTAGCATATTTTAGCTCTAAAAGGTCCTGACAGTAAGAAGTCTTAGCGAGTGTTAGCAAAAATAAGTCCTGACAGTAAGAAATCTTAGCGAGTGTTAGCATTAATAGGTCCTGACGGTAAGAAGTCTTAGCGAGTGTTAGCATTAAAAAGGTCCTGACATTAAGAAGTCTTAGCATATTTTAGCTCTAAAAGGTCCTGACAGTAAGAAGTCTTAGCATATTTTAGCTCTAAAAGGTCCTGACAGTAAGAAGTCTTAGCGAGTGTTAGCATTAATAGGTCCTGACGGTAAGAAGTCTTAGCGAGTGTTAGCATTAAAAAGGTCCTGACAGAAAGAAGTCTTAGCATATTTTAGCTCTAAAAGGTCCTGACAACAAGAAGTCTTAGCATATTTTAGCTCTAAAATGTCCTGACAGTAAGAAGTCTTAGCGAGTGTTAGCATTAATAAGTCCTGACAGTAAGAAGTCTTAGCGAGTGTTAGCATTAAAAAGGTCCTGACAGTAAGAAGTCTTAGCATATTTTAGCTCTAAAAGGTCCTGACAGTAAGAAGTCTTAGCATATTTTAGCTCTAAAAGGTCCTGACAGTAAGAAGTCTTAGCGAGTGTTAGCATTAATAAGTCCTGACAGTAAGAAATCTTAGCGAGTGTTAGCATTAATAAGTCCTGACGGTAAGAAGTCTTAGCGAGTGTTAGCATTAAAAAGGTCCTGACATTAAGAAGTCTTAGCATATTTTAGCTCTAAAAGGTCCTGACAGTAAGAAGTCTTAGCATATTTAAGCTCTAAAAGGTCCTGACAGTAAGAAGTCTTAGCGAGTGTTAGCATTAATAGGTCCTGACGGTAAGAAGTCTTAGCGAGTGTTAGCATTAAAAAGGTCCTGACAGAAAGAAGTCTTAGCATATTTTAGCTCTAAAAGGTCCTGACAGTAAGAAGTCTTAGCATATTTTAGCTCTAAAAGGTCCTGACAGTAAGAAGTCTTAGCATATTTTAGCTCTAAAAGGTCCTGACAGTAAGAAGTCTTAGCGATTGTTAGCATTAATAAGTCCTGACAGTAAGAAGTCTTAGCAAGTGTTAGCATTAAAGGGTCCTGACAGTAAGAAGTCTTAGCGAGTGTTAGCATTAAAAAGCTCCTGACATTAAGAAGTCTTAGCATATTTTAGCTCTAAAAGGTCCTGACAGTAAGAAGTCTTAGCATATTTTAGCTCTAAAAGGTCCTGACAGTAAGAAGTCTTAGCAAGTGTTAGCATTAATAGGTCCTGACAGTAAGAAGTCGTAGCGAGTGTTAGCATTAAAAAGGTCCTGACAGAAAGAAGTCTTAGCATATTTTAGCTCTAAAAGGTCCTGACAGTAAGAAGTCTTAGCATATTTTAGCTCTAAAAGGTCCTGACAGTAAGAAGTCTTAGCAAGTGTTAACATTAAAGGGTCCTGACAGTAAGAAGTCTTAGCAAGTGTTAGCATTAATAAGTCCTGACAGTAAGAAGTCTTAGCAAGTGTTAGCATAAAAGGGTCCTGACATTAAGAAGTCTTAGCAAGTGTTAGCATTAATAAGTCCTGACAGTAAGAAGTCTTAGCAAGTGTTAGCATTAAAGGGTCCTTACAATCAGAAGTCTCAGCGATTGTTAGCTTTATTTGTCCTGACGGTAAGAAGTCATAGCATGTCTTAGATTCAGTAGTCAGTAGTCTAAACGAGTGTTAGCTTTATCTTTTGTGCCAGTAAGAAATCTTAGCGAGTGGTAGCATGTATAGGCCCTGACAGTAAGAACTCACAGCGATTGCCAGCTCTTAAGAGTCCTGACGGAAAATATCAGTTCCTACGGAACTGCAGTATCATGATATAGTAATTTCTGAAGAATATGTCACAATCAAAAGGTGCTTTGACACTTTATAGGAACACCATGCGAAATTGATTCAACTAATATTTGGCTGTTTCCAGATAATCGTTATCGAGGCCCTGGACGCCTACTTTATCACTGGAATCAGCTGCAAGAAGGCGTTCTTCAACACTTATGGGCGGCTCCTGTCTTCTCAGCTCGGGGTCGCTTCCTTCGGAGGCGGTATCTGCTACTTGACCACCGAGGTTGTAAAGATCGTCATTGGTCGCCTCAGACCTCATTTCTTCGATGTATGCAAGCCTGACTTCTCCAAGATCAACTGCAGCACTGGATATATAGTAGACTACACCTGTCTCGGCACTGACGAGTCGCTCATCATAGATGCAAAGTGAGTCACTTCACCGAGTTGGATCTATCATGCAGGATATCATTGCATTTGGGGATACTTATATTGTTCATTCGAGGAGTTCTCGATAATGATATATGTTTATTTTGTACATCGAGAAAACAAGGAATTTCATGATTGCGTTAGAAAATATTTATACCCTTAAAAGATAAAAGTTCACTTCAGTGGATATGTCATATTTACTTATGAACCTTGCATGTTATTTCCCTGAGAGACATTTTCTGATTTCCATTTAGGAATTTGTTACTCGTATGAAGAAAAATGTTGAGTTTGACTAATCATTAAGTCATGCAACATCTTTAAGTTGGGGCTTGTATAAAGTCGAACTTTTTATATATGTACCACGCAGTTAAAACGAAATGCAGAAAACGGTGAATTGTCTGATAAGTATCAATGAGTTAAATGAGTTAGTAAAGAGAACGTACTTCAACATTTGGAGTGATGTAAATAACGGTTTTTCAGTGGGTTAACGCTGATATTTTGTTTTTCAATCTCATTTTCAGAAAATCTTTTCCGTCCGGGCATTCCTCCTTTATAACGTTCATCATGACGTATATTATAGTAAGTGAACACTTGATTCATAAGAATGACGTATATTATAGTAAGTGAACACTTGATTCATAAGAATGACGTATATTATAGTAAGTGAACACTTGATTCATAAGAATGACGTATATTATAGTAAGTGAACACTTGATTCATAAGAATGACGTATATTATAGTAAGTGAACACTTGATTCATAAGAATGACGTATATTATAGTAAGTGAACTCTTGATTCATAAGAATGACGTATATTATAGTAAGTAAACACTTTATTCATAAGAATGACGTGTATTATAGTAAGTAAACACTTGATTCATAATAAGAATGACGTATATTATAGTAAGTGAACACTTGATTCATAAGAATGACGTATATTATAGTAAGTGAACACTTGATTCATATGAATGACGTATATTATAGTAAGTGAACACTTGATTCATATGAATAACGTATATTATAGTAAGTGAACACTTGATTCATAAGAATGACGTATATTATAGTAAGTGAACACTTGATTCATAATAAGAATGACGTATATTATAGTAAGTGAACACTTGATTCATATGAATAACGTATATTATAGTAAGTGAACACTTGATTCATATGAATGACGTGTATTATAGTAAGTGAACACTTGATTCATATGAATGACGTGTATTATAGTAAGTGAACACTTGATTCATAAGAATGACGTGTATTATAGTAAGTGAACACTTGATTCATATGAATGACGTGTATTATAGTAAGTGAACACTTGATTCATATGAATGACGTGTATTATAGTAAGTGAACACTTGATTCATAAGAATGACGTGTATTATAGTAAGTGAACACTTGATTCATAAGAATGACGTGTATTATAGTAAGTGAACACTTGATTCATATGAATGACGTGTATTATAGCAAGTAAACACTTGATTCATAATAAGAATGACGTGTATTATAGTAAGTGAACACTTGATTCATATGAATGACGTGTATTATAGTAAGTGAACACTTGATTCATATGAATAACGTATATTATAGTAAGTGAACACTTGATTCATATGAATGACGTGTATTATAGTAAGTGAACACTTGATTCATATGAATAACGTATATTACAGTAAGTGAACACTTGATTCATATGAATGACGTGTATTATAGTAAGTGAACACTTGATTCATAAGAATGACGTGTATTATAGTAAGTGAACACTTGATTCATAAGAATGACGTGTATTATAGTAAGTGAACACTTGATTCATATAAATGACGTGTATTATAGCAAGTAAACACTTGATTCATAATAAGAATGACGTATATTATAGTAAGTGAACACTTGATTCATATGAATGACGTGTATTATAGTAAGTGAACTTTTGATTCATATGAATGACGTATATTATAGTAAGTGAACACTTGATTCATAAGAATGACCTGTATTATAGTAAGTAAACACTTGATTCATAATAAGAATGACGTATATTATAGTAAGTGAACACTTGATTCATATGAATGACGTATATTATAGTAAGTGAACACTTGATTCATATGAATAACGTATATTATAGTAAGTGAACACTTGATTCATATGAATGACGTGTATTATAGTAAGTGAACACTTGATTCATAAGAATGACGTGTATTATAGTAAGTAAACACTTGATTCATAATAAGAATGACGTATATTATAGTAAGTGAACACTTGATTCATATGAATGACGTATATTATAGTAAGTGAACACTTGATTCATATGAATGACGTGTATTATAGTAAGTGAACACTTGATTCATATGAATGACGTGTATTATAGTAAGTGAACACTTGATTCATATGAATGACGTGTATTATAGTAAGTGAACACTTGATTCATATGAATAACGTGTATTATAGTAAGTGAACACTTGATTCATAAGAATGACGTGTATTATAGTAAGTGAACACTTGATTCATAAGAATGACGTGTATTATAGTAAGTGAACACTTGATTCATAAGAATGACGTGTATTATAGTAAGTGAACACTTGATTCATAAGAATGACGTGTATTATAGTAAGTGAACACTTTATTCATAAGAATGACGTATATTATAGCAAGTAAACACTTGATTCATAATAAGAATGACGTATATTATAGTAAGTGAACACTTGATTCATAAGAATGACGTATATTATAGTAAGTGAACACTTGATTCATATGAATAACGTATATTATAGTAAGTGAACACTTGATTCATAAGAATGACGTATATTATAGTAAGTGAACACTTGATTCATAAGAATGACGTATATTATAGTAAGTGAACACTTGATTCATAAGAATGACGTATATTATAGTAAGTGAACACTTGATTCATATGAATGACGTGTATTATAGTAAGTAAACACTTGATTCATAATAAGAATGACGTGTATTATAGTAAGTGAACACTTGATTCATAAGAATGACGTGTATTATAGTAAGTAAACACTTGATTCATAATAAGAATGGCGTGTATTATAGTAAGTGAACACTTGATTCATAAGAATGACGTGTATTATAGTAAGTGAACACTTGATTCATATGAATGACGTGTATTATAGTAAGTGAACACTTGATTCATAAGAATGACGTGTATTATAGTAAGTGAACACTTGATTCATAAGAATGACGTGTATTATAGTAAGTGAACACTTTATTCATAAGAATGACGTATATTATAGCAAGTAAACACTTGATTCATAATAAGAATGACGTATATTATAGTAAGTGAACACTTGATTCATAAGAATGACGTATATTATAGTAAGTGAACACTTGATTCATATGAATAACGTATATTATAGTAAGTGAACACTTGATTCATAAGAATGACGTATATTATAGTAAGTGAACACTTGATTCATAAGAATGACGTATATTATAGTAAGTGAACACTTGATTCATAAGAATGACGTATATTATAGTAAGTGAACACTTGATTCATATGAATAACGTATATTATAGTAAGTGAACTTTTGATTCATATGAATGACGTATATTATAGTAAGTGAACACTTGATTTATGAGAATGACGTATATTTAAGTAAGTGAACACTTTATTTATAAGAATGACGTATATAAACGTAAGTTAACACTTTATTTATAAGAATGACGTATATAATTGTAAGTAAACACTTGATATATTAGAATGACGTATTTAATAGTAAGTAAACACTTGATATATTAGAATGACGTATGTGATAGTAAGTAAACACTTGATATATTAGAATGATGTATATAATTGTAAATAAACACTTGATTTATGAGAATGACGTATATGATAAGTAAACATTTGATATATTAGAATGACGTATGTAATAGTAAGTAAACACTTGATATATTAGAATGACGTATGTAATAGTAAGTAAACACTTGATATATAAGAATGACGTATGTAATAGTAAGTAAACACTTGATATATTAGAATGACGTATATAATTGTAAATAAACACTTGATTTATAAGAATGACGTATATGATAACAAGTAAAACTTGATTTATGAGAATGACGTATATGATAACAAGTAAACACTTGATTTATAAGAATGACGTATGTAATAGTAAGTAAACACTTGATATATTAGAATGACGTATGTAATATTGAGTAAACACTTGATTTATTAGAATGACGTATCTTATTGTAAATAAACACTTGATTTATAAGAATGACGTATATGATAACAAGTAAACACTTGATATATTAGAATGACGTATATAATTGTAAATAAACACTTGATTTATAAGAATGACGTATATGATAACAAGTAAACATTTGATATATTAGAATGACGTATGTAATAGTAAGTAAACACTTGATATATTAGAATGACGTATATAATTGTAAATAAACACTTGATTTATAAGAATGACGTACATGATAACAAGTAAACACTTGATATATTAGAATGACGTATGTAATAGTAAGTAAACACTTGATATATTAGAATGACGTATGTAATAGTAAATAAACGCTTGATTTATAAGAATGACAAATGTAATAGTAAGTAAACACTTGATATATTAGAATGACGTATATAATTCTAAGTAAACACTTGATTTATAAGAATGACGAATGTAATAATAAGTAAACACTTGGATTGTAAGAATAGCTTACATAGTGGCCAGAAAACACCTTATTCATAAAATAAGGTATAAGTTAGTAAGTAAACACTATGTATAAATAATGTAGGTCAGAATTACATCCCAATTTCAACCAATTTTTTTTTTTAAATCGCACCAAACAGTGTTCGATCTTGCCCCTTTTTCATCGAAACAGCGATGGATGGCAGAGTTGTCTCCCCTTATGTTCCCAATCTATACCTCTTCTGTCTCCCACTTACACACAGCATGCGTATGCCAACAGCAATATTTAGTTCTTTACTTGAATAAAAACAACATCCAAAACTCCAAATTTAATGTGTTTGAAACCATTTCACCATTTTACATAAACAAATGTTTTATAGTTGTATCGTTTAAATTCGAACGTGTTTTGCAGATGTACGTACAAATCAGGCTTCATTGGAACAACTGCCGACTGTTGCGGGCTCTCCTCCAGTTCGGTGCAGCCCTGGGCGGTCTCTACGTGTGTGTGTCCAGGATCTCCGACTACAAGCACCACTGGAGCGACGTGCTCGGGGGCGCCGTACTCGGGATCGTTACAAGTGCTTTGACTGTGAGTGTTGTTATCCTGAACTACTCTTGTAGTTTAGAGTGGCATCTCAGATTGAATAAGTCTACCATTTTCAGTATTTTCACCTCGCATGTTTCACCGCAACGTTTAGTTACAATAGTGTTGCGGGTTTCCTCCCTTTTATGATACTAGCAGCCGCGATAAATGTGAAATATACCACACCTCGTACTGTGATAGGTTGTCGCTTCCTTCTCTGATTGGACGGAAAGGCCAAGTTACAAGAGTACTCTTGTTTACTCGTGTTGCTTTATTACTACACATTATTGTAAAAGTTAGATGCACGTAGTGTAGATGTTCTAGACATCAATTCATATCGTTGATGCACAAACGCGAGCATCTCATTGACATTGTTCTTTGAAAAGCAACGGTAATGTCAGTGACCTTTCGCATGACAGAGTTAGCCACGATCCTGAGAATTTCCTTATAGTAACTCTCTGTAACTTGGTTTTGTTTAATGACACAATTTAGATTTCTCTACTGTTTCGACCAGTTGAGCTTGTTAAAACCCTATGATTTCAGTGAATAAGGTCTTCATATTCATATCCTAAACGTGAAAATACTATATCTTTGTTCGTTGAGGTTCTTATTTTAAAGCATTTTTAATATTAAAGAATGTTTGATTAAATTGTTTTTTCACTCGTTTTCAACTCTTAAAGAAACATTGTGCTTGTTGTGTTAAAGGTCCTGTATATTAACGACCTGAAGAAGATAGAAATGGACGAGTCAGCGGAGAAGACTTCAAGACCAGTCATGACAAAGATGCAACCAGTTGGGGACATCAACACGCCATGACAGTCGGGAATGAAAGGGAGATAATCAGAAGAAGGAAAAGGGGAGGCAACTCCGTATGCTTTTGCCTTGTTCTACTTGCAAGCATTGTGATACATTTTGTCTTTGTTTGTTTATGAGCAAAGTCATTGGACGCGTTTATGATTCCATTTCTTGTGTAGCCTCTGTGGTTATATATTTTGTTGTTACGCCAAGAACGATTTGTGTGACATATAACTTTGCTGTATTGTGTTGTATTATTCTTATTAGGTCTTATTCTTATCATTTGAAAAATCAAAACAGCAGATAAACGTTAGCATATTTAAATTTTAATTTACAAATGGTTTCATATATGAAAAGATGTGGTTAAAAAATTAAGTTAAATAGTTTACTGAGTGAGAAAATCATTACTTGCTTAGCATTCGTTGTTTTGTTCACAATCTCTCTTACACTTACATTATACATATTTTCTTGTACAGAAGAGATGTTGATAATTTTCGCATAATACACTTAACTAAACAAAAATCAATCATCATTATCAGAGAACATCTAATTTTTTATATGATTAATTAAAGTAAAATGAATTGGCAATTCCAAATGTCTTGTAGCGATAAGTGCCGTGTTATGTGTTTATTATGGGGTCTTAGTTTGAGACTCTCTCAAAATACCGTGTCGCACAAATCATGTTATATGACAATATAGAGTTATTTCTAGTCCAACGGAAATGAGATTGCATATTTTGAATAATTCAAATGCCAATTGTTGAATAATATATCTTAAAAAAACTTCCCACACTCATTGATTAAAAAAATCATATATTTTGTCCACCTATAAACGCAAATGTAATAGTGAAGGATTCTTTCGATGATATTCTGTTAGTTAGGTCGTTATTTGAGAGAATACGTATTGCCTCCTTTTAATAACATCCAGAATTAGTTGTTTTCAATGTGTAGTTATTGAAAAAACAAAACTCTATTTGTATTATCATAATTGAAAAAATATTGTTCCAAAATATTTGAGGGTGAGGGCGAAATAACATTTCTCTCGAATGACTTCTATGCCAAAGGGATCTTATGCAAAATCTTTCTTACCTTTACTGACTTTGATATGTGTTTATAATATGAATTGACTCATCCTTTCACCATTCCGTTCATATTTTTATCAGATTATGTAATGTTGATGTAAACTTTAACATAGACAATCTTACATTGGCACTTATTTTTTTTCTTCAGATTTATGTTTGTTGTTAATATTTTTCAATCCTATTGGCATGTTTTATTTTCTATATGGTTATTGTAAACGATATTTCTATCACATTTTACAGAAACTTCCAAAACTATCGTAGCGCTAAAAAGTCATAAGTCTCATGTTTAGATAGTTCTTAAGACTATTAAAGTTCTTAGAAAAAAATCAACATGATAAGTAAACCGATGCTCTGAAAATATTTGATAATTGTCTCACTAGACCCTGTGTTTCTTTCTTCTCGCTGCATGGTAATTCCAAAGACAAGGACGTTCTGTCGTGATTGATTGATTGATTGGTGGCATTCGAGGGCAATTATTCATATTCAAAATATTTCCAGGATACAACTGAAAGCTGACCTTTGACCTGCCACAATGATCATGAAAAAAATTCTTTAAAAAATACAATGTTAGACCTTGGAGTAGAAAAATACATGTATGAAAATGAGGTTTACCGAAAAATGATTGATCATTCTAATAACATGATAGTTAATAAGCTGACCTATAGAGAACTGTAATCGAGAAAGATATCTCATGATTTAAGTGTCGGGTGTATTTTTCTTAAATTATGAAATTATTAGCATGTGATTATTCTGAAAATATACTCTCGAGAAGTGCTAACGACAGAGCGTTGTGCTTTGTAGACAAGAAAGGATCCCTTTACATGTTACAATATTGTCTTAGATCGTTTCTGTGTGTTTGTCACTAACCTTGGAATCTTGTTGAACGAGTTACCTTGTGGATGCTGAAACCTTGTCTAAACTTGAATGCTGAACATCAGAGGTGATGCGAACGTTATATTAAATACACATTTTTTTATATCAACGGGCTTTTTGTTATGTTTGAGATTATTCGAGTCGAAGTTGGGTAACCGTTCTGCTTAAAAGTCCGTTTGTCATTACTTGCATGCAATACAATGAACAACTTTTGTGTACTGAGTTGAATTTGAATCATGTTCTCTGAAACATTTGCAGTCTTTTTATTCATGAAGACCATAATATTATTGCAAACGGGTATTGTAAATAACACGAGTTGTACTTATATTAAGTGCGAACATCAAACTTGAAACGTGTCTACTAAGATTACAAAACTGCGCTTGGCACAATCCACACAACTAGTGTGAGACTGAAAACAGTTTTATAGCGGAAATAATGCTGTTGTTGTTTGGCAATCACATTGGTTTGAATTGAGTCCTGTTACTTAAATAGACATATTTTACTTATTGCTCAAATAGGCGTGGGTGTCCGTTTAGTGCCTGGCCAATGGGAGTATGAATTGTAGTTATGGTAACTATGAAAGCTGAAATCTGGTTCATATACTCTATATCAAATGGCTCTCAAATGCCTAAGGAACATATCTTTTAAACAGATTTACCGAGAAATGTGGATTTTCAATTGTAAATTGTAAACAGAGCTTTTATCTATGTTCCAATTCAATGATCAATGATAATAATAGACTGCTTCCAGAAAAAAAATGTTTTATGTTGTGTACACGCATATGATATTTTTCATGAGAGGTCTGATGGGCTAAGGAGCCAATGGCTCTATTTTGTTAATTGTTGCCCCTTTCACAGAGGTATTCCAACACATAATGACAAGGATTCTATGCCGATGAATTAATCAAATCCAGTACATCATCAGTTCTGTATTATGCGGAAAAAGTTAGTCATGTACACATTTCTTAAAATACAGTTTCAAGAGTAGTATTGAGCATGTCTGCTTTACATGAAAATGGTTGGTGATCTGCCAGATTGTGGGCATGAAAGAAAGTGGAATGTCCTGGCGACATATTGGATAGTGAATATCTGTCATAACTTCATAAGCCGGTTGCTTTATAGGCGAAGTTAAGGTCTCCGCAGGTACAGGTATATTTGAGGGATCACAGACCAGTGGTCAGGATGGCACAGCTTGATGACAAAGGTTAGCTACTGAATGAATGACCAAGAACATTCAGCAGATATAACGAACCCATATTTCTGCATTGAATCCCCTGCATATACTTTCAGTCATCCAAGTCAATGGAGCACTAACATGTTGGTTACCATAGTTCTGTCGCGATGCTGATGTCGCTGATGTCAAAATGCCAATGAAAACCCAAACACTGCAGATTTAATAAGAATTCAGATTATTGGTGTCAACATAAATCGCCAATAAAACAATTAATTTAATCCCTGAATTGCCACAGAAGCATCAAACCCCTTTAACGCCAAAATAAAGCATGTGTATTCACTACTTAAACAAATAAGCTAAAGGAATTAAGTTCAATATGGTTAACCATCTGATACCATTCCTTGTATGAGGGATCGGGATAATTTTTTTCTCAGTACCAACTATGACACCTACATTTATCGTTGTGAGGCTTCCTTGAACATTTACTCTGACAAACATCGCAATAACATCTTTTAAACTCGGATAGTACCACACAATGACATACATCCGCTTTGTAATGGACTCCTTTCCATGGTTGATATTGCAATACCACGGAGGCTGAGGATAGTATGGAAGCCTAGTGAGCAAGGTCCCATTAACAAGTTGTCGTCTCCTGCTTCTAAATGATTTCAAATCTATATCAAAGTCAAGTCAAGTCAAAGAGTTTATTGTATTTAAGGCCTCCGGCCCATATACAAAAGTACATATACAAATAGTGAAGACACAAACAATATACAATTCAACAAATGACAATTGAAAAATCCCGTTTTAGTTACAAGTTTTTAACAGTTCATCTCTAAATCTTATACTATGCTTGATAAATAATGATAAATGGAGAATAACATTTTCGTTTTGAGAGGACATTAAGGATGTAAAGGCAACATTAGGTGATTTTGATAAAAACTTTTCAGGAATGTACTTTCTTCTGAACACGGAATAAGATGGGCAAACTAGCATAAAATGTATTTCATTTTCAACTGCTGATTTACATAAAGGACAAATTCTTCTATTCTTTTCGATACACATTTTTCTATCTATTCACAGGATACCTTTATTGCAGAATACGCCATTTAGAACTACCTGCTCATTCTGTGTAGGTTGGAGGAAAATACAACAACTGAACATCCAGAGTCTGATCATAGAAAATAACGTCATCGAGCCTCACAGATCCCACTCACGCTCCTACTCAAGCTTCAGTTTTATAAGAGTTTTCTCCTTGATTTTCTCAGAGACAATTCGTTTCATCAAATATTAGAATATCATTGAAAATGCGATTACCGATTAAACTTTTGTAATTTGGTAAACGAACGTCAGAATGAAAACTAACACATTTGAATGAGATTGCACGAAATATTTTACAGCATACCATTAAAGAAAAAATCATGAAACATGTATCATGTATCACCATGAAAGAAGCTACAACAAAATATATCTCATTCCACTACATTAGAAGTTTAAACGTATATGACTATGTTCAACAAACAACTGTGACAGTTGCTATAGTTAACATTCTTGTCAAGAAGGTGCAGTTAAATACATGTATTCTGATGTTAGAGACTTCAGGACTAAATGAGACAGCAGAAATACAGCGTTATCCAGCACAGAAGTAGCAGCGGTATCGTTCTGACAATAACTTCACCCTTACACAACAAACTCCTTTCATCGGAACTTCCGTTGAAGTCTTTACGTCAGATCCAGCTTCCGGTGTCTCGTAAAGCTCGTCTGGCTCGACTCGTAGGGACCATTTGTCCTTACTTCACGCTCTACCGACTTCCATAGACTGATCGAGCCGCTGAGTCTATAGATATCTATCCCTGGAGCGAGTGAAATTAAGGTTTCTTGCATATACACTTGATTCGCGTCCATGTCGCTTGGTGATATAGAAAGGGGCGAGATTAAGAGGTCTGGGAATGCATTTAGATCTGGTCTCATAATCACCCATAGGTGAGATAAAAACTAGTGTAGGGATAAAACAAACACATCCCCCTCTGTATTTTAATTCTATTCGGTACAAATGAAATTTCTTTATCATCAAATATGTTTTCATTGGAAGTATATTTTGAGTATGTCTAGTTGCCTTTTTATCTATTTTATCCTATTATCTAAGTTGTAGACAAAACAGTTTTTCCCCTGAGTACTCGAAACGTTGTCAAACGTCTTTTTACATTAATCAGAAAGATTGTTTCTCTTTTTGGATTGACAAATTAAAACATTGTAATTATTCTTGAGTTCCACTAACATTTCTGAATTGAAAGATGGGAACTGAATATTCCGTACATGTACAATGCCAAAAGCAGCAACTCTATTAGTTTTTTCATAATGTCAAAAGTTTATGTAATTTCGTGTTGTACTTTAATTTACATTATTGGAAATAAGACAGATTCAAATTCAAAATGTGTCTTAATCATTTAATTCAGTTTAGATAGTCTATGGCAGAACGGACTGTAAACGCCATCGAATCGATGTTTCGAAGCGCTCATAATATATCAAATTAGTCATTATATAAACATGTCCCATTACTATTAGAATACTCACAATATTGGTTAGATTTAAGCTGCATGGCGGACCTAATATTTTTACTATACGTTATATGAAGACATTTGGATATCCTGTTTTTTCTTGTTGACACAATAGTAATAGAACAAGTTAAATTATGTTAAATGCAATAAGAGGAGTGGTGGATTCCTGTAAATGATCCGGCCTCAAGGCCCGAAGGGACCAGTTGATTTATCACTAATCCACTCCTGCAAATGCATCAATAATCATCAATTTATATATGACGTATTATCATATTTTACACACAGTGTGAATTATCTCCTTTGATTTCGTTAATCATAGATTAAAATGGAGAATTAATCCGGAGGATCAATAGCATTAATTCCGTTGAAACGCCCTGCCATACTTTCTAGTGTATTAAAATACAGCAGTGACGTCATTGTATTGTTTCAATCATACATTATCCTACAAGAATCTACTGCTTCTATATGGACAATTGAGCAATAATAATTTTGAGATGGTCCCCGGAAGGGAACTGGTTTCATTATTTGATAACACAACATCATCCTCTGAAGAAATGTCTTCGAAGTGTGGATACTCGGCCATGTCTTCCCACTCAACAACAAAATTGCCATACATAATGTCTAAGTTGAATTAAGACCACCTTCCTTTTATACCAAATCCCAAGCTGATTGCGGTTTCAAACGTCTTGCACGTGAATTAAGCTGGTAACGTTGCACGTGCATTAAGAATGTACTGGCGAAATGGTAACGTTGCACGTGCATTAAGAATGTACCGGCAAGATGGTTACATTGCACGTGCATTAAGAATGACCGTTGAACCAGTTGGGACCATCTCAAATTTTGTTAAAGGATTTTGTTTTATTGAAAAACGTTTTTTGTGTTATAATTATGCAATGAAATACGAATGTTATTATCATAAACCAAAGCAGGTCATACAAAAAACACTTTAAACTAGGCTGTATTTTAAGTCAGATAACATACTCGTAACCGTACATTCGTAAAAACAATGTCCTCGCCGCTTCGCGGCTCGTACATTCTTTTTCACGAATGTACGGTTACTTGTATGTTATCCTTAACATAATTTCCCTTATCATAGTACTTCTAAGAAATTTAAACGGAACCATCAGTTCAATGGTTGCATTTTAAACATGTTTTGGTGCTGCAACTCTTGTGAGAATTGATGTAAGGAGTAAGTCACATACGAACAATCAAATGTTTTGTAACAAAAGTAAGTTCATATGTGATAACAAAGCCAAACCAAGGGCATATGAGGCTATGGCATTGTAACCGCAATACTACACACAGGTGTACACTGATGTTCCTTCATTAATTGGAGCTTCACTCGCAACTTTTAAATATTTTTGCTTGACAACGACATTAGTATCCATGTCGAAACGTCGCTAACACAGAATAAAGACATTGTTTATCTATAAAAAGTGTCATTACAAATTGTAATTGATTTGACCACTACCTCAGTAAGAAATAGAAATACATCTAGAAGCATTTAAGCAGGTCTTTTTCCTCAGAACGAGACATCTTTAAAAAATACACTTCTCGTTTGAATCTTTAGAGAGCTGAGTATCTCTTTAACCAGACAAAGTCTACGAAGAAGGCCCGCAGTAACCAAACGTTTTCATACTTAAGTGTGGATCTCTTTAGGAGTTGCTGCGAGAAAGCGCCTACCTCTCTCCTGACGAATAGCACGAGAACATGACTCTGCGATAGACACTTCTGATAGGACGAGTGATTGTTAGTGAATCAATCATTGAACGTGGATAGAGCCAGTGGTAGAGATGTATGTACAGTCCTGTTGGGGAGTGAGGGCCCACGTAGAGAATCTGAAGCCGAGACGAAGAGTGGGATTTGTAGTTAACTGCAGTATAGTAATGAAACATTTCTGTGTCTACGTCGAAATATATTTGTTGTCAAGTAACTAAATGATTAAACCAGTACATATTTCCATACCAAAATTATTTATCTTGAGTGCTACAACTTATTGAGTGTTCAAGGCAGCCTACCACAGGGTTTCCTTATATGGATATGTTTGCAACTCAATTCAAGATTGGAGATATGGGTATCATCAGCCAAAGGACATTTGAGCGAGTGGGTTTATACATTTAAGTTGCACAGATTATGTTTCATAACTTTTGTGTTTGGCTTTGATAAGAACCAAAATACTATATGACTTAAGTAAGTTCAAATCGCCTTTCTAAAGTTATGTCTTCATTTGCTATAATGACAGACAGACATGTTTATTCAGTATTTATGGCCCAGAGTACAGTTGCGGTGGGTTATTTTTACTTATTAGTCACGTGGCTTTAAGTTGAATTGTACATGCGATTTCATTTAATTCATAAATTGTTGTATATATTTGGCAACATTTTAAATAACATCAGGATTAGAGGCATTAAGCAGATTGTACATCATTTGTGGATTGACATATTTACATTTCAAGAATTTGTTTCTACATAGGGAAAAAGTTTCACAAACTAACAGAATATGGAATTCATCTTCAGTTTGACCTGAAGAACAGTAAGAACATGACAAATCTTTCAAAGTTAAATTATCTTTCCTCAAATGTTGTATCTTTAAGGCATGTAGGGATATTCTATATTTACAAAAACTTCTCAGGAGGGATTTATCATTTAGAACAGTTATATATTTTTCAGCCCTAAACACTGATTTACAGTGGGAATACTGATTCAGAAAGGTGGATGAATGAAGTGATTCATACCACTTTTGAATAAATATGTCTTTTAAACGTTGCTTGAACATTGATAGAAATATATGTTTGTCACCAACATCTTGGTTTATCCATACTAGAGAATAACATATTTCTCACATCAGCAGCCCATTGGTGCTTCCCACGATTATCTAAAGATAGAAACATTTGATAACATTGATACGGTATCCTGTACTCTGGCATTCGTATCCAAAATTTGATAACTCTATTGGCTTTCAATATGCATTTGGTAGCGGCCAGTTTCACCAAGTATGGCCTTATTAGAAGCAAATTTTCCGACTGATAAAAATCTTTTGGTGTAAGATGTATGGACATTTTCAATAACTTCAAAATAATTTGCTCCCCAAATTTCTGCACCATACAACAGAATCGGTGATATTTTTTAGTCAAAAAGTATACAGGCAATATCAAAAGAAATAAACTTATTTACTTTACTTTAAGTTCAAAAATAGACAAGAGTGCCTTTTTGGCTTGTGCGGCAAGGGTCTTGCTTGCCATTGATGTCAATATTATGAAGAGAAATTGAATTTTGCGTTCCATTTACATGTAGAATAGTTAAATGATCTTTTAAGCACTATAAACTTATATCTATGTATGTGTTTGCAGTAACTAAGTTTTCAAGATTGCCTTTGAGTCATTGGCTCACGCCATTGTCCGGTTTTCGATCACAAAATCACTTTAACCTGTTTGTTGTCACTATAAGCATTGAAATCTTAATTTTCAGAATTAACCAGTACTTCTTGGTCAAGTGACTCCATTTTACAATGATGTTTGACATACCTGTATTTGACCCCAAAAACATACCCCGTGTCCCTTTAAAGCTAAGATCACAGTCATGATCACTTTGGTGTTTCCACGTATTTCATTGCAGTCACGCTAGTCTCCTATAGACTGATGAAACACAACAGTAATAACAGTTACTTAGCTTACAATAAACTATTCATAACCGGAGGTTTAGCCTTCCCCACATTGCGAAATCATACATTTTGGTAAAGCTTAAGATAAATATCAAGATTTTTCCTTTCATAAGGCATTGTCAACACTGTCAACACAATCACTCATCTTATGTGCTATAGATAAGTTTTCAAAATAACGTTTAAGTAATTCTAGCACACCATCCGCGCTTTTCAAATAAAAAATGAAGATGTAAGTATTCCTTTTGTTTCTATACTGAACTGGTAAACATGAAACAACATTTTTCCGCAACAATATTTTTCCGGTGAAATAGCACCGATGGTTTTATTTTGGCATATATAACCCTAACAACCGCAGGGTATCACGTATACAGAGAATACTACAGGAGGTCTCATTACGTACGAATTATACGAAACGAGTGTCCTTCCGGCGGTATCTGACCCACGTTCTAAATAAACAAAATTGGAAATATACTGTTATTTTGTAGTAGTTTGCATGTTTTCAAACCGAAACCGGTTTCGTTAAGCGGTTGCGGAGGAATTTCAGATGACCCATGGCCACTGCACTTCTTTTGACCTTCGTGAGTATTCGTAACAGAATAAAGTTCATATTGGTTTTTCAATTAAAAGAAAACAAAACCAAATGGGCACCTTAAGAATTTCAATAACAACAAATTCAAGCTTCAAAAGAAGCGAATTTCATTTTTTAAAGTAAATAGCGTACAACTATTGTTTTTGTCATTTCGGCCGGCACAACATCTACCGTCAACCGTCACTTGAACGACACTTGACGTGTGACCTAGTTTAGCATTTGAGTCGGCTCGATCACAGGACGTGTTACGGATTTCTCACCCTGACATTGGCTGCTATAGAAGTTAATGTTTATCGTGCCACCATAGATGGGGGCAGAGAATATCGAGTTCCTAGGACGAGATGGAGTCGGAGCTAGTGCTGGCCGCATTGTGCTGGCAGTGACTGCGTTGGATTGGGGCGGCATGGTTTGCTGAAGGGCAAGGTCACCGTCACAGGAAATGATGTTGCTAAGCTAAGTTTTGACGTGAACTCACTGAATGTCCCCAGAGGTTTAACAATTGAAGTAACTCTTCCTCGAATAGTACCATCGATTTTCACGCTGTCATTGACACGAATGGGAATCGCAATGTTTTCTAAAGACACTGTAAATTACTTTTAGTCTCTTCCAAATACGTATAAATATGTTTTGTGGTGTAATTATTTAAATATTGTCTGTTCTTTTACTATCGTCCATGCGAGATGTGACACCCTTTGAAAATGACGTAGTAATAGTTGTAATATTAATGAATGCACGTGATTGTTATGAATGAAAAAGTAGTTCCGTCAGAACAAGATCTAAGTGAAAGGTCAACGGTTATCCAATCAAATTGTTAGAATACGGGTCAAATGGTTACGACACAGGTCAATGCGATACGACACTCGTGTGACGTACGGGATTAGTATGCAACTGCCTATACACTGTTCACGTGGGTAATAAAACTTCATATTAATTCTCTATGGATATAAGCTTACAACTAACGCCTCGTGGCTGAGTTTCCCACGCGAACAACTAGGGGCGTGTGCACTGTAGTCAGTGAACTATCACTGTAACGCCTCTGTACATATCCCGGCCACGCCCCCTTCTCTTGTCATACTTGACCATTGATTACTGATGAAACCGGAAATAGATGTCAATTATATTACAATGATTTCTTCTTGCTTTGCAGTTTTTCAGAGATTCCTGAGTACGTGTACCTATCTTTTGAATCATTTGTATTTTTTTATCGTTTATGATAATCTTGGACTCAAACTTTTCTGAAATGCTAATCCGCTTCTCCGAAACATATCTGAATATCAAACAACACGTATTAAAGCATGAACAAACATGAATTTTGATAAATGAATGTAGGCTATATCCAACGCCCAGAGCAAGTAGTTCCTCTATTGCTACCATTTTGCTTACGACTGATTGTCCACCAGTAAAATATTGTGCAATCCCTCTCACATCAGATCTCTCTTATTATTTTTGATATATTTTATCAAAATGCAGGTCAAACTCATATTTTTCTACACTGATTTAAAATCAATCATATGCGTTCTTATAATGAAGAGAAAGGTTCCCTCATACAAGCTTCTGTCGCATCGAGGTTCGTTCCTCCTTTCTACCTACCATTGTGCCAACATGAATCCACCAAATGTACTTCAAACCAAACATGTGGTAAATGCATTGGAAAATCAGAGAAAATTAAGACATATTTGTAGAAAATATAAACCTTAACCAATGGGCATGGTTTGTATAGAAGTTTCTATTAAGGATTACATTAACTATCAAAAGTTAAACTCTTTAAGCCGTACGACACTTCCAGGTAGTCACTTTAACCTTTTCGAGAAATCCCTGTATCCTTTAATAAAAAATCTAGTTTACACATTTTCATTTAAAAATCTCATAAATACATATGTCAATTGAATAAATCACCGCCGTGTTATGGAGAAGTTATACTAATTTTAAATCTACAGTAAGTGAGTGCCTCTCCAGCCCCTCAGACCTTGAGTCATCGATCTTCCTTTCCCAAAAGGAAAGTTTTCATTGAACATTGAGTGTCATTTAGGGCATTGCGACAGAAAATATGAATCATTTTAAACACTTTTAAAAGGACAGTGAAATAACCCTATTAGATTTGACTGTACATAGACTACTTAGTTAGTTATAGGAATACCTCTGATGAACTATCCGTATATGGAAGGATGATATATGATGATTGATCAAATTACCCTAAAGTTATTTAGCTTCAAACTGTTTGTTAAACGTTGGATTGATGTTGAAGTACCTCTAAAAAAGTGTTTTATTGGATTGATGTTGAGGTACCTGTAACAAGTTGTATCTTATTGGATTGATGTTGAGGTACCTGTAACAATTGGTCTTTTACTGGATTGATGATTAGGTACCTGTAACAAGTAGTATTGTTTTGGATTGATGTTGAGGTACCCTTTAACAAATAGTATTTTTATTGGATTGATGTTGAGTTCCTGTAACAAGTAGTATTTTTATTGGATTGATGTTGAGATACCTGTAACAACTGGCATTGATGTATGGACGAAGGTGATATAGGTTCTTATCGCAGAAACATGGAGACATGACATGGAGAATTTCCTAGAGATTCAATCGCTGGCTGATCATAAATATCAATTAACTACTGCGCAACAGTACGTTCCAAACTTAAAACGACCGATACATGTATCTTATTAGTGACATTGGTCTGCTTTAACTAAAACAATCCATTAAAACATTTAATCCAATGATGCGGGATCAGAGGTTACCAAAACAGTTCATGTACCAAACCGACTCACTATCTCTTTGACAAAACAAAGTGAAGCGTAATTAATTAACGTTTTGACTTTTTAGATGCAATACTTAAATTGTGCATGTGTGCATGAATTCGATTGAATGAATTCATATAGTTATATCTCTCGATAAATTTAGGGGAGAAAACCAAATATTTCATTTCGAGAACTTTATAATGAACATGCGAAAAATTTAACGAAAATATTTCTATATGAATATATCTGTAAAAATTAAGTTTTCATGGTTTATGTGTAAAATATTCTTAAAAATAATAGACAAAGATGAATCTGTGTTTATCAATTGATATGCATAGATTCATCTTCAGTCTTTTATTTCTTATAAAATACATATATAACTACCCCACCCAAACATAATTCCTGTATCCGACCCTCGGATCAGCCGAAACTGTTCTCGTTGGTAAAGAGTACTCCACCAGAGTAGCGACGATCAAACGATTACGTCGATTTTGAAGGTCAGGGGTTAAGGCTGATCCTAATGTTTGGACATTGTTGTTTTACTCATAATCAGCTCTAGTGCCATTGACTCCGATTCTGCGACTGTCAGGAATCCGTTTCTCAGGTGTTACGTTCTGAGATATATGTCGAAAATCATGACCCAAATCAAACATATTGGTTGCGTTTTGCTTTTCATAACAAGAAAGTTCATTATCGAAAATAAAATATTAAAAAATATAAAAAATTAAAAAAGGGATAATATACAAATTTCCAAATTACGAATGGATAGTTTCTTTTGAGTTTGACCCTTCTTTGTTTTTCAGGGAGAACTTGAACCGGACGTCCGGAGAAGAAGCCAAGTGTAGTGAGATTGAACTGAAGAGTGTACAAGAAGAACGCATGTCGTCTATATATCCCCGCAGAAGCTAAGTAAAGAATTTGGATCCTTTTCGGAAATATGCTCTTCTTTGCATTTTGCAATAATCATGTTGTAAAGAAAGACATATTTCAAGAAGAAACACTTAAAAACGCGAACCGTTTCTTGATATACAACATGTTTTAAACTAAATGTACTTGTTAATCCATTAAGGCGTACTCGTGGTAAAGTGTAAAATTTGTATTCTACTAACAGATTTTCCGAAAAGAAACACTCCAAAACGTTCTGAAACTGGTTGCTACCAAGGCATGTCGTGCCTGGTTTAACTAACGACAGCAGGAACATCAATCATCCCCAAGCCGGGCTGTCTAGTTGCGCTGCAATAAATAACCCTCCTTACGAGTGTTAACTCGCCGCTATAAAGTCTTGATCAAATTTCGACCAATCAGAAATGACGTCCGGTGGAGGTTTTTCGAAGCGTAATGCTGATAAATATAATTGGAGGTTATTGTTCCCCACTCATTTTCTCGACGCGTGCGGAGATCCGGTGATTCGTCTAGACCAGATTGGTATCCGAATCGGAACTAGAGAAGAAATAACATAGCAATAGGGAAAAAGTTGTTGGACTTCTGAATAATACCATTGTCGCTGTAGTTCTTTTTATCGTAAATTGTAAATAATGAAGTAACTGTTCAAAAGTTCTGCCCAGAGAAATGTATCAAAGTTATTTTGATTCTACAAGACATTTGTTCTAAATGTTATATACATGTATTTCTAGTGAGGATGAGTACTATACATGTATATCACTTCATATCTGCTATAATCAATTTCAGTATAGATTATTTTAAAAACAGTACCAGTATATCGATTGTATTGAATCACATTTTAAATCATTCATTTACATTCATTTTTTGCACAATAGTCTCAAATCAATTACCTTCAAAACAAAGTAAATTACTCTAAATGGTCAAAACTAAATGTTAAAGCAAAGAGATTTTAGAAGAAATCATCACAAAAAACACATGTAAATGAACTATTCACTACAAATAACTTTACAGTTTTACGAAAAGAGATATTTACAATCATGATAGTATTGGTAGATATTATCAAAAGACACATCGCTTCTACTGATCCCTAAATGCCTTGTTGTCATTGTACATTTGTAGCAAATTATCAGTTTTTCCAGAAATAATATACAGAAGGAAATTGCTATTGGTTCTAACACGCACGCTCTATCTTACCAGGGAATAAATCTGAATTATTTATCAGCTTTTGATGACAAAAGTTCTTATATCTATTTGTGTCAATCTTTTACTGAAACATTTTATGGTTGGTTTTCTGGCAAGTATTATCCATTTTAACAAATGGCCTATTCGTTCGAGAATGGAGTTGTTCCTTATTTCGTTGTGTGTTTTTACGAAACCGTGATTTATGGACCGGTCATTAATTCAAGTGGGAGGGGGAAAAATTACGAAATGTTCATTTCAAGGAGGGTCATTTTAAATCAGACAGTAATTAAACCATCTTTCTTTGAAGACTTGAAAGAGGGGCTGACAAATTATCAACCTTTCTTAAAAGAAAAAAGTTCAAATGCTTAGCTCATATGGGCAGGTCTTTCTCATAACTATAACAACACATCCTTGTATAACAATTAATGCCTACGAGTACGCTGGTTTGACTATTAGTATTTATCATTAGTAGTTCTGGAACGGAAATCAGACAAGCCCATCTGTTAATATATTAAAGGCTTTTTTTGTTACTGTTCGCTATATTTTGAGACATCAAATATACGTTTTTGTAACCATTTGAGGTATACAGCTAAATCAGCCAGTCACATTTAATGAACATATACTCCTCTGTAACTCAACATCTCAGTTCTACAAATTTATGTAACCTTAAAACTTGATAATTGTTTGATTTTGTATATTCAATTTAGTCATACTTTTGTAAGTAATAGAGTAAGAATTAATTCCAATGTTGATATTCAAATTTGCTATTTTTGTACCCCAGCTACGAAAACGTCATGGTTACATAGTTGTCAGCGTCAGTTTACTTTACTCGTTATGTAAGTAATATATCGACACTGCTTATACAAATAGCGAAACTGTTACATCGCTGTGGAAAGATAAACGCGACCATTTTAACGTGTTGATCGACGTTCAAGCAAGACCGCTAGAATGAGTTATTCAACTGAAGATAAATGACTGAAATTCAACTTAGCATGTTTAATAACTTTGAATATTAATATGGCATCATCGATAAAACGTTAGTGTTTACGTTCGAAGGTTTTATTGTCATCTGTCGAGGGACGTTAGATTCCCCGTTGAGGCGATGTAGGTGACATGCTCTAAGTCATACACCGACACCCGACCCGAAAGTGATGTTGACTGTTGAGTAAAAATCTCAACGATAACGAGGAATTTGTTTGATTGTTACTGCCTCCTTACGAATCACAAACACATTAAAACTTCTACGAGGTTGAATTATGTCAATCACCCTACCTTAAGCTTTGCCGTCTATTTCAACAAGAGAGTTGACAGGCGGCTAGTGCTACGTAGACTTGTGAAAATTTTACAACAAAATTTTGCAGGAAAACTGGAAAATAACGTATACAAAGTTAATATTTGTTGACGTTGGTTTGTTTAGTGACAATTTATGCATAAAGAAAACGTTTATTGTTGTGATGATTCCCGACTTGTAATCTCGTCTCATCAAGATTGAAAACAGTGAATAAAGTTTACGCAACGTAGTACAAATATATTAATGGAGAAAGTAGTCCCTCGTCTCGTTCACAGAGGCCAAGGTCATATTTTAACCAATCAGATACGCCAAAAGTGATATGGGCACATGTGCTCGTATCGAAAATATTAACTCGCTTATCATCAACCATATGGATAATAAAAGATGTTACGAAATGTTACATAGGTATTTTTCTTGATAAATTTTTTTCATAAGTTCTTTAGATTTTCAACATTTTTTTGTGCCATTACTGTACGGAGAAGTGATTTTTGTTCCAGTCATATCATAATTATAGTTTTAATGTTATGCAATTTAATCACTATGGTTTGTAGATTGCCTTTGGCATTCTTCGGCAATAAACTGATATTTTTAGATTTTTTTACAACTGAATTTGAGGAAACCATATTGTCTATAGCTTAATTCCCAAAACTAAATATGCTAGCATCACCAAAAGCAATATCAACCATGATCCTGAAAACTATTTAAGAATTCAATTATTTTGTGTTTTCAATGGATCATAGTTTTAGCAGTGAGTATTGGTAAATGGGTATTTACACTTTTACTGACATATTTAATAGAAAATAGTCTTCTTCTTTCAATATCACATTTGTCGGGAAAGTAAATTAAAGCATGCCAAATGATTAATGTTTTCATTGGTCATTCGATATGCCGTGATACAAATAGAACACAAAGCATTGGCTAAAACTTCTCTTGGACATTTCCATTTGTAATATAGTTTAAGGAAATTTATTAGGTGATAATTATTTTGGGGGTTTTAGCCCCCAAGCAATTAGCAGCTGTTTTTCGATGATTGAGTGTGTAAAGTGTTTTTTGTGATGAAACTGAATCTTTAAAAAAAAACACATGTTAAAACCATTACTTGTAGGGAAAATATATATGTTTTCAACATTCTATAAAGTGTTATTTTCAAAGAAGGACCTTTCTTTAAACTGTGAGAGAAAAATGTTAAATTCAGAAGTGAACATAAATCTTCGGGAGGCCAATTTCAAAAGGTTTCATAAATATATTTTGGGTAAGGGTCAGGAAAATGGGGAGGGTCATGAAAATACAAGCCCTAGTAAAAAAGCATGATGTCATTTATCAGATAAGACATCTTACTCTTAATTGTACAGTGACAGTAATAACTTCCAACGTAGTTAGCGGGCGTTTGGAAATCATTTTTATAATCAAGTGTGGATCCATTCATCATTGTTTAAAACGAAAAGCATAGCACGCAACCATGGGCACTTAGTATATCTTAGACAATACACTTAGTATATCTTAGACAATACCCTTAGTATATCTTAGACAATACACTTAGTATATCTTAGACAATACACTTAGTATATCTTAGACAATACACTTAGTATATCTTAGACAATACACTTGGTATATCTTAGACAATACACTTAGTATATCTTAGACAATACTTTTAGTATATCTTAGACAATACTCATTTCTAACGTTTGTAAATAGATACGTTCTTTCATTAAAATGTATTTTAAAAACTAAAAAAAGATATTGAAGAAGATGAAAGTTCTTTTAATTCGACAAAGATAATCGATATATGTTGACAATAGTACAGCCAATACTGAAACAAACTTAACGACTGTTTATGAGACTTTGCTATCGAGTCTCGTTACCACAATCACCGAGAGACCAGCCTGTCTACTTCCGGTTTTCTTGTACTGTAATTAAAGTTAAAGTTTAGGAGTTTAAAAGCTTGATTTGTAAAGTTTTAAAATGATTTCAAGCAAAACAGTCACGTCATGATAACCACTAAGTTGGGTTTTTTAACTTTAATTTTAAGTCATCGTCAGGTGTAACATACAACACAGATGTTATAGTTGGAAACCTCTCCCCTGTCTTCCTTAGGTTATACAACCAATCGCATAAAATTTTATTTATTGTAATGTGATCTCTTTCCTGATGTTTTACTTGTTTTCGTTCATTTATTTGGGTGATTTAAGTATTCTGTAAAATATATGGCACTCGATTTACTTTGATTGTTTGAACGTCCCAGACGATAGCATTTCTAGCCAGTCTAATATGTGATATTTGCTTATCAATAGTAATACACAATGTATATCATTGGATAATATGATAGGTAATGATAAAGTCGGATTCCAATCGACTCAAAATGATTTAATCTAAGAAACAAGTATCTTAATGAAAAGTAGAGCATACAGCTGCATACCGAAAGTTTGTTCACTTACCACTGAATCGTAGTGCAAATATCATGTAATTTTGGTTTCGTTTCAACGTCAATGGAATAACTTCAGCAAGACTGACAATGGATTACCCACTGTCCATGTGTGAAATAGCCATTCTTGACCTCATTTTGGCAATTTCTGGACACTCGTGCAAAAATTCGAATTTTGGCATATAGATAAAGACAGAAGGGGTCACATTTTCGAAATTTCAATTTATTTAAATGTCAAATGATATTTCCCACATCGACTCTCTGAGTTTAAACCAACAAAATCACATTGCCTTTGTGTTAAGAAACAAACGCAACTAATTTTTAGAGCAGTTGATAACTTATAAAGGATTTTATGGAGAAAAATAAAAATTAGTGTTTTCGGAATTTTGAGCCACGGTGACTTCAATGACCTGCCAAAACTGTTACGGGTAATTGTGGGGTACGATAAACCTTTGCCTTAAAGAAGAATGGATATGCATATGTGTATTGAAAATTCAATATTATACGTTTCTTTTTCGCAACGCTACGATACCTCAAAGGCATCTCAAATTACATGATATTTGCACTAGTATATTCAGGTATGTGAACAAACTTTTGGCATGCAGCTGTAATTCATTTACATTAGTTCTCCGAATGGAGCCAAATCATAGGTATTACATTGGTTACTTGTTTTGATTGGTCCATGACTTGACACGAAAAGTGCCGAAGCATAATTGTAAAGATAGGGAAGCTAAAAACGTCTATTTTACCTAAAATAATTTACTATTATGATTGATCTGGGGAAAACTACCTACGATCTGGCAGACAAATAAACTTATTGTGTCCCAAGGAAAGACTTATTTACAAATGTTTTTAAATATACTTGCAGTTTTGCTTTCATGACAATCTGAAGGAGTTGAAGATAATTTGGAGACTACTGCCATGTTATCAACCAACTAGCCTTGTGATGTGATAATTGTCTTGAACATTTCTATCTCCTTAAATAAGATCTTTGATTCGCTCATTTATATCAATTTGACCCATTATATCTTTGAAATTCCCCGTTGCGCGGGTGTCTTGGTGACCTGTGGCCCGGAAATGACCCAAATTACAAAGCTCAGCGATATTCCATCTTAAAACAAAGTTCGCGATGTTCAGGGTTTTGGAAGTGAACTCGGGGTCACGTAGCGAGATGTCTCTCATTCATCAGATGTCTCTGCCTCCGGGACACGAGCTTTGTTGGGCTTCTTAACATCTACCGTTCGATTTCTGCAAATATACTGAAGGTGTGTAGAAAAAACGAAGCGATTTGCTGGATCCCATGATACCCCGACAAAACAAAATTTTTGACACTATATGGAACAAGTATCATATGTACCTTCTGGGGTTTTCAACGACTTTCTACATTTAATTTGTACCGTTTCCGTCGAAATGCAACTTAGAATTTTGTTTACGGACTAGAACTCACAAGCCACAAGGCCTAACTCTTGATACTTTGTATATTGAACAATCATAATGTGCAGGGGTGCATATTGGGGGTTTCAAATTCTTCCTACTTTTATTTTTGGTCGTTTTTATGGTAATGCGACATGGAATTTTTTGAAACCATAGGGCAAGGCACATTAGAATTTTACCGTTTCATGGAAACGCAAGTTACATTACTGTTCCAGGAAAGAACCTTAAAACCTGAACGCTGATCACAATGAAATACAGGATGTTAACCAATTATCATGCGTGGTGATGCCTTTTCGGTTTTCGACTTCTTTAGAACTTTATCATTTGCTGGTTTCATGCATTCATTCGATTCCTTAACCTTATCACTACGGAGGTGACAAAATTATCTCTTTTCCAATTAAAATTTATCACTTTTCTTCATAACGCTAGTGAGGGCGACATACTCTTTTAAAGGCAGCGTGGCGTGTAAAGCACGTGTTTTCAATCTCATCAGGGTGTACAACCCTACCATATCCAAGGTTGAATGATGTCTTCTAATATTCCCCACTGAAACTGAAATAAACTATTAACCAAAGATCAAAGAATGGAAGTTTTCATTTTCTGCAGAGAAACACAAAACGCGTGGCATACAAAAATAACACAAAGTTCTTTCTTTGAAGGGATACATTCTTTGGAAGTTAAAGTGCGGATGTCTGGTTCAGAAAAATATGCAACCAAATGATAAACATACGAGAACAGGCTGATTGATATAATACTGAGTCATCTAAAACAACAGAATTTCCGGACAGTAAGTGGGGTACTTTGAAACTAGATATCTGAATACCAAATTAAAGTTTCAGTCAAAGTACGTCGTCTTCATAACGTGAAATATTTCCATATCCAGGTTAAAGTTAAACTAATACAAAACAATATGTATAATCACAATGAAGGGAGTTTTTTTATTCAGAAACATAACCCAAATGCATGCACTTTACGCATACCCTTTCTGTGGTGTGTGGTTTTGCACGGCATAAGTCACATTCATTTTTTTTCTATTTTTGCACTGACATTATTGTTTCTGGCCACCTATGAAGCACCTTCCACGAAAATGGATCTCTTTTAATATGTCAAGCAAGTGGCTTTACATTTCAACTATACAGCTGCATGCCAAAAGTTAGTTCACATACCTGTATATATTAGTGGAAATATGATGTTATTTGAGATGCCTTTGAGGTATCGTAGAGTTGCGAAAAAGAAACGTATAATATTGAATTTTCAATACACATATGCAGATCCATTCTTCTTTAAGGCAAATGTTTTTTGTACCCCACAATTACCCGTAACAGTTTTGGCAGATCATTTAGGTGACCAGGGGTCAAAATTCCGAAAACACTATTTTTTTATTTTCTCCATAAAATCCTTTATAAGTTATCCTCTTCTTAAAAATACGTCACGTTTGTACCTTAGCACAAAGTCAATGTGATTATGTTGGTATTAATCTCAGAGAGTCGATTTGGAACATTTTATTTGACATTTAACGAAATCGAAAATTTCGAAAATATGACCCCTTTTGTCGTTATCAATATGCCAAATTTCGAATTTTTCCACCAGAGACTAGATGATCCCAAAATGAGTTCAAGAATGGCAATTTCACACATGGACAGTTGGTGATCCATTGTCAGTTTTGCTGAAGTTAATCTATTGACGTTGTAACGAAAACCAAATTACATGATATTTGCACTACGATTCAGCGGTAAGTGAAAAAACTTTCGGTATGCAGTTGTATGATGTACATTTCAATAATTCCAGTTCAATTCGCTGACCCAAAAGCTATAAACCGCCTCAATGAGGTGGTATATTTTAAAAGTTTTTGGAATTTGTAAAAAAAAACTGTTGACTGATAATGCCTCTCGTGCCGTTTTATATCAATATTACAAGAACAAACACACACAAGGACGAGCAATAATCGTAATGATCACTGAAGACCATAGAGACTCCATTTAAGTTTTATAATCGTTGAAACATTGTACAACTAAGTATTTTATCTAATTAGGTATATTTTGTTTAAATATGAGCAGTCGTAGTTTTAAAAGAAGAAAGTTTTAGCTGACAACTTTTCCTTTTTACAAAAACTTCGGTTTAGAATTATCTCCTAATCGAGGGGACGTCAATGGTGTCTCCATGGCAATACCACCAACAGATAGGAACATTGATTATCAATGATGCAGAACTGTGTTAGCCGTACAGAATTATGTTCCAATGATTTTTGTTAAAATTTAAAAGATTGATAAACTTGATAACACTTACGAACTACATCCATCTATTTTGGAAACAATCGCTACAATGCATCGCTAAACATATTGAGCATGCGAGTAAAAAAAATCTTAATTCGATGCTTTATGACGATATCAATCATCAAACCACACTGCTCGTTACACCGTACATCACCTCATGACATAACCATTACAAACTTGCAACATGCTTTTGCAATTTTACAGGGAAAAATATGCATGTTAAGTATCCTTTGAATGAGGAGACATCATAAAACAGTAACATTCAGAACAAGAATCTTAAAAGAAATCATGTGTTTCTCAAAGATCACTTATCTTGAACCAAAGGTCAAAACTATTCATGCAATGGAATTAGAACCCTAAAGCCAAACTACCAAAATATTATTTTAACCAATGAAATCGAAGAAGGATTGGAGCAGTGTGGACCGAGCTGATGTCACGTGACCAAACTTGAATCATCTTGTCCCCAACAGAAGGTAGCACAGCAGGCGATTTAATTGACACCCTCTGTGAACTAATGCGAATCCTCCCACACCGAACAAACCTCGTCAGAAGCTGAGAACATCTATTCACTCGCAAATTAAAGACCTTCTGGTTTTATGTTTTATTGGCTTCCATGATACGTTCTTGATTGATAGGAGCTGATTGCAGGCGTGGGGGACAGTCACGAGCAGGAACTCACGGTTGTAAACCTATTGTCCAAATTTACCCTCAAGTAATTAAATCCGCCAGCTAAAATCTTTATCTTGCCCCCAAATACAAATTTACAGCCTTTTCATTGATATTTTAGAAAACAGGAAGACGAACCATAATGAGTGAATGGTTTCCGTCTTGACATTTTCTGCTGGCACTGCAAGGAGCTATATTTAGACCAATTCTCTTATCTTTAAAAAGGAACCGAGGCTTCTGATCTTTCCCTTGTAAGACTTGGCCCCGTGTGAGCAGGGATACCACCGAGAGCCGTCATGTGGAAGGTAGGTTCAACTTTTCACTCTGAATCACCTTATGATTAACTGATAATTAATGTGAAATAGAAGCAAACACTTAATGTGTAATCATAACGTTACATTATGATATATAGCGCTTGAGGTCATTGTTATCTTGTCTAAAAATAACAATAAGATTTACTGTTTGTTTATGCCTGACTTAAACAATCAGACTGTTTAGTAATCATTAACTTTATTATTAGTTCCTGTAGGGAAAAACTATAAGATAGTTCAGATAACGTATTTATATCACAATCAACCAACTGATATATCGTAGATAGTAGAGGTTTGGTTATAAGTTGCGCATTATCGACATATATCATTAGTTTTGATATTTGCTCCAAACATCAGTTATGGTCATCGATGTTGTAAACAGGTAATTCTACGTTTTAGAACTTGTAAAATAATAATAGGTTGTAGAATTGTTATCCCCTGTGTAAAGGTGTGCATTACATTTTCAATAACTTCAACGAATTTACATGCTCTAGCAAGAATTAACATTTAGAAAATATGATGCAGCACAAATCATTCTAGGTTAACACGCTGAATAAATTGATGATTTATCAATTTTAGAAAATAATACATTTCGTCTACAAAAATGTCTGGTCTTTATACATATAAGCGAATTCAACAACAAACAAACTTGCATGTCTATATAAGTATAATGAGTATCCACGTTGCTGTTCTTTGGGTTTAGCTTGTCTTTGAGAGAAGTGTTACCACGCTAACATGTATACGAGGTCATTGTTCGTCTACCATAAGGCTGTGGTATCGTGTCAATACTTCATCCAATGTAGGGAAATCCCCTAAATCGGATTAAGAAAAGATAGCTTTCTGAGTTCACATGGAAGCTCGTTTAACCAAAATGTTTTATATTCTTTCAAATAATAATAAACCAAAAGCGTCATGTTGAGAATATTCTCACTTCAATTCGTTTGAGGAATGACAAATCGAAATGACCTTTTGTAATTATTACTTTACTTATAAGTATAATTTTCCTGGAACTGTCGTCGGTTTGTTTTATCTAGAATTTCTGAAGTGACTTTATAATTTTGTTTTACATGTATTCAAACCCTAGAAATATGATATATACACACATGAACACTGAAAATAAATTAACTTGACACAACACTTTACTGCATGCTTCCATGTTTATCATATTTACACAAAGCTTATATAAAGCTTTTAAATGTTATCATACTCAATTTTCAAAACGTCTTGTATTAAGTTGTAGAGCGATTAAAATACAAAACAGACCTGGTTTTATTCAGGATATATCACAGAATGTCGACTCAAGATATTTACAAACTTTTTTTAATATTGTAAGAAGTTTTGACATGCCATTTGGCTTACGTGTGTTCAAAGTAAATCTAAAGTTGGAAACTTTGGTATGGTACATGGTAATATTATCATGTCTTCCACCAGATAGTCTGTCCACAAAGCAGGGGTTGGTTTACTTCTCATTATCCATGCCAGGTTCTTAACTTCACATTGTTCCTTTCACTCTCCATGCTACAAAGCAAGGGTTGGTTCTTGAGTCGTAGAGTTAGTCTTTCTGCCAAACTCACATTCTATTTGGCCCCCTCTTATGAAACGATACTACTGTTAATTTGGTTCAAGTTCGCCTGATAGCGATGCAGTATAACTTACGTTTCAGCTAGTGCTCAGAATAACATCGTTCACAAGGTTTATTTCGGCGCTCTGGCGATACATCCATTTAAAAGCACTTGCAGATGGTAATGACCATTTCACAGGTGAAGATAAAACTCTACAGAACTCCATCAGTTTTGACAATGTTTTCTAATGCTTATAGAAAACTAAGCGACGATAGCTTTAATGAGAATTTGAATGATTTGAATGTATTTGAATATCTAAAACATATTTCAACCATGACTAAATAACAGTTGTCAGAGATGAATCTGTGTTTGCAGATTTAAAGGAAAGGTTGATACACACTTCACATACCACTTGAAAATGCTAATTGGCGAATATTGGACTATTTGAGGTGTTATAAGATAAATTTTAAATGAGGCCATTGTATCTAAGAGACGGAAATATATTTTTAATATCTTGAATTCGTTATTATAAACATATGTATGGTAAAGAATACACGTCATGGTTCTACTCATCAAGATATGACAAGTATTGATCCAATATGTTCATCAAAGTTTATGTTTTCGACATATTGCACTCTCGATCGTTTACACATCATTGATGTTGATAGGACATAATGACGTGGGTTAAAAATAGTCGGACTATTTAGAATCACAATTCATTCTCCTATCTTGCCTGGTTCAAGAGCTTCTAAAAAGACAATTTTAAACGTATGGATTTCTAAACATATGAACAGATAATATTTCAAAACTTGGGAATTACAGTAGTTGAATTCTGGAGACATTATATAACTTTGTGTTGCTAGTTTTGTCACTCGTCCATTACAGATACTTTCTTGCAGTTTTCTTGGTGACGTTTCTTTTATCACTGAGTTTATATACATGAGTGGATATGGATAAGATGAAATTGTTGAAATGTTTCGCCTCACGACAGACCCAATGCTAAAAATAAATTCAGAGCATGTTCTCAGTCTGTTCAATATTTATAATTGTTATCGTTATTAGCGACTTAAATCTACAACCAAATTGTTAAACAAAAGTACTATTATATACTTGAAAGTGATTTTAGTAAAAATACAAAACACATGTCATCGGTGTCCGAAAATGCTGTCCGTCGCCAGTCAACTTATTAGTTGGTTAACAAGTAAAGAAGTGAGCACAGCTCACATACCCCCGCTTCAAACTATAGTCTGGCTTTCTTTGTTGGTCTTACCCTCAAAAAGCTCACTTAGGGATCATGGTTGATAAGTGTATTAAGTTTGTTGAAGCTAGCATGTATAGTTTAGAAGATATGCTCAGGAAAAAGCACTTTGTCAGATAGTCATTGTTTTAGTAACGTTTCCATGTAAAACGCAAAAAATAAAAATAATTTTTTGGTCTTACCCTCAAGAGACTCATCAATATGGATAAGTGTATGAAGTTTGGTGATGATAGCATGTACGGTTTAGAAGATATACTCCGGACAAAGGACTTAGTCATAAATTCACTGTTTTAGTCATGTTTCCATGGAAAGCGCAAAAAAAATAAAAATCATTTGTTGGTCTAACCCTCAAAAGGCACATCAATGGATCATGGTTGATAAGTGTATGAAGTTTGGTGAAGATAGCATGTATAGCTATGAAGATATACTCCGTACAAAGGACTTTGTCACTGTTTAAGTCATGTTTCCATGGAAACCGCAAAAAATAAAAATCATTTGTTGGTCTAACCCTCAAAATCACATCTAGGGATCATGTTTTATAAGTGTATGAAGTTTGATGAAGATAGCATGTATAGTTTAGGATAAATGCTCAGGACAAAGGACTTGGTCATAGAGTCACTGTTTTAGTCATGTTTCCATGGAAACCTCAAAAAATAAAAATCATTTGGTGGTCTAACCCTCAAAAGGCACATCTAGGGATCATGGTTGATAAGTGTATGAAGTTTGTTGAAGCTAGCATGTATAGTTTAGGAGATATGCTCCGGACAAAGGACTTGGTCATAGAGTCACTGTTTTAGTCATGTTTCCATGGAAATCGCAAAAAATAAAAATCATTTGTTAGACTAACCCTCAAAAGGCACATCTAGGGATCATGGTTGATAAGTGTATGAAGTTTGGTGAAGCTAGCATGTATAGTTTAGGAGATATGCTCCGGACAAAGGACTTGGTCATAGAGTCACTGTTTTAGTCATGTTTCCATGGAAACTGCAAAAAATAAAAATCATTTGTTGGTCTAACCCTCAAAAGGCACATCTAAGGATCATGGTTGATAAGTGTATGAAGTTTGGTGAAGCTAGCATGTATAGTTTAGGAGATATGCTCCGGACAAAGATTTGTGACGGACGGACAGACAGACCGACGGACAGACAGACAGACGGACGGACAGAATGAACGCTATATACCCCCGCTTACGCTGTAAGGCGGGGGTATAAAAATGCAGATAAGACAAGTTACAAAAGGGACTAGTTTGCCAGCACGATTTCGGGTTTTTCAAACAATTAGTTGAAAATTCACTGCAGGGTGTCACATTTAAGAAGGGTTGATGGAAATGTCAGGAAATAACAAAAGTGGTTTAATCTACCTCGTTCTTTTTTGGGCATTTTTCGGGACAGACATTTTTGTATATAGTTTAATCTTATTCAACAATCATTTAATGTCAGTGTAGACAAATGATATCCTTACATTGTACTTTGTATCGACAATGACCCTTAGCATTTGAATTTGCAATTCCTGCAACCTGACATACTAAATAACCGAACACTCTCTCTTAACCAACATATTTTTTCTCATCTGAAGGACAAACATCAAATTAGGAACGCATTTGATCAAACATAACATTTGCTTACATAGATAAGTATGCAATAAGTAGACTGACTCTTACATTAATTGCGCAGATATTGGGGAATCAATATCGTGATCACTAAGACAAATATGTACAAGTGATATCAAATAGCTCGCCGCCTTCAAATGCCTCGTCTATAATTCATACCATAATTTAGCACCATGGTCACAGGGCGAGGTATCATTGGTTTCTTAATAAAGACTCGAGCTACTGCTGAGAGTTGCGTCTCTCTCATGCATCATGGATGGCGATAGGGCTACTGTGGAGGGGAAGAAAGAGCTTTCGTTATTCATTTCTGAGATGATGTACATTTCATCATGATATTAGCTTCCAGTTAGACGGGAAAGTATCCTGTTTCAAGATTCTTCAGCGGATCTTGTTGGTCTTGTTACCATGGTTACGCTGTACATTACAATTATGATTATTGAATTATGTAAGAAATATTCACCCATGATCTATGACCGAGTGAAGACCACAGAAAAAAGATTGTACAGGTTTGAAAGGATTGACATTTAGTACCAACGCAAAGTGATCTGTAGTTGAGTTGTTTCCGAAGATGCCTACGTTCAAAATTGATCGTCATGGGCATGTCTAATGTAAATAAATTTATTTACGGATGTGCGACTGAACACGCGCTTCATGAAAGTTCGTCTCAATTCTTAATATCTATGACGTGATTTAAATTGTTTAAATACTTTACAAACATTGGCATTTCCTTTTTCATGTAAGGTTATTCTATGCACCGACCGTATTTGTACTAAACTAAATTAGAATTAGATTAAGGCACTGGAAATTATTTTAAAACCATAAATAACCTTTGTCTTCAAATAAACCACATCAAATCAAACGCATACAAGCAAAGCATTTCGGTATTTCAATTACGACAGGCAAAGCAAATCATTTGATACCTGACTTTGATAAATAATTTAGCATTTCGAGTGTACAGATATCAAATGAATGTTGAGTCATGCAATTTAATAAAGGAAAACATTTCTTAGATTCAAATGCATACATAGACTGAAAGCGAGAGAATAAAACTCGAACCTAATTAAAGTTATTTTCAATATCGAATGCAAATAAATGTAACTCAAGACGACCGCAAAAAGTGAGAAATGAAAGATATTTTTGTTTCTAAATTTCATATTTCAATATCAGACAGCACTACCAACCGTTATGTTTGATTGAAAAAAATCGTACATGACAAATTGAAAAGGCTAATTCAAAAGGAAAAAGAAAACGCTGAAAAATGTTCTAATGGACTATTTCGGTAATAAAAACAATTTACTTACATCTTTCTATATGTCTTTTTAAATGTTTTGTATTTCTACATACATTCGGGTTGTGTAGCATTCGGGAAGGGTTGTCATCAATGGAAGAATCATCAAGATTGTGTTTGTCACCAATAAGAGATATACATGCTTCTTTTACAGGCAATTTCTTGTACTTTTTAGGGTCGAGCCCTTCCCAGACTGTGGTTTTTGCAAATGAGGGGGTTAAGAATCGTCCAGACTGTGGTTGTCGCAAATATGGGTTCGAGAATAGCCCAGAATTTGGTTGTCGCAAATAAGGGGTTAAGAATCTGTGATAGCTGTGTGGTTTCGCAAATAAGATATTATGAATCGTTACACGTTTAATTATTGCAAATATGTGCTTAAAATTGCTTAGATTATGGTTGTCGCAAATAAAGGGTAAAGCATCGTCCAAATTCTGGTTTTCGCCAGGTGTTCAGAATTATTAGACCAGACCGTAGTTTTCGCCAATAACGGGTTCAGAAAATGTTTTAAGAATAGCCCGGATGGTGGTCGCCAAAAAGGGATTAATCTTTTTGATAACGTTGTCAAATAATTGAGACTTTAGATTGTTTCACTCAAAACGTAGGACTATAAAACGGTGACAAGTCATAATAGTTATAAATTTTCCAGTATGCATTGTACTAAGATATGTTTTTCGTACTTTTCGTGGAATTCGGTTTTTCAAACTTATTTTCTTTGTCGCGTTTTATTAGTCCTTATAGTGTCTCATGATGGTAACGTCACCGCGATGCTCGTTAATTTAAGACGTTTGAACTCCAATTATAAGTTTTTAATCATATTTATTTAAAGAATAATAACCTTAATTATCAAGTCCTTTCATTTGACAGCAATTCGGTAACTTTTAAAAAAAGTCTTAAGAGTCTTAAGGCTTAATGCCAACGGAGACCTTTTTTAACGATTTGGTTTTGGTTTTTTTAATAATACATCGTACTCATATTTTGGAAATCTGTTTATCGAAATTGTGACTACGAACGTCTTAATGTCGGTTAGAGCATTGTATATTATCATTTTGTATAATCACAAGGAAGATTAAGTCGTTGGGTATATCAGCTCTTATAGATATTTAAGGGCAATCCATGTTAAATCAAAATCTCTTATTCTTTATTAGCAGACATGAATTTCAAATACCGTCTTATCGATTTGGAAAGACTGAGCTTAATCGCTTTTCCGATTTTCGCTTCTTCGAGTTTACATAGACCTTGCCCAGAAAAGTATTACTTCAAAAAGTTTAATTTGGAATTTCCGGTATTGGGTTAAATCTTTGTTAGTTTGTGTACACGATTACTGGCGTTTAAAGTAGATGAGCGTGTATTTCTAGAGAAAATATTTGATTTGGTGTGTTTTAACTGAGAAGTTCGTTTAACATGATCGACTGGCCACTTGTGACGGATATTCTTCCCCTGTTATGACAGATAGCCAACCTTGTTTGGGCAATAGATCTTCACTTTGAACCTAACCGCTGTGGACTGTAGGGTAGGCAAATGAAGTTTTACAGCTGACGACAGTTCCAGATCAAACGACTGTCAAGAAGTGTGCAAATACGCACTTTCATTCACAAACGCGCGGAGCAATACTAGGGAGTGATGCGGCAGGCATACTAATCGATAAATCAAAAAAGCGGAAAGGACTCATGTGGCCAAGTGTACACAGGTTGTAAATCACCCATGCGCAATCCAGAGTTTCGGGAATTAATGATTCTGATCTTTTTCTATTGTTTAATCTGATCGTTGCTAAGTTAATATCATCTAAGGGACGTTTCATTCGAGGAAGACGTTCCGCCTGCTTCGCATATATGTTATCTCTCAATCTAACGGAAGCATTGAACGTTTGTGAACGAAGTATACATGCCATATACTTTTTTTATCAATCGTTAGAGTTTTCTTATATCCAACAATGTTTATTGAATTTCCGGTTTCATTTTCTTCCCGTTGATAACTTTAGTTCTGACTATTCTTTTTTTCCAATGAAAAAATCTGGGAAAGTCGTGTATATCGAAAAAAATTTCTATTTAAGAAGATGGTTCAATTCCCCTGATATTCGAATTTGTACACATTTTACATTGTACATGTTTCGTATATATCAAATATTTTGTTGCCCTATTGTTAGATTTAATGCGTTAACAATGTTATTTTGAGTACAACTCAGTAGCTCTTCTATAAATGTTTGTTAGACTGTTGTTAGAAGAATAATTTGTATAAGGAATACAGCAAGTGGCCATCTCGGTGTTGAAATGTCAAGTGCTGCAACCTGCCCCAGACAAGGAGTGCAAGATATATTTATCATTAGTTGACACCTAGTAAGAGCGAGTCGTGTACTTCATACACAAAAAGTCATCTTTCGCATTCTTGCTCATGTTCACGTAAATTCTATAAGTCTCACTTGTGCGACAAACTCGATAGAGTCGAAAACGAGGCTCGTGGGAGGTGAAGCTGGTGACTTTTCCCCCTTCACGTTGGAGAGTTCAGCGTCCAGCTTCATCGATAATATGATTTGCTTAGGCCAACTCCCCATTGCTCCCTTTGGCTTGTCAGAGCACCGTCTGATTAATGAACTCCCGCTAGCCTTATCTCTTTAAAAGGACTGATCGCTTCTTGTTCGTCCGTTGCACGGGTACTGGCGTAGAAGGTTGCAGGCCTTTTTGGAACTCTTCATGTTTTAAGACTAAGAAGTACATTGAACCGGAAACACCCTCCTCCTTCCTTCTATAAGCGACCACACAGAATCCTTTCGTAAGTAATCCTCTTCCTTCTTTATTGTTTATAAATTTTTGTAATGACAGATTTTACCTCTCTGTTACATACTTATTTTTACTATACGGGATCATATTTGTATTACATATTTGGTTGTATTTTGAAAAAAAATACATACACATGGATATACACGTAAGGTTGTTTTTTTATTTCACTGTAAAAATTTTGTAATTAAAGAGTGTGGTTGAAAGATTTGCTGTTTACCATTTAAATGGGAAATTGTTTAGATTTACGCTTGAAAGTGGCTTACGTTTATATGGCTTTAGTTTTGGTGTAGGTGAAGGAGAAGGCAGCACGATTTGGTGGTTAGAAATATACCTTAATTCTTGTGCTTGTACACGGTTTCAGGGGTGTTTTTCTATGTGAAAACAATCCAAAATATAACCGAAAGAATATCAAAATATCGGCTGTACATTTACATGTTTAACGTTTCAATGTCTTTACAATTAAATAATCATAAGACAAATGCATAGCCGTAATATTACTGAATCATCTTTATTCGTCAAGTAACTTATCATACGTTGCGTATTTCCACCATTTTTAACATTTTAGGCAACTTGCTTTTAAATTTTTCAACACGTTTTTTAGGGTTAAATAAACATAATCGAATCGAGAATATTTTTTTCAATTGATTTAGTTGTTCAGTAATTAATCACAAAATTGTTGAACACTTTAAGGAAGTAACATGTTTTTCTATATGTATAAATTTACATATACATATATTGAATCTAAAAACCTCTATTTCATTAATTTGCCTACATTGAACAAGTCTTATTAGCTATTTCATCCTATTCGTTCATAACGTTGTTTCAAGGAATGTATTCTGAGTGTAAAGGATCATTCGAATAAGAACTAATGGACACCATACGTTTTGCAATAAGTTTTAGATTTTTTAATTGTGTCTTTACAGAATTTTCTGTGCAAGCTGGTCCAAATAAATCTATTCTGTAGTACGCGGACGATTTTTTTAAAATAATTTATATTGAAACCAAAACTCCATAAGAAAGGATTGTGTAAACGTTTTGACAACACAATGACGTACACGGTTATTCAAGATGGTTAAAATATAGTGACTGTTACCAATGGGTCTTGAGAATGGCCTGCTATGAACTATTTCTATTTACTTTTGTCCAATACTTTCGTATATTAGAACATGAATAAAATATAAGAATTTAGTCTCATGTTATAGTTTAACTATTGCAACTTGCTCGTGTTTTCCTTATGCTTTAGAATAATTGCATCTTTTATTATCGAATAAAAAACAGGGCAAGGACAGTTTGTTTTATCAATAATGAATTAAATGTGAAGCTCTTATCACTTCATTGAAGTAGCAGTGACATAATGTATGTTCTAACACCCTTTCTTTAGTAGCTTGATATTATTCCTGGGGATAGATGATTGTTATCTTTGAATCACTCTTGCTCATCAATACGTCCCTCCTTTACTGAAATCACCTTTAGGTATCGTAAGTACTTTATTGATACTTTGTTCAGGATTTTTCTAAACGTTGAGGCTGTTCAGTACTAACATTCGGTAATCTTTTCACCATGGACCATCGCAGTTGATCAAAAATGTATTTTTTTGCTTGAGTATGTTTGAAAACATTTAACATAAAAAGATATGTTTGACACCGCAGCACTTTGTTGTTGACATTTACGAATGCAAAGGTATATCAAAATCAGTGTGGTCGACGAAAGGTAATATAAATATCAACAATGAAATATTTTAATGCGACATGTCATGAAAATGTTCTATGCTATATGGAAGGCAATCGTCGATAAATGAATTAACAGAAGTGATGGTGAGATTGTCCAGCGGGATCCGCTCGACCGATTCAGCCAAAGAAATATGCCTCTACCCACTACCAATAGGATTGCTTTATGTCACACTGCCACACAAGCATATTATTGTAATAAGTCATCTGTTTATCCAGTTATTGAGCATCAAGAATGTAAAACCGTTATGTAATTACGGTAAATATCTTTTAACGCATGTACATTAAGAAATCAGTTAATCTGAAGTGTAGGTTTTCTTGAAATACCGAGTCCATTTTCACCTGCATCATTGTAATATTGCATCAAATATTGCAATAACGTAAGGTTAACAAGGAATTGAAAGGGACATTATTTCAGATGACAGTTACAAACGCATAGTGCTTTAAAGCTGATGTTTTCGTGAAACTTGAAAATATGAGACGGTGTTTAAAGATTCAGTTACTTAACCTTGGCACTGAGGCACCATGTCACTTTCTTGATTTTGATTCAGTTGATGTAATTACATCTAAATTGCTTCCCCAAACTTTACATTTGAAAACGTTGTAAAAAACCTTGATTAAGCAAAACATGAAATTCACCTTCGTGCTTAAATGAGCAGAAAACGAAAGGTTTAATGTTGAATTTACAACGCATGCCTTTGATTTGCTTCATAGTCCCGAGGAGGCCGTGTTGGATTGGCAGTTCAGAGTCCCGGTTTTAACTCCTGCCATTGATTTATCGATTTTGTCCCGTATGTGATAAAGCTCTTAGAGTAATCATTTTGTATAAAGTTCATGTTTAAGTGTGATTTAATTCATAAGTTGAAATAAGATATATTAGATTTAATATCAAATTGATTTCTCACTTGAATTTAGCATAACGATTCAGAAAAAGTTAAGATGAAACTATTCATATTTTGAAATAAGATATGCTAAGACTGACAAGAATCAGATCTTGCACTTGAAAATGTTTTGATGACTAGTTCAAATTGAGGGGCAAAATGCATTCACGTTTTAGGTTTTGATGGATTTGATTAAGTATCAGATAAACACGCACTTGATTTTGGTTCTCTCTTTTTTGTGAATAAATATTCTTATCGATTTAGATTTTTTTTCAATTGTTGCATTCAAATTGAAACTCGATACATCATTTTGTTGATACCGCTCCTTAATGTGTTTTTGAAATTTATAAGAAGTGCATAATTCTATCAGACATGTTACGGAAATATGAATGCGTCTTTTAGACGTGTTCTCGTGGCCTCGCACGGGTTTTCGATGTTCATTGCTTTTTAGGCTTCTTATAACCTTAAACATTTCTATATCATATTTGGGCAGTGTGAGTGAGTTCACAGAAAATCCTTTTATGTTTAGAGAAAGGTTTATTTACCCTCTTAAAACTCTTCATACATTAACTCGTACCAAATCCTTCACGCCGGAATCCACCATAACTTCATCTCTTAGGTTACATCAGAACACAGCTCAATGAGAAAAAGGGGATGAAATAACTAATGAATCACGGAGGTCCAGTGACAACATCAGCTGTTCGTCAGAATGGTAATCACGCTCCATCTCTATCGCTGTCTTTTTGCAATTAACGACGGAAGCACAAGTTCAAATAGAAACATAGATTCTCATTCTCATAGAATTCCCTAATTATCCTTCGACTAATCAAGTTACCCGTTCTTTCTACACACACTTATCCTTACATCACAGTGAGGCTTTAATCTAAAAGAATCAGTACGACCACTGTATGTACGAGTGAGTAGCACCTGTATAGTCCACACATTCTGAGAGATATATTGCTAGATCATCTTCCAAGAGTCATTCACCCACTGACTTGTCGGTCTTGTGTAGGAGTGTGACATAGGTAAGAAATAAACCACAAAATAACAATACGTATTTCAATAGAAAGTAAGATGTGATTGTTGCAAAGATTGTATGTCTATCCTGCTGTTGTTTCAAATACTACTGCTTAAGTTGTTACATGTAGTTTGGTACTCGATATTGTGTTTATGTACAGAAATGTCATACATGTCTATAGAGATAGACTACATGTAATTGCGAGAAAATTTTCAATAGACGAACATATTTAATTCATGCTATATCTTATTGTCTTTTGTCTTCATTTCCAAACGTACGTGGACTGAAGAATCGTTTTGTCCATTCCAAAAGCCCTTATGATTGACAATATTGTTTTGTGAATTCCAAAACGTACTATGCGACTGACCTTTATTTTGCTTTATGAACATACCCTACATGATTTAAAAATCATACACGCGATTTAAAGGATTTATTGCAGTTGTTACTGTTATTTCAGAACTTCAAAACTGACATTAACTTTTCTCATTTTGGAGTCCACTCTTAATTGACATTCATGTTGTTTAATATCAGTAATATCCCTTTCTATTAACAATCGCTTTGTTTGATTTAAATAACCACTTACTGTAAAGAATATTTTCTCAGATCTTTCATATTTGAAAATAGCTTTGATGTGTGGATGTATATATGTCTAACAGTAGGTTGTGCATACACTTTGATCATTGCAATCATTAAACCCTATGTAATACTCATTGTTTTACTATCACAACGTTGTTCTCGTCCCAGCCACCGTGTACCCTATAAGATTGCCTATGTTTGCCTATAGTGCAAGGCGTGTACCAACACATGGTTTAAGTACCACTTTCCGGAAGTTACCCAACCATGAAACGCGTTTCCTGATAACAGGCTATGTTGCAATGTAACAATTAATGTATCTAATCGATAGTTACTCATTTGAAACAATGTAAGCCCTGTTTATTGTTCATTTCATTTTGTTTAAACAAAGCTTAATAGATATTTGATGTAGTATGTATTTGTCCCTATTTAACATTATGGATTTATTTGAAATCATTGGTTGTAACTATTTTGTTTTGTTTATTCTTTAATATGTTCCGATCCGAACACTGACATTTTGAATTGAACTATTCAGCTTGTGAAAAGACTTGTCAAGAATTGCATCTATCTTTAGATTTCTTACTGGTGTATTATTATTTTCGAAACACGACACTTTCTGTTCAATGATAGTTTAAAAGCGAAGGTGTCTCTGTAATTTGATTGTAAGTCACCCACGAAACACTGCTAGAAAGAAATATAAGCGAAGGTGTCTCTGTAATTTGATTGTAAGTCATCCACGAAACACTGCCAGCTGCAGGTAGGTAAAGTTGTGCTTTTCGTTATCAAAACGTCACTTTTAGATTGTGAATAATCGTATATAACGTACCTGAGGTTAATAAACCACGCATGCTTGAGGTCGAAATGTCCATTAAGGTCTCATAAAGGGGACCTGTCACTCTGATCCACATTGCATTTTAGAACTCTGCCTGTCCCTTTAATTGACGTCCGTTCTGAGCTCCTGTGATCTACTCTTTTTGAAATGATAATATGAGATGATCTATTTTCTGTTTCTAGGGCTGTGTCCATGTCCATCTTCACCTTCCTTCCGGAATTATCTTTCCCATTGACAACAATTTCGAAGTTATTCTTTATCCTAAAATGCAAGTAATCGTCAGACAATGATTCACACAAGCTATAGATAGGGTATAAACAGTGGTTATGACATAGACTTATTAAAATATGAAAATTAACACTTGTCAGTTATTTATCACGTTTAGCTAACAAAATACAATTTATTCATTTGCGAAATACACCTATTTAGAGACAAATGAATACTGATGTGTACCCTTTCCTAGCACACTTCATTCTTGACATCTTCAACAACATGCACGTTACGACGCAGTGCAGCATGTATAGCTTGAAGCAATGGGCACTGCTATCAGACACCTTGACACACACTGACTGATTGCAGGTTCAGTAGCGTGTTGTAAACTGATATTGATACTGAAGGTCAACAAGACGAGTTACACGGCCAGTGCACACCGTGATTGCTTCTTCTATATCATAATATCTCCAACATCTCTCGAATCAGAAATCTCCTACCAACTGACATATTCAGTTTTAGAAAGTTTAAGTAAAAGTAGAATTATTATCATATTGTACCATCATTATGGGCTCACACCTCGCATTGGACAGGTTAATAAAATGCTCGATTACATATCATTAAAATTCTCTCTCAATTGACATCCTTAAAATACGACACTGCCAATGCAAGGGATGGCACATGCGTCTATGTGTAATCTCGAAATGTTTTCTTATTCAAAATGAAATCAAGAAAGAGTAATGTTGTTTGGGTCAAACGTTTCACTTATTGTTGATAGTGATATTTTATCAAATGCTGTTTTTGATGATTAATGCTCAGTGTTTCAGTATAGTGACGGTAAACCGTTCATTAATCTAATCACAAACAGGACAATATTCAGCGACTGGCGCGCATAGTCAAACACAATTTTGTAAACTTTTATATTGCGGACAGAAAGAAATGTATTGGTTGCAATGTCTCGGTTCTTCAACATCGAATAAGATATCTTCTTGTTTACGAAATAAAACAAGATGACAAACATGTTTGGCATATGGGGTGAATATATAAGTTGAGATAATTGATTTGAACTCAATTCAGTACAAAGAATATTTTGGCTGGCACTCCTCAAAGATGAATAATCTATTTTGAAAAAATACCCTATGTCACGACTGGTTCAGAGGAATTCCATTAGAGGTGTTTGTCACGTCCTCTTTGGATTTTATTTTCTTAAGCATTAACTATATATACTATATTTCGTTATAATTTTTAAGTAATTTTATCTGACATGACGAGACAATTATAGATAATAGATATTTTATATCTTGTTCTAAAATTATGTTCCTAGCATACGTTTAGATATGTCAGACGTACAGCTGATTGCAAAAAATCCATATAAATGTTTCTGTTTCTAACATGAATTTCTTACGACCATCCTCATACAAAAGTTTAATAAAAGTGGAAGGTGTCAGATTTAAAGGGGTGATGAGGTCCTATTCGAGCTGTAATGCTTATAGTCTAATCTCACGGGCGCCAAGCATTCACTTGATATTGGCAAAAAACACGTCGCATGTCATATTAACTGAGGCCATCTATGGGACATAATGTGACTCTTGGTGTTTTAAAAATCCCCGTAGGAGGTTAAATAGGCACCGGACTATGTCTTATAAGCCTCAACAGGAAGAATTTAACAGTTTAGGAGGAAAACACCTCGGGGAGTTAGGGAAGGTTCTGGCAACATGGCAAACATTACCAAGGTAATTGTTACTCTTTTCATTATTCATAAGCAACTGCTGGCAAGCGCTCTCGTCTTCATATTTACCACGGAGAGTTGTGACGGTTGTCCTTGTTAATTACCATTATTTTGGTGAGGCAATCTGACACGTTGTCGATGGTCGTGATCCTGGCTTGCTTCATCAATCTAGATACTTCGACAGCTCCCTACATACTGGCTCGCTTATTGTGGAGTTTGCCTAGAAACTCTCACAGCATTTACAATATATTCACTTCAGAGTAAGATATAAAGATACACGTTAGATTGTTTTTTAATAAGGTATTACGTTAAAAACACTATTTTTGTTATGATAATTGGCACTAACATTTTGAGAGACATCGCTAGTCTGTATCATTTATTAATCGCTTGAATTTACTATGACCAAGGAAATTGAGGGAATACTTTGCGAATGTTTCAAAATATTTTGATGAATGTCAAATCGTTTTGAAATATCTGGGAGAAGGTGTTAATTAGTTTTTAAAGTATGTTACGCAATGGTTACACGCATTTAAAGGGAGGTCGTTTCAAAGAATATATCCGAAGCTCCATACACAAACACGACCAAGTACCCATGATATTGTTAATTGGCAAATAACCTATCTTTAGATACATGTAGCTTATACAAAATGCCATAGTACATGAAAGAAAGACCAGTTAATGAACGTTAACCATTATTTACCTCTTTTTCTCAAAATCTTTGTTTGAATTGTTACTTAAAAGGTCAGTAGGTTAATTTTTATATCCTCTATGCCGACTATAAGAGTCGCTACCTATGTAGGTTAAAGAACGCGTAATTCATTACATATGGGAGATGGTCACAAGACTTAAATGAAATTAAAGACGAACTCTGTCTTGTACCAATTACTACCAATCGATAATTGACAAACACCTTCGACTGGTGCATTTCTAGCCGACGTAATTTCCGAGAGTTTGTGATTTTTTTTCTCAATGGTAAGCATACATGTCTCAATCAGGGTTCGTCAAGCCTTCTTTCCGATTAGCTGATATTATGAACGGTTTAATCATCTGGTCAGCGTACATTAAAGGATCAATTTCCAAGAGTATGATTATCAATGATAAGAAGAAGGGAACATTGATGATGATGATGCTGATGATGCTGATGCTAACAAAGGGGGCTCCCGTTAAACGTTACGATTGTAGCATAAAATTCTTGGGGTTTGAGTCTTGCACAGCGCAAAAGTGCTACTATTCATGATCTTAAATGGTAGACATACTAACCTTCCTTACTGAAAGGTATATTTGTCCATCTTCCAATTATTTGACATCATGGTTTGGTCAAATAGTATTGTACAAAATGGGTGGGGTGTATCATGGGATGTCTAGTGACGTGTAAGTGCGTTCGTCATGAGTGACGACTGAGACTCCTGTGTGCGACTTTCTATAGTTGTAGGGAAGAAGGGCAACATCTCCCATTGATAGACGATTTCTTTGTTGGTATACATGCACCTTTCAGAGTTTACACTGTATCCGCCAATACTGAAATGTCATATCAATATTAATAAATATCCATTATACGCGTTCTGTTGATTAGGAATAAAATAATTGTTTAATTTATCGTTCAGAAATTAATTGCAATATAATTTGCATTCACAATAATAGAGGCTTATAAATAGTCTATAATCGCATAGCATTTGGAAATCCATATTTAAATCAAAAGTAAATTTGTTTAAGAGGACCAAAAGTCTTTTTTGATTATAAACCAATTATTGACACTTGGAGAGAATAAATGTCCCTATTGTCAAACTATGCAGTGACAAATCGACAGGTAATAAGTTCACACTATCTAGGGACACAATAATCATTCATGTTTGAACACGCGCGTGAAGTGTGAAATGAATCATGTCAACACATCATGAATGAAGTATTATCATTTAGGTTTTACCCTGCATATACTTGGGGGAACAGGGAACAAAAAGAACAATGGATATCTGATTAAGATAGTTTACATTGTAAAGTTTAACCTTGTACGCATTTATGATTATAGCGAATATTATAACCACACAACGAATTTAAAATAAATTGGTGTTAAATTTACCTTCAATATGACTAATTTGATGGGGATTATTGGAGATTTTGGAATAAGTCGTCTTATTATTTGTGACATTGTGATCAATTTGTAGTTGGTGAAAGGTATCCCCTACACGCTAAAATTGGAATGTTAAGTACTGGGAGTTAAAAGAGAAAGCATGACGAGGACCCAAATAGATCTTCCATATAATATGAGATTGTAGTCATATTTTGTAAAATCTATGTCACTAATGAGATCTTGCAATGAACAGAGAACTATCAGGGTTTTTTTAATTTACCATTAAGTTACGACAAATTTACAAAGTATACGGCACCGATCATATGGATAGATAAGCCTGGATCTGTACAGGAAGACGGGGCCTGTACCAGAGACTCTTGACCTCTCAATGAGCCTCTCAGAATGCGCAAATACGCATATGAAGATAGGTCAAAGTTATAGCTTCAAAATATTCAACAGTTATGTTAATTTAGTTATCTAACTTAATAGTTTGAGTTGGTTGAAAGCATTGTATTGGCCCTAACTTTGTCTCATGCCAATAAAACAGCCCGGGGACCTGTTACTAGGACAGTAAGAAAATAATTAGTAAATAACAATGTGATTGAAAATTGAAACATAAATGACTGCGTTAAATCCACAGATCAAATGTACCTTAAGCATACCGTAGCCGTAAGGCTTTATAAAGTGTTAAACACCCTGTTCAAAGACAAAAGTGATAAAACTATAACCGACCTACTACTGACAATGTACAATATTTCTCCTTACACGGCCTCTCCAATATCCTGATAACGCCACTTATAGCCAAAGCTGTCAATCATGTATTGTCTTTAAGTTATTACATGTTAAGGAATCTCTCGGAAGGACAAACACTGTGAAGGTACATTGAACAACATGTATCATTAAAGAGTTGCCCAGTTCAACAGCCTAGTCTGCTGTAGAACTGACCTCTGTACAGTAAAAAGAAGGTGCGATGCGGCATTGTGCAAGGTACCACCATAGGTTCGCTAGATCAAGCCGCTACAAACAGGTTTCAATGCAAAGACTGGCAATGAATGATTGATGCTTTCTTCTCTTGTTTTATGGAAATACTCTGAATATGTTTCAGATAATGAAGTTGGCAGAGATCGTACTGTGCATAACAACAGTCCTCCTTCTGACATTCACAACCGGAAATGGAGCCCCTCAGTGGCGCCCTCAGGGACGTTTCGGAAAGAGAGAACCGAGTAACCTCCCCCTGCTCATAAATTCTGGTAGGTGGTTCTTGTCTATACAATTTAATTTTCAATGTTGTAAGATTTCAGTGAGGCGTCTTTCCTCCTACGTATATAGGCAAGACCGTGTGTTTCAATTTTGATAATAAGCGCTGAGTGAAAACTGTCATTGCTATAGTGGAACATTTCTGGAAGTTTTAAAGCACAAACCACACATGTACATAGATATAGTGAAAAATATATTGTTATTGTGTAAAATATCTCTTGAACATCATAACGTCGCTTGCACGTGTCTGCATTAGGTAGCTGCCGAAAGCCTGAGCTAATCGAATTTCGAAAGCGGTTTTCCTGTAAGTACAAGTCTTGTTCAAAACAAAAGAAGTTGATATAATGTTTAAAGTATGTGCACTGTTGATCAAATAATTCCCTCCCCCTTCACCAATGGTCTTAAGGAGCGACAGCGGTAGAATTATTGAAGCTATTTTTCAAACAGCAGGGCCTCGCTTAAATAAAGGCCTTTATGTCAAATCAAAAATAATGTCATCTGCTATTAACGCTCGACGCTCCTTTATTTGATATTATATTTATTATAAATGGATGTGAAACTATCCTCGCCGGGCAAACAAAAAGGACGTTTGACATAATCTTTTCCCAAAATTGAAGACATTCCAAGAGAAATGACACAACTGATAGATTAATGATTTGCGTAATGCTTATTGCCAACTGCTTACTTACACTTACACTTACTGACACTACCGTTCCAGTGAATAGGACTCTTCCTCTCGACTCTCTTATTGTACAAGGAACCTTGAACCAATATCTGTTTGTTGCCTTTCTGAGATTTGACGTATTCAAATTTCCGAAGGCCTGCCATGTTAATAATGTTTGTCAATTCATTTGTCTCTACATATATACTGCATTTTGTATCTATAATCCAGACTTAACTTAACTAGAATTCCTCATTTTAATTGAATACAATAGTATAATTACAAAATAAAGTGAGTAGGCCGTCAATGTTTTTATTTCTAACACTAATTTAAATGGGTTTGTTTAATACATACGATTAAGAACTTCAGTTAAGCCATTTGAATTTTCGCGACTATTTTCGGTAACTTTCTCTAGTACAGTTATCAATCTTTTTAAAATGAGTCACCATTTTTAAAATGAAGGCAAGTTGCCTTTTCCCTAATTTCTTTCTTTATATTTCAAACCATAATTACAAGATACGTAGATTCTATCACTTTCTAGACAAGTACACGTACTGTGATAATGATTTAAATAGGAACTCTATCAATCATTGAACAGAAATGACATTTTAACCAGAATACGTACCAAGTAACAAACTTTGACTTATCCTAGCAGCATAGTTTGCTGAATAACAATTCCAAGTATATTAATGTTGCGTGAACTGAAGATTTATTAATGTTGAAGACTGGTATATTTCTTTATCTTTTACGTTTAACAATGGCAATTTTGAGGATGAATATTACATCATTTTTCTACGTCTTAATCAAAGAAGAATTCGCTCTCTTTAGTTGAGAATTTAGAGTCAAGCAAGTTATACCATTTATCAGCAGATCTGGTTTTATCGAATGTTCCCCACCTGATGCTGAAGCCGCTCGTTCATTACATTATACCACCCAGACAGCAGTCTCTACACAATCTAATTAGGAATTCCATAACCCTGTGTATGGAATAAATAATTACTCATATCACCGGGAACTACATACATTGGCTTTACATTTTGCGCTGCTTAATTAGACAGTTAATTGATATTTCCATAAAGATGCATTTCGTCAATAAAGTAAGTATCCTTTTGGACCCGCCCCCCAACTGTTAATCTGATGGGCAGTCCTGAGATCGAGTCTGCTCCATTGCTTCACGTAGCTTAATTCACGTAGATAATCAAACTCAGTTCAGCAGCAATGGTCGTGGTTGATAACTAGACGGGTGGCACACGAAATATATCTACGAATCTAACCGTCTGAAGGGTAGTAATTTATGTCTTAGCAACGTCCAGCTGAACCATTTTACCCAGGATGCGTTTTCCTTGAACAACGATACAATATTTCACTATGATATGATATTTCCTTGATTATTATTTTTACAAACTGATTCCTACAGTGATTGTTTTGATTTAGAAGAAAAGATTCGCTTTAGATTTATGTTACACATTGCCTATACATGTATTACTGTTATTTACCGAATTTATTTCTGATATTCCTATTTCACATGAAACAATTTCACATTCATTTGCTATTTTGGGTTGACATGTCAACGAATTTTACTCTGATATAACCATTTGACATATGACACATATAGCAATGGATTGCATTTTTAGGTTGTCATGTCACCAAAATTAATTCTGAAATCTCCATTTTACATGATGCACTTATGTTATGACAATTTCAGCGCCTATTTTAAGTTGGCATGTCACCAAAATGAATCATAATATTACATTTGCACGATAATTGTGTAATAAATAAGGATCTAAAACCAGTGGTTTCCAAAATAAGTCATTGTTTCCTTTTAAAGTTAATGTAATAGCATTTAACATTTCAATGACCATATAAGCTTGGATAATTTTCTTGAATCAAGTTTAATCAAATTCGATTTTAAGAACATGTGATACTGCTGAATACACTCTAACTCAATTAGATGTTATAATTTCCTTCTTTAATAAAGAAAGTTAATGATTACATCGCTCAGCAAAAAGGGTTCATTTGTCCTTGTGATTTGTGAAATAGAAAATTCTATTGGCCTTTCCAATGATCCGGGTTTTATTGAATGCATTAATAAGGTTTCGGAACATCTCGCGATGAGATCAGGCACAGAAAAACAGAATAGCTGAATCAATACGGAGTATAAAGATTAAACGTATGTCAATAAGAAAAACGTAGCATTAGTCCACAGTGCTTTTAGTGGCTGCATTCACGTGAAGACCCTTTGTTCATACATGGAAACGCATCGAGTCGTGAAATTCAAAATGGCGGAGACATGCTAAGTTTTTGACCCAGTGGAGCAAGAATCCGGACTGGAGCGAAATTGATGTTTTGATTGACAGCATTGCGATAAAAGAGGGGAATAGACTCAAGTCTCTCCGCGCATGATAATTTTGATTACTGAAAAGCGTGTAGAGAGCGAAAATACCTCAATGACGTCATTAGAAAATTAAAGTTTGGAACTGACGGAAACGAATTATGTTTGTCTTAGAATGCGAGATTTGTTTTAGCTGTCGCTGACGAACTTAACATTGGTATTTTGAAGTGACAATTCGAAATTCAATCAATGTACATAGTTCTGCATTCAGTTGAACAGTTATCGTGGAATGCTATCTGGGTTGTTTAGGCGTGGCGATTGTACCATCAATTTTCAATGGAGACACCGTGTCATACATAATTAAAACATTACTTAGAAATGTTATTATTATTAGAGGAAATACATAGGTTTGAACAAATTTGTCTTTTTTTCTGTACCTAAAAATTCGGAGAGGGGGAGGTGGGTGATTGTTTTAAACGAAAACCATATAAAAACTAAACGGCAAAAGAAACGTCACTCTGATTTCTGACTGAAAGAGGTCTTGAATTCACTTCATTCCGGATGATCATCAAATGAAAACACAAAAATGAAATTTTATCAGCTTCTGATTGACAAATCATTCAACAATGTTGCATAAAATTCAGGTATTTATTTCAGTTACATGTGTTTTTAAACGAAGTTAAAGTCAGTAGCGTGTTTTCCCTCCTTGAGCTGCAATAACTGCTGCACATCGTCTGAACATGAACTGGATCAGCCGGTTGATAAAGGCCATTGCAACCTGTTGCCACACTCTGAGAAATTTCTGACGCAATAAGATCGCAGTTGTCGGCCTTGGTCTGACGTCATTCATCCGTCTCTGAATCTCAACCAAGAGGTGTTCGATGTGGTTTTAATCCGGACTAAGTGCAGGCCATTCGACGGTATTAACTCCGTTTTGGTGTAGAAAGTCCCTTGTTGCTCTGGCAGTGTGGGGACGTGCATTATTTTGCTGGAATGCCATTCCGATGACGGGCGAACTACATGAGGTCTTAGAGCCTGATGGATGTAACGCATCGCCGTGATGCCACCTCCTCTTCCTGGTTGCAGATTTTGAAAGACAACAGGATAGTCCAATTCCTCCCCATATGCTAGCACCTCCCCACGCATCCCTTTCCACAGCACACTGGTCTGCAAAACGTTGACCGCGCCGACGCCATATTCTCACTCTTCCATCTGCAGTGGAGGCACAGTATCGACTCTTGTCGGTGAACAGGAGTCTTATCCACTGTCGATACCGTCAATGTTGATGTTGCAAGGCTCACTGAAGTCGTTGCCGACGATGACGAGGAGTGAGGATTGGTCCACGGTGTGGCCTATGGCAATGTAGATTCCCTATCGTCTCCCTTTCGTCTGACGTGACGTGACTGACGTTTCTTTTGCAACTCAGTGTATATTTATATGTGGTTAAAATCTACATTATTTGATGTCGTTACTTGCAGACCATTTTTCCTAAACCAGTTTCAAAGTAATGATAAACAATTATAAATAACTTCCAGCGGACATTTTCACATTTAACTTCAATTCTATGTCGCAAAAAGAATGTTATTTACTACATATCAGCCTCAGAATCATTGACATTACTAAAGGCAAGTTTGTTAAATGTAAAAACTAAACAACTCAAAATAAGAGCACAGCGATCAACCAAAGATAAGAGTAAAGCTATTCACTAAAGATAACCGTACAGCGATCAATTAAATGTGAACGTACAGCGTTCAACTAAATGTGAACGTACAGCGATCAACTAAATGTGAACGTACAGTCAGCGATCAACTAAAGATAACTTTACAGAGAAGTTCCTGTAGGGAGACATCCACATGTACCTTGCACTTATAAAAGGTGATATCAAGCGGGAGGGTAGGAGAGTGGTTTTACGAGACGACCACGACTACATGTAGGTTTGTTCCAGAGTCATTGTGTTGATGTATTGCAAACCCGCGCGCCTTGGGTGGAGAGATAATATGTTATGTTGTTTATAACTGTGTTTTTCTAAGAACCTCGGGTTGTTTTACATCTAAACGCGTGGGTATTTCAGATACCCAGAGCCACCCCGATGAGCCGGCTGGAGCACCCATTGAGATCCCTATAGAGAAACTAGACAGCCATGCTGATGTCAGCCTTCTACGACTCTTCGACAGACTGTGCACAGAGACCAACGTTCCCGGCTTCAGAAAATGCTTATGGTAGGTAGACGTTCTCATGTCATCATGTATTTACATCAAGTCCATCAATCTGTTTAATGCTATATACTTCAATGTGAGAGATCCGTAAAGAAGCACAGCTTCCAAATTTTTTCTGAGAAGCATTGAAAAACAAGAACGCTAAATAAACTCATCGCTTGTATTTTTTATTCTACCACGACAATAGCAAATGAGTAAGGATGCCACATATTACAATAAAATGAATTCACTTGTGGGCGGACTTCTGTTGATTCAGTCCCATAAGACAGAATTCCCAAAAGACAGAATCAATCACAACATTAATTAACTGAGTAATGCTGACCAACCCTCATTAATCAATGGACTGACCCAACCCGCCTTATGTTCTAGTATCGACATAATTTGAATTAGACTAATATTTAGTCTATGAAATATTTTAATAATATACTGTACCGTCATCCATTATATTTTCTTTCGGGCTCCTAAATTGTGTTTGCAGTCAATTCTAGACTTGCTGAATTAGGACATAGACTTTATTAAAGACTTCTAATTATACACAGTCATGAAGCAAGACTAGATCTGAATGAATGATTCCTAAAAGATATCAAGTGAAACACCATCCACTTCTACCATTTCTAGGCAACAAACTACCTTGTTTTGAGAAAAAAAGGAGATACATTGGTAACAGTTTGGACAATTAAGGTTGACGAATTAAATTCATACTTACTTGCTGGTGTCTTATTTCTATAAAATTTGCTGAATCTCTTTATTTCATATCCTATCACTATTACAGGACACGTTACACATTGTAGAGGGTGATTTCTTTTTAAATTAATGAAACATCAACTGCACTGTTAACATAAATGATCTCTAATTATAAGCATTATTTGATTATACATTTTTATTATGTTAATTTATACAGATTTTTTGAACATATATTCTATGACCGTCACCTCTGGACAGTGTAAATCCGTCCAGATTTTGACCCTAAACAGGTTTTATCAAAACTTTCCAAATGACAGGTATAATTGTTTTCTTCCTAAAATAACCCTTTTAAAACAAGTGATTTACAAAAAATCTTAATTGGGCAGAAAATGCTACCAATTTTGAAAATAACCCATATATGTGTTAACAGAGACCCTATGTGAATTAAATTAAATGGTGCTTTGTGTTATAAAGTTTATTTATATGTTAATATCATCCATCGAGTGAAAAAAAAAACTTTTGTATCTTAATGGTGTCTTTTGGGAATTCTGTCTTTATTCATCTGGGCCGTTCCAATATTTTAAAAGGGTAGAGCCCATGTTACACAAGATTAGTCAACCATGAAAAGTGTTGTTTTAAGCTTTCTGTCTTTTGGGAATTCTGTCTTATGGGACAGCCCAGGGTAGAGCCCATGTTACACAAGATTAGTCAACCATGAAAAGTGTTGTTTTAAGCTTTCTGTCTTTTGGGAATTCTGTCTTATGGGACGATACCCTTCTGTTAACGGCATATATGAAGATGGCACCGAGTTCTTCATTGGTCTGCGTAGTAGTGCATACTCCGATAATAGAAAGTATGTGATACGTTTCATTGGTCTGCGTAGTAGTGATTACTCCGATAATAGAAAGTCTGTGATACGTTTCATTGGTCTGCATAGTATTGGTTACTCTGATGATAGAAAGTCTGCGATACGTTTCATTGGTCTGCGTAGTAGTGATTACTCTGATGATAGAAAGTCTGTGATACGTTTCATTGGTCTTCGTAGTAGTGATTACTCCGATAATAGATAGTCTGTGATACGTTTCATTTGTTTGAATTCAGCTCTGATCAGTTGCCAATTATACAAAGCAAATGTTTTTTTATTGTCATTAAACTTCGATGAACATGGCATTCTACATCTTTTAGATTAAAGGATCCATAATGTCAACATACAAATACGTCAGTTCGCGTACATGAAAACAATAAGACATGTTGAGGAGCTCCAAGAGCTTATGGATCACGTCCAACTTACTTTGACGTCAGTTGTCAAGGGAACTTTTCAGTTAGCAAATTAGATTACACAAGAAAATGGAATAACTTTCATATTCACGTGCATGTCGGGGGAGCATTAATTGTCTTCATCATTGGTGGGCTTGTTTTGTAGTAGACGTGCTATGAATAATAACTGCTCCCTCGTGTATCATCATACGTGTCGGCACACATACGATCAGGTTGTCCATCTATTTAATGGTCCGACGAATGTATAGACGGGCGAGGCTTGTCAACTCAATTGGGTGTCAATTAAATAATGACTTCTCCCTTCTGTGTAATGGCTGTCTCTTTGAGCCTCCCGAGAGTGGTTCTCCGCCGTATGCGCGCTCGTTATGGCAATATTTGCTCGTGGTTAAATTCTTCCTTGATCTTTTGATACTTCTTTGACTGATGTAATTATTTTATGACATCAAAAGACTTCTTAATCGAGAACTTAAGACGAACCATGAACTATGCCCACATTGCAATGTTATTTGATTTAGGAGGCAGTCGTATAATTAACAAAGTTTTAACTTATTCTAATCTTTAGACATATTTTGATAGCCTTTTATTATTTACAGATGATATTAATCAAATTTTGTTTGTAATGTCAAATCTTTTTAAATGATTTTTGACTTCGAAGCACAAACTATTCCATGTATCCAGTGAACCATTTTTGTTACTGAAGTATGACACTTTTATTACAAATGAATATCATAATTTTTTGTGTTTATTTAGTGGAATATGATTTTTAATCATGAAGTGTTTAGCGGAACCCCGTTCTATTTGCAGGAGCTCAACAAACTAACCGAATCAGACCTGGCTGATTTTATGATGACGAAGACGATGTTGATGACGTCACATTATCACGTGACTTTGCTGACGTCAGTTTCACATACATTAAACCAGCCCAGTTGTAAATGAGAGTTGTTTCCTTGTTTCGTGGACTTTTTATTTCTTCGAATCTTATCTGAAACAAATCTTTTCATACCATCGATTATATGTAAAATAAATAACTGGCATTTTAAAAATTCGTTCATCTTCACGACAATTTATACTGATCATGAAAAAAAATGTTTTCCAAAACATATGGTCATAGAGAGGAAATATTGTGTATTGGTTATGACCAGCCCTGACCCCATCAACGTTTAACGGAAGCCCTTCTCTTCTTGGTTTATATTTATCCCAAGTCAAATCTTTTTTAAGATCAGTATCAAATGTCACCTTTATCTATCAATATCAGTCCATTCATGCCACCTAGTGCGTCTCCAAGTCAAGATTATGTACATCTGCGAGCCACCCCAGACATGTATACGCTCAACTTCTTCTGTAAGCGACCAGGCCGGAGGGCCAGATAGCCAAGTGCCCGGATACTGAGAAGCGCCCAGCCTTCCCTTGTAGAATGGCGAGAAATAAACATGTGATAGATCAAACTGTCTTTTGGTACTTCCTTTGTCTTGTACGCCTATCCAAATTGGTGCCACCATTCCCTAAATGGCGAGACAATGAACATCTGTCTTCTTACAAGTCACAACCTCCAGTTGGAGAAGATATTAGATATATTGCAGAAATAAGTTATTCAGAAATCAGTTTTATGTCATCCATGATTCTCTGGCTTATGTCGACCCGTGAAGTATTCTTCCCACAACGCAAACGCGGAGTTGTTGTAGCTATTTCTCTAGTATAATTTCTCATTGGTATAAGCGAAATAAACCCAACAAAGCCGCTTAACGCTCCATTCAACTCTATCCCCCTCCTCACCATGCCACACTGGGACATATCAACTCACCCACTTTGTTCTCCCCAATTCTTATGTTACACGAATAGCAATTTGAATTATATAGATAAACAAATACCAAGCATTATTAAACAGACACTTAGAAAAAGGATTAGCATTCACAATCATAGTCGCCATGCAGCAGCTCCTGATCTTTGCTCCTGCTGAGGTTTGGAGGAAGAAACAACTCACACTAGTCATTTAAACATACTTGGATATGGCATTTTCTATATAACTGATATAACTAAACAAAGATTTGAAACTTGCTCGGCCATCTGAAGATTACAAGAGTATCTCTCGAATGCATCTTGTCAAACAGGATCTCTGGAAGGATACATAGTCGGGGTATTAAAATTGCCATGATTAATTGGTTTCTTAATCCTTTTAAATGAGACGGTGCATCTAAAACAAAAAGGCCTTAAACAGTTAACCTTAATCAAGTGTGAAGACGAGTCACGCCAACGAAACTGTAGTTGGCAGACCACAAGCATACTATATTACGTAGTGTAGAGGGGAATTCTGCAAGAGATAGCATGACGTTCGGAAGGTTAAAATGATTTATTTTGTTTTAAAACGAAGTTTCAATTTTTTATAAACGGTAATTGAAGCACTTGGGCGGTAAGTACCAGATATCATTCAAGTGAGCTATGACAATTGAGTTCATCATCACAAAAAGAAAAACAAAACATTTGATTCACAAGCCGGTTGTAAGGATACGGCATCAAAAACATGTTTCCCCGGCAGCCTGCAGGTATAAAGCCGAGGAAAAGAAAAAGCTTTAATGGCGTGGAAGAGAGAGATGCGGTACACTGCAAAGTTCTGAATAGACCTCATCTGGCTTGGCGAGCCGTCAAGACGAAAAGGCGAGCTGAGTTGAAGAATTCACTCTCTTGAGAAGAGGTACAGACATCTGAAGTCACACGTCTACAGCTGGGCAGAGCACAACTCTAGTTGGGCAACCCTAAGCGCTGGAGGACAGGGCAATACCACAAGGGGCATACAGACAGGGTGCTCTGGCGAGCAGACAATGTAAGTTAGCAAACAAAACAAGACAGACCAACACTGGTACATCACTGGTATAGAGACACAAGACATCACTGGTATATGGAGATAAGACATCACTGGCATAGAGAGACAAGACATCACTTGTGTAGGGAGATAAGACATCACTGGTATAGAGACACAAGATATCACTGGTATAGAGAGATAAGACATTACTGGTATAGAGAGACAAGACATCACTTGTATAGGTAGATAAGACATCACTGGTATAGAGAGATAAGACATCACTGGTATAGGGAGATAAGATATCACTGGTATAAGGAGACAAGACATCACTGGTATAGAGAGACAAGACATCACTGGTATAGGGAGATAAGACATCACTGGTATAGAGAGATAAGACATCACTGGTATAGAGATATAAGACATCACTGGTAAAGAGAGACAAGATATCACTGGTACAGAGATATAAGACATCACTGGTATAGAGACACAAGACATCACTGGTATAGAGAGACAAGACATCACTGGTAAAGAGAGATAAGACATCACTGGTATAAGGAGACAAGACATCACTGGTAAAGAGAAACAAGACATCACTGGTATAGGGAGACAAGACATCACTGGTATAGAGAGACAAGACATCACTGGTATAGGGAGATAAGACATCACTGGTATAGAGAGATAAGACATCACTGGTATAGAGAGACAAGACATCACTGGTAAAGAGAGATAAGACATCACTGGTAAAGAGAGACAAGATATCACTGGTACAGAGATATAAGACATCACTGGTATAGAGACACAAGACATCACTGGTATAGAGAGACAAGACATCACTGGTAAAGAGAGATAAGACATCACTGGTATAAGGAGACAAGACATCACTGGTAAAGAGAAACAAGACATCACTGGTATAGGGAGACAAGACATCACTGGTATAGAGAGATAAGACATCACTGGTATAGAGACACAAGACATCACTGGTAAAGAGAGATAAGACATCACTGGTATAAGGAGACAAGACATCACTGGTAAAGAGAAACAAGACATCACTGGTATAGGGAGACAAGACATCACTGGTATAGAGAGACAAGACATCACTGGTATAGGGAGATAAGACATCACTGGTATAGAGAGACAAGACATCACTGGTATAGGGAGATAAGACATCACTGGTATAGAGAGATAAGACATCGCTAGTATAGATAGATAAGACATCACTGGTATAGGGAGATACGACATCACTGGCATAGAGACACAAGACATCACTGGTATAGAGAGACAAGACATCACTGGTATAGAGAGACAAGACATCGCTAGTATAGAGAGATAATACATCACTGGTATAGAGACACAAGAGAATCAAGACATCACTGGTATAGAGAGATAAGACATCACTGGTATAGAGACACAAGAGAATCAAGACATCACTGGTATAGAGAGATACGACATCACTGGTATAGAGAGACAAGACATCACTGGTATAGGGAGGTAAGACATCACTGGTATAGAGACACAAGAGAATCAAGACATCACTGGTATAGAGAGATAAGACATCACTGGTATAGAGAGATAAGACATAACTGGTAAAGAGAGACAAGACATCACTGGTATAAGGAGATAAGACATCACTGGTATAGGGAGATAATCTCTAGTATAAGCAGTCAGTGGAGCACTGGTATGGGGCGACAGTGCAGTACTGGTATGGGGAGACCGTGCAGTACTGGTATAGAGAGACTGTGCAGTACTGGTATAGAGAGACAGTGCAGTACTGATATAGAGAGACTGTGCAGTACTTGTATAGAGAGACAGTGCAGTACTGATATAGAGAGACTGTGCAGTACAGGTATAAGGAGACAGTGCAGTACTGGTATAGGGAGACTGTGCAGTACTGGTATAGAGAGACCGTGCAGTACTGGTATAGAGAGACAGTGCAGTACAGGTATAAGGAGACAGTGCAGTACTGGTATAGAGAGACTGTGCAGAACTGGTATAGGGAGACAGTGCAGTACTGATATAGAGAGACTGTGCAGAACTGGTATAAGGAGACAGTGCAGTACTGGTATAGGGAGACTGTGCAGTACTGGTATAGAGAGACCGTGCAGTACTGGTATAGAGAGACAGTGCAGTACTGATATAGAGAGACTGTGCAGTACAGGTATAAGGAGACAGTGCAGTACTGGTATAGAGAGACTGTGCAGAACTGGTATAGGGAGACAGTGCAGTACTGATATAGAGAGACTGTGCAGAACTGGTATAAGGAGACAGTGCAGTACTGGTATAGGGAGACTGTGCAGTACTGGTATAGAGAGACCGTGCAGTACTGGTATAGAGAGACAGTGCAGTACTGATATAGAGAGACTGTGCAGTACAGGTATAAGGAGACAGTGCAGTACTGGTATAGGGAGACTGTGCAGTACTGGTATAGAGAGACTGTGCAGTACAGGTATAGAGAGACTGTGCAGTACAGGTATAGAGAGACTGTGCAGTACAGGTATAGAGAGACTGTCCAGTACTGGTACAGAGATACAGTGCAGTACTTGTATAGAGAGAGACAGCGCATTATTGATATAGAGGGACTGTGCAGTACTGGTATAGGGAGACTGTGCAGTACTGGTATAAGTCTTGTGTATAAGTCTTGTGTATAACATTGATATGCGCCATCAGAGGCGGGAATCATTAACGTCATCTGAAACATAACATCTGTCAATAACTAATCCTTATTAAAGATCATCTAAGGATTTCATTGTCAGTTAAAAGAATTACCAATCTTTGAAACCAGTCATCCTTTATCTACGGGCATTATCCTATTGAAAAATGTATTTTTCTAATTTCGTCATATAGGAAATAGTCGCACGTGTAAACTTTACAGAGTCTTTAAATCAAACAAATTCCATTACCTGTATGTGCAGTTTATTCGTATTGATTATATTCTTATTCATAAAATGTAGTGTTATTCATTAATTCAAGATTAGGGCAGCATTAACATCAACGAGTTTACAATAATCACGCAATCACAAGTTATCAATATGCATCTCGGTAGCCTGTCATTTTGTAAATTAACGTCCATTCGAGAATAGACTACATTATGATACTGAACATTGTACTGTCAAGGGGTTAAGATATGATTTGTCGGTAAATTTGTCAATTGAGGTTGTGTAAAAGTGTATCAAAAGGGAAAATATTGTGCTGGTAAAATATGTTTACTTACTATAGCTACCTTAACAAATTATTTTGTAAAAAAATTCGTAGGCGAATGAATTACTCCAGTTGTAAGAAGGGGCACAGGTACTTGTAAAATACATCAAATTATGGTCAATTTAATAAGATTTAGTTACTTGATTTGATCGAAAACACTAGCCTCTAGCTTAAAACATATTGTCAAACTAATGGTCACTAATCAGATATAGTAAGTGCTAGTTAGAGATAATAAGTGTTAGTAAGAGATAATCAGATATTTTCAGGGTTAGAGATAATCAGATATGATAAGTGTTCGTTAGAGATAATAAGAGATAGTTAGTGTTAGAGATATTTAGAGATAGTTAGTGTTAGATAGAGATAATCAGAGATAATTAGTGTTAGTTAGAGTGAATTAGATAGTTATTGTTAGTTTGAGATAATCAGACATTGTAAGTGTTAGTGATAGATTGTTAGTGTTAGTTAGAGATATTAAAATATTGTTAGTGCTAGTAAGAGATAATCAGAGATAGTGCTAGTAAGTGTTAATTGGTAAGGCTGGACTGGTTGATGCCTGTCACCAATGAAGTCGTGTCCTAATTAGAATACTGTGATTGAAGGCACTGGTTGGAAGCAGCGAACCTTGGATTCTTACATACATACATACATACATACATCCAAGTACTTCTATAGCGTTAATATCCGGCATAAAGCACCGCTCAAAAGCGCTCAGCTGAGTCTAGCAAATAATGTGGAATGTTTTGACAGAATGCTAATTGATAGAGAGGTGTGGCTTTAGTTTTTTCTTGAATTTGTGTTCCTCCACCTGCAATCTGAGGTCTAACGGGAGTTTGTTCCAGAGATAGGGTCCGGCATACTCAAAAGCACGGTCCCCAAACTTCTTTGGGCGAGAGACTGGAATGTCCAGCAGATTAGTATCCTTGAGCGAAGAGAGCGAACTGGTCGGTATTGTGAGATAAGGTTCATCAAGTAGACAGTGGCATTACCGTGTATGCATCTGAAGACAAGGAGCATGAGCTTGTAGTGAATTCTGAAAGTTATTGGTAGCCAGTGTAATTACTGTAGTACATGAGTTAAGTGATCTTGTCGTCGGGATCTAGTAACAATTCTCGCTGCGACATTTTGAACTTTCTTTTTATTAAGGTACCTCCTCACCATGCTGATGTTCCTCGTGTGATAGTAGGCTCCTCTACACACACTGTTGACATGTGCCTCCATGCCTAATATGGAGTCAAGGTTTCGTGCTTTCTTGCTTGGCACAATTGTATTGTTGCCGATGATAAAGTCTGGAAGTGAAACTTGCTGGGGATATTTCGGGTAGATGACAGTTCAGTCATGGCTTAACTCTTACTTCCAAGTCAGTATTTGCAACCAAATTTTACATGTTGAACAGTTCTCTTCAGCGGGGATAACAACTCAATTCTTAAAGGACCTAAACCGAGATGAGATGTCAATTGAATGTATCCTTTTTTTTAATAACTGAAGTTTTATTGATTTTTTGTAAACCAATGCAGTATCATTAACAACTATCTAATTACGCCCCTGAAGCTGTAAACAAATCAATACTAGAGCATAGTGAACTTTCAGTTCGTTTTCAAATGTGCAGCTCCTCGCTGGTGAACAAACGTCAGAACTGATATGTCATCTGCATGCAGTTTGCTTAAGTCACACCAAAATATCAGTTTCGGTTTGAAACCATTGGTTAAAATGAAACGTATGCCTAAAATATGCAAAATCAACTACTTTCTTTAGTCTTTAGAAATAAAGTTAACCAGAGATCATTCTATATCAGAAAGCAGATGTCTACACGTCTATTGTCCTGATGCCGGTATATAAACAGTGTCCTCTGCATACTTCACAATGTAAAATAAGAGTGTGCCGGGACAGAGCTGATAGGATATCCAGTATAGTCAGAGTGTGTTGCTCGCTCATCACTACACGTGTTCGCAGTTATATACCACATTACATTACATAACAGAAACATTGAAATGAACCTTTTTGATTAGCAAACTCAGTTATATAGACTGTTTTATTTGTTGCCATAGTAATTATATATTACCGGGAACTGAATCTACATATCAGGAAACTTAAATATAAAATCTATATCACCAAATGTGAAAACATGATACCTTCAAACTTAATGATATAGACTGTTTTATTTGTTTTCAAGAATACATTACAGTGGACTGAATATACATATCTGGAAAATCAAATATCTAATCGATATCCATAAAGTGAGAGCGTCATTGAATGTACCTCTTGAACTCCAAGGAAGTGTTTACAAAACTCAACACAAACATCAAGTAACATGATATACGTATCGAGATCATATAAATTGATCAACTTGTAATCCTTTTATACACCCTTGTTATATATGGTTTAGATAAGCAGATAAAAGAAACAGTTTTCCTTTCAATATAGTTTACTTTCATTAAGTATCACTATAATCAATTCTATCTTTCGTAACAATGATTGAACTCGACATCTATTTGTGTTTTCTCTGTGTTCAACGGATTTAAGTTGATTAAAACCTTACAATACCTCGAGGGCATTTAGTTAGGGTTTTATTGATGACAACATAATAATCAAATTGCCGATCAATATCCGTTTTAGATTTGGCCCACAAAGATTTCACAATAAAATCAGCCGGAAGTGACCTGCATGGCGTGACGGTAGCCATCATCGAGTCCTGTCTCCGCGCCACCGACCAATCGGAAAGGGCGGTGAGAGCTATGCAAGCACTGTCAAAATTGAAACCGGAAAGAAACGAAAGATGAGCGCCCTTTTCGGTTAAGCATCGTGAACATAAAACTGCCAAATTGGCTCTCATTGAGAGGGATTTCCGCCAGGGAAGAGAGTGAGGAGTCGGGCGGTAATTTCTTTTGACCTCTCGTCATCGAGAAAAGGTCAAATGTGACGTCAGAGAGGGTAGTCGTTGAAAACTGGTGAATAGTGCTCTCGGGAAAAACTTAAAATTTGTGTGATTTATTTATTTTTGTTTTTTTTGTTTCGCGATCCTCTGCATAGAGGTGATTTATTTTTGTTATAATCTGCATGAATAAATGGTTTACATGCGTTGCATTAAATCAGCACTTAAATTCAATTTAAGTTGTCACGATAAGTGACCTTTTTATCATTTTATCTTCATCAGAAATTGTATGTGTGCATAAAAGATATTCAACAAAATAAATTACGAAAATATTCAACTTGACCTCGAAATTTAAGTTCTTTCATGATGAATTCAAATCTTTCACCAATGTCGAATTTTAAAATATATGCCAATGATTATCTTCAGATGAGCAGATTTCTCTGCAAAAATCTCTCATGTACTAAACTTTGTTCTAAATAGTTTCAGTATGCATACATACTACGGTAAAATCATCGTATTATTACGCATAGAAGTATCTTCGGATTGACAGGGGTTAGATACAAATATATCCGTTATATGAAATATTAAATATGCATTATTACGTCGTACGTAGGCCTACCTATGTCAGTTTGTACATGTCATTGTTTTATGAAATCTGATTACCTAGCGGTCTTATACTAACCACGCGAGTAACGGAAGTCGTGTGACGTCATGTTCTAAAATAATTAGTTAAAATTCCGTATTTTCAGCTCTTTTGACTTGCAAACACGCAACCGGAAGTTATGTTATTAGGGATTTTGAACAGTCAAAAGTGAAAATGTCAAACATGATGACAAACATCACAAGATATCTATTTCCCCATGCCTACTAATGATAAAATCGCTTGTTAATCATTTGTTACACTTACATATGGTATAACCGTTCTCGATTCAGACTGTTTCAATTCATAAAAACTTGTTATCACTGGCTTTTCTCAAAACATTTAGAATCAGGCCAGTCAGTTCTTTATAATTACAAAATGATGTTGTTACACGTTTATCGACGATTCTGATTGGACGGGAGCTCTCAAAAACATGCAACCATTCATCGATGAATGCAGAAAAATTTGCAGTTATTCCTCGTGCATTCATACTCTATGACGTCACAATCTGACAGAATAAACTGACGCAGCGGCTAGTCCGGTTATGACAACATCGCAGTACTTTGGTTCTTTTGCAAAATAAGAAAAGTACGCATGGAATCATCTTCACAGCTGCGTTGATAACCAGATAATACTTCCCTCCCGGCCGTAAATAATCTATTAACTTCACCGCAAACTCTTGATTTGAATAACTACGAGTCATAAAGTTTGATAGCTCGAATCGTTTCACAAATCTCTGAGCAAAAAATTCAACACTATCCCATTGAAATCAGCTCGAAACTTGTCCCTCGTACCTCGCTGCGTTTCTTGATCTGACCACTTTCTGAGTTCTAAATATGTCACTTTATGTCATTTATCATTTTGTAACGGCAAATATTTCTGTGTATACATGCTACAGTTGATTTATTATACATTATGCCCCCAGGCAGAGAAATTCATACTTTGAAATTAAAAAATATAGATGGATTCCTAAAGATCCTTTGCCAAAATGATTGTCGACCTAACTTTGAGATAAATGCTTTGTAGGCTTTTACAATAATGTATCGTAGTTTTCATTTTGTAAATTTCTTTACTATCACTTCCAAAATTTCTGAAAAAGTCAAATCAAACGCAAACATTGTCAACATAGTAAATCTTTCTCACTATTCCTCGGGGTCACTGACGTGGTTTAATTTTCGACCGAGCATGAGCGGATTCGTCAAGATAGTTAACAAACACACGACTTTTTGCGTTCGTTAAAGCTCCGCTTTTCTCGAGTTTATTCAGAAAAAGCTCGTATTCTGAGATGTTAGATGTGCTGTTTTGTATGTCAGTTCAAAAGTTGCCGATGTCTTTCCAGCCTTGATTTCTATTGGCTGACATTGTCTGGCGGTCAAGGCCGTCTGACACGGCTTGGTCAGATCAAGAAACGCAGCGACGTACGAGGAACAAGTTGATTTCAATGAGATTGATTGACTAAGCGCATGGGGACAAGCATGACTTAGGTTTAAAGCTGTTGATCACCTCAAATGGATTTTGTAGCAAAAAATCAAAATCACTTTAATGACCTGCCATAACTGCAATGGTTAACGGTTGAGTATGATTTACTATTACGTTAAAGTATAATTGACCTTCACTTCCGTTTTGAAAATTCAACATTATCCCTTTCCTTTTCGTGATACTAAGATGCCCCAAAGACATCCCAAATTAAATGATATTTGCACTAGGATACGCAGGTATGTAAACAAACGTGTTTTAACGTTCATCATTATGAAACACAATTGATACCCTGTTGAATCTCAATTTTGATCCGCTTTATGGCTTTCAACGTCATTAATTATTCACATTTCTGACAATACAGCGAAACATGCTATGATAATGGTCAAAGCTACAGTGATGCTAAATCATTGAGACTAAATGGATCAAATATTTTATTCACCGTTTCAATCGTCATTATAATTCAAATATCTTCACATTTCACGCTCGTCAATTAACATTTAGATACACCTGCTAAGATTATTAGTTTTATGATTAATTAATTCAGACTGTCAACTTGTCAAAGTGTCAGCGTATATCAATCGTTCGTTTCTTCATTCAGGGGCTGGTGCTTGACTCAAGTACCGGTCTCCGTGTCAGATCTCCACCTCTGACAGGAGTCCGTCTTTTGGCGCTTTTCAGCTTGATTTCAGCTTGAATGTTTATCAATTGAGTTCCATAACATAATTAACCGTCTAACGTTCTCTAATCTCATTAGGTTATTAGGTAAGGTATTCCTGTCCAAATAGATGGAGTTACAGAATTAACACGGGAAGAATCAATAATTTACAATTTCTTTTGAACAGATTCCAAATACATCATGAAACTTATCATTTGCATAGTTGTCGTCTATCATAAACATATTGAAACATTCATTGATTTTGATAAAAGCGTTCACTCCTTGTTAGATTGGTCTTAAGAACTTTAATTAATAAAACGTTCTTTAAGTCTTCAACTCGCTGATATTATATCGTTTGTATATGTTCTATCACCGCTTTATTGAAAAGCTCATTTGGACTTACGTATCAGATAGTTTCTGGAGGACTTTTGTTAAGATAAAGACAAAAATGTCGAGTATTGCGTCATTGATACACATTCGTCATACAGTATGAAAAGAAAAAATACCACTGCTGACTTTCCACACCAAAACGCTCCTCAGATGTCCATATATTCTACTCAATAGTCTTATTATTATGAAAAGACAAACACCAATGCTCATTTTGCAGTCACGAAACTTGTGGGATGTCGCACGTCCATTTCGTGCAGATGAAAAGGTTCTAGCATGTAAAAAAAAAAGATGGAATTCAAGGTCATGTGGTTTTACGTCATTTGACAAATAGAAAACTATTTCAATACAACGTAGTACTTTAGCCTGGGTGAACAGAGGTGTCTCACGAAATATAAAACATATGTTGCCAATTGCAGTGTGCTACTGAGGTTTCTTTTACAACGCGAATCCATTTGCCCAATGCTAAAAAAGGTGCTCTCGGTAAAATAACCACAGTTTTTGCTTGATATGTGATAATTAATTATAGGACTGCGAATTATAGGGTTTACCAATGAGATGTTTTACCCTCTAAAGATAGTACATATGGCATAGACTAACATTTGTTGGGGGTAGAGTCCCAAAGTGCCCTTATGTTGTGTTGTTAAAGGAAATGTGTATAAGAAACAATTATGCACACAATTCGTAGATGTATTCATTTCTTTATAGAATTGTGGCAACTATTCATTCATATTTTTTCTTTAAGGTTTCGAATACATTTAGATGTCACTAAATGCAATGCAACAACGCACCCCTCAGGGGTATCGCGAGAGTCAGTTTCTGACACTACCTCCTAATTATGACTCATTGACTTTATAATCAGGTGTCCTTCATTCGTTTCCTGGTATAAAATGATAGAAAATCCAAAAAATGGCGTCTCCGTGTTCTTACTCTCATGTGGCTGTTGGATCTTCGGCAACGGTAAGTTCAACAGTCGTTATAGTATATTATCGTTATTGTAATAATAAACCTTATAGATCACTCTTCATAAAGGAGACCTAAATGGTTCATGATTTACTAATTCCACCTACGATAATAATTTCATGTTGTAAATTATTAGATGTATAAATTTTTGTTAATCTTTAAAATGAAGTAAGATATTTTACAAAGTGTAAGAGTAACATTTCTTAATTATCGTATACCCTATTACATGTCTTAATTAGTTTATGTCCTTCCATTCCTATGTTGAACATAAAATGTATAGTCTGTGATAATGATTGAAAAGTAAAAGTTCAAAATTTGCTTGTTTAAATGGAAAAATCACGCCAACCATATGGCATATCGCAGCAAAACTTTATCTAACAAGTGCGGACTGCCGGACCGCCTTTTTATCATATTCTTTATAAAGGATAAATTCGTAATCCAAAGGAGTTTTTTCACAATTTAAGCTGTTATCAAATTGCCAATTAACTTAGGTGTGTATGTACAACAATAACGAAACTAGTAACCAAATGTTGTAACTGTTAAGATGCAATATTGTGTTTACAAATGTTGCAGATAGATAGCTTCCAAACAATTACAATTTGCCAGATATATTTATTTTAAAAAAAAGAAACTATCAATGGAGGACAATTTCTAATAAAGCTTAACTTTCTGATAAAGTTAATAAGTTGTCTTATATGAATAACAGGTTTGTTTCATTAATCTTAACGAATGAATTTGAACTAATTTTATTTATATTTCATTTTAATGTTTCAACTTTATCATTTCTAACTTACTTTTATTCTTATTTTATCTTATTCTTTTACGATGTTATCAGAAACATATAATTCTCTTCATCATCATCAATGTTTGAAATCCGAAAGAAAATATATATCCTAAAAAGAACAGATTTTCTATGACTCCGCGGACTTTAGATACCATGATACTGTTTTGATAATATATTCGAAATCGTGTAAATATCAAATGATGAGAAAGATTTGTTAAAATTTGTTAAGATTATATTTTGCTAAATGTAGCGCAACTATCAAAAGTGTCTTTTTGTAATTCGTTATTTAACGTAGCTACGGATCATATTCAAATATTGGATTTACAATTTTTATGTAAAATAATTTGTTGATAACCTGTTTAATTGTAATTAAATGCGTACATTTCTGTGAACTATGTATTCGGTGAAAAGGTATTAAGAATGGCGACATTCTCATGGAAATAATTAAGTTTATACAATGTTTGGATGCAAAAACACATGTGAAGAAAGTTTTGTCACTGTCAAGAACAGGTTTAGTTGTTTGTGATCACTATAATCAAACATTGAACGCTATACACATAACGTCTATTTCAATATAAATATTTGAAGTATGGTGAAGAACTGTATTCATTTCTCCTGACAAAGCTGGCGAGGTCATATACTTGTGTGAGCTGTATTATAAGGTATATACGGAGTCACGTCACAATGAGTGATGGCTATGTCTGCCTCGGTAGGTAATTAAGCAGGTAAGATTACATCTCACCAGGTTACCTTGCTCACTGCATGTAAGTTCCTACATAATCAATATATGATACATAACTAATCCAAAATATACAAGAAGCGAGACTGAGCAGAGACAGACAGGCTGTCAGACAGACAGAGACAGAGAGATAGAGAGAGAGGGACTGAGACATAGTGAGAAAGAGGGAGAGTGAGAGGGACTGAGAGAGACAGAAACACAGAGAGAGAGATAGAGAGAGAGACAGAGACAGAGACAGAGAGAGAGAGAGAGAGAGAGAGAGAGAGAGAGAGACAGACAGACAGACAGACAGACAGAAAGAAAGAAAGAGAGAGAGACAGTGACAGAGAGGCGTAAAAAGATTAGTTCTGGGAGAGGATTTAAACACTAGATTGTTGTTTTACTAGTGTCGTGACATTGTGAAATGATCAAAACACTTTAGAAATGAATGTACATTATTCATATTATTATTTTATTATATACAGTTCAAATGAAACAAAGCCGGCTTGCATTAAATCTTCTATCGTACTATAACATGAAATGCTTTATTTATAAATTAAATTCAGTGAATTCATTTATTGTTGTGGTGTGTGAATTATTCGTTCTCGAAAATTTTATGACTGTCGCCTAGTTTATACAGTTGTCTCTTACTTCATTCAAGTGTTTTATTGATTAACATTTTTTAATTAGATATTATTTTATTGAAAATATGTGTCGTTTAGGTGACAAGACACCCCATTACTCAACCTAAAAGTGCGCAATCGTAGAATGAGATATCACATTCAAGTGTGAACACAATAATAAACACCTTGGTACGTTAGTTTTAGAACTGAACCTGACAATGAAAAACATTGTCTTCCAATTTGTTATATTTTTTTTTGTTTGAGCGAGTTCCGTGTATTTTCCTGATACGTTGCTATCAAGTCTGATTAGATGTGATACATGTGTGTCAAGACGCTTCAGAAACCATTGTGAAATATCTGAGACTTCATGGTGCCATGTATAAGGCATTCGTCGTTGACCCCAGTGGTACAATTGGTTTTTTTTAGAAAAACATATTCTCCTTTTATCCACTGTATCGTCAATTATATCAGCCTTATACTAATTACAAATATTTATGTTGATAAGTGTTTTTATCTATTCTTTTAGCCAGTAAAAAAAGAACATGACCTCCAATAGGTTTGTCCGTCTGATGCTCAGGTGTTGGTTTCTATCGCTATGCCTCCGGAATATTTTCGGACATGTAAGTATTGTTTTGTTTTAAATCGTTAAGATATTTATTTTACGTTTTTTCTGAATAGTTTTGTATAATTGCAATGGTTATGTTGCTATGATCAAAGTTTGGTGGCGAGCGCACTGTCGTCATAATAGAATTCCCTTGAGTTTTTGACGTCATATTATCATTGGTATCAGTTAGTTGAAAATTATCAGTTTTGTAGCAGAAGGGTAACGAAGAAACTTTCTGGGATATGGTTTTTGATCGGCGCGGGGGATTTACAAAGACAATGTCATGCAAATTAAAGAGTGTCTCTTTATGTCATCTTAGATCAAATATAACCACATCGTTGACTGATCAAGTTTCGAAATTGTGGCTCTACTTTTCGAGCGATGAATCTTGATGTATAAGAATAAAAGGTTGTCAGTGTTAGTGTTTTGTTGCCGCTGTTTAGTTTTGCATCTGTAGGATGAAATTAGTTTTCTGGAAGGTTTATTCTTCTCATGATAATTTTTCAGGCTGGATTGGTCCGTCCTTCACCCCAATCAATCGTCCCCTTCTCCTCATCCTCTCAAGAAGGACAGAAAGGAGACAACAGCAGTTCTTCATTCACCTTACCTGCTCAATCTGCCCCGGAAGCTTTCTCACCGGTCGATCGGAATCCGGCTGAGGGCGTCCTGACAACTGGCCTTGATATCAGTTCAACACTAAGCAATGATCTGCTCGGTTTGCAGCAAGAGCTCAATAGAATATCCACTGGGTTCAATAACTTCTTGACTAATGTGGATAGCCACGCCTCCCCTGGAACCTCATCTCGAGGGACACAATTCATTCCCAAAAGACCCGGTCTCTCTGCAGACAGTCAAGCCGTAAGTCAATCTGTATCAGCAGCTACCAATAGTGTGCCATCTAATTTGGGGGGAGCTGGAATAAGGAACACTGGAGCACTAACAAGAAACAATGGAGCAGGATTAATGAACAATGCAGCAGGATTAATGAACATTGGAGAGGGAACAAGAAACATTGCATCAGGTACAAGGAACACTGGAGTAGGAAGGAGGAACATTGGAACAGCAACAATCGACCGGGGAGCAGGAACAAGGAACAATGCAGCTAGAACAATGAACGTGCAAAATCGTGCTCTTAGACAAGGTCACTCAAACGATATGGTGTCATTTCAGTTAACACCAGACACTGACACGATCTTGACAGGTAATCCTGGGAATGCTTTCAGACTCACATCAATGAACAACGCTGCAATCAGGAATGGCTTCAGAGGGCGTGTCGGAGGTTCCAACTTTGGCAGTGCTGATGCAGTACGGGTCTTCTCGAATAATGTTGCACGTCAAGTAGATCAGTTTGTTTACTCCTTCATGGATAGAATAGATAGATTATTAACTGAATTATCGGCTACTGATCAATCTCAAAAACTAACTCAGAGCATTTCTCCTTTCCAACAGATTGAAGGGAATGGGGGATCTCTTGGTCAATCAGTCGAAGCACAGTCAGGTCTAACCATTGGATCTCTTGGTCAAACTTTAGGATCTCTCACAGGACAAAACGTAGGTTCTGTTGGACAAACATTTATTTCAACTACAGGTCAAAATATGAGGTCTGTTGGACAACCATTTGGATTCCCTTTTGGTCGAAACGTAAAACCTCAAGATGTAAGATCTGTTGGTCAAACCATTGGATTTCCGTCAGGTCAAAATATAAGATCAGTTGGACAAACATTTGGATCTCCGTTACAACAAAACACGAGGTCGGTTGGTCAATCATTTGGATCGCCTTTAGGTCAAAGTATTGAATCTGTTGGACAAACATTTGGATTCCCGTCAAGTCAAAATATAGGATCAGTGGGACAAACATTAGGATCTTCATCAGGACAAATAGTAGGATTGGTTGGTCAATCATTTAGATCTCCGTCAGGTCAAAATATCGGATTAGTAGGACAAACGTTTGAATCCCCATCAGGACAAATAGTTCGTCAATCATTTCAATCTATGTCAGGTCAAAATGTAGGATCTGGTGGACAAACTTTTGGATCCCCGTTAGGACAAAACGTTGAATCAGTTGATCAATCATTTGCATCGCCTTTAGGTCAAAACATAGGATCTGTTGGTCAATCATTTAAATCCCCGTCAGGTCAAACAATAGGATCAGTTGAACAAACATTTGGATTTCCGTCAGGACAAAACGTAGAAACGGTTGGTCAATCAATTGGATCTCCTTCAAGTCAAATTATCGGATTAGTTGGACAAACATTTGGATTCCCATCAGGACAAAATATAGGCTCAGTTGGACAAACATTTGGATCTCCGCCAGCACAAAACGTTGGGTCGGTTGGTCAATCAGTTGCATCGCCTTCAGGTCAAAATATTGAATCGGTTGGACAAACATTTGGATCCCCATCAGGACAAAACATCGGGTCGATAGGTCAATCATTTGGATCACCTTCAGGTCAAAATGTAGGATCTGGTGGACAATTATTCGGACCCTCGTCAGGTCAAAACATAGGATCAGTTGGTCAATCATTTGGATCCCCGTCAGGTCAAAATATAAGATCAATTGGACAAACATTTGGATCTCCTACAGGACAAAACGAAGGATCAGTTGGTCAGTCATTTGGATCGCCTTTAGGTCAAAAGATAGGATCAGTTGGACAAACATTTGGATCTCTGTCAGGACAAAACGTGGGGTCGATTGGTCAAACATTTGGATCGCCTTTAGGTCAAAATATTGGATCTGGTGGACAAACATTGGGATCCCCGTCAGGACAAAACGTGGGGTCGATTGGTCAATCATTTGGATTGCCCTCAGGTCAAAATATTGAATCGGTTGGACAAACGTTTGAATCCCCATCAGGACAAAACGTGGGGTCGGTTGGTCAATCATTTAGTTTCCCGTCAGGCCAAAATATCGGATCAGTTGGACAAACATTTATATCTCCGTCAGGTCAAAACGTTGGGTCGGTTGGTCAATCATTTGGATCGCCTTCAGGTCAAAATATTGAATCGGTTGGACAAACATTTGGATCCCCATCAGGACAAAACATCGGGTCGATTGGTCAATCATTTAGATCACCTTCAGGTCAAAATGTAGGATCTGGTGGACAATTATTCGGACCCTCGTCAGGTCAAAACATAGGATCAGTTGATCAATCATTTGGATCCCCGTCAGGTCAAAATATAGGCTCAATTGGACAAACATTTGGATCTCCTACAGGACAAAACGAAGGATCAGTTGGTCAATCATTTGGGTCGCCTTCAGGTCAAAATATTGAATCGGTTGGACAAACATTTGGATCCCCGTTAGGTCAAAATATCGGATCAGTTGGACAAACATTTGGATCTCCGTCAGGTCAAAACGTGGGGTCGGTTGGTCAATCATTTGGATCGCCTTTAGGTCAAAATGTTGGATCTGGTGGACAAACATTTGTATCTCCGTCAGGTCAAAACGTGGGGTCGGTTGGTCAATCATTTGGATCGCCTTTAGGTCAAAATGTTGGATCTGGTGGACAAACATTTGTATCCCCGTCAGGTCAAAATATAGACTCAGTTGGACAAACATTCGGATCTCCGTCAGGACAAAACGTTGGGCCAGTTGGTCAATCAATTGGATCGCCTTCAGGTCAAAATATTGGATCGGCTGGACAAACATTTGGATCCCCGTCAGGTCAAAATATAGGATCAATTGGACAAACATTTGGATCTCCGTCAGGACAAAACGTGGGGTCGATTGGTCAATCGTTTGGATCGCCTTTAGGTCAAAATATAGGATCAGTTGGACAAACATTTGGATCTCTGTCAGGACAAAACGTGGGGTCGATTGGTCAAACATTTGAATTCCCTTCTAGTCAAAATGTAAGATCTGTTGGTCAAACATTTGGATCCCCGTCAGGTCAAAATATAGGAACGGTTGGTCAAACATTTGAATCCCCGTTAGGACAAAACGTTGGATCAGATGGTCAGTCATTTGGATCGCCTTTAGGTCAAAAGATAGGATCAGTTGGACAAACATTTGGATCTCTGTCAGGACAAAACGTGGGGTCGATTGGTCAAACATTTGGATCGCCTTTAGGTCAAAATATTGGATCTGGTGGACAAACATTGGGATCCCCGTCAGGACAAAACGTGGGGTCGATTGGTCAATCATTTGGATTGCCCTCAGGTCAAAATATTGAATCGGTTGGACAAACGTTTGAATCCCCATCAGGACAAAACGTGGGGTCGGTTGGTCAATCATTTAGTTTCCCGTCAGGCCAAAATATCGGATCAGTTGGACAAACATTTATATCTCCGTCAGGTCAAAACGTTGGGTCGGTTGGTCAATCATTTGGATCGCCTTCAGGTCAAAATATTGAATCGGTTGGACAAACATTTGGATCCCCATCAGGACAAAACATCGGGTCGATTGGTCAATCATTTAGATCACCTTCAGGTCAAAATGTAGGATCTGGTGGACAATTATTCGGACCCTCGTCAGGTCAAAACATAGGATCAGTTGATCAATCATTTGGATCCCCGTCAGGTCAAAATATAGGCTCAATTGGACAAACATTTGGATCTCCTACAGGACAAAACGAAGGATCAGTTGGTCAATCATTTGGGTCGCCTTCAGGTCAAAATATTGAATCGGTTGGACAAACATTTGGATCCCCGTTAGGTCAAAATATCGGATCAGTTGGACAAACATTTGGATCTCCGTCAGGTCAAAACGTGGGGTCGGTTGGTCAATCATTTGGATCGCCTTTAGGTCAAAATGTTGGATCTGGTGGACAAACATTTGTATCTCCGTCAGGTCAAAACGTGGGGTCGGTTGGTCAATCATTTGGATCGCCTTTAGGTCAAAATGTTGGATCTGGTGGACAAACATTTGTATCCCCGTCAGGTCAAAATATAGACTCAGTTGGACAAACATTCGGATCTCCGTCAGGACAAAACGTTGGGCCAGTTGGTCAATCAATTGGATCGCCTTCAGGTCAAAATATTGGATCGGCTGGACAAACATTTGGATCCCCGTCAGGTCAAAATATAGGATCAATTGGACAAACATTTGGATCTCCGTCAGGACAAAACGTGGGGTCGATTGGTCAATCGTTTGGATCGCCTTTAGGTCAAAATATAGGATCAGTTGGACAAACATTTGGATCTCTGTCAGGACAAAACGTGGGGTCGATTGGTCAAACATTTGAATTCCCTTCTAGTCAAAATGTAAGATCTGTTGGTCAAACATTTGGATCCCCGTCAGGTCAAAATATAGGAACGGTTGGTCAAACATTTGAATCCCCGTTAGGACAAAACGTTGGATCAGATGGTCAATCATTTGGATTACCTACAGGTCAAAACATGGGATCAGTTGGACAAACATTTGGATCTCCGTCAGGACAAAATATAGGAACGGTTGGTCAAACATTTGGATCCCCATCAGGTCAAAATATAGGAACGGTTGGTCAAACATTTGGATCCCTGTCAGGAGAAACAGTTGGATCTATTAGACAAACATTTAATGCAAATTCAGGACAAAACGTATTATCTGTCAGTCCAACATTCGAATCAATGTCGGGTCAGAACACAATGAGATCACAAAATACGGGATCTCCAGGCGAAGCCTCTTTCACTAAAAGTGCTGACCAAACAGGACAATCCCGGTTGTCACAAGATTTTGAACTTGTCAGGGGGAGATTGACGCCGACGTTGACAAGAAATATGGACACTGGTGGACAACCTGTGACACCAATGAATGAAAATACACTTACAGGTGACCGTGCTCTTTTGACTCGATCGATGCAAAATATTGGCGCAACGTTTGGAAACCGTGTCACAAACACCATTGACACAGGAGGACAAATGTTTGAATCTGGGATGACCCAACCAATCGGTGAATCACCTATAGCTCCTATGTCAAATGACATTGGAACGTCCAAGCAGTTTTTAAAAACTACCTCTACCGACCTTCAGGCTGGTCGCTCAGCCCCTGCAGACGTTAATTCTGGAACAGGGACAGGTGTTGAAAAACAAACCCCTACAGCAAATGAAGAAGTATCGGGACCCATGGGCATTGACAACGGTGCACTTACCGGCGGAACCGGAAACGATGGGTTTATGGAAAGAATGTTCGGAGGAGATGCACCAAGTCCGTTCGAGCCGGGAAGCAAACCTCCGTCTGCAAGTAACACAGGTGTTTCCGCGAAGAGGGGCAGCACCTCATAGAATCGGTCAGAGTGTGGAAAGCATTAAAAAAAACAAAATTGCTTGATTGTTGCTTGTTATGCGCTTGATGATAAGTCAGAACTTTGGAAAAAAAACATTAAAATTGACCTGCATTTATTAACATATTTGTTCATTGCATTTTTTCAACGTATATAGTGCACAAGGTGTTACAAGCAAATTTTGTTGATTTCGTGATAAAATCTCATAACAAGACGATGTCATTTATTTCTTTTTCCATATAGAAAGTAGTCAATGTGCATTAACAACGGCTCCATATGCCGGAGGTTTTTGACGATTTTCTAAAAATGATGTTATCATAATGATTGTACATTATCACATTTGGTTCCCTAGAAAGAACTTGAAATCAGTAATACACTTAGCCTTTTTCGAAAATCTGTCTTGTTAGGCGTATAAGCCTCAAAGGGTTAGTTAAGAGTTACTTAACAAGTAAAGAAGTGAGCTGTGAAGTGAGCACAGCTCATATACCCCCGCTTCAAACTATAGTCTGGTTTTCTTTGTTGGTCTAACCCTCAAAAAGCTCACTTAGGGATCATGGTTGATAAGTGTATTAAGTTTGTTGAAGCTAGCATGTATAGTTTAGGAGATATGCTCAGGAAAAAGTACTTTGTCAGATAGTCATTGTTTTAGTAACGTTTCCATGTAAACCGCAAAAAATAAAAATAATTTTTTGGTCTTTCCCTCAAAAGGCGCACCAATGGATCATGGTTGATAAGTGTATGAAGGTTGGTGAAGATAGCATGTACGGTTTACAAGATATACTTCGGACAAAGGACTTAGTCATAAATTCACTGTTTTAGTCATTTTTCCATGGAAACCGCAAAAAATACAAATCATTTGTTGATCCAACCCTCAAAAGGCACATCTAGGGATCATGGTTGATAAGTGTATGAAGTTTGGTGAAGATAGCATGTATAGTTTAGGAGATATGCTCCGGACAAAGGACTTTGTCATAGATTCACTGTTTTAGTCATGTTTCCATGGAAACCGAAAAAAATATAAATCTTTTGTTGATCCAACCCTCAAAAGGCGCGCACATCCAGGGATCATGGTTGATAAGTGGATGTAGTTTGGGGAAGATAGCATGTATAGTTTAGGAGATATGCTCCGGACAAAGGACTTGGTCATAGTCACTGTTTTAGTCATGTTTCCATGGAAACCGCAAAAAAAATAAAAATCATTTGTTGGTCTAACCCTCAAAAGACACATCTAGGGATCATGGTTTATAAGTGTATGAAGTTTGATGAAGATAGCATGTATAGTTTAGGAGATATGCTCCGGACAATGATTTGTGACGGACGGACAGACAGACAGACAGACGGACAAAGGGACGGACGGACGGACGGACAGACAGAATGAACGCTGTAAGGCGGGGGTATAATAACTATGAAACCTTTCGGACCTTCTAATGTAGCACGTTGGGATAGATTTTACTGACGCTTCAAGTTAAACCAAACTGTTTGGAAAACACCAACATTCATTTACACATTGTATTTTTCAAACATATGAATAATATAACCCTTGAGTTTTTTCACTCAATGAATATATTTTTGTATTCATTCTTTATTTCAAAACTAATTCGAAAATCTTGATGGCAAAAAAAATAGTATCTGCATGTGTATTATCTAAAATGGATGGGTTTTTTCATACTTAGGAATTGATCATAATTTAAGGGACACAGAGTATGTTATTGCAGTCAAATTAGTCAAACTTTATAAACGTATTAATTTATCGAGAAACGTTGACTTCTTTTTAAAATCACAATGTTAGACATTATCAGTTAAAAATTAAACATTAAACATTAAACATGTTAAAGTTTTAATTTGTGATCGAAAATCGGACAGTGGCGCGCACCAATGACTCAAACGTAATTTTGAAAACTTTTTTACAGCAGGCATATGAAACAATTAGTGGTTGGTAGTGTTAAGTCAGTCATTTAACTGATATTCATGTAAAATATTAATGAACGCAGAATTTCGACTTATTAACATCTATATGTCTGGGGGGGTTTTATCATTGAAAACAGGAAAATATCCTAATTGTGGCCTTTAAGAGATAAAGATGAAAGTCAAGGGAGGAAATTTGAACCTAATTCAGAGTAGGTCGTATTTCAGCTCTTATTCAAGACATAAAAAAATTCATGAAACATGCTCTTTTTCACTTTAAACATGCCTTGAAAATGTAAGAAACAAATATAGTCGCAAGCGACGACAAACGGATTCAGCGCATTAAAAGAACATTCATTACGTACATAGTGATGTTAGCAATCATCCCTGAAAGTTTCATGAAAATTGGTCGACGCATTTGGCTACAACAGCATGTTTACTCTGACCTAATGTGTGATTATTGCAAAGAAGTTGATAATGTGAAAAAACCATGCTACTTATGAATTCGTCATGATTGACTTTTTTGTTTGTACTGTTACTGCGCATCTTTCAAAATAAGTTTCAACTCTCTAAGTACATTTTGAAAAAATAGCCCATGTTAATTTTGTTCAAAATGATTTTTCACATTTTTGATCCTTTATTGTGAACGAAAATTATTGTTCGCGAGCAATATTTTGACAGTTTCATCAAGTCCATATACTGTTCTTACATCCCTGAAAAATTGGTGCAATTGTGAGTCTAACTTTTTTAATTATCTCCCTTTGAATATGCTTACATGAGCAAAGTCGCCAGACTTTGAAGGGTTGCCGAATAATAAATATTTGACTTTCATCAAAATCTGAATCACCCTGAAATTCCCAATGTCTCAGCTACATTATTGGAGATTTTCAGCTCTTAGACACAAGTATCTTCAGAGGTGATACATTTCAAAGATGCATGGGGTCCGGAAATTTCAAAAAGTCAAAAAAAGCAATATGGCGGCGAAAGTATTCATGCTACGAATTTGCCATGATTTACTTTTTTGCTTGAAATGTTATTGCGCATCGTTTAAAAAAAGTTCCAAGTCTCTAAGTGCATTTTGAAAAAAATTCCAATGTTAATTTTGAAAATTTTGAGTGGTACTGAGCCTTTAATGGAATGTCCGAATTGGCTGAAAAGTTTCATGTCGCGAGGTCTTGGTAAGGGCTATAAGATTGTAAAGTTTGGTTGTAATTGAGTCGCTAGTTTTGGCTGAATTTTGTACACAAGAATCGTGGAATAATAATAATAAATATAGTCGCAAGCGACGACAAAAGGATTCAGCGCATAAAAAACACATTCAGTACAAACATAGTGATGTTAGCCAGCTTCACTGAAATTTTCATGAAGATTGGAGCATGCATTAATCTACAGCAGCAAGTTTCATCTGACATTATCTCCAAAGCATACTCCGGTTTTTTGCAAAGAAGTGGTGAGAAAAAAATATTGGACTGACATTAAAATCTGAATCACCCTGAAATTCCCAATGTCTCAGCTACATCATTGGAGAGTTTGAGCTCTTAGATGCAAGTATCTTCAGAGAAGAAGATTTTTAAAGACGCATCTCCAAAAGTCAATAAAAGCAATATGGCGGCCAAACTCTGCATGCTAAGAATTTGCCATGATTTACTTTTTTGCTCCAAATGTTATTGCTGTTCGTTTAAAAGAAGTTGCAAGTCTCTAAGTGCATTTTGAAAAATTTTCCAATGTTAATTTTTCGAACTTTGGATCGTACTGTCCCTTTAACGCTTAATCCGATGAAGCCCAAAAGCTTATTGTGGCGTCGTCTCATAAAGTTCTATCACACTGGTAAGTTTGGCTGTAATAGTTTTAGCGGTTTGGTCTGAATCGTGTCCACAAGAATCGGGGAATAATGACGAGCGATTTTTGGAACAGATAAGTTCATAATGCGAAAAAACTATAATACTTATGAATTCTTCATGATTGACTTTTTTCTTTGTATTTATCTAACGCTTCATTCAAATCAAGTTGCAAGTCTCTAAGTGCATTTTAAAAAATTAGCCCATGTTAATTTTTTGTAAACATATTTTTGCTGTTTTTGATCGATTATCGTGAACGAAAATGACTGTTCGCGATCAATGTTTTAACAGTTTCCTAAAGTTCACAAACTGGTCTTACATTCGTGAGAAAATGGTGCAAATGTGAGTGTAACTTTTTGAGTTATCTCCCTTTGAACATGCTTACATGAGCTACGTCGCCTGACTTTGCAGGGTTGCTGAGAAAAAAATATTTGACTTTCATCAAAATCTGAATCACCCTGATATTCCCAATGTCTCAGCTACATTATTGGAGAATTTCAGCTCTTAGATGTAAGTATCTTCAGAGAAGAAGATTTTCAAAGATGCACGGGGTCTGGAAATTTCAAGTAGTAAAATTAAAGCAATATGGCGGTGAAACTATACATGCTAGGAATTGGCCATGATTTACTTTTTTGCTCCAAATGTAATTGCCTATCGTTTAAAACAAGTTGCAAGTCTCTAAGTGCATTTTGAAAATTTTTCCCATGTTAATTTTTCGCACTTTGAGTGGCACTGTGCCTTTAACGCTTAATCCGATTAAGCCCAAAAGCTTATTGCAGGATCTCCTCATGAAGCTCTATAAGGCTGCTAAGTTTGACTGGAATTGCTTTAGCCGTTTTGGCTGAATCGAGACCACAAAAATCGTGGAATAAAAATAATAATAATAATAATAAAACACGCCAATAACAATAAGGATTCAGCAAAATTTGCTGAATCCTTAATAAATATAGTCGCAAGCGACGACAAAAGGATTCAGCGCATAAACGCACATTCAGTACAAACATAGTGATGTTAGCCAGCTTCAGTGAAATTTTCATGAAGATTGGAGCATGCATTAATCTACAGCAGCAAGTTTCATCTGACCTTATCTACAAAGCATACTCCGGTTATTGCAAAGAAGTGGTGAGCAAAAAATATTTGACTGACATCAAAATCTGAATCACCCTGAAATTCCCAATGTCTCAGCTACATTTTTAGAGAGTTTCAGCTCTTAGATGCAAGTATCTTCAGAGAAGAAGATTTTTTAAGATGCATCTCAAAAATCACTAAAAGCAATATGGCGGCCAAACTATTCATGCTACGAATTTGCCATGATTGACTTTTTTGCTCCAAATGTAATTGCCTGTCGTTTAAAACAAGTTGCAAGTCTCTAAGTGCATTTTAAAAAAATAACCCATGTTAATTTTTCCAACTTTGGATCGTACTGTGCCTTTAACGCTTAATCCGATGAAGCCCAAAAGCTTATTGTGGCGTCGTCTCATGAGGTTCTATCAGAATGGTAAGTTTGGCTGTAATAGCTTTAGCGGTTTGGGCTGAATCGTGTCCACAAGAATCGCGGAATAATGACAAGCGATTTCTGGAACAAAAAAGTTCATAATGCGAAAAAACTATAAAACTTATGAATTTGTCATGATTGACTTTTTTGTTTGTATTGTTCTTACGCTTCTTTCAAATCAAGTTTCAAGTCTCTAAGTGCATTTTGAAAAATTACCCCATGTTAATTTTTTGTAAACATATTTTTGCTGTTTTTGACCGATTATTGTGAACGTAAATGACTGTTCGCGATCAATGTTTTAACAGTTTCGTCAAGTACACATACTGGTCTTACATTCCTGAAAAAATGTTGCAATTGTGAGTCTAACTTTTAGAGTTATCTCCCTTTGAACATGCTTACATGCGCTAAATCGCCCGACTTTGAAGGGTTGCTGAGAAATACATATTTGACTTTCATCAAAATCTGAATCACCCTGAAGTTCCCAATGTCTCAGCTACATTATTGGAGAATTTCAGCTCTTAGATGCAAGTATATTTAGAGAAGAAGATTTTCAAAGATGCACGGGGTCTGGAAATTTCAAGTAGTAAGAATAAAGCAATATGGCGGCGAAACTATGCATGCTATGAATTTGCCATGATTTACATTTTTGCTCCAAATGTAACTGCCTATCTTTTAAAACAAGTTGCAAGTCTCTAAGTGCATTTTGAAAAAAATTCCCATGTTAATTTTTCGAACTTTGGATCGTACTGTGCCTTTAACGCTTAAGCCGATTAAGCCCAAAAGCTTATTGTGGCTTTGTCTCATGAAGCTCTACCAGACTGGCAAGTTTGGCTGTAATCGCTTCAGCGGTTTGGGCTGAATCGTGTCCACAAAAATCGTGGAATAAAAAAAATAATAAATATAGTCGCAAGCGACGACAAAAGGATTCAGCGCATAAAAAGCACATTCAGTACAAACATAGTGATGTTATCCAGCTTCACTGAAATTTTCATGAAGATTGGAGCATGCATTAATCTACAGCAGCAAGTTTCATCTGACCTTATCTCCAAAGCATACTCCGGTTTTTGCAAAGAAGTGGTGAGCAAAAAATATTTGACTGACATCAAAATCTGAATCACCCTGAAATTCCCAGTGTCTCAGCTACATTATTGGAGAGTTTGAGCTCTTAGATGCAAGTATCTTCAGAGAAGAAGATTTTTTAAGATGCATCTCAAAAATCACTAAAAGCAATATGGCGGCCAAACTATTCATGCTACGAATTTGCCATGATTTACTTTTTTGCTCCAAATGTAATTGCCTGTCGTTCAAAACAAGTTACAAGTCTGTAAGTGCATTTTGAAAAAATAACCTATGTTAATTTTTCGAACTTTGGATCGTACTGTGCCTTTAACGCTTAATCCGATGAAGCCCAAAAGCTTATTGTGGCGTCGTCTCATGAAGTTCAAGCATACTGGTAAGTTTGGTTGTCATAGCTTTAGCGGTTTGGGCTGAATCGTGTACACAAGAATCGGGGAATAATGGAAAGCGATTTCTGGAACAAATAAGTTCATAATGCGAAAAAACTATAATACTTATGAACTCGTCATGATTGACTTTTTTGTTTGTATTGTTCTTACGCTTCTTTCAAATCAAGTTTCAAGTCTCTAAGTGCAGTTTGAAAAATTACCCCATGTTAATTTTTTGTCAAAATATTTTTGCTGTTTTTGATCGTTTATTGTGAACGAAAATGACTGTTCGCGATCAATGTTTTAACAGTTTCGTCAAGTGCACATACTGGTCTTATATTCCTGAAAAAATGTTGCAATTGTGAGTCTAACTTTTTGAGTTATCTCCCTTTGAACATGCTTACATGAGCTAAATCGCCCGACTTTGAAGGGTTGCTGAGAAATAAATATTTGACTTTCATCAAAATCTGAATCACCCTGAAGTTCCCAATGTCTCAGCTACATTATTGGAGAATTTCAGCTCTTAGATGTAAGTATCTTTAGAGAAGAAGATTTTCAAAGATGCACGGGGTCTGGAAATTTCAAGTAGTAAACATAAAGCAATATGGCGGCGAAACTATGCATGCTATGAATTTGCCATGATTTACTTTTATGCTCCAAATGTAACTGCCTATCGTTTAAAACAAGTTGCAAGTCTCTAAGTGCATTTTGAGAAAATTTCCCATGTTAATTTTTCGAACTTTGAGTGGTACTGAGCCTTTAACGCTTAATCCGATTAAGCCCAAAAGCTTATTGCAGGATCTCCTCATGAAACTCTATAAGGCTGCTAAGTTTGGCTGGAATTGCTTTAGCGGTTTGGGCTGAATCGTGTACACAAAAATCGTGGAATAAAAAAAAAAAAAAAAAAAAAAAAAAAAATAATAATAAAACACGCCAATAACAATAAGGATTCAGCAAAATTGCTGAATCCTTAATAAATATAGTCGCAAGCGACGACAAAAGGATTCAGCGCATAAAAAGCACATTCAGTACAAACATAGTGATGTTAGCCAGCTTCACTGAAATTTTCATGAAGATTGGAGCATGCATTAATCTACAGCAGCAAGTTTTATTTGACCTTATCTCCAAAGCATACTCCGGTTATTGCAAAGAAGTGGTGAGCAAAAAATATTTGACTGACATCAAAATCTGAATCACCCTGAAATTCCCAATGTCTCAGCTACATTATTGGAGAGTTTGAGCTCTTAGATGCAAGTATCTTCAGAGAAGAAGATTTTTTTAGATGAAACTCAAAAATCACTAAAAGCAATATGGCGGCCAAACTATTCATGCTACGAATTTGCCATGATTTACTTTTTTGCTCCAAATGTAATTGCCTGTCGTTTAAAGCAAGTTGCAAGTCTCTAAGTGCATTTTGAAAAAATAACCCATGTTCATTTTTTGAACTTTGGATCGTACTGTGCCTTTAACGCTTAATCCGATTAAGCCCAAAAGCTTATTGTGGCGTCGTCTCATGAAGTTCTATCAGACTGGTCAGTTTGGCTGTAATAGCTTTAGCGGTTTGGGCTGAATCGTGTCCACAAGAATCGCGGAATAATGAAAACCTATTTCTGGAACAAATAAGTTGAAATTGTGCAAAAAGTATAATACTTATGAAATCGTCATGATTTACTTTTTTGTTTATAGTGTTAGTACGCTTCATTCAAAACAAGTTTCAGGTCTCTAAGTGCATTTTTCAAAAATAGCCTATGTTAATTTTTAGTCAACGTATTTTTGCGATTTTAGATCGTTTATTGTGAACGAAATTAACTGTTCGCGATCAATGTTTTAACAGTTTCTGCAAGTCCACATACTGGTTTTATATTCCTGAAAAAATATTGCGATTGTGAGTCTAACTTTTGGAGTTATCGCCCCTTGAACATGCTTATATGAGCTAAGTCGCCCGAATTTGCAAGGTTGCTGAGAAAAAAGTTTTAATGTTAGGACCTTGAAAAAGTCAAATTCAAAATTACAATGCTTCAGCTACATTGAGTATGAATTTCAGCTCTTAGATGCAAGTATCTTCAGAGAAGAAGATTCTCAAAGATGCATGGGGTCCGGAAATTTCAAAACGTCCAAAAAAGCAATATGGCGGCCAAACTATTGATGCTACGAATTTGCCATGATTTACTTTTTTGCTTGTAATGATACTGCGCATCGTTTAAAAAAAGTTGCAAGTCTCTAAGTGCATTTTGAAAAAATTTCACATGTTAATTTTTCGCACTTTGAGTGCTACTGTGCCTTTAACGCTTAAGCCGATTAAGCCCAAAAGCTTCTACAGGGGTCTCCTAATGAAGCTCTATCAGGCTGGTAAGTTTGGCTGTAATAGCTTTAGCGGTTTGGGCTGAATCGTGACCACAAAAATCGTGGAATAAAAAAAATAATAATAATAATAATAATAATAATAATAATAATAATAATAATAATAAAACACGCCAATAACAATAAGGATTCAGCAAAATTTGCTGAATCCTTAAATATAGTCGCAAGCGACGACAAAAGGATTCAGCGCATAAAAAGCACATTCAGTACAAACATAGCGATGTAAGCCTGCTTCACTGAAATTTTCATGAAGATTGGAGATTGCATTAATCTACAGCAGCAAGTTTCATCTGACCTTATCTCCAAAGCATACTCCGGTTATTGCAAAGAAGTGGTGAGCAAAGAATATTTGACTGACATCAAAATCTGAATCACCCTGAAATTCTCAATGTCTCAGCTACATTATTGGAGAGTTTGAGCTTTTAGATGCAAATATCTTCAGAGAAGAAGATTTTTTAAGATGCATCTCAAAAATCACTAAAAGCAATATGGCGGCCAAACTATTCATGCTACGAATTTGCCATGATTTACTTTTTTCCTCCAAATGTAATTGCCTGTCGTTTAAAACAAGTTGCAAGTCTCTAAGTGCATTTTGAAAAAAACTCCCTTGTTAATTTTTCGAAATTTCGATCGTAGTGTGCCTTTAACGCTTAAACCGATTAAGCTCAAAAGCTTATTGTGGCTTTGTCTCATGAAGTTCTATCAGACTGGTGAGTTTGGCTGTAATAGCTTTCGCGGTTTTGGCTAAATCGCGGCGACAAAATCGGTGGAATATTGGAAACCAATTTCTGGAACAAATAAGTTGATATTGTGCAAAAACTATAATACTTATGAAATGGTCATGATTGACTTTTTTGTTCATACAGGTAATACGCTTCATTCAAAACAAATTTCAAGTGTCTACGTGCATTTTGAAAAATTAGCCCATGTTAAATTTTTGTAAACATATTTTTGCTGTTTTTGATCGATTTTTGTGAACGATAATGACTGTTCGCGATCAATGTTTTAACAGTTTCGTCAAGTGCACATACTAGTTTTACATTCCTGTACAAATGGTGCACTTGTGAGTCTAACTTTTAGAGTTATCTCCCTTTGAACATGCTTACATGAGCTAAGTCGCCCGACTTTGCAGGGTTGCTGAGAAAAAAGTTTTAATGTTAGAATCTTGAAAAAGTCAAATTCAAAATTACAATGCTTCAGCTACATTGAGTATGAATTTCAGCTCTTAGATGCAAGTATCTTCAGAGAAGAAGATTCTCAAAGATGCATGGGGTCCGTAAACTTCAAAACTTCTAAATAAATCAATATGGCGGCTAAACTACTGATGCTACGAATTTGCCATGATTGACTTTTTTGCTTACAATGTTACTGTGCATCGTTTGAAAAAAGTTGCAAGTCTCTAAGTGCATTTTGAAAATTTTTCCCATGTTAATTTTTCGAACTTTGGATGGTACTGTGCCTTTAACGCTTAAGCCGATTAAGCCCAAAAGCTTATTGCGGCTAAGTGTAATGAAGCTCTACCAGACTGGTAAGTTTGGCTGTAATAGCTTTAGCGGTTTGGGCTAAATCGCGGCGACAAAATCGGTGGAATAAAAAAAAAAAAAATAATAATAAATATAGTCGCAAGCGACGACAAAAGGATTCAGCGCATAAAAAGCACATTCAGTACAAAGATAGTGATGTTAGCTAGCTTCACTGAAAATTTCATGAAGATTGATGCACACATTAAGCTTCAGGGGCATGTTGTACCCGAAAATTGCGATAATTGCAAAGAAGTTGATAAGGTGCAAAAAGAATGCTACTTAGGAATTCGCCGTGATTTGCTTTTTTGCTCGTGATGCAATTGCCTATAGTTTAAATCAAGTTTCAGGTCTCTAAGTGCATTTTGAAAAAATAGCCCATGTTAATTTTTCGAAATTTCGATCGTACTGTGCCTTTAACGCTTAAACCGATTAAGCCCAAAAGCTTATTGTGGCTTCGTCTCATGACGTTCTATCAGACTGGTGAGTTTGGCTGTTATAGCTTTAGCGGTTTTGGCTAAATCGCGGCGACAAAATCGGTGGAATATTGGAAACCAATTTCTGGAACAAATAAGTTGATATTGTGCAAAAACTATAATACTTATGAAATGGTCATGATTGACTTTTTTGTTCATACAGGTAATACGCTTCATTCAAAACAAGTTACAAGTGTTTAAGTGCATTTTGAAAAATTAGCCCATGTTAAAATTTTTAAAACATATTTTTGCTGTTTTTGATCGATTATTGTGAACGAAATTTACTGTTCGCGATCAATGTTTTAACAGTTTCTGCAAGTCCACATACTGGTCTTATATTCCTGAAAAAATATTGCGATTGTGAGTCTAACTTTTTGAGTTATCGCTCCTTGAACATGCTTATATGAGCTAAGTCGCCCGACTTTGCAGGGTTGCTGAGAAAAAAGATTTAATGTTAGGACCTTGAAAATTAAAGATTCAAAATTACAATGCTTCAGCTACATTGAGTATGAATTTCAGCTCTTAGATGCAAGTATCTTCAGAGAAGAAGATTCTCAAAGATGCATTGGGTCTGGAAATTTCAAAAAGTTAATTAAAGCAATATGGCGGCCAAACTACTCATGTTACGAATTTGCCATGATTTACTTTTTTGCTTGAATTGTTACTGTGCATCGTTTAAAAAAAGTTGCAAGTCTCTAAGTGCATTTTGAAAATTTTTCCCATGTTAATTTTTCGCACTTTGGATGGTACTGTACCTTTAACGCTTAAGCCGATTAAGCCCAAAAGCTTATTGCGGCTTCGTCTCATAAAGGTCGATCAGTCTGTCGAGTTTGGCTGTATTCGCTTCAGCGGTATTGGCTGAATCGCGGCGACAAAATCGGTGGAAGAAAAATAATAATAAATATAGTCGCAAGCGACGACAAAAGGATTCAGCGCATAAAAAGCACATTCAGTACAAACATAGCGATGTTAGCCAGCTTCACTGAAATTTTCATGAAGATTGGAGATTGCATTAATCTACAGCAGCAAGTTTCATCTGACCTTATCTCCAAAGCATACTCCGGTTATTGCAAAGAAGTGGTGAGCAAAAAATATTTGACTGACATCAAAATCTGAATCACCCTGAAATTCCCAATGTCTCAGCTACATTATTGGAGAGTTTGAGCTCTTAGATGCAAGTATCTTCAGAGAAGAAGATTTTTTAAGATGCATCTCAAAAATCACTAAAAGCAATATGGCGGCTAAACTATTCATGCTACGAATTTGCCATGGTTTACTTTTTTGCTCCAAATGTAATTGCCTGTCGTTTAAAACAAGTTGCAAGTCTCTAAGTGCATTTTGAAAAAATAACCCATGTTAATTTTTCGAACTTTCGATCGTACTGTGCCTTTAACGCTTAAGCCGATTAAGCCCAAAAGCTTATTGTGGCATCCTCTCATGAAGCTCTATCAAGCTGCCAAGTTTGGCTGTAATAGCTTTAGCGGTTTGGGCTGAATCGTGTTAACAAGAATTGTCGAATATTGACGAGCAATTTCTGGAACAAATAAGTTGCAAATGCGAAATAACTATAATAGTTATGAAATCGTCATGATTGACTTTTTTGTTTGTATTGTTCTTACACTTCTTTCAAATCAAGTTTCAAGTCTCTAAGTGCAATTTGAAAAATTACCCTATGTTAATTTTTTTTCAAAAGTTTTTTGCTGTTTTTGATCGTTTATTGTGAACGAAAATGACTGTTCGCGATCGATGTTTTAACAGTTTCGTCAAGTCCACATACTGGTCTTATATTCCTGAAGAAATGTAGCAATTGTGAGTCTAACTTTTAGAGTTATCTCCCTTTGAACATGCTTACATGAGCTAAATCGGCCGACTTTGAAGGGTTGCTGAGAAATAAATATTTGACTTTCATCAAAATCTGAATCACCCTGATATTCCCAATGCCACAGCTACACAATTGGAGAGTTTTAGCTCTTTGATGCAAGTATCTTCAGAGAAGAAGATTCTCAAAGACGCATGGGGTCTTGCATTTTTATGAAAGTCAAAAAAAGCAATATGGCGGCCAAACAATGCATGATACGAATTTACAATGATTGACTTTTTTGCTTGCAATGCTATTGCGCATCGTTTAAAAAAAGTTGCAAGTCTCTAAGTGCATTTTGAAAATTTTTCCCATGTTAATTTTTCGAACTTTGGATCGTACTGTGCCTTTAACGCTTAAGCCGATTAAGCCCAAAAGCTTATTGCAGGATCTCCTCATAGAGCTCTACCAGGCTGGTAAGTTTGGCTTTAATAGCTTTAGCGGTTTTGGCTGAATCTTGTTAACAAGAATCGTGGAATAAAAAAAAAAATAATAATAATAATAATAATAAATATAGTCGCAAGCGACGACAAAAGGATTCAGCGCATAAAAAGCACATTCAGTACAAACATAGCGATGTTAGCCAGCTTCACTGAAATTTTCATGAAGATTGGAGATTGCATTAATCTACAGCAGCAAGTTTCATCTGACCTTATCTCCAAAGCATACTCCGGTTATTGCAAAGAAGTGGTGAGCAAAAAATATTTGACTGACATCAAAATCTGAATCACCCTGAAATTCCCAATGTCTCAGCTACATTATTGGAGAGTTTGAGCTCTTAGATGCAAGTATCTTCAGAGAAGAAGATTTTTTAAGATGCATCTCAAAAATCACTAAAAGCAATATGGCGGCTAAACTATTCATGCTACGAATTTGCCATGGTTTACTTTTTTGCTCCAAATGTAATTGCCTGTCGTTTAAAACAAGTTGCAAGTCTCTAAGTGCATTTTGAAAAAATAACCCATGTTAATTTTTCGAACTTTCGATCGTACTGTGCCTTTAACGCTTAAGCCGATTAAGCCCAAAAGCTTATTGTGGCATCCTCTCATGAAGCTCTATCAAGCTGCCAAGTTTGGCTGTAATAGCTTTAGCGGTTTGGGCTGAATCGTGTTAACAAGAATTGTCGAATATTGACGAGCAATTTCTGGAACAAATAAGTTGCAAATGCGAAATAACTATAATAGTTATGAAATCGTCATGATTGACTTTTTTGTTTGTATTGTTCTTACACTTCTTTCAAATCAAGTTTCAAGTCTCTAAGTGCAATTTGAAAAATTACCCTATGTTAATTTTTTTTCAAAAGTTTTTTGCTGTTTTTGATCGTTTATTGTGAACGAAAATGACTGTTCGCGATCGATGTTTTAACAGTTTCGTCAAGTCCACATACTGGTCTTATATTCCTGAAGAAATGTAGCAATTGTGAGTCTAACTTTTAGAGTTATCTCCCTTTGAACATGCTTACATGAGCTAAATCGGCCGACTTTGAAGGGTTGCTGAGAAATAAATATTTGACTTTCATCAAAATCTGAATCACCCTGATATTCCCAATGCCACAGCTACACAATTGGAGAGTTTTAGCTCTTTGATGCAAGTATCTTCAGAGAAGAAGATTCTCAAAGACGCATGGGGTCTTGCATTTTTATGAAAGTCAAAAAAAGCAATATGGCGGCCAAACAATGCATGATACGAATTTACAATGATTGACTTTTTTGCTTGCAATGCTATTGCGCATCGTTTAAAAAAAGTTGCAAGTCTCTAAGTGCATTTTGAAAATTTTTCCCATGTTAATTTTTCGAACTTTGGATCGTACTGTGCCTTTAACGCTTAAGCCGATTAAGCCCAAAAGCTTATTGCAGGATCTCCTCATAGAGCTCTACCAGGCTGGTAAGTTTGGCTTTAATAGCTTTAGCGGTTTTGGCTGAATCTTGTTAACAAGAATCGTGGAATAAAAAAAAAAATAAATATAGTCGCAAGCGACGACAAAAGGATTCAGCGCATAAAAAGCACATTCAGTACAAACATAGTGATGTTATCCAGCTTCACTGAAATTTTCATGAAGATTGGAGCATGCATTAATCTACAGCAGCAAGTTTCATCTGACCTTATCTCCAAAGCATACTCCTGTTTTTGCAAAGAAGTGGTGAGCAAAAAATATTTGACTGACATCAAAATCTGAATCACCCTGAAATTCCCAATGTCTCAGCTACATTATTGGAGAGTTTGAGCTCTTAGATGCAAGTATCTTCAGAGAAGAAAATATTTTAAGATGCATCTCAAAAATCACTAAAAGCAATATGGCGGCCAAACTCTTCATGCTACGAATTTGCCATGATTTACTTTTTTGCTCCAAATGTAATTGCCTGTCGTTTAAATCAAGTTACAGGTCTGTAAGTGCATTTTGAAAAAATAACCTTTGTTAATTTTTCGAAATTTGGATCGTACTGTGCCTTTAACACTTAAGCCGATTAAGCCCAAAAGCTTATTGTGGCTTCGTCTCATGCAGTTCTATCAGACTAGCAAGTTTGGTTGTAACAGCTTGAGCGGTTTTGGCTGAATCGTGTTCACAAGAATTGTGGAATGTTGAAAACCAATTTCTGGAACAAATAAGTTGATATTGTGTAAAAACTATCATACTTATGAAATCGTCATGATTGACTTTTTTGTTTATACTGTTAATACGCTTCATTCAAAACAAGTTTCAGGTCTCTAAGTGCATTTTTTTAAAATAGCCCATGTTAATTTTTTGTCAACATATTTTTGCGATTTTAGATCGTTTAATGTGAACGAAGTTGACTGTTCGCGATCAATGTTTTAACAGTTTCTGCAAGTCCACATACTGGTCTTATATTCCTGAAAAAATATTGCGATTGTGAGTCTAACTTTTACAGTTATCGCCCCTTGAACATGCTTATATGAGCTAAGTCGCCCGAATGTGCAAGGTTGCTGAGAAAAAAGTTTTAATGTTATGACCTTGAAAAAGTCAAATTCAAAATTACAATGCTTCAGCTACATCGAGTATGCATTTCAGCTCTTAGATGCAAGTATCTTCAGAGAAGAAGATTCTCAAAGATGCATGGGGTCCGGAAATTTCAAAACGTCCAAATAAAGCAATATGGCGGCCAAACTACTGATGCTACGAATTTGCCATGATTGACTTTTTTGCTTACAACGTTACTGTGCATCGTTTAAAAAAAGTTGCAAGTCTCTAAGTGCATTTTGAAAATTTTTCCCATGTTAATTTTTCGCACTTTGAGTGGTACTGTGCCTTTAACGCTTAAGCCGATTAAGCCCAAAAGTTTCATGCAGGATCTCCTTATGAAGCTCTATCACACTGGCAAGTTTGGCTGTAATCGCTTGAGCGGTATTGGCTGAATCGTGTTCACAAAATCGGTGGAATAAAAAAAAAAAAAATAATAATAATAATAATAATAATAATAATAATAAAACACGCCAATAACAATAAGGATTCAGCAAAATTTGCTGAATCCTTAATAATAATAATAATAATAATAATAAAACACGCCAATAACAATAAGGATTCAGCATTTCTGCTGAATCCTTAATAATAATAATAAAACACGCCAATAACAATAAGGATTCAGCATTTCTGCTGAATCCTTAATAATAATAATAATAATAATAATAAAACACGCCAATAACAATAAGGATTCAGCATTTCTGCTGAATCCTTAATAATAAAACACGCCAATAACAATAAGGATTCAGCAAAATTTGCTGAATCCTTAAATATAGTCGCAAGCGACGACAAAAGGATTCAGCGCATAAAAAGCACATTTAGTACAAACATAGTGATGTTAGCCAGCTTCACTAAAATTTACATGAAGATTGGAGCATGCATTAATCTACAGCAGCAAGTTTCATCTGACCTTATCTCCAAAGCATACTCCGGTTATTGCAAAGAAGTAGTGAGCAAAAAATATTTGACTTACATCAAAATCTGAATCACCCTGAAATTCCCAATGTCTCAGCTACATTATTGGAGAGTTTGAGCTCTTGGATGCAAGTATCTTCAGAGAAGAAGATTTTTTAAGATGCATCTAAAAAATCACTAAAAGCAATATGGCGGCCAAACTATTTATGCTACGAATTTGCCATGATTTACTTTTTTCCTCCAAATGTAATTGCCTGTCGTTTAAAACAAGTTGCAAGTCTCTACGTGCATTTTGAAAAAAATTCCTATGTTAATTTTTCGAACTTTGGATCGTACTGTGCCTTTAACGCTTTATCTGATTAAGCCCAAAAGCTTATTGTGGCGTCGTCTCATAAAGTTCTATCAGACTGGCAAGTTTGGCTGTAACAGCTTTAGCGGTTTTGGCTGAATCGTGTTCACAAGAATTGTGGAATGTTGAAAACCAATTTCTGGAACAAATAAGTTGATATTGTGAAAAAACTATCATACTTATGAAATCGTCATGATTGACTTTTTTGTTTATACTGTTAGTACGCTTCATTTAAAACAAGTTTCAGTTCTCTAAGTGCATTTGTTAAAAATAGCCCATGTTAATTTTTTCTCAACATATTTTTGCGATTTTAGATCGTTTATTGTGAACGGAATTAACTGTTCGCGATCAATGTTGTAACAGTTTCTGCAAGTCCACATACTGATCTTGTATTCCTGAAAAAGGTTTGCAATTGTGAGTTTAACTTTTTGAGTTATCGCCCCTTGAACATGCTTATATGAGCTAAGTCGCCCAACTTTGCAAGGTTGCTGAGAAAAAAGTTTTAATGTTATGACCTTGAAAAAGTCAAATTCAAAATTACAATGCTTCAGCTACATTGAATATGAATTTCAGCTCTCAGATGCAAGTATCTTCAGAGAAGAAGATTCTCAAAGATGCATGGGGTCCAGAAATTTCGAAACGTCCAAATAAAGCAATATGGCGGCCAAACTACTGATGCTACGAATTTGCCATGATTGACTTTTTTGCTTACAATGTTACTGTGCATCGTTTAAAAAAAGTTGCAAGTCTCTAAGTGCATTTTGAAATTTTTTCCCATGTTAATTTTTCGAACTTTGAGTGGTACTGTGCCTTTAACGCTTAAGCCGATTAAGCCCAAAAGTTTCATGAAGGATCTCCTTATGAAGCTCTATCAAACTGGTAAGTTTGGCTGTAATAGCGTTAGCGGTTTGGGCTGAATCGTGTTCACAAAATCGGTGGAATAAAAAAAAAAAAAAAAATAATAATAATAATAATAAATATAGTCGCAAGCGACGACAAAAGGATTCAGCGCATAAAAAGCACATTCAGTACAAACATAGTGATGTTAGCCAGCTTCACTGAAATTTTCATGAAGATTGGAGCATGCATTAATCTACAGCAGCAACTTTCATCTAACCTTATCTCCAAAGCATACTCCGGTTTTTGCAAAGAAGTGGTAAGAAAAAAATATTGGACTGACATCAAAATCTGAATGACCCTGAAATTCCCAATGTCTCAGCTACATTATTGGAGAGTTTGAGCTCTTAGATGCAAGTATCTTCAGAGAAGAAGATTTTTTAAGATGCATCTAAAAAATCAGTAAAAGCAATATGGCGGCCAAACTATTGACGCTACGAATTTGCCATGATTTACTTATTTGCTCCAAATCTAATTGCCTGTCGTTTAAAACAAGTTGCAAGTCTCTAAGTGCATTTTGAAAAAAAAACCAATGTTAATTTTTCGAACTTTCGATCGTACTGTGCCTTTAACGCTTAATCCGATGAAACCTAAAAGCTTATTGTGGCGTCGTCTCATGCAATTCTATCAGACTCGCAAGTTTGGCTGTAATAGCATGAGCGGTTTTGGCTGAATCGTGTTAACAAGAATTGTCGATTGTTGAAAAGCAATTTCTGGAACAAATAAGTTGATAATGTGCAAAAACTATAATAGTTAGGAAATCGTCATGATTGACTTTTTTGTTCATACTGATATTACGCTTCATTCAAAACAAGTTTCAGGTCTCTAAGTTAATTTTGTAAAAATTGCCCATGTTATTTTTTTTTAACCATATTTTTGCTGTTTTTGATCGATTATTGTGAACGATAATGACTGTTCGCGATCAATGTTTTAAATGTTTCTGCAAGTCCACATACCGGTCTTACATTCCTGAAAAATTATTGCAATTGTGAGTCTAACTTTTTCAGTTATCGCTCCTCGAACATGCTTATATGAGCTAAGTCGCCCGACTTTGCAGGGTTGCCGAGAAATAAATATTAGATTTTCATCAAACTCAAAAAGACCATGAAATACCCAATGCCTCCACTGCACAATTGGAGAGTTTCAGCTCTAAGATGCAAGTATCTTCAGAGAAGAAGATTCTCAAAGATGCATAGGGTCCGGAAATTTCAAAACGTCAAAAAAAGCAATATGGCGGCGAAAGTATTCATGCTACGAATTCGCCATGATTTACTTTTTTGCTTGCAATGTTATTGGCTATCGTTTAAAAAAAGTTGCAAGTCTCTAAGTGCATTTTGAAAAATTTTCCCATGTTAATTTTTCGAACTTTGAGTGGTACTGAGCCTTTAACGCTTAATCCGATTAAGCCCAAAAGCTTATTGCAGGATCTCCTCATAGAGCTCTACCAGGCTGGTAAGTTTGGCTTTAACAGCTTTAGCGGTTTTGGCTGAATCTTGTTAACAAGAATCGTGGAATAAAAAAAAAAATAATAATAATAATAATAATAATAATAATAATAAAACACGCCAATAACAATAAGGATTCAGCAAAATTTGCTGAATCCTTAATAATAATAATAATAATAATAATAAAACACGCCAATAACAATAAGGATTCAGCATTTCTGCTGAATCCTTAATAATTTTAGGAAATATTGGCATTTTAAGGTTGTATGTCGTTAAATAAGACTTGAGAAAGACTGTTAGACTGATTTTGCATTTTTCTAGACTTTATTGGCCTCTTATTGTCTTGATTCCAATAGGTATTGCAGGCATGTGTACAATATAGTCGCAAGCGACGACAATGACAGGATTCAGCGAAATATGAGCACCCGTGGCTCTTGGGGGCAAACTAAGTGCTTTTCCAAGTTTAGATAGCGTTTTGAAGACATTTTTAGTGCACTGCAGTTGATTTAGCCGTATTCTGAAGGAAAATGACGTTTTGTATACGTTTTCAGTACGTAGGGAGACATTGGAGCGGAAGTGAGGTTTACTCGATGTACACGGCCTGCTGGCAGTTGAGGCAAGAAAGTAACAACATCATAATGTAAGGGGTATGTGGAGGGGAGGCAGTATAGGTTTGAAAGTTGAAAAAGGGCTAGTGTTTTCCTTTGGCGAGATCAAGTGGTTTGCCGACACTGGAATATAGTTCCCGAATGCTGGTACATAGGTTGAGGATCTTAATATATATAAATAATCAAGACTATGTCAGTCAGTCAGCTCAGGTCAGTCAGGCAGGCTTTTTTGCTTGCTTCTCTGCCTGTCTGATCAGATTTTGACAGCTCTTGCCGCACTTGTGTGCATTTGGTCATCTCGCGCACGCTGTCCATACGTCCAGTCGTACGGACATCTGCTGCATAAAGCCATTTCGGCCTTCTCTAGACTGTAAATTACGTGATAATTCATAAGACATCGAAGAGTATTTCTTCGAACTTCTGCCCCATGTCGCATGTCTTGACAGGAAGGGTGTTTTCCTTCAACTTTTCAAATTAACCCTTGCTAACGCACTCAGCGAATCTTGCTACAAGAGCAATGTAGAGTATTTCTGTCAACTTCTGCCCTTTCACACATGCAAGAGCGCATGTACCTGCATTTGGACATGTCACACGTCTTGACCGTTCTTCAATATTGATGTTTTCCTTCAATTGTTTGCAATTTAACCCTTGCTAACGCACTTAATTGACATATAGTATAATGCAAACTTTGACTTGCTCATGTGAACTGAAATGACTGTTCGCGATCCATTTTATTCTTGATTCTTAATGACCTCGATCATGTTTACCTCTCATGCAAAATTCTTGAAATTCGACGGGTAGGTTTTTGAGTTATCTGCCCTTGAATATGCTAAAACGAGGAAAGTCGCCCGACTTTGCAGGGTTGCTGAGAAAAAACATTTAATGTTAGGACCTTGAAAAAGTCAAATTCAAAATTACAATGCTTCAGCTACACTGAGTATGAATTTGAGCTCTTAGATGCAAGTATCTTCAGAGAAGAAGATTCTCAAAGTTGCATGGGGTCCGGAAATTTCAAAAAGTTAATTAAAGCAATATGGCGGCCAAACTGCTGATGCTATGAATTTGCCATGATTGACTTTTTTGCTTGCAATTTTATTGCGCATCTTTTGAAACAAGTTTCAAGTCTCTAAGTGCATTTTGAAAATTTTTCCCATGTTAATTTTTCGCACTTTGAGTGGTACTGTGCCTTTAACGCTTAAGCCGATTAAGCCCAAAAGTTTCATGCAGGATCTCCTTATGAAGCTCTATCACACTGGCAAGTTTGGCTGTAATCGCTTGAGCGGTATTGGCTGAATCGTGTTCACAAAATCGGTGGAATAAAAAAAAAAATAATAATAATAATAATAATAATAATAATAATAATAAAACACGCCAATAACAATAAGGATTCAGCATTTCTGCTGAATCCTTAATAATAATAATAAAACACGCCAATAACAATAAGGATTCAGCAAAATTTGCTGAATCCTTAATAAATATAGTCGCAAGCGACGACAATGACAGGATTCAGCAAAATATGAGCACCCGTGGCTCTTGGGGGCAAAGTAAGTGCTTTTCCAAGTTTAGATAGCGTTTTGAAGACATTTTTAGTGCACTGCAGTTGATTTAGCCGTATTCTGAAGGAAAATGACGTTTTGTATACGTTTTCAGTACGTAGGGAGACATTGGAGCGGAAGTGAGGTTTACTCGATGTACACGGCCTGCTGGCAGTTGAGGCAAGAAAGTAACAACATCATAATGTAAGGGGTATGTGGAGGGGAGGCAGTATAGGTTTGGAAGTTGAAAAAGTGCTAGTGTTTTCCTTTGGCGAGATCAAGGGGTTTGCCGACACTGGAATATAGTTGCTGAGTGCTGGTACATAGGTTGAGGATCTTAATATATATAAATAATCAAGACTATGTCAGTCAGTCAGCTCAGGTCAGTCAGGCAGGCTTTTTTGCTTGCTTCTCTGCCTGTCTGATCAGATTTTGACAGTGCTTGCCGCACTTGTGTGCATTTGGTCATCTCGCGCACGCTGTCCATACGTCCAGTCGTACGGACATCTGCTGCATAAAGCCATTTCGGCCTTCTCTAGACTGTAAATTACGTGATAATTCATAAGACATCGAAGAGTATTTCTTCGAACTTCTGCCCCATGTCGCATGTCTTGACAGGAAGGGTGTTTTCCTTCAACTTTTCAAATTAACCCTTGCTAACGCACTCAGCGAATCTTGCTACAAGAGCAATGTAGAGTATTTCTGTCAACTTCTGCCCTTTCACACATGCAAGAGCGCATGTACCTGCATTTGGACATGTCACACGTCTTGACCGTTCTTCAATATTGATGTTTTCCTTCAATTGTTTGCAATTTAACCCTTGCTAACGCACTTAATTGACATATAGTATAATGCAAACTTTGACTTGCTCATGTGAACTGAAATGACTGTTCGCGATCCATTTTATTCTTGATTCTTAATGACCTCGATCATGTTTACCTCTCATGCAAAATTCTTGAAATTCGACGGGTAGGTTTTTGAGTTATCTGCCCTTGAATATGCTAAAACGAGGAAAGTCGCCCGACTTTGCAGGGTTGCTGAGAAAAAACATTTAATGTTAGGACCTTGAAAAAGTCAAATTCAAAATTACAATGCTTCAGCTACACTGAGTATGAATTTGAGCTCTTAGATGCAAGTATCTTCAGAGAAGAAGATTCTCAAAGTTGCATGGGGTCCGGAAATTTCAAAAAGTTAATTAAAGCAATATGGCGGCCAAACTGCTGATGCTATGAATTTGCCATGATTGACTTTTTTGCTTGCAATTTTATTGCGCATCTTTTGAAACAAGTTTCAAGTCTCTAAGTGCATTTTGAAAATTTTTCCCATGTTAATTTTTCGCACTTTGAGTGGTACTGTGCCTTTAACGCTTAAGCCGATTAAGCCCAAAAGCTTATTGTGGCTTCGTCTCATAACGGTCTATCAGTCTGTCGAGTTTGGCTGTAATCGCTTGAGCGGTATTGGCTGAATCGTGTTCACAAAATCGGTGGAAGAAAAAAAATAATAATAAAACACGCCAATAACAATAAGGATTCAGCAATATTTGCTGAATCCTTAATAATAAAACACGCCAATAACAATAAGGATTCAGCATTTCTGCTGAATCCTTAATAATAATAATAATAAATATAGTCGCAAGCGACGACAAAAGGATTCAGCGCATAAAAAGCACATTCAGTAGAAACATAGCGATGTTAGCCAGCTTCACTGAAATTTTCATGAAGATTGGAGATTGCATTAATCTACAGCAGCAAGTTTCATCTGACCTTATCTCCTAAGCATATTGCGGTTTTTGCAAAGAAGTGGTGAGAAAAAAATATTGGACTTACATCAAAATCTGTATCACCCTGAAATTCCCAATGTCTCAGCTACATTATGGGAGAGTTTGAGCTCTTAGATGCAAGTATCTTCAGAGAAGAAGATTTTTTAAGATTCATCTAAAAAAACAGTAAAAGCAATATGGCGGCCAAACTATTGACGCTACGAATTTGCCATGATTTACTTATTTGCTCCAAATCTAATTGCCTGTCGTTTAAAACAAGTTGCAAGTCTCTAAGTTCATTTTGAAAAAATAACCCATGTTAATTTTTCGAACTTTCGATCGTACTGTGCCTTTAACGCTTAATCCGATGAAACCTAAAAGCTTATTGTGGCGTCGTCTCATGCAATTCTATCAGACTCGCAAGTTTGGCTGTAATAGCATGAGCGGTTTTGGCTGAATCGTGTTAACAAGAATTGTCGATTGTTGAAAAGCAATTTCTGGAACAAATAAGTTGATAATGTGCAAAAACTATAATAGTTAGGAAATCGTCATGATTGACTTTTTTGTTCATACTGTTATTACGCTTCATTCAAAACAAGTTTCAGGTCTTTAAGTTAATTTTGTAAAAATTGCCTATGTTATTTTTTTTTAACCATATTTTTGCTGTTTTTGATCGATTATTGTGAACGATAATGACTGTTCGCGATCAATGTTTTAAATGTTTCTGCAAGTCCACATACCGGTCTTACATTCCTGAAAAATTATTGCAATTGTGAGTCTAACTTTTTCAGTTATCGCTCCTCGAACATGCTTATATGAGCTAAGTCGCCCGACTTTGCAGGGTTGCCGAGAAATAAATATTAGATTTTCATCAAACTCAAAAAGACCATGAAATACCCAATGCCTCCACTGCACAAATGGAGAGTTTCAGCTCTAAGATGCAAGTATCTTCAGAGAAGAAGATTCTCAAAGATGCATAGGGTCCGGAAATTTCAAAACGTCAAAAAAAGCAATATGGCGGCGAAAGTATTCATGCTACGAATTCGCCATGATTTACTTTTTTGCTTGCAATGTTATTGGCTATCGTTTAAAACAAGTTGCAAGTCTCTAAGTGCATTTTGAAATTTTTTCCCATGTTAATTTTTCGCACTTTGGATGGTCCTGTGCCTTTAACGCTTAAGCCGATTAAGCCCAAAAGCTTATTGCAGGATCTCCTCATAGAGCTCTACCAGGCTGGTAAGTTTGGCTTTAACAGCTTTAGCGGTTTTGGCTGAATCTTGTTAACAAGAATCGTGGAATAAAAAAAAAAAAAAAAAAAAAAATAATAATAATAAATATAGTCGCAAGCGACGACAAAAGGATTCAGCGCATAAAAAGCACATTCAGTACAAACATAGTGATGTTATCCAGCTTTACTGAAATTTTCATGAAGATTGGAGCATGCATTAATCTACAGCAGCAAGTTTCATCTGACCTTATCTCCAAAGCATACTCCGGTTTTTGCAAAGAAGTGGTGAGCAAAAAATATTTGACTGACATCAAAATCTGAATCACCCTGAAATTCCCAATGTCTCAGCTACATTATTGGAGAGTTTGAGCTCTTAGATGCAAGTATCTTCAGAGAAGAAGATTTTTTAAGATGCATCTCAAAACTCACTAAAAGCAATATGGCGGCCAAACTATTCATGCTACGAATTTGCCATGATTTACTTTTTTGCTCCAAATGTAATTGCCTGTCGTTTAAATCAAGTTACAGGTCTGTAAGTGCCTTTTGAAAAAAATTCCCATGTTAATTTTTCGAAATTTAGATCGTACTGTGCCTTTAACACTTAAGCCGATTAAGCCCAAAAGCTTATTGTGGCGTCGTCTCATGCAGTTCTATCAGACTGGCAAGTTTGGTTGTAACAGCTTGAGCGGTTTTGGCTGAATCGTGTTCACAAGAATTGTGGAATGTTGAAAACCAATTTCTGGAACAAATAAGTTGATATTGTGCAAAAACTATCATACTTATGAAATCGTCATGATTGACTTTTTTGTTTATACTGTTAATACGCTTCATTCAAAACAAGTTTCAGGTCTCTAAGTGCATTTTTTAAAAATAGCCCATATTAATTTTTTGTCAACATATTTTTGCGATTTTAGATCGTTTATTGTGAACGAAGTTGACTGTTCGCGATCAATGTTTTAACAGTTTCTGCAAGTCCACTTACTGGTCTGATATTCCTGAAAAAATATTGCGATTGTGAGTCTAACTTTTACAGTTATCGCCCCTTGAACATGCTTATATGAGCTAAGTCGCCCGAATTTGCAAGGTTGCTGAGAAAAAAGTTTTAATGTTATGACCTTGAAAAAGTCAAATTCAAAATTACAATGCTTCAGCTACATCGAGTATGCATTTCAGCTCTTAGATGCAAGTATCTTCAGAGAAGAAGATTCTCAAAGATGCATGGGGTCCGTAAATTTCAAAACGTCCAAATAAAGCAATATGGCGGCCAAACTACTGATGCTACGAATTTGCCATGATTGACTTTTTTGCTTACAACGTTACTGTGCATCGTTTAAAAAAAGTTGCAAGTCTCTAAGTGCATTTTGAAAATTTTTCCCATGTTAATTTTTCGCACTTTGAGTGGTACTGTGCCTTTAACGCTTAAGCCGATTAAGCCCAAAAGTTTCATGCTGGATCTCCTCATGAAGCTCTATCACACTGGCAAGTTTGGCTGTAATCGCTTGAGCGGTATTGGCTGAATCGTGTTCACAAAATCGGTGGAATAAAAAAAATAATAAATATAGTCGCAAGCGACGACAAAAGGATTCAGCGCATAAAAAGCACATTCAGTACAAACATAGTGATGTTAGCCAGCTTCACTGAAATTTTCATGAAGATTGGAGCATGCATTAATCTACAGCAGCAAGTTTAATCTGACCTTATCTCCAAAGCATACTCTGGTTATTGCAAAGAAGTGGTGAGGAAAAAATATTTGACTGACATTAAAATCTGAATCACCCTGAAATTCCCAATGTCTCAGCTACATTATTAGAGAGTTTCAGCTCTTAAATGCAAGTATCTTCAGAGAAGAAGATTTTCTAAGATGCATCTCCAAAATCACTAAAAGCAATATGGCGGCCAAACTATTCATGCTACGAATTTGCCATGATTTACTTTTTTGCTCCAAATGTAATTGTCTGTCGCTTAAAACAAGTTGCAAGTCCCTAAGTGCATTTTGAAAAAATAACCCATGTTAATTTTTCGAACTTTCGATCGTACTGTGCCTTTAACGCTTAATCCGATGAAACCTAAAAGCTTATTGTGGCGTCGTCTCATGCAATTCTATCAGACTCGCAAGTTTGGTTGTAATAGCATGAGTGGTTTTGGCTGAATCGTGTTAACAAGAATTGTCGATTGTTGAAAAGCAATTTCTGGAACAAATAAGTTGATAATGTGCAAAAACTATAATAGTTAGGAAATCGTCATGATTGACTTTTTTGTTCATACTGTTATTACGCTTCATTCAAAACAAGTTTCAGGTCTCTAAGTGCATTTTGTAAAAATTGCCCATGTTATTTTTTTTTAACCATATTTTTGCTGTTTTTGATCGATTATTGGGAACGATAATGACTGTTCGCGATCAATGTTTTAAATGTTTCTGCAAGTCCACATACCGGTCTTACATTCCTGAAAATTTTTTGCAATTGTGAGTCTAACTTTTTCAGTTATCGCCCCTCGAACATGCTTATATGAGCTAAGTCGCCCGACTTTGCAGGGTTGCCGAGAAATAAATATTAGATTTTCATCAAACTCAAAAACACCATGAAATACCCAATGCCTCCACTGCACAATTGGAGAGTTTCAGCTCTAAGATGCAAGTATCTTCAGAGAAGAAGATTCTCAAAGATGCATAGGGTCCAGAAATTTCAAAACGTCAAAAAAAGCAATATGGCGGCGAAAGTATTCATGCTACGAATTCGCCATGATTTACTTTTTTGCTTGCAATGTTATTGGCTATCGTTTAAAAAAAGTTGCAAGTCTCTAAGTGCATTTTGAAAAATTTTCCCATGTTAATTTTTCAAACTTTGGATGGTACTGTGCCATTAACGCTTAAACCGATTAAGCCCAAAAGCTTATTGCAGGATCTCCTCATAGAGCTCTACCAGGCTGGTAAGTTTGGCTTTAACAGCTTTAGCGGTTTTGGCTGAATCTTGTTAACAAGAATCGTGGAATAAAAAAAAAAATAATAATAATAATAAATATAGTCGCAAGCGACGACAAAAGGATTCAGCGCATAAAAAGCACATTCAGTAGAAACATAGCGATGTTAGCCAGCTTCACTGAAATTTTCATGAAGATTGGAGATTGCATTAATCTACAGCAGCAAGTTTCATCTGACCTTATCTCCTAAGCATATTGCGGTTTTTGCAAAGAAGTGGTGAGAAAAAAATATTGGACTTACATCAAAATCTGTATCACCCTGAAATTCCCAATGTCTCAGCTACATTATGGGAGAGTTTGAGCTCTTAGATGCAAGTATCTTCAGAGAAGAAGATTTTTTAAGATTCATCTAAAAAAACAGTAAAAGCAATATGGCGGCCAAACTATTGACGCTACGAATTTGCCATGATTTACTTATTTGCTCCAAATCTAATTGCCTGTCGTTTAAAACAAGTTGCAAGTCTCTAAGTTCATTTTGAAAAAATAACCCATGTTAATTTTTCGAACTTTCGATCGTACTGTGCCTTTAACGCTTAATCCGATGAAACCTAAAAGCTTATTGTGGCGTCGTCTCATGCAATTCTATCAGACTCGCAAGTTTGGCTGTAATAGCATGAGCGGTTTTGGCTGAATCGTGTTAACAAGAATTGTCGATTGTTGAAAAGCAATTTCTGGAACAAATAAGTTGATAATGTGCAAAAACTATAATAGTTAGGAAATCGTCATGATTGACTTTTTTGTTCATACTGTTATTACGCTTCATTCAAAACAAGTTTCAGGTCTTTAAGTTAATTTTGTAAAAATTGCCTATGTTATTTTTTTTTAACCATATTTTTGCTGTTTTTGATCGATTATTGTGAACGATAATGACTGTTCGCGATCAATGTTTTAAATGTTTCTGCAAGTCCACATACCGGTCTTACATTCCTGAAAAATTATTGCAATTGTGAGTCTAACTTTTTCAGTTATCGCTCCTCGAACATGCTTATATGAGCTAAGTCGCCCGACTTTGCAGGGTTGCCGAGAAATAAATATTAGATTTTCATCAAACTCAAAAAGACCATGAAATACCCAATGCCTCCACTGCACAAATGGAGAGTTTCAGCTCTAAGATGCAAGTATCTTCAGAGAAGAAGATTCTCAAAGATGCATAGGGTCCGGAAATTTCAAAACGTCAAAAAAAGCAATATGGCGGCGAAAGTATTCATGCTACGAATTCGCCATGATTTACTTTTTTGCTTGCAATGTTATTGGCTATCGTTTAAAACAAGTTGCAAGTCTCTAAGTGCATTTTGAAATTTTTTCCCATGTTAATTTTTCGCACTTTGGATGGTCCTGTGCCTTTAACGCTTAAGCCGATTAAGCCCAAAAGCTTATTGCAGGATCTCCTCATAGAGCTCTACCAGGCTGGTAAGTTTGGCTTTAACAGCTTTAGCGGTTTTGGCTGAATCTTGTTAACAAGAATCGTGGAATAAAAAAAAAAAAAAAAAAAAAAATAATAATAATAAATATAGTCGCAAGCGACGACAAAAGGATTCAGCGCATAAAAAGCACATTCAGTACAAACATAGTGATGTTATCCAGCTTTACTGAAATTTTCATGAAGATTGGAGCATGCATTAATCTACAGCAGCAAGTTTCATCTGACCTTATCTCCAAAGCATACTCCGGTTTTTGCAAAGAAGTGGTGAGCAAAAAATATTTGACTGACATCAAAATCTGAATCACCCTGAAATTCCCAATGTCTCAGCTACATTATTGGAGAGTTTGAGCTCTTAGATGCAAGTATCTTCAGAGAAGAAGATTTTTTAAGATGCATCTCAAAACTCACTAAAAGCAATATGGCGGCCAAACTATTCATGCTACGAATTTGCCATAATTTACTTTTTTGCTCCAAATGTAATTGCCTGTCGTTTAAATCAAGTTACAGGTCTGTAAGTGCCTTTTGAAAAAAATTCCCATGTTAATTTTTCGAAATTTAGATCGTACTGTGCCTTTAACACTTAAGCCGATTAAGCCCAAAAGCTTATTGTGGCGTCGTCTCATGCAGTTCTATCAGACTGGCAAGTTTGGTTGTAACAGCTTGAGCGGTTTTGGCTGAATCGTGTTCACAAGAATTGTGGAATGTTGAAAACCAATTTCTGGAACAAATAAGTTGATATTGTGCAAAAACTATCATACTTATGAAATCGTCATGATTGACTTTTTTGTTTATACTGTTAATACGCTTCATTCAAAACAAGTTTCAGGTCTCTAAGTGCATTTTTTAAAAATAGCCCATA